>OY755039.1:31997401-32597401 GCA_963576565.1 Aspidapion aeneum
GTTTTGCCTTTTTTCGGGATTTCGTTATATCTAAATAAACTTACGATACTTATCTGTTTTCATTCATTTATATTTATCGGTCGATTCTTTTTCTTATGTCTATATCTGTCCGGTTGAGATTCTAAATTTGTGTGTTTTGGAGGGCAGTTATGTTAGCTCCCGCTAAATTTCGCGGTTGTTTATATATATTTTTAAAAACACACAACTGTATGAAGGACAAAGCGAATTCCGCGTATTTGGACATGCGCACCAACAACCAGTGAGATCATTGTCAATCGCCAAGAGAAAAAGGCGTGTTAATTTCGTTCTCCAACTATTTTAAATATCTACACCTGAAAGTGCTCGATTTTTGTGTACTGAAGCATCGAACTAGAAACTTCAACCCTTCAGCTACGTGGTGACATCATTAGATCCATTCGGGGGCCCCTGGGAACGAGGAGAACTTGACTGCAAAGGAGGTGAGTGCTTGTCTTTGATTACCGTTGTGTGGTTTCAACCATTTTACCTATGGACATTTTGTTATTTCGTAAAATCATATCAATATATTTATGTTTGCTCGCGATATCATTAATTAATAATATTTACAGTCCATTCATTGCCTTTAACGTTTTTCTATCCGTGGGCTAACAGCCAACATACTACAGAATATTTATCCTCATGTCGTGCAGCGCTCCGTCCCGTTGTCAGAGGATCGCGTCCGGTTAAGGAAGGTTTCAGAATTTTTTTCCGAAAAAAAATTGTCCGCTTCCGATTATTAGTGTCCGGTTATAGGAGTGAATTTTGCAGTAAAGAAATAGGCAAAAGCGTGGTTCCAACAAATTTGTCCGCTAAATAGAGGTGTCCGCAAGAAGAGGTTTCACTGTATATATTTACATAAAATTTCAAGCTTTATTCACTCGCTTTTGATTTATTTTACGGCTAAAATGTTTTAAAACTTTCGCACTTATCTGCCGGACTTTTTGACAGAGCGGCAATTTAAAATTAAAAAATTTGTAAACTGGGATTAATATATAACGATGCTAGGCAGCAACATCAACATAAAGACTTTTTGTGGACCGTCATATCTTTTTTGAAAATGTAACTTTTTAAAAGCGAAGCAATTAGTTTGTTAATGCTCTCTACAACCAGTGGCGGATCCAGGCGGGGCAAGATCACCCCCCCCCCCTTCCACACATAAAACGTTTATTTAGTTCTAGGGAAGAAAATGCCAAGGCATCAACCGCGAGTTTGAACAAAATTTACCCGCAACGCCACTTTTTTCATTTGTTTTATAAAAGGCACAGAGTGGGGTCAATTCTTTACATTTCAAAAAATTTGACGAAATTTGAAAAAATGTGACATAATCTGGCGCTTAAGATTTCTCGTTTAAAAGGCAATTTTTAAACTTAAAAACTTACCTACAAGGCAATTTCCCACTTTTTGTTGGATGCAGCATCACGATATAATTATTTTTTTTTAGCAAAAATACGTTAGTCGTTAGAAATTTTTAATTTAAAAATTGGAAATAAATTCACACCGTCACTAGAAATTGACATTTCAAATATCGCCAAATTTTTTCAGAATTGTAATTTCTATTCGTTTTCTTTATGAGGTCAGCTAAGTTTACTTTCCTTCTTTGTTTTTCACGGCAAAATTAACAAAGAGGCACTAAGTTCATGTCGTGGAAGGTGCGTGAAAGGCTCGCTACAGAATTTGCTCCACGGTGTTGCCACCGTTATATTTTTATCGGGTTTTTATGGAAAAGTCTAATAATGTCAAATATTGTCCCTAGAATTAGCCAGATATTCTGACTGAAATGGGACTTGGTCAGATTTTGTAAGTGGTGATTATTTTTGTACTTTTGCTATCAAACGACCAATTTTCGTCTAAAAGATGTTATTGCTGGGTTTAAACATATAAAAATAAAAATAAAAGTTATTTAAGTTTTATCTGGAACTGGATGTGCGCATGTGCGACATCGCGTCACGTGACATTTGTTGTTGTTTTGATAGAGTATTTTTTTGTTTTTTCGTACCATTTTAAGCAATACACCTTTTAAAAGCGAATCCCCATCCATCGTCATAAATAAATCATCCAAGATCATCAAATAAAAATGGCCTAACAGTCCAATGAAAAAAACGGAAGTATTAAGACCGGACATTATCAAAAACGTCATTCATCAAAACAAGACAACAGCAAAATTAAAGTTTAGTATATCGTCTTTTATCAAAACCGGACAAAATCAAAAAGGACAAAATCATAAAAAGGGGTCTCCTATCTTTATATGTATACTGGTTCCGTCTCTCTTCTTCTCATACAAATCGGTCTCATGAAAGTTTGGCGGCAAATTGGTGTTAACCGAATCGAACCGACCCTGTTGGTCAATTAATTGCAAATGAATCCTAACCTAGGGTCCAACACCTGGCCGTTTTTAAAGATGACCCTTGCTTAATGAAAACGCCTTATGTGCTATAGCAATCCCTATGTAGAGACGGTGTTTTTATTAGGCATGGTAGTAAAAAAAATTGCAGTGAAGGACGCTTTAATTGCATAGTTATATCAAAACCGCTCTTCCACTGGCGTATATATGGGCCCCCCCCCCCCCGAAGCTAAGATTTTTTTAGATATTTTCGACATATTTCATGAATAAAAACATAAAATAGCATAAAATACGCCCTCATGGGGCCTCGGGCCCCCCCCCAAAACTGCCTCGGGCCCACCCCGAAACGTTTTTCTATATACGCCACTGCGCTCTTCTTTAGGTGAACGTCGAAAGCTAGGCCCGAGCCCTTTTTATGTTTTTGTCCTTTTTAATTTTGTCCGGTTTTGATAATTTAAAAGACTATACAGAACTTCGATTTTGCTCTTGCCTTGTTTTGCAGAATGAAGTTTTTTATAATGTCCGGTTATTAATAATTCCGTTTTTAACATAGAACTGTTATAACTTTGTTTATTTATGATCTTTAGACGATTTTTTATTTGTTTTTTATGATAAACTACGAGGGCTATAAAAAGCCAGTGATTTAATACAAAAATACTTTCACACTGTTTTTTGCAAAAAAAAGTATTAAAAAATAATTTTAATTTTTTTTTTGGCTGAATAAACAGCAAAATGTTTTTATTCTAATTTTTATTTTTGTCTGTATAAACCCAGTATAAAATCATTAAAAAACAAGGAAATTAAGTGTTATTTCATGATACAAAAAATAATTTTAAATATCTTATTAGGTTCTACTATCCGGTCCGGAAATGTCTTAAGAATTGCTAATTGAGAACCTCCCCTGGACATGCTTAAAGAACATTCTTGGAATGTCGTAGGGACCAGCGGCGTAGCGTGCCTGAAGGGGCGGGGGCGACAACTAAAAAGGACGCCCCTCACAAAAAAAAAGGTCATAATGTCGTTCGTTTCCTTTGCCGCCCTCTCAATTTGCCGTTGGCAGCCCTGGGGTACTTAATACAGCATAGGGCGCTTCGGCCACCCATGGGGCGTCAGTACCCTCGGGGCGGGGGAAGAAATGCGAATAATCCATATCTCAACTACTTATCACTACTAAATGTTTGATTATTTTTTATTCCTAAAAATTTCGGGGGGAGATTGATCCCCCCTTAGGTACGACCTTGCACGTCACGTTGTAACAGTTTTTCGTAATCAAATTTTACCAGTGGCGTATATAAGGGGGGGGGGGCCGGGCCCCCCCGAAGCTAAGATTTTTTTAGATATTTTCATATATTTTATGAATACAATAATGAAATAGCATAAAATACGACCTCATGAAGTCTCGCCCCCCCCCCCCTGAAACTGTCTCTGCCCCCCCCCCCCGAACAAGGGCGGATCCAGAGGTGCTTCTCGGGGGGGGGGGGACACTTTAGGTGACATTCTCTGTTGGTAAAAAACGGAATATATTTTTTCAGCAGCATTTTATTGAATTAGTCAGTGGTTGTAATTTCGATGATAATAACAATAGACACTTTCATGCGCCGCGCCGCAGGTAAAAATTTTGAATTTTTATTATCAAAAACATTACTTTTTACTCATTTTTTGTATATTCAAAAAATTCTCGGGGGGGGCAAGTGCCCCTAGTGCCCCCCCCCCTGGATCCGCCACTGCCCCCGAAACTTTTTTCTATATACGCCACTGAATTTTACCAACATAATTAAAAATTAATAAACAAACTCTGCTACTTTCTCTTGGGAACAATCAATTGGCAACAGCGGCAGCATTTGGCCTTCGAATCTGTAACTGACAGTTGACAAATGTGCCGGGCCCAGATGCTTTAAAATCGAGGCTAAAGGAAGCCCTACACGAGTACAGACGTATCATTTCTAAGTTGAAGAACCTACAGACTGGGTGAATAATATTTTCATTGTCGAAAAGCGGTCTAGGACAACTGGGCGTCGAGCCAACTCGGCGGCGCCAACTGGGCGCCGGGCCAACTCAGCGCTGGACTAAAAAAACTTTTTTCGATAAAATGTGCAGATGAAGAACAAAATAGATATATTATTTATACAAAAATATCTTTAAAAAATCCTTTACGCAATTTTCTTGAAATTTGGTTTTGTTAAAGTTAAATCCATTAAGTCGAGTGCTGAAATTTGGTAGGTGTAGTGTTTGGTAACCTGGTAACCTAGCAAACATGGATTACAAAAAAAGTACTTTTTAAGTACTGGCTTTCGCTGCACGCCATAACGGCAAAGTACTAAGTAGGAAGTACTTAATTTGTATTGATTTGGAACAACGGCCGGCATTCTTAAGCTTGACATTCTTCAGTGTACCTGTAAAATGTTGACTAGTGTTTGCCATCTAGCGGCCAGGCCAGCAAACACGTTTTTTTGTAAATACTTTATTTTCACAGTAAAATATTTAGTTTTTTTGTACTAAAATAAAGTGCTTTAAAAGCAACCATTTAAAAATGCTTTTGAAATGTTTTTTCACTGTTATATTAATTTTGCAGCAAAACTTTTAAGCTTTTATTAAAAAATTAAATGTACTTTAAGAGTACCTTCTTCAAAATATTATTAAAATATTTTTTGTATTTTATTTTCACCGTAAAATATTTAGTTTTTTTGTACTAAAATAAAGTGCTCTAAAAGCAACTGCTAAAATATACTTTGAAAATGCTTTTTTGCCATTAACCCTGGCTGCACTTGGTATTTTTCATAAATAAACTATTACTTTTCGTTGTACTAAAAATAAAGTACTAACATGTTGCATTTTTTGCACTTTTAAATAATATGCAAATTACACAATACAAAAATAATAAAAATAATGCACATCGTTGCCGATGCCAGCAGTTAAAGTCAAGTACCAGCAGGTCAGTTTGCTGGGAACACTTTAATTTAAATTTTTTATTACAACAATGGCGGATCCAAAATGGCGGATTTCTTTATTTTTAAACCGATTTGTCTCAAACTTAAAAGTTTGCAGTGCCTGAGATCACTTAAAACAGTTTTATCCTCAAATTTAAAAAATTCAAAATGGCGAATCCAAAATGGCGGATTTTCTTATTTACTGACCGATTTGTTTGAAACTTCAAATATTACATTGCTTGAGGTCATTTAACACATATTTTTACTCAAACTTAAAAAAATCAGAATGGCCGCGATCCAAAATGGCGTACTTTCTTATATATGAACCGATGTGTATCAAATATAGAAATTGGCGGTGTTTCAAGTAGCTGATTATAATTTTTGACCTAAACTTTAAAAAAATTCAAAATGACGAATCCAAAATAGCGGATTTTCTTATTTACCAACCAATTTGTCTCAAACTTCAAATATTACATTGCTTAAGGTCATTTAATACAATTATTTATTCAAACTTACAAAAATCAAAATGCCGAATCCAAAATGATGGGTTTTCTTGATTTGTCTCAAACTTGAAATATTACATTGCTTGAGGTCATTTAACAAAATTTTTTACTTAAACTTACTTATGAACCGATATGTATCAAATATGGAAATTGGTGTTTTAAGTCGCTGATTATGATTTTGACTTAAACTTATAAATAATTCAAAATGGCGAATTTCGATAATTGATACACATCGATTCATAAATTCATTCATAAAAGTTCACCATTTTGGATCGGCCATTTTGATTTTTTTAAGTTTGAGTAAAAAATTTTGTTAAATGACCTCAAGCAATGTAATATTTGAGGTTTGAGACAAATCGGTTAGTAAATAAGAAAATCCGCCATTTTGAATTTTTTATAACTTTAGGTCAAAAATTATAATCAGCTTTTTGAAACACCGCCAATTTCTATATTTGATACACATCGGTTCATAAATAAGAAAGTCCGCCATTTTGGATCCGCCATTTTGATAAAATCGCTGATATTAAAAAATCACAGTAACAAATATTAGTGTGATTGGAAAATCACGATATCGCTCATCTCTAGAACTTAGACATAAGCTGCCACCAGTGCAAAATAAGCATGAAAATCAAAAGTTAAGTTGCTCAAAGTGCACAAAAAATTGACTTAAATCGTAGATCCGTAAATAATCGCGAAAATGAAAATATTGTGCGATAATAACTTACCGAATAATGATTCTTATACAACACCATCGATACGCGTTGTTAGCCAACTCTTAAGATTTTAGGATGAATTAGTTAATTTTAAGTTTGTTTTTATATTATATTATTAACAAAGGAGGTGTACATAAAGTATATAGTGTATGTAATCTAATGTAATCCAAACAAAGATCTCTATATATCAATAACATATAATTCAATTCGCTCATTCTGCGTACAAGGCCACGTCGCGGGGTGGCGTTAATTCCTTCGGTCAATTTTTTATTCGCTTAGTTTAGACGGTTGCCGCTGGGTGGCGCTAGCAGAGACGGAACAGATAGGAATTACCAAGGCGTCTAAAATTTTTACAGGCATGATTAATTTTCTTATAAATAAAACTTTTTATGAATTTTTTTTAAAACTTTCGTTAAAACGCCTTTTAGGAAAAAAATATAGCATTTATTAATAGCATAAAATTTTCTTTTCAATGATGTAAAACTAAAGGGTTTAATTTACAATAAATGGTACAGTGGCATATATAAATGAAGATTATTTACAAAAATCGTAAAAAATAATTATAAGTTTCGATGTAACTAATTATCTTTATCTATATGAAACATTAGGGACCTATTGCAATAGTGCCAGGCACAAATTGTGCCGGGCACTATATTGACACTTTCGCATTATAAGAACAGCTGTCTTCTTTCAAAATTAGGTCATTGTGTATTATAAGAGCCGGAATTATTAGTGACGCCACTATTAATGGAAAATAAACGACTGGATTTCTAAATTCGACTTTGGTATGTCAATTTTGAAAGATCAACTGTCAGTTTTTAATGCGAAACTGTCAATATAGTGCCCGGCACAATTTGTGCCTGGCTTTATTGCAATAGGTCCCTATTAGCATCAAGTCAGAATAGATACACTGGTGCAGCGGCGGCTCGTGCCGCAGGCGAGGTGAAGCGCCACATTATAAACACCGGTACAAACGTTATTCTTTTTAAAACTCTTTGCGTCCTAGAACTATTGGAGCATGGTACGACCGTTGAAAGAGAAAAACGACAATATAAATAAAACTTTTTGCCCATAAATATGTTTCTGATTTCTCTTTCAACTGAGGACGAGGACGCAATAAATTTTCTTCAGAGATAATACCTGTATAATAATATGTTTGTAATGTACCGCTTCACCTCGCCTGCGGCACGAGCCGCAGCTGCACTGGTGGTCGCAGTGGAAGGGCTGCAAGACCCACTCACATATGAATCATCAATTATCTTTACATAATTAATCTGTGCATTATTTAAAAGAAAATTTTATTTTCGAAAAGAGTACAAGAGTACTTAATTTTTAAGAAAATTAGTAGCAATTTTACGTCTTGAGAAAGACGGGTTTAGTTTTCTTTTAAAATAAAAGTGAAGGTTTTAATTTTTTGCTTTTTATTTCAAAATTATATATAACCTGATTTTCTCAAAACAGAGAATTTCTACATGCGACAATCTTTTTAGCGACGGCAGAATATTTTTTTTGAAAATGAAGTTCTCTAGGCAAAAATAATTTCTGCCACTATTTAGAAAATAAAATTTTCTTCTTAGGAACGGCAGTATGTATTATAAATAATACTGATTTTTGGCGATTTTTACAAATTGTCTCCAGTTATGTTCGTCGTTATACCTAAAAGGGCGGAAGACCACCCAGGAAAAAGTGGCCAAAGAATAAAACTTATAGAAGATAACGCTTTCTTTCCAAAAATGTAACTCACAAAAATCGGTTTTTCTTTAGAAGACCACGCGGAAGATCATCTATCTGTCAGGAAATCCCATATAGGGGGAAGGTATAACTTATGACGACCTTCGGTCTAATCATTTAAAAGAAAATTTTATTGTCTATCACGTAGTTAATTAAAATTTATACACCGTTAGAAATAATTATAAATGATACATTGCTAAAAAAGAAATTTGGTCTTCCTAATAAAGTGTAATATCAGTGTTTTCTTGCAGCACTTAGTTTTTATGACAATTGCAAAATTTCAAAATTAAAAAGATTGATTGAAAGAACTTTTTTGTTGAAAATTCAATGAAAATGTAAAAAATCAGTAGATTTTTCGAGGATTTCTGTAAATCGCCCACATTGATGGATGCCATTGGCTCATTGAGAGCGAAATTGTCTCTATTTGATTATCAATTGTTGGAATACAAAGTTAATTTTCCTAATAAATTATTAAATACATTTCAAAAAATTGTAAAAAACAAAAAATATTTGTAGTGATTTTTAAAAAAGTTCTTAGTTTACGGACGCCAATGAAGTATTACCCACAATCTGCACTGAGAGATATATGATTTAAATCAATATATTACTTAATCGCGATTAAGTGACTAATCCAAGAAATGTGCTTACGGTGCATCTAGGGTCCAACAAAATTAGTTAAATTTAAAAATGTTAGTTGGTTTGTGTTGAATAAAATGTGCAAACAATCGTTTTGAAGATGTTGAAGGGTTCGTATCTTTGTAACAGTATAGTACCTAGGTAGCTTCAATTTATCTTGTTTGTTGACTCTCTAAGGGCCGGTTTCTCAATAGAGGGTTAGCCCTGACCCGTGGGTTAAAAAAAGAGTTGGCTGACATATTTACCACATGCCAAAAAAATACAGCTATTAAAGATAATCCACGGGTCAGGGGTTATCCTCTATTGAGAAACCGGCCCCTAATGTTCTCTGCATATTTCGTCAAAAATAAGTTTTTTCTTGTCTTGGTTTTACATTTTAAAAATCTATATTTTTAAAAATTTTTTATTGTTATTATTATATTATTCAAATCAAACCTCTTGTCGTTTGTGGCCTTGTTTCGCAGGTGGACGGATTATCAATTATCATAATAGGGCGAATAGTGTTTATAATTTTAATAGATTATTATTTTTCAAGCAAATTAATGAGATTCACGCATGTCGCCGTAAGTTGTTTTGTCTTAAATCAGATTAAAATTATGCCAATGCCTTATTTGAATTCTACATTGCATTGTATCGTATTTATCCTTAGAAAATTGATGCAATGTTGTCAAGATTTAAGGTTAAAATCTGGCATGTCAAATTGTGTCAGATTTTTTCAAATTGTGAAGAATCGCCCCCAGTATTTCAAAAATTTTCGCATGCTACCCATTTCTTTACCTATTTATTTTAATTTTAGACCTAACAATTATTAAAAAAAGCAAAAAAAGATATATTTTGGTTTCTGTTTTCTCCTTGGCCCCTCCCACCTGGCAATGCTGGATCCGCCACTGTGTACAACCATTCTTTTATGCTCGAAGTGGTTGTGTTAAAAATTGTTAATTAGTTTTAAAATTCCGTGGTGTCTTAGTTAGCAGAAAAATGTCCCACCTCCTGTCCCACTTACTTCCATCGGAATTTTTTTGAAAAATAATAATAAATAAATGGATCCATGACGGATCTGATACCTTCCAAGCCCATTAGCACTATCTATCTATCTATCTATCTAGCCTTCTTCGATCCATCTTTGGACACCCACTAAGCACAAAATCGTAAAAAACGTTAAATAAATGTTGAAAAAAAATGTTTTTTTTCTAACACAAATTTGTGTTAAAATTAAGTCAACTTTTGACATTAAAAAACATGTAGAAAATCGTAACGAAAATTTCATGTAAAAGCATTAGCAAAAATATATTTCTTAATAACGTTAAGAAACCAGCATTTAAAAAAACATAATTTCACTAACATTAAAAATAATACCATCAATATATGTGATACAAATTTAAGTTATTTAAATTTTATAATTGGAATTTATTTAGGTTTAGTGTAGTATTAGGTTGATTTATCTTAAGGTTGTATTCTTAGTCTAGGTTTTAGTTGCGTTATCTGTGACTTGCGGTCCAAATAATACGAGAACTTTCCGGACGTCGAAGGCTGCCGGAAAGTTCGAGAGAGATGGACGATCCTATATATAGGGCCGGGGTCGTGCACCAGTCAGTCAGTCACAGATAACTTTCTGTAGTGGTCGTGAGATATTAACACGAAGTTAATAGACCGATTATAGTAGTGAATTATCAGCGAGTTATTAGTCAGTATAAGTGCGTGTTTTTGTACATAATTTGTCGAAATATATTGACGTATCGTTTTCAACAATTGCGAGTTTTAATTTGTCGTTGTGAACCCGTAACAATTGGTGTCAGAAGTGGGATTAAAAGAAATAAATAGTGCAAAGACTATCCTTACACAGTACCACCGGCTAGGACAATTAAAAAGAAGAACAGTAAGTGATTTTGCCAGAATATTCGGAAGTGAATAGTGCAAAGACTACCCTTACATATTACCACCGGATAGGACAATTGGACAGAAAAACAGTAAGTGATTTTTTTTCCAGAATATTCGAAGATTGTTTTATTCAAAAACTAAAAGAGATATTTAAGAACCGACTTCGACATTAACTTTACAGTCCAAAAATTGATAATTAGAGAGATTTTCTAGAATACTTTATACATTCTACGACGTTCTATTCAAAAACTAGAAGAGATATACAAATACCGATTTCGACATTAGATTAGTAATTTTAAAAGTAAGAATCAGAAAGAATTTCTAGAACATTCCATCACTTTCTACGACGCTCTATTCGAAAACCAGAAGAAATATCCAAAAAGAGACTTCGACATTAGCTTAGTAATTTCAAAAGTAAGAACTAAAAAGAATTTCTAGAAGATTCCATAACATTCTACGACGTTCTATTCAAAAACTAGAAGAGATATACAAATACCGATTTCGACATTAGTTTAGTTATTTCAAAAGTAAGAATTAGAAAGAATTTCTAGAAGGTTCCATAACATTCTACGACGTTCTATTCGAGAACTAGAAGAGATATACAAAAACCGACTGCGACATTAGCTTTATAGCCTAAAAATAGACATTTTTAGTGATTTATCAGGAAGTTGATGCTTACTAGACAAGGATCAGCAAAGATGGAAGATCTAACTAAAATGATGCAGGCTCTAGCAGCTCAAATGGCTCAAAACCAAAACAATATAAAACACACCATGGACGACGTGAGACAGACCATGGAACAAAACCAGAACGATATGAAACAGACATTTGAGCAAAGATTAGATGGCATTCAAGAAAACTTCGATCAAATAAAGAGCAACTCCGAACAGCTGAGAGAAGAGTTTAAGACTGCAACCGAAGACCTTAAGGAAGAAATAACTCAAAGAGTGCATAGCGTGGAACAAAAGGTACAAAATAAATTACAGAATGTAGAAGAAAAGGTACAAAATGTTGAGGAGAAGGTACAAAATGTTGAAGAAAAAGTGGAGAACAAATTACAGAATGTTAGGGAAGCAGTTTTTCAAACTATGGAAGAAAGATTCCAGGACTTCTCAAAACAGCTTATACAGCTTCAAAAAGAACACAACAAAATAAAAGCTCAGGGATGTGTTGTGAATTCCAACCAACACATTAAGCCTCCAAATTTTGATGGTACGTCTTCCTGGTCTACTTACAAACAACAGTTTGAAGCTGCCGCTGCTGCAAATGGTTGGGATGATGACGAAAAAGCTAGAGCTTTGTTAGTAGCTCTGCAAGAACCTGCTCTGGGACTTTTACGGTCCATTCCAGTCGAACAAAAACAGAATTATAACGCTTTAGTGGCAGCGTTAGAAAGAAGGTATGGAGACGAACACTTGCGAAATTTACATTGGTCAGAATTAAATATTCGTCAGCAAAGACCAGGAGAGTCATTACAAGAGTATGAAGCGGATATCAGGAGGCTGATGTACTTGGCTTACCCAGAAATGCCAGAAAATTACAGAGATCCCTTCACGGTAGATCGCTTTATTAACGGCTTGCGAGACACGGACTTAGCAAAATTACTTCGTCGAGAACGCTTCCATAACAGCAGTGAAGTGTTGATTCGAGCCCTTGAAATTGAATCATCAAATAATATGTCTAGGCCAAAAGTAAGAGCTGTTTCAATTCAGGAGGGAGAAGAAATGAGCACTGGAGATGAGGTCAACTTAAAAACGCTAAACCAACTGTTTCAATCACTGACAGAGAAGATTGATTCTTTGAAAGAAAGTAGACGATCCCCTCCAAATGTAAAGTGTTTCAGATGCGGACGTACAGGGCATATTCAACGCGATTGTCGTGTCCAAATGAGGTCTCGCTCACCATCTAGTGGGACAGAATACCGAAGAAGAGATCAGGAAAACTAAAACTAGTCAACTCAGAGGGGCGGGTGTTGGCTAATGGGAATTTAGCCCCCAAAATTTACTCTATCAAGAGCTTAAAACATACTGCTGACAGTCTTAACATCGACGGACTTATTAATGGAAGAAAAGTTAATATAACAGTAGACACTGGTGCTGCCATATCATTGCTTAAGTTCAAAATTGCAACGAGATATAAAATTCGACCAACAGAAAAGAAAATAACACTTAAGACTGTGACTGGAGAATCCGCCGACGTGTTGGGGCAGACAGACATAGACCTACAGCTGGGGAGGTTGAAGATTCGCCACTCGGTATTAGTTGCAGACATAGAAGACGAATTTATTTTGGGAATGGACCTGAGAAGTAAACATGGATTTGCGTTTGATAATAAACTTAATACCCTAAGATTTGGGAACGAAGAGTTCATTTTGTCAAATAGTCACATCAATAAAGAACCAATTAAGGTGATGGCAGTATGCACAACAAGACTAGTCGGTAACAGTGAGACCATAATTTTTGGGAGGCTGGAAAGTAAAACATCAAGCTGCGTCGGACTCATAAGCCAACAAAACACACCCAACACCTACCTCGTTGCAAAATCACTAGTTAAAACCGATAAAGACATCCCGATTAGAGTCGCCAATATTTTCCCAAATAGTGTCAAAATTAATAAGGGGGAGTTGGTAGCATTATTTGAACCAGTACAGAAAGTAACAAGATGTGAAGAGCCAACTTCCGAGGATACAAGCAAGTTACCAATGGAGGTACTTCAGCAATTTGAGTCAACTTGGCAACATCTCACTCCAGAAGAATTTAGTAAAGCGAGAGAGTTTATAGAAGAACAAAGTAATATCTTCGAAACTAGGAGTAGTTCGGGACGCACAAACCTTATTCAACATGCTATCAACACTGGCAATGCCCAACCGATAAGACAACCCCCAAGAAGACTACCAATGGCCAAGCAAGAAGAAGTTCACAATCTCATTAATAAAATGCTCAGCGACGGTGTTATTGAAGAGTCATCAAGTCCTTGGTCATCTCCTGTGGTGTTGGTCACTAAAAAGGATGGAAGTACTAGATTTTGTGTCGACTACAGGAAACTTAACGATGTGACCAAGAAAGATAGTTACCCACTGCCAAGAATAGACGACACATTAACAACGTTGGCAGGATCATATTGGTTTTCTACTCTTGACCTGAAAAGTGGGTATTGGCAAGTAGGAATCTTTGAAAGAGATAAAGAGAAGACTGCATTCTCTGCTGGAAGTGGACTTTATCAGTTTAATGTGATGCCATTTGGCCTGTGCAATGCCCCAGCTACATTTGAAAGACTAATGGAAGTCGTTCTACGAGGCCTTACTTGGAAAACCTGCCTAGTCTATTTAGATGATGTCATAGTAATGGGGAAATCATTTCAAGATCATCTAGATAATTTACGAGAAGTATTCTCAAGAATCAGGAACGCAAATCTAAAATTGAACTCAAAAAAATGTTTTCTGTTCCAAGAAAAAGTTGAGTTCCTGGGTCACGTCGTTTCCCGAGAAGGCATCCATACCGACGAAAAAAAGTTACAAGCAATAAAAGAATGGCCTCAACCTCGGGACAAACATGAATTAAGAAGCTTTCTGGGTCTGTGTACATACTACAGACGATTTGTAGAAGGATTCGCCAAAATAGCGTCTCCATTACATAGACTTACAGAAGATAAAGCTTCTTACAAATGGAATACCGAATGTGACCAAGCATTTAGAAGACTAAAAGCAGCATTATGTTCTAGTCCGATTCTTGCATATCCCATTCCAAAAGGAAAATTCATATTAGATACTGATGCGAGCAACGATGGCATAGGAGCAGTACTCTCCCAAGTACAAGATGGAGAGGAACGGGTCATCGAATTTTTCAGCAAGAAGCTATCCAAACCAGAGAGAAATTATTGTGTTACTAGAAAGGAGCTCCTAGCCATAGTTAAATCCGTAGATCACTTTCACAAATATCTCTACGTACAAGAGTTTCTGATTAGAACGGATCATGCTGCGTTACAGTGGCTCATGAAAATGAAACAACCTGAGGGACAAGTCGCGAGATGGATAGAAAAGCTACAACAATACCATTATCAAATTAAGCACCGAGCGGGAAGGGTGCATAATAATGCGGATGCATTGTCCAGAAGACCTTGCCCTGAGGATTGTAAACATTGCAGGAAAATTGACCAGAAAGAAGGAATTACCTACGTGCGCCAGATAAAGTTAGAACCAGATGAAGAATGGATGTCGGCTTCGATTAGAACCACACAACTTAACGACAAAGATGTAGGACCTATCATGGATTACTTTAGCAAATGGCCAGAAGTTTTCGCTTTGCCTAACCAAGAGGCCGCTACAGTTGCAGAAGTTCTGGTAAATGATGTTTTCAGCCGATTTGGCATTCCTTTGGAACTACATTCAGATCAAGGAAGAAACTTTGAATCAAAGCTCTTCAGCAAGAAGCTATCCAAACCAGAGAGAAATTATTGTGTTACTAGAAAGGAGCTCCTAGCCATAGTTAAATCCGTAGATCACTTTCACAAATATCTCTACGGACAAGAGTTTCTGATTAGAACGGATCATGCTGCGTTACAGTGGCTCATGAAAATGAAACAACCTGAGGGACAAGTCGCGAGATGGATAGAAAAGCTACAACAATACCATTATCAAATTAAGCACCGAGCGGGAAGGGTGCATAATAATGCGGATGCATTGTCCAGAAGACCTTGCCCTGAGGATTGTAAACATTGCAGGAAAATTGACCAGAAAGAAGGAATTACCTACGTGCGCCAGATAAAGTTAGAACCAGATGAAGAATGGATGTCGGCTTCGATTAGAACCACACAACTTAACGACAAAGATGTAGGACCTATCATGGATTACTTTAGCAAATGGCCAGAAGTTTTCGCTTTGCCTAACCAAGAGGCCGCTACAGTTGCAGAAGTTCTGGTAAATGATGTTTTCAGCCGATTTGGCATTCCTTTGGAACTACATTCAGATCAAGGAAGAAACTTTGAATCAAAGCTCTTCCAGAATCTCTGTGACCTTTTAGGAATACATAAAACACGGACTACTGCTTTACATCCGCAGTCAGATGGCATGGTTGAAAGATTTAATAAAACAATAGAAGAACATCTTTGCAAAGTTGTTGATGAGCACCAAACAGATTGGGACCAATATATTCCATTGTTTTTGATGGCCTATAGAACCGCCATTCACAATACGATAGGAGCTACTCCATCTAGTATCCTGTTTGGTAGAGAACTGCGTCTACCATGTGATATCATGTTTGGTTCACCTGAAGAAGCACACTTAGAGGTTAAATGACTATGTCGAACGTTTAAGGCAAAAGCTGCACGATATCCATGAAGTGGTTAGAGAGCGAATAGAAATAGCCAGTGACCGCATGAAAGCGAGATATGACCTGAAAGCATACTCCTCAGGGTTCAAAGAGAATGATCAAGTCTGGCTATACAATCCTCAACGCAAGAAAGGAAGATCACCTAAGTTGACACCACCATGGGAAGGACCTTATAAAGTTGTTAAGAGAATTAATGATGTAGTCTACCGAATCCAGAGAAGCCCGAAGTCCAAGATGAAAGTTGTTCATCTAGATAGACTAAAACCTTACCTGGGAAATGTTGATCGAGACGATCAAACCTGAAGAGGAGGATAGTGTTACAAATTTAAGTTATTTAAATTTTATAATTGGAATTTATTTAGGTTTAGTGTAGTATTAGGTTGATTTATCTTAAGGTTGTATTATTAGTCTAGATTTTAGTTGCGTTATCTGTGACTTGCGGTACAAATAATACGAGAACTTTCCGGACGTCGAAGGCTGCCGGAAAGTTCGAGAGAGATGGACGATCCTATATATAGGGCCGGGGTCGTGCACCAGTCAGTCACAGATAACTTTCTGTAGTGGTCGTGAGATATTAACACGAAGTTAATAGACCGATTATAGTAGTGAATTATCAGCGAGTTATCAGTCAGTTTAAGTGCGTGTTTTTGTACATAATTTGTCGAAATAAATTGACGTATCGTTTTCAACAATTGCGAGTTTTAATTTGTCGTTGTGAACCCGTAACATATGGTTATTTTTATAATGTTTTTCCTAGATCTCACTTCTAACGTTGAATTTAAGATATATGAAGCTAATAAATGTTTTGTTTTTTAAACATTAAAAAAATATATACTATAGAGGGCGCTATGGCAGCGCACTACCTGAACATAGGCATTAGTTGCGTTTCGCTGCGAGTTTATACGAGTCGGTAGCAAAGACGCTTTTTGTAATTTTGGTCAAAATATTTGCATTTTGCAGAAACAAACATGGCAAATTTAAAGCACAATTATTAATATTGATAGTGAATACATATTTGGATCGGAATATTACTCAAGTTGTAGGGGAAAGATGGTATAGTTAAGTAAGGACAACAAATGTGTGTGCAGTGATCTAAATGAAGCACCACAAAATCAGGTAAGAAAAAGTAAACAAAAGAAAAAAATGGTTTCGTATGAAATATCGCATACCTAAAGTGAATACGCGCCTTGAAATTGTTTGCCTTGTATTTACTTGAGCATGAATTGTTTGGCCTGGTAGCGAGGCACTTACTACAAAATTATTGTTTACATAGAATTTTAAATTTTATTTTCAGAAGCTACGAGCCGAATTGCCTTTACTGAGAGTCGAGTTCACGAAAACTTCAACGGACTGTTGCTGCCCTGCCTTTCCAAAATAGAAGAATTTTATTTACATTATTTATGTTACCTTATCTTTAGAGATATTTGAAAAAATATATTTTTTCATTGTTAAGAAACATTTATTTTTCAATGTTAGAAAAACATTTCTTTTTCACTGTTAAAAATCAATATTTTTTAACGTTCGAAAAACACTTTAAAAAACGTGATAAAAACATAGGATTATTTTTCTAAAGTCAGAAAACGGGTTATTAAGCTTCTTTTTCACTATGAATATGACGTTAGAACTAACATCCAACCTAACGTTATGTTTTTAACTTATACATTATTTTGACGTTATTAAAATGTTTTTGTGTTTAGTGGGCATAGGCCACTCTGTCTGTCGCCGTGTTCATCCATCTAGCTCCTGCATGTCTCTTCAAATCATCCGCCCATCTTATTTGGGGCCTTCCCCTACTTCTTTTATTTTCCCCAGGTCTCCAGGTTACAATAAACTTGTTTCATCGATCGTCTTTCTGTCTGATATTATGATCGGCAAATTTACATTTTAATTTTGCTACTTATCCTCTTACATCAATTGATTTTGTTTTATTTCTTATCAATTCATTCGTTTTTCTATCTGTTAGCTTTACATGTTCCATTGATCTTTGAGCTTTTGTTACCTTATCCATATTTGATTTTGTAAGTGTCCAGGTCTGGGATCCATAGGTAAGTACAGGAAGGATATATTGGTTATACACTTTCGTTTTGAGGTACTGAGGATATTTTTTATTTTTTAATATGTAGCTTAATTTACCGAAAGCTGCCCAGGCCAATCTTACTCGTCTCTTAATTTCAGCCGTTTAGTTTTCCTTTTTTTGTTTAATAATTTATCCGAGGTATATATATTCTACTTGTTCTATTTTCTCTTGGTTTATTCTGATCGTGATATCCTCATCTGTGTATTTTATGACTAGTTTATTGCAGTTCATAGTTAAGCCTATATTTTTAGCTACTGTATCCAATTCCTCCAGCATTTTTATCAGTTCTTCTTTCTTATCTGTTATTAAGGCAATATCATCAGCATATCTTAGGTGGTTCAAGTATTGTCCGTTTACTTTGATGCCTATTTCTTCCCAATGTAAGTTTTTAAAAATATCTTCTAGGGCCTGGTTAAATAGAAATAAAATTTCGGACTTCCATTGTCTTTATTTATTTTAAAACACGACGTTTCGGTTAGTAAGTATCTCTAACCGTTATCAAGTGTAAACTGTTTACACTTGATAACGGTTAGAGATACTTACTAACCGAAACGTCGTGTTTTAAAATAAATAAAACAATGGGTTTTAAAATAAATAAAACAATGGAAGTCCGAAATTTTATTTCTACACAATCATTGTCTACAAGTTTCAAACAAAGAGCCTTGTTAAATAGTTTAGGGGATATTGTGTCACCCCTCACACCTCTTCTTACGAGGATTCGCTTGGTTCCTTCGTGGATTTTGATTGATGTTGTTGCTTCGCTATATATATATATATATATTGGCTATTAGGTCTGTGTATCTGTGATCTATTCGGCTATTAATTAAACATGCTTTTACTGCCCCCTGCTCAATGCTATCGAAAGCTTTTTCAAAGCCTATAAACGCAATATATTGAAATGTTGTAATCGTGGGTCGTTCTATTAGGATTTTCATGGTTAATAGGTGGTCAACTGTACTGAAACCTTTTCTGAAACCTGCTTGTTCTTTTGATTGATATCCGTCCAATTTTGTAGTTAGTCTATCTGATAATATTTTCGTGAAAAGTCCATTAGCACACTCTATATTAACCTTGAAAACAGTTTTTTTGTAAATATCTTATAAACGAAAGCTTCTACGAAGTTTTTGGTTATAACACAAATTATTGTGAAAAATGTGTTCTAGTGTATCCCAAAAGCCGTATGTTGATGCGATGCTCCGTGAAAGAGTTAGCATATATAGCTGTATAAATTTAAAAAACATTTGAGAAGCTTTTTAACAGAAAAGTGTTACTATTCGGTTGGTGATTATTTTAATGATATTAGTTAATGTACGTCTTTAGCATTATAGAATATTGCAATAAATTGGGTTGAATTGTGTTTACAATCTATATTTATATATTTTTTTTAGAGCCAATCAAATATTTTAGCGCACTACTAGGTATGTTAGCATAATTAATTTTTTATCATATTCTATCTTGTTTTAAGGAAAGCTTTTTTAGAAAAACTAATTTCCATAAAAATGTAATGAATTAAAACCACGTGGTTATGTTTATTAGGCATTTTCTTCACGGTAAAAAATTTTGTCTACAACGAAAACACGTTCTTTTCTTTAATAAATTGATTTACTTTAAAGCAGTTTGTTTTGAATTAAAATATTTTTTTTGGTTCAACACAGCGTTTTATGTTGAAATGAGACCTTATTTCTCTTCTTTAATTGTTTTGACTTAGTATACTCCATTTTGTAACAAAGCAAATTGTCTTCATATAAGTAATAATTCAGTTCCAATTTATAATAAAACAATTTCTGTTTCACATTAAAATAAAAGGCAGGACATTTTTTGTGCTATATCAAGGAAATATTCTCTTGGTGAATAGGAATGCACAAATTATTTTGCTTCAAAGCAGTTTGCTTTGATCTAAGACAATTTTTTTTTTGCCGTGTTTTTTTTGACAATGTCCATATTTACACTGTAAATCGTTGACTAATAAATGAATTGAATTGAATATTGTCAATTTCTAAACTGTCAAAAACCATTAGTCATTAGCAATAATCTAATCAGCTCGTAACAGTATCTAACACTTGTTTTATAAAAATTTTATGAAAATCGGTTCAGCGGTTTAGGAGCTATCGTTTTATGGACAGACACACACACACACACACACACAGACAGAAATCACGGCGATAATGCGAAGATAGGTCAAAATACACCCAAATAACACATTTTCGGCGTTATCTAAGAAGAAAAAAAAAATTCGTCAAAAATAATACCTTCTCTAGCCATTGCTGCGCGGGCTAGGAAGGTAAAAATTATAAATAGTACAATAAAACACTAACTTT
The DNA here is from genome assembly GCA_963576565.1 of Aspidapion aeneum. NCBI lineage: Eukaryota > Metazoa > Arthropoda > Insecta > Coleoptera > Brentidae > Aspidapion > Aspidapion aeneum. Next base: position 32,017,871 of record OY755039.1, read on the forward strand.
GGCAAAAATCCCTAGTTATGACAAATCATCTGATTTTAAACAAAATAAAACTGGAAGTGACAATTATTTGCAATAAATATGTAATTAAAATAAAAAAACCGGTTCTACGGGGGGGATTAAAAAGGGTAATAAACCCCTCCCAGAGACCGAAAAAGAGAGAAAAGAGTAACAGGGTAAGAAAACTTACAGCACACAAAATAAAAATGTTTTTTGTACATTTGAACAGGCCACCTAACTATTACGTCTTTTAATGAGTTTTTTAATTTTAAAAATGGTAAATTTCCTAGCCAAATAAATTATTTTCATTAGATTCGATAAAATCAACCCTAATATAAAAGAAATAGAAAGTATTTGACCACTGCGCAAAACTAGCCCCCTCTCAATGGCGATTTTTGTATACGGCACTGAAAAAATATTTGAAAAAATTGATCAAAGTTTTTTAATTTTAAAAATGGTACATTTTCAAAGCTAACAAATAAATTATTTACATTAGATCTAACAAAATCAACCCTAATTTAAAATAAATTGGTAAAATTTTTTTTTTAAGTCACAATCTTTTATAAAATGCACTAAAAATTAAAACCTAATTTTCTAACATTCTAATATTATCATAATAATAAAAGCGATGGCCGACTGATGGAAATTTTGACGATGTTAGCACGATAAGATATCCGTATCAATTAAATATCACTATTTGCAAGAATCATTATTGTTGTATTATCATCGGACCACTATGTGTGTACCAAATTTCATCCAAATCGGATAATGGGAAGTGTGTCAAAAACGCTTCACAAGATTTGATAGTTAGTTAGACAGAACATCTGAAGTTAAATAAAAGCTTGTAAAAAAATAGAAACTATTTGACCACGGCGCAAAACATGGCGTTTTTTTGTATACGGTACTAAAAAAATATTTGTTTTTGTACTTTTTAGATCAGAATAAGGCAATGAAAATACCCGCAAGCATATTGACCCTGTTACTTATTCAGTTTTCAGCAGCTTTTCAAGATGATCACTACGATAGCCTGGAAAGTTACAGCGATCCTGATGATCCTGAGTTGTATAGAGCTTTTTATAGGTGAGCATTTTTCGAAATTTTTAGGCAGACTACTAATAAAGTGGATGCATTAGACGATTAGAGTCGTCTTGGTTCGGTTCGGCTTAGAGACCCTGTATACATAGAGGGTCTTTTGGAAAACTCTTTATTGTCTTGCAAGCAAGGGCATATCGAGCCAGGTTTCTAAATTCCATGGCCTTCTTAACTTAAGGGGGGCTAATTAATAATCGTTTTGAATTTCATTCTCCGATTTAAAAAAAAAGTGATACTGGTAAAGGGGCCACTCTCTAACCTTCACCCCCTGGATACGCCCTTGCTTGCAGGAGTCATGCAAGACTGTCCTGTTTTATGGCTATCCACAGTAACGTGTATGTCCGACTTAATCACAACTAGCAATTTCTCGACCAGTCAACGTTGCGTATCACGAGCAAACGTTGCGGCGCAACGTCGAGTTTGCCTCAAACGCGACCCTCTGTCACACCAATTTGGTGAATGATTTTTTGGTTGGGTCAACGTTGCGAAGGCCATTATGCAAAAGCCAAAGCACCATCTACATTATTCTATAAGTCCGCTGGTTCAAAATTTTTACCTAAATAATATACGTATACGTATAAGGTACCTACGTATGTAATTTTATGCTGCGAAACTGTAAATGTAGTAGTTTGATGGAATTTTGATCAAAACATATTTTGTATTTTTTTTTCATCAACTAATTTTCCGCTAAAAAATAAGAAATCCGTCCGCATGCAGTATAATAATAACTTTGTTTTAGACCAACTAGAAATGATGGTTTTTTAAGATTCGGAAAAAGCCGGATTTTCGATGAAGAAACAAATGAAATCCCGACTTATCCCGAACAATTTATTCGTCCGACCAGAAGCGAGTCTATGCCGAAAAACAACGAACTCTTTGTTCGATTCGGAAGAAATAAAGACGATATTTTTGCAAGGTAAAGTTATATCAACCATTCCATAAATCCATGACAATGTCTAAATCTAAGATATTTCTTAATATTATTTAAAAGAAGACTCAGAGATAATGTCCTACTTTTTTTAAAACCTCCTATGGACAATGTAAATTATTACCGTTAAATACCTATGTGACTTTTGAGCTAGAAAAAGTATTGTTTTCGAGAAATAAAAAAATTGAGAGAACGCCAAAAATGTATTATTGTGTGTGTGTGTGTGTGTGTGTGTGTGTGTGTGTGTGTGTGTGTGTGTGTGTGTCTGTCCGGCACACAATAGCTCCGGAACCGCTGGACCAGTTTTCGTGAGATTTTCATGAAAAATAGTATTAGAAACTGTGACGAACTAAAAGAAGTCTTATAACGCGTGGAGTTCACTTGGAGTGTGCTGATGGGCTAGGAAGGTATCATATCCATGATGGATTCATTTATTTGTTCTAGGATGGGCATTCCTCCCCCCACACGAATGCACCCGATGGATCAGCAGCGAACCCCTAGACACAATACAGAATTTTTGAGATTTGGTCGAAGCATAAACGAAAATGAAGACAAAGACCATTTTTCAAAAAGTGATGGAAAATTGCATCGTGCGAAAAGAGAGATTGTCATACCTGAAAGTCTTAAGAGAAAGGATAATTTTTTAAGGTAGGCTTAAAGGAACGCATTATAAATTACAAAGCCCTATAAAAAAAAGTTAAAAAGAAACAACCCAGAGGGCAGACCCCCCTAATCCTGCTAATTTGCGGGCACTAAAACTGACTTTCACAACAAGGAACATTTTTCAGCTTTAAATAGTTATTTAAAAAACAAGGTTTGAAAACGGCTCTTTGCACACGATCGAGACAGTTTGGTCGAGGTAGTGTGCAAAGAGGTTTTCAAACGAGTTCTTACGATACTTTTTATACGACTGCAAATAAACAGACACCAGAAAAATCAAATTTTAATTTAACTCGTTTCTATTAATAAAATGTATAATATTCCCTTAACGCATTGACAAAGAAAACTAATTAATACTTAATATTTATGGTAACATTCGAACATTCCTTCAAGCTTACGCCGGGAAAGCAGTTTTATTTAGCTCTGCTACAGAATAGCGCCTTACAAAATAGCGCTGCTTCAAAATGGCGCTGGCACAAAATAGCGCTGCTACAAAATAGCGTGCATCAAAATAGCGCCAACATAATAGCGCTGCTACAAAATGGCGTGCATCAAAACAGCGCTGCTACAAAATAGCGCCTTACAAAATAGCGCTGCTACAAAATCGCGTGCATCAGAAAAGCGCTGCTACAAAATAGCGCGCATCAAAATAGCGCTGCTACAAAATAGCGCGCATCAAAATGGCGCTGTTTCAAAATAGCGTCTTATGACTTGCCAAGTATCCTCATTCTAACATATTTTCAAAAAAAAAACTTCCCTGACTTTTTCTCGGCATCCTAGAGGTTGTGAAACCAAACCGAACTTAACCGATACTTCGATTCGGTTCAGTTCGGTTCGGTTCAGTTTTGTTTTACACCCGCTAGGATCCTGCGAAAGAAGTCAGGGAAGTTTTTTTTTTGAAAAAGTATGTTAGAAAGAGACCCTTTAGTCAAACAGTTGCCGTTTTTAATGATGCTTTTTTAATTTCGCTGTTTTTATTAGATGTCGCTATTTTGCCGCAACACATTTTTGATTCGCGCTATTTTGTGATTGCGCTATATTGTAGAAGCGCTATTTTGATGCGCGCTAGCAGCGCTATTTGGTAGCAGCGCCATTTTGTAGCAGCTCTATTTTGTAATGCGCTATTCTGTAGCAGCGCTATTTTGATGCACGCTATTTTGTAAGCGCCATTTTGTAGCAGCGCTATTTTGTAGCAGCGCTATTTTGGGGCAGCGGTATTTTGAGGCAGCGCTATTTTGTAGGGTGCTATACTGTAGCAGAGCCGTTTTATTTTTCACCATGTTTTCGGTAATAGACAATATTTTTGGTGTCGTGTTTTTAGCGACATCGAAGAAATAACTGGATGTTAGATGATATTTCTTCGATGTCAGCGTGTAGTCTGTTTTCTTGTTCTATTCCATATGGACAATGCTTGTTCTGGTTCTGTGACGACAGATGAGCAGAAGACACTGAAGACTCTATATTTTCCCTGGACTTCAGATCTGAGCCAGAATTGACTAAAATTGTGGCCGATAAACGCTGAAAACAATGTCCCCTGAAACTTTTTAAATTGTCTAGCATCCAAAACTTTTCGATTTCTCTAGCCATGTTTCCAATTTTGTTAATGCCAACGTTTTGTCTTAAACATTTTCCGACTGGACTTCCATCCGCCATCTCGTTTAAGGGCAAACAGATCTGAGCCAGAATTGACTAAAATTGTGGCCGATAAACGCCGAAAACAATGTCCCCTGAAACTTTTTAGATTGTCTAATCCAAAACTTTTCTATTTCTCTAGCCATGTTTCCAATTTTGTTAATGCCAATGTTTTGTCTTAAACATTTTCCGTTTTGATAGTTCAAAAAAAACCTGCCTGTCTTCAGATCGGGAGGACGAAGAGCACAGTACTTCTTCAAGAACGTGTAAAGGCTTCCTGTAACGTTTAATCAGCATAGCACTGCCGAAATCTTTCGTCTCTTCTATTTTGAGATAACATAATTCCTCTCTTCGATCATGCCCCAGACAGGCCACCTGCAACCACCGCCTTGATAAGTAAATACTTGTCGTCTAATGCTTTCGTCAAAAACCGGCCAAAAATCTTCTTCTGTAAGAATTTGGGACTTCTTTGAAACGTAGTTTTCGGATTTTCCTTTGATTAGCACTTTCAACTTCTTATAACTTCCAAGATCTATAATGTGATTGGCACTTAACGTTAACTTGAGAATCGAAAAAATCGTCCATAACGTTGAATATTTATATTTCTCAGACAGTTCTTCAAACTATACCATTAGTGCGTTTTCTGAGAAAGTTAGGACATTTTTGGCTACTCTCCAATCCATGAATTAGCTATACTCAGATTCATACCTGCTTTTGGATGTTGTGGGTAGCAGTCCCGAACCTATTTCGCTCGCTTTCTGTAAAATTTCCTCAGAATCCGAAGGACGGGAGACCCGTGTGCAAAAATGACGTAAGCGTGTATAAAACGTTTTGCATACGGCGTGCGTAACATGCCGTTTTCAGATCGTCTTCTCCGTGCGCAAAACCCCGTTTTTCAAGACAGTCGTATAAAAAATAAGTTAAAAAAGAAGACTATAAAATTCAGAAAAATACAAAAAAAAATTCCACACCTTCAATTCATTTATGTAATTTTTTCAGATTTGGCAGAAACTCAGACTTTATGAGATTTGGAAGAAGCGGCAGTCATAATGGATCCCCGTACTATAATTTCAAAAGTGGCCAAAACAGTCTCAGCATTGGCAAGTTGTTAAAAAAATTACAATATGAAAATCTTTTAAAAAATCGTAACAATATCGCGGATTAAATTAAAATTTTGTTTTTTTGAAACGTATACGAAAAAATCCTGGTCAACATTCAAACAAAGATTTGAAAACCGGCGCGCCTACAGGGGTGGGAGGGGATGTAACTATTACCAGAGCCACAAGAAATATAATAGGAAATAAAAAAAATTATAAGGTTAAAATCTAACCATCCCGATTTTTTTTTAGTTTTTTTAACGTGTTTTACCATTAACCCCCAAAGCCCCCGCCTTACATTTGTTACATAACGGCCGCCCGTTGAACAAATCTTTGTTTTATTAAAATCTTTTTACATACATGCAATATTTTTGACATTCTTTTTGTATAGACTCTTGAAAGGTAGGTATATTCACAATCACACAGAACTTTTTTTTTAATATGAAAAGGTTTTTGAACTTTAAAAAGAACATTCGAACATCCCGAAAGACTTGACGAAACCTCTTATGCCGGTTTTCCACCAAACGGACAAAACGAAAACAAAACATAAACTCGTGTCGAATAAAACAAAACTGAAACTTTTGGCCAACTTTTTCAAGACTGGCGTGTTTTGCGACAGTTGAAGTTTTGTTTTTCGAGTCCCGTTTTGAATCGGTTACATCAAAAGATTTTGACTAGTTTCGACGAGTTTTGAAACTCGCGTCTGTTTAGTGAAAAGGGTCGTGTTGAGTTTTTTATGTTCTACTTTTATTTCGTTGTTCTAGTCATTTACTCTTCTAGATAAAAGTGATCGAACCCAATATCTGTGTGTCGTTTTCTCCTATATAATATTAATACTTTAATTATCAATACATTGTTGGAACTAAAAAATATTTATGTACTTACTTTTTTTCCAAGGACCGCAGTATAAAACAGCTAAGAATAAAAAAATGTTTTCTTTAAACAAGTCGGTTGAATCGAAAAGAATGTGTTCTGACTAGCGACTACCAGTGGGAAAGGACCGAAAACAAAAACAAAACTCAAACAAAACCTAATCGGCTTGATGGAAACAAGAGTTTTGGGTTTGTCTTCGATTTGTTTTTGTTTTCCGGAAACTAGAAAACACAAACAAAACACAAACTCAACCGTCTGTTTGAAGGAAAACCGTCTTAAGGATCAAACCATTTTCTTTTACCGTCATAAAGTGGCTTACAGTAAAAAATTGTGTTCCGTGGGATAGTTGTGGAAGATTTTTTAAAACTACCCTTAATCGATTGATAATTATTACACATTAAATTAAGCCACTAGGTGTTGGCCTCCAATTTAAGTAGGAGGGCCTGTGACTTTATAAATCCAAGAGACTTTATAAATCCAAGATGGCGGCTTTAGCTTATAACTTTCGCTAAGTTAGTTTTACAGAAAAACGGTTAATACGTTTTTCGTTTACAAGAGCCCACCAATTAATATTTTAAATAAATTAGTTTTATACCTTAAAATAGGGTGACCATACGTCCGGATAAAGCCGGACATGTCCGGCTTTTTGGGCAAAATGAAAAGGTCCGGTCGGCTTTTTTTTTTTTCGGCTTTTTGGCGACCAAAGACCTTTTGTTTTTGGTCATCCAGGGGCGCAATCTAGAGGGACTTAGGCTGTTGAGCGAACTGACCAGGTCCCCTGAAAATTTCCGGCGTGGCGCCTATACATACTGATGAAATTTTTCTCGAAAATTTTTGACAGCATTTATATTTAAATAATTTAATATAATTTTTTTTTATTTTAACAAACTTTTTTTTTCTGCGGTGTAACTTTTTTCGATTATTTTTTTAATTTTCTAGTAGCTTTTTTTTCAAAAATTTTTTACGCCACGATTTTTTTTTAAATAATAAAAAAAATTCGCCTGCTTTGCTGCTTTTGTAAATTTTGTTTTCTATATTTTTACAAAGGGCTTAATTTTTTTCTTTGCCTCTTTATTACAAATATGTTTCTGGGGTGCAACTTTTTTACGACAAGTATAAACTTTTTCGAAATTTTTGCCTGCGGCGCCTTTTTTTTGTATTTTTTTATTTTTACTAAATCTGTAAGAAGAGTGCTTAAATCTTTTTTAAAATTTCACATGCGTAGCATTTTTTGCCTTTTTGTGTGGTGTATTTTTTCTCCATCGTGAGGTGTATTGAGCCATCTGACCCCCCCCCCCCCCCAATCTATTTTGTTTGCTTCGTTAGTTGCGCCCATGTGTCAAAGTTTTTTCAAGGTGGATGTTTTGTTGGTTTTTTAGCAAATTCAGGTTTTTTGGTGCCAAGATATTTGTTTTTGGTCATCAAATTTTTTTAGGATGGTTTTTCAAACTGACCAGTTTTGTCCGACTTTTTTATCGAAAATTCGGCTTTTTTGTCTTTGACGTCCTCCTTTTGCGCATATGGTTACCCTACTTAAAAACTAACAAAGATATAAAAAAAAAATTAGTACTAAAAAATAGTAACCCAAAAATAAATTGAGGTAGGAAGTTTTAGACTAACTTAAATCGCTTGGTTACGGATCACTCAATTTTCAGTCGTCAGGTGTTTGCCTCAAATTTGAGTGAGAAAGCCTGTGTGACGCCACAAATCCAAGAGCGATTTTTTTAATGCTTTTTTACAAACTTTTGCTTTTAACCTTTGCCACATCAACTTCATAGAAAAATTGTATGGGTTGTAATTTCCTTGCAATAGAACAGCAATTAAGTTGTCGTTTTTAATGAGCGTTATATCTCAAGAACTAGAAAAGATATTATTTTATTAAATATTAAAAAAATTATAAAGATTCAAGATTAAGCAAGAAAGCCTCGATCCCCAATTTGAGGAGAAAGGCCTAATAAAAAAAATTGGTAAAAAAGCTTTTTTTTGTATTTTAAAAAATATTATCTTTGTTAGTTTTTAAGATATAAAGCTAGTTTCTTTACTATATTAATTGGTGTTTTTTTTTCAAACAAAAACCTAATTTATAGTTCTACTGTAAAATTATATTAGCAGAAGTTATATAAACCAAAGTTTGTAAAAAATAGAAAATGCCGCCATTTTGGATTTATGACATTACAGGCCCTCCTACTCACATTAAGGACACTAATCGTCGAGTAAGCTCAATAGGAAGTGAAGCCCATGTCTGATTTTCTATTATTTGGTTATATTTTTTGGCATGTTTTCCTCGGTTTGGCATTGGCGGCTCGTCAGAATTTTGGATATTTATCAATTTTATTTTTCTTAAATGGTTTATTTCTGTTGCGTTCCAGGCTGCAATAATAGATGATGCTGAGCAATAATAGATGATGCTGATGTTTTGAGATTTTTTGAAACAAAATTGAGAGAAGACATAAAAGAACAATATGATTTTCATGAACTTGAAGACCTAGAGGCAAACCTAATAAATAAAAACCTAACGGAAGAAGAGACTCAAAGCCTGTATTACTTGTTGAAAGATCAGTAAATCAAACCATTAAATTGCACAAAATAAAATGTCTAGAAGAAATTAAAAGATGAAAAGTTGAGAATGAGATGCGAGTCTGCATTAAAAAATCGATTACTTTCCATTTTAACAACTGGTCTTTGGTGGTTAGAATTTGGATTAGGGTTGTATGTGCATTGTGTCTATTTATCCATTGCTGCTGTTCAGCATTTTAAGAAATCATACTTGATATAGTTATAGTGTTTTTAGTTAATTGTTTTCATGGGCATAGAGTGTTATGTACTCTCTAGCACATGATCTAAAATACTAGCCAAGAAAGGTATTTTATATTCAGGAAATAATTCAAGACTTCTTAACTATCTGGACCCCATTTATTGGTCAAAACATTAACATGTCCAATTTTAATAAGTACCTACCTAAAAATATATATTTATCTAATTAGAAATAAAATATTACCATGAAAATGAAAACTGCATATTTAAACTGGTTTAAAATAAGAACGAGCCGCCAGTGCGAAACCGAGGAAAACATGTCGAAAATTATAACCAAAAAATAGAAAATCAGAGTTGGGCTTCTTATAAATATATGTCGAATTTTCACGACACTGGTGGTCCAGCTGATTTTTGTTAACAAAAGTTAGATATGATATGAACTACTAATATTTTTTGAATTTTTTAAAAACTAAGGCAATTTTGCTACTATTTTTTAGTATATTCTTATAAACTAATATTTTTCAGACATACCAGTCGTTATTTTTTTTAGCCCGCTTCATTTCTCTTTACAAAAAAATTAAAATTCGAAGAAAATAATGTGTACATTGAAAGCCGCCATATTTAAAATGGCCTCCAAAATAAAAATAGAAGCTCCTACGTTTGTTTTGTTGTCAAAATTGGATTTGGGAAGTCTAAGCTATAAGTTCAAGAACGTGTCAAATTTAGGATCGCCATATTGAAAAAATGGCGCCCAAAAGCAAAATGGCAACATGTGTGATATTTTTATCACAAGAAATAAATATCTCGACCCAAAATTAGTCAAAATCGAGGTATCACAAGTTATGGTTGGGTGCCTGGTTTAGATTTTTATGTAAGTTGGCCGCCATCTTAAAAAAGAGCTACTGTAGTCGTCAGACGCCATTTTCTATCGATGTAAAATTTTAGTAGGTTTTATTTAAGGTCAAAGAATATTCCTAATGTGTTTTTTGTAAAAAATAAGTCATTTTAGGATATTTTAAAAAATGATGTCGGCCATTTTAAAAAAATGGCCGAAACTCCCCACTCTCTGGAGGAATTTTTTGGGGACTCGACTCAAATCGCTTAAAATCGTCCTAAGAACTAGTGTACCAAATTTCATGCTTGTATACCTAATAGCCACATAGTTTCCGTTATCCTCCGGGCTACTAGTTAGAAAAAAGTATACTTGCAGCTCTGAGGTTGAATCTCTCGCGCATAATTTAATGATTTTACTGGTTTAACAGGTCTGTACTAAAACTCACATAAATTGAAAATTTCTTCTGGTTGTTCGATTTTTTTTGATAATCAGTATATCTCCATAACTTTTTTGTATAGTTGGTATCTGGGGCTGAACAAACTTTACAAAAAATATTTATTATATTAAATATTTTTTAATATTAAAAGTTTACAAGATCTTTGAGATACCTAGTTGCCAAAAGTTTTAATAAGGACTAAATAAAGAACGCAGCAAATCTATAGAATGTTTCCGGTAAAATCCTATTTTATAGGATCAAAGACTATAAACTTTTTTCAAAAAACCCAACGTTCTAAAGAAAAAACTTTCGTCTTGGGAGCGCTATTCTAAATCAAAGAGGGCCGAAAAATATATACCGGGTATGCCAACAAAAAAACCAGACAAAATGTTCTTTATTATAACTTTCGAACTATATCATTGAATTTAATGAAACACACTGCACTTTGCAGGAAATTGATCAGGCTTGTAAGCAAAAACATTTTCAGCCAGAATCATACTAAACCCTTCAAAGATGCTCTTTATTCTTATGTTCCAAAATATTTCTACAGTTTTTGAAATCTAGACAAGCCCTATCTGCGAGTAAAATAATTTATGAATCATTTAAATCGGTGTAGTGGTTCCCGAAAAATGTTTTTTTTTACATATTTCCAATTGTAGGATTACCTTCTCAATTTTTCTGCATTCATTTTCCCATAAATGAATTTTTACTGAAACGATTTTAACGAAATAAAAAGCATTATGTAACCATTGTTAAAATGTCAAGTGTGATTCTGCTCGCCATATTGGATTTAAGAAAATTGACAATTCATTTATTAAAATCGGTTCAGAAAAAAATGTTTTATGAGGAAATAAATACAGACAAAATTGAGATTTATATTAGTAAATAATTAGTAAAACAATGTTTGAAATAAATAGATCCATGACGGATCTGAAACCTTCCTAACCCATTAGCACACTCCATGCTATATCAACCTTAAAAACAGTTTTTTGTAAATATCTCCTATACGAAAGCTCCTACCAAGTTTTTGGTTACAACACAAATTTTTGAAAAAACGCGCGCTATTTTATTCCGAAAACCGCATATTGATACGACGCTCTGTTAAAAAGTTAGCATTTTTTAAACTTTTTAACTGTCAAAAAACTGTCATTAGCATTGATGAATTATGCCCAAAATCTAATCAGCTCGTTACAGTATCGAATAATATTTTGCCTAAAAATTTCATTAAAATCGGTTGGGCGGTTTGGCAGCTATCGTGTTACGGACAGAGTTACATACACTCACACACAGACAGACATCATGACGATACTGCTAGGGTAGGTCAAAATACACCCAAATAACACATTTCCGGCGTTATCTAAAAAAAAATGTCGTCGAAAACAATACCTTCTCTAGCCATTGCTGTGCGGGCTAGGAAGGTAAAAAACTAATTTTTCGGGATTCAAACCAATTTCAATGGTTTAGACCTCGTTGTACTAAATAGTTTTTAGGAATTTTCTAAAATATTTCCGGAACATAAAAATAAAGAGCTTCTTTGAAAGGTCATGTTTGATTCTGTTTGCCATCCTTAGATAGCTGACAAAAATAGTTTTGGTTAAAAGCGTGATCAATTTCTTGCCAAGTGTAGTATGTCCCATTAAAATCGTTGCTATAGTTCTAAAATTATAAAAAAAAACATTTTGTCCGATTTTTTTGGCCCACCCGGTACATATTATTAAAAATAAACCTTTGTTTTTAAAAAATGTGTTACTCTATTAGGTTATAAGAATATTAGTTACAATTCAAAGATCTTTAGTTTTTATTTGTTGTTGTTTTTTTAAATGTTGACCATAAAAAATAAATAAACACTAGGTAGATAGATAAAAAATAAATGTTGACAATGAAACTTTTAAACCCTTAAAATTTTGTGGCTGGAATCTACTAAAAGTTTTGGCATCCATATTTGATAAGTATGACATATTAACTATTATTAATAAAATACAAGTGTCAATAGGGCTGTCAGAACAATATCAGTTTTTATAATATGAGGTATATAGAAGAGAGTATTTACTTAAATGTTTTTCTGTAACGTCCTAAAATTATGCTGAGTTTATCGAAATAAAATAAAACAAATAAAAAAGTTAATTTTATGAAAATGCTGGTGGCGTTTATACAGAAAAATAAAAGTTGGTCAACCGTTCGCTGGATTTTTATTTTATTCGAAAACGGATATGCGCATGCGCAAGTCTATCATTCCTGTCATACAAGTCTGCGGCTGCTATATGACAAAAAAATTACAAATGCTAAGGCAAATTATAATATTCTTTTACAATTTTATTTCTGCTGTATAAACCAAGATTTTTCAAATTTTGTTTTATTTTATTTCGATCCTTATAAACTAGATACTCGAGTATAGTGATAGGTAATTTATTATACATACAACTTCTTTTTCAAAATGGAATGTTATACATAAATATATTTATTGGAAGCAGTATTACAAATTTGTAAATTTTATTGATATATAAATCATTAAATATTGCTCATTTTGTTAAATTTTTTAATTCTTATTTATCCTCTTCTTCTAGTACTTACATATATGGTTTGCTTTGAAATCCAGAAAAAAATATCCGTTAAAAATAAACGCGCTGTCACAATTAAACTGTTTTTAAAAAGTAAAAATATTCATCACATTCTAAATCCTTTGGGCATGTCCTAAATCGTTTTAAAACTTTTCTTAAGTATAATACAGAAATAATTTTAAAGTTGAAATAAAGGAAATTGCTGCATGACAAGAAAATTTGTTGCATTTTCTATGTTTGGGTAAAATGTAAAAAGTTTTTTCGGATATTAGCTGCGGCAAAACAAATTATCTATTAACAGAAAGTTTCTTATTTTAAAGGAAACACCCTTTTCACGATTTTGACGTATTTTGCTGACTTTGAAGTCCAAAACACAAATTTGAGTTTTCCACCTTAGGGAACGTCCTTAAATTACGTAACGCAAAAATTCCGGATTTTTTACCCCCCCCCCTCGTAACGCGTTTTCAAGAAAACACACATTAGAAAACCATTGAGTGTAACGCAAAGCCAAATCCCCCCACCCCCCCTAAGGCGTTACGTAATTTAAGGACAGGCCCTTAGGTGCAAAGGTTTTTTTTTTAATTACTTGGTTACTGTACGTTTTATAAAAAAAGTTTTAAACAAAAGTTGAAGACAATAAAATTTCCTACAAAAACGCTTGTGTACGATTTTATGTCAGACGAATGGTTTTCAGTTATGACGCAAAAAATTTCGCCCCCATTTTGGATGTTGACCAATTTTGCCTTGCAAAACTGCTTATTTAAAAAAAAATCTGTAATAGAATAAAATAAAGACCAACTAATAGCCTATAAAACACCCCTGCTGAGATACAAACCCTGAAGCGTTAGCAGTACACCCATATTTTATTACTCTAAGAGTACACCCGTTTCCTATTTCAATGGTGTATGCGAAATAAACCGAAATTATTCAGTTTTATGTCATTTTCTCAAAAGGTAAGCATTTTACAGAAAGTGTGTAATTATAACTTTATTGTAGAAAATATCTTTATATTGGAGTTATTTTTTAGGATCTAAAAACAATCATGTTTTTCAGGTTTTATTCAGTTTTCAAAAAAACTAAGCATTTTAGGGAAACATTTTTAAATACTTTTTTTAGAGAAAATAAAATGTTCTTTTAAACGGCGTATCACAAAGTTGTGTTATGACTAGTATTGACACTCCAGGGACGTCCGCATATTGAGATTCTTTTTTTATAACTAATTTTTTTAAATGTTGAATTTAATTTTCTTAAAAACTAAGCTTTCTGAAAACGGGGAACACTGAAAGAATATTTAGTTAGTTTTTAAGAAAATAGATCAAATAATAAAATAAATAATATTTTTTTAAAAAATTTATTAAAAAAAACTCAATATGCATATGTGATACGCCGTTTAAAAGAACATTTTATTTTTGCGAAAAAAGGTGTTTTAACGTTTTTCATAAAAACCTAAAAAAACATTTTTTTTTCGTGATCTTAAAAAATAACCCCATTAATGGATGCAAATTAAGTGCTAACCGTGGACTTGGCCCACTTCGGTCATACATTGTTTAAAATATAATTTAATTTTCTGTAATAAAGTTCATTATAAACTTTCTGTAAAATGTTTACCTTTTGAGAAAATGACATAAAACTGAATAGTTTCGGTTTATTTTGCATACACAGTGAAACCTCTCCCTGCGGAAACCTCTATTAAGCGGAAACTCCCTTTAGACGGACAAATTTGTTGGAACCAAGCTTTTCCCTATTTCTTTCATGTAAAATTCACTCCTATAACCGGACGCGGACAATTTTTTTTTGTTAAAAAAGTCTGAAACCTCCCTTAAGCGGACGCGAACCTCTGACAACGGGACGGAGCGCTGCACGACATGGTCATAAATATTATGTAGTATCAAACAAGTTTCGTGGCTAATCGGGCAAAAAGAAGTTTTTTGTTTCCCTTATATTTTTCCGTGGGTAGCCTGAAAGCTTAACCCCCCGGGGGTCCAAAATCTAATGGACACCTAATAAGTGTTGACAGTTAACCGTTTCGTCCCTATGGGACTCCTCAGAACACTGCTGGTCAATGTGACAAATCTTGCGAAGTTAATCAGACGGTTTTGTCTCTAATTAAATGTAATTAGTGAGAGAACTATAGCAAGAAGCGCCATCTACCGAGATACGAGAGAAACAAAAAACCAAAAGCAGGCGAAAACACTGCTATACAATATCGATCAATGAAAAGATCGAATGAAAATAAAAGAAAACAACTATAGTCCGTGACCTACGACAGCTCTTTGTCTTTCAGGCCGGATCAACACAGATTGCATTTTTACCCGTCTTCAAGACAGTGAGCGTCAATCAACGGAATTTTTAAGCCAATAAATACTAACAAACGTGGAATTTCGTACCCGTGAATTTAAAAATCAAACAAGTTCGTGGCTAATCGGGCAAAAAGGAGTTTTTTGTTTCCCTTATATTTTTCCGTGGGTAGGCCTGAAAGCTTAACCCCACGGGGGTCCAAAATCTAATGGACACCTAATAAGTGTTGACAGTTAACCGTTTCGTCCCTATGGGACTCCTCAGAACACTGCTGTCAATGTGACAAATCTTGCGAAGTTAATCAGACGGTTTTGTCTCTAATTAAATGTAATTAGTGAGAGAACTATAGCAAGGAGCGCCATCTACCGAGATACGAGAGAAACAAAAAACCAAAAGCAGGCGAAAACACTGCTATACAATATCGATCAATGAAAAGATCGAATGCAAATAAAAGAAAACAACTATAGTCCGTGACCTACGACAGCTCTTTATCTTTCAGGCCGGATCAACACAGATTGCATTTTTACCCGTCTTCAAGACAGTGAGCGTCAATCAACGGAATTTTTAAGCCAAATAATACTAACAAACGTGGAATTTCGTACCCGTGAATTTAAAAATCAAACAAGTTTCGTGGCTAATCGGGCAAAAAGGAGTTTTTGTTTCCCTTATATTTTTCCGTGGGTAGCCTGAAAGCTTAACCCCACGGGGTCCAAAATCTAATGGACACCTAATAAGTGTTGACAGTTAACCGTTTCGTCCTTATGGGACTCCTCAGAACACTGCTGTCAATGTGACAAATCTTGCGAAGTTAATCAGACGGTTTTGTCTCTAATTAAATGTAATCACGGGTACGAAATTCCACGTTTGTTATTATGTAGTATGTTGGCAACAATGCACTCTGGACTGCTGTGTTTTATTTTTATTGTCCGGTTGGGTAGTAATATATCTCTTTGAAATAGAGCCTAGTAAAAAACTTCTTAGTTTACGTGAAAAATTGAAAGTTGTTAACGTTTCGCAGAATGAACATGTATCAGCAGGAAAGATCGCTGAAAAATTTAATATCGAAAAACTCAAGCAGCGAAAGTTTTTAATAAATATATATTAAAATTTCGCAGTTCCCTCTCATAAGCGGACACCTCCAATACGCGGACAATATTGACGAAACCGTGAATGCCCGCTTATAGGAGGTTTCAATGTACTAGGAAATATATAGGAAACAACAGTGTACAACCCAAAGAACCTCATGATGTCTCATTTTATAGGCTATTAGTTGGTCTTTATTTTATGTTATTACAGATTTTCTCAAAAATAACCAGTTTTGAAGTTAAAGGCAATTAAATGAAAAAAAATGTGCAAGGAAATCTTTAGCGACATAACTCGAAAACCATTCATCTGACAAAAGAGCGTACAACAGCATTTTGGTAGGAAATTTTATTGTCTTCAACTTTTGTCTAAAACTTTTATTTCTAAAATGTACAGGGACCAAGTAATTTAAAACCTTTTCGTGCACACTAAATCCAAGATAGCGGAGGGAGCCGGTCGAAAGTCGAAGTCGAAACTCATTTTTTTTTTGGGCTCCAATGTAAAAAACATATGTCAAACTCGCGACTACACCACCTTTTGCAACCTAGAGGTCTTTTTTTCGCTCCAATTATTAGCCTATTATTTTATTAGATCTACGAGGAGGCCTGGGCGGCTTAGCTCCCCTCCTTTTTCAAGTTAATAACAATTTATCCTAGAATTTACAATGCCTGTAAAAGTAATAATTTATTTACATTTTTGCCCTCCCCCCAATTTTTAGGGCCTACATCCGCCACTGGTTATCCCAACTAATTGTACGTAAACATTCCTAATTCCATGGTGATTATGTATTTTATGCTATTTTATTAGCTCACACAGAAAAAAAAAAGTTGCTCCGATTTCAAAAATTTTTATATATCTTTGCGTTTCAGATGATTTTGAAACTTTTTTGTTGCGCCGTCTGTCTATCTGTCTGTATGTCTGTCTGTCTGTCTTTAACGACCAACGCGCATAACTCAAAAACCGCTTGGCCGATTTTAATGAAATTTGGTACCTAGGCTGGGTCTTGGGTCGAGATGGTCCCATTTAAAAATGAACAAAATCCACCGAACACAAACCAAATAAAAGGGTGGGGGTAGATTTTAAAAATTCGAGTTTATGTGAAAATATGGCGTGTGTGATATCAAACGAAAGGTAATTGAGTCTGGAGTTAAACAAAATACATTATAATTTATTTTAAAAAAAGGGTGGGGTATATTTCAAAAATTAGAGTTTAAGTGAAAATATGGCGTGTGTGATATCAAACGAAAGGTAATTGAGTCAGTAGTTTAACAAAATACATTTTAGTTTTTGCTTTTTTAAGGGTGGGGGTAGATTTTAAAAATTTGAGTTTAAGTCAAAACATGGTGTGTGGTATCAAACAAAAAGGTAATTAAGTCTGGAGTTGAATAAAATATATTTCAGTTTTTAGTTATATTAGCTCACACGTAAACTATAACTATAGTATCCAGTGTGAGCTGGGGCCCATATATTGGCAGAGTATTTTTTAGTCATCATGAAATATTGTCCAAAATGCTAAAAATAAAATTAGGCTTGTGGTGGCCCTGGACCTGAGCCTCCACCCTGGGTGCGCCCATGTTCTGTATTTAATAGCTGGATAAGGTTTGCCAAATTAGTTAGGTATTATTGGTTTTGCTCTCTCATGTCTCTATTTCGAGATATAGAGCAAAAACTGACAATTTCAAAGTGCCGTTTTTTAAAAAACACAAGAACGGTTTGCCTGACTTTGCAGTATCTTTGTGAATTACTGAATGGCCGAAAACTTTCTTGAGATACAGTTAAACCTCCTATAAACAGACACTCACGGTTTGATCGAATTTGTCCGCTTATTGGAGGTGTCCGCTTATGAGAGAGAACTGCGAAATTCTAATATACAGGGTGTCCCAGAACTAATGGTACATAGTCAAACTGTAGATATCCCGGGTCAAAATATTACGATTTAGCCACACTTAGCTTAGTCCAAAAGTTCGTACTAACCGAGATACAGGGTGTTAAACTTTATTTTTTCAATTTGATTTTCTTTAATAACTTTTTTACTAATTAATATTTTTGCAAAAAATAACCAGCGTGTAAATTTGTTTGAAATTGTCAAGACGATTCCGTTGAAAATTTTGATGTACAATGTACAGGGTGTTCCTTGGGCCACTATCATTGCATTAAAATCATTGTATTTTTTTGTGCCTCAGTGTATACCAGTTTTTATGTAAAATAATGGTTTTTCCATCCTTTTTATGTGAAAAAGTTATACTATTTTAAAGTCGCTCAGAGCAACGATTTTTGAGATTTTTGCATTTAAAGATTTTATTGCAAGTGAGTAAAATGCCTAATTTATGTATAATACTTTCTTCAATTCTTTCTACTAATTAATATTTTTGCAAAAACTAACCAGCAAGTAGGTTTTTTCTGAAATTTGCAAGACGATTCCGTTGAAAAAGTTGATGTACAATGTACAGGATGCTCTTTGGACCACTACCATTGCATTAAAATCATCAGTGTATTTTTTTTGTGCCTCGGTGTATACTTAAGCAGGTTTTTAAACAGAATATGATTTTAATTATTAAGTAATTTTACAAACAGTTCTGTAGTTGTGAGAAAGTTTGACAGAATAGACGCAGACAGCAACTTTATTGGATTTTATTGTTTTTTATTTTCAGAGCCTACTATAATAAACAATTTTAAAGGTTGATTTACTATTTGTCAATTTTAAAATTTTAACTTTGTTGCTAAGAGCGCCATGCTTAAAAAATTTTATATTTTTTTAAATAAATAATAAAATATTAATTTTACTATTAATTATAATTTTCTTTCTAAACAATAAAAAAATAGTTGCATTAATAAAGTATACGTACTTACCATTTTTAAAAACACTAATACGAAGAAGTTTTTGTTCCTCATTAAAAACATCGCCCTACACAGTTGCAATAACGGACAATAACTTACAAGTGTTTTAACACACTTGTGATAATTCAAGAACCATCCTGTATATTTTTTAACTTAATTTTTCTTAAGAAAAAATCCAATCTTAAAATTAATGCTGTTAAAAATTATTGATTATAACTAATATGTATGAAGTATGTAAGAATTTAATCAAAAATCTTTTACGCATACAATAAAAACTTATAATATAAATATATTAAAAACCGTTGCTCTAAGGGACATCTAAACACTATAACTTTTTCACTTAAAAAAAAAAAATTAATGTTTTTTATAGAATCTTAAAAAAGTTAGACCTATTTTAATGTAACGGTACCGAGCCAGAGAACACCCTGTATAATATATTTTTTTTTTACCAAAATTAAATTGTCCATGCACAAAAACCACCAAACCCAATTTTTTGTGCAAAATTATTAATAAGTAGAAAGAATTGAAGAAAGTATCATACATAAATTAGGCAGATCACTCACATGCTATAAAAACTTTAAATGCAAAAAACTCAAAAACCGTTGCTCTGAGCGACTTTCAAACAGTATAACTTTTTTACAGAAAAAGGATGGGAAAACCATTATTTTACATAAAAACTGGTATACACTGAGGCACAAAAAAAATATACTGATTTTTATGCAATGGTAGTGGTCCAAGGAACACCCTGTACACTGTACATCAAATTTTTCAACGCAATCGTCTTGCCAATTTTAAAAAAACTTACACGCTGGTTAGTTTTTGAAAAAATATTAATTAGTAAAAAAGTTATAAAAAAAAATCGAATTGAAAAAATAAAGTTTAACACCCTGTATCTCGGTTAATACGAACTTTTGGCCTAAGGTAAGTATGGCTAAAACGTAATATTTTGACCCAAGGAATCTACAGTTTAACGATTTACCATTAGTTCTGGGACACCCTGTATATTTATTAACAATTTCCGCGGCTTGAGTTTTTGCGTTATTAAATTTTTCAGCGATCTTTCGTGCTGATAGATTTTCCTTCTCCGAAATGTTAACAAATTCCATTTTTTCAAGACAACTAAGAAGTTTTTAACTAGGCGCAATTTCAAAGAGATCTATTACTACCCAACTGAACAATAAAAATAAAACATAGCAGTCCCGCCGAATAAAATATTTTGTAAATACGAAAGTATTTAGTCTCCGCATTAAAATGGAAAAAGGTAATACCCCGGCTCCAGGGTGCGTTGTTGCCAACATACTACAAAATATTAATGCCCATGTCGTGCAGAGCTTCGTCCCGTTATCAGAGGTTTCCGTCCGGTTAAGGGAGGTTTCAGAATTTTTTAACCAAAAAAAATTGTCCGCGTCCGGTTATTAGAGTGTCCGGTTATAGGAGTGAATTTTACATGTAAAGAAATAGGGAAAACTTGGTTCTAACAAATTTGTCCGGCTAAAGGGAGTGTCTGCTTAATAGAGGTGTCCGCAAGTTTCACTGTATTGCCAATCAAAGTTTTTAGGCTAAACCTGGTATTTCGAAAGCCACTAAACCGAATTAAATTTGGCTTTCGTTGTTTAATAAGATGGACTTTACTATGACTGATGATGAATTTGGATTTATGCTGTCATTCTTTTTACAATAATTACTTTGGTTTGGTGTAAATCACTTTTTTGGGCTCGCTTGCTGGTATCATTTATGTAAGAACACAACACAAAAATTTGCAGTGATGGGAAAAAACGCGGGGTGGGGAGCGGCATATTTTCCGTCTTGCTCCAGGCGGGCACTAATCAAGCAACATCCCTGCTTCTCCTATGCAAGATCCAGGCTTCATAACCCTGTATAATAGAAACGTAAAAATATATGAATTGATTTGAGATCCTACGAACCTTCGCCAATAAAAGGGCAAATGCATTAACCAGTAAATTGCGTGCAAATTTTTGTGAAAGCCAACGATATCTCGAAATCCGGCATATTTTATTTTCGATTGTGTATTTCCTTCTTTTGATCTTAAGGAAATACTATACAGATACTTGCACAATGACGTTTCCTTTTTCGGCAGTTGCATCAACAAAACTTACATGACTGATAAAATAAGGTACGTTTATGCTACTATTGCAAACGTTCACTGATAACTATATATATATATATATATATATATATATATATATATATATATATATAAAATTTACATCAATTTTAACATAAAGCTGGAGTATTTTAGGAACCAGATGGTGTGTTTATTTGTTTACGTTTCCAAAAATACATTCAATAATTTAATTTTCAAATTTAAATGTTATACCTACCTATTTAAATTTAGTAAGTTTTTTTTAATTGAAGAGGTGAAAAACTTTTAAATTAGGTGATGATGTATGATGAATCTGTAATTTTTATTTAAAATAAACAAATATGAACCAACACATAAGATAAGTATTTATAGATAAGAAATATCCGCCCTTAAATGAGAAAGTAACTTATACGAAAAAGTAAAACATTCCTCTTTGATTGTTTTTTTTTAAATAAAATTTATAAGTTATATATAAGAAGATATGGTAAAAAAGGTAAGAAAGGTAAAAAAATAGGACAGAAATGAAAAAAAAGCGGGAAAATCGGGACCATTTGCATAAAAAGCGGGACTTTAATGGGATTAAAAAAAAGCGGGACCAAGCTACAAAAAGCGGGACCGTCCCCCCTACGGCGGGACGTCTGGCAACCCTGCTTTCAACTAATCAGCGATCGAATAGCCGCGGCCATATTAAATTTGCATAGGAAAAGTCCGTAAGGTTCAACTTCTAAAGCGGGGTCTACACATAACTTTTGCCTGAC
Source organism: Aspidapion aeneum (assembly GCA_963576565.1). Classification (NCBI taxonomy): domain Eukaryota; kingdom Metazoa; phylum Arthropoda; class Insecta; order Coleoptera; family Brentidae; genus Aspidapion; species Aspidapion aeneum. The sequence continues at coordinate 32,039,814 of OY755039.1, forward strand.
GTTTTACTTGATCAGGTAAAACGTATCAGGCAAAACCTTTCGTGTAGACAATAAAACGTACGTTTTGCCGGAACTGAACAGGACTGAAGTCGGGCCTGTTGAACTGATCGGTAGAGGCTTTGTTTCCGGTAAAATGTCAGTTTTAGCGGCACTTCTTGTGGTAGTGCAAACAATTTTAATTCCTTTCGAGTGCAACTTAGAAGTTGGTATACGAAACGTCCGACATTAGATAATTTTTTAGGAAATCAAACAGGTTATTGTCTTTCTCCACTCATTTTTAATTTGTTTTAAACAAATTAGTCACGACATGTTTCGTAAGCACATCTTCAGGGGACATTACCAAACTAAATCAGTACAACATTTTGAAAAACTGTTTAAAAAACTATGTTTAGCTACTGAAACGGTTAAGTCATAGACATTTAAAACAAAAAACATTATTGACAAAAGCAGTGCTTCCTCCTTGGTGTATCAAAAACTGATCTAAAAACGTACGTTAAAACCACGGATCACCTAACAAATAAAACTCTCAAGTGTGTACGCTAGTCTTTCAACCGTCATACTTGACCCGTTTGACTGACAGGAATGTTATGTCTAGACCGGGCTTTATGGGGGCAAGATCTTTATACTTTTACATAGGTTGCCTACAGAATTTGACCAGTCAGGTCATCGAAGAAATAATGTTATATGTTCTCTGGTCAGGTGTATTTTTGGAAACGTAAACAAATAAACACACCATCTGGTTCCTAAAACACTCCAGCTTTGTGTTAGAATTGATGTAAATTTTTAGTATCTATTTTAAATTTTTATGTTTACGCATTTACTTAATTTGTCCAGCTTTTTAATTTGAAAAATCTGGCAACCCTGGTTGAAAGCCCTATGCTACGCATTCTGCGGCTTATGCAAGTTTCTGTGATCAGCTTAACTGTCAACACTTATTAGGTATCCATTAGATCTTGGACCCCCGTAAAGTTAAGCTTTCGAGCTACCCCAGGAAAGATATGAGAGAAACAAAAACTTCTTTTTACCCGATTAGCCACGAAAACTTGTTTAATTTTTAGATCTTATCTTATCTCTAGCTTTTTTGTGCTCCGACTCAACACATTTTTGGTGAGATGGATTTAAATCAATTTTGAAGTAAAATGAGTTATGACATTGTGAATCTAAGGAATTTTTTGTATTAAAAAAACTATCTACTAAAAAAAACTCTGAGAAAACTTGTTTGGACGACTTATACACCCCATCACCACCCCTCTCTCCTCCCTATTTTTCCCCGATTCCCGTTTAACATTTGATTCATTTTGTATCACGTATATTAATATGATTATGTTGATTATGTTAGTCAAAATAAACATGCCGTTTTAGTGCAAAAGGTCCAATATGAAACTTTCCACGATTATAGGCATATACGTATTACGTATATGATTATAGGGTCGATGGTCCCTAATTTTCTAGTAAGCTTGCGACCTCGAGCGATATCCGCTCCCGCCGCCATCTTGGAAAAATGGCGTTCAAATTCAGTTTTTTTTCAATAACTTGGTTTCGCTAAGTTTAATATAAACAAGTTTTAAACAAAAAATATAGCCAACAAAATTTCCTACAGAAATGTAAATATTTTCAGTCAGACTAATACTTTTCGAGTTATGATATTAACCATTTTGTCGCCATTTTGGAATTTGCCAATTTTTTTCTTTTCTGGCCTTTATCATAAAAACTACTACATTTTTTAGAATGATCGTAATGATATAAAATAAAGATTTATAATTTGCCTACAAAACAAGATACTAGGGACATATTGCAATAAAGCCAGGCAATAATAGTGCCGGGCACTATTCTGACAGTTTTCCATTGAAACTGACAGATGATCTTTCAAAATTTACATACCAAAGTCGAATTTATAAATCCAGTCGTTTATTTTCCAGTGATAGTGGCAAATAATTAATTCCAGCTCTTATAATACACAAAGGCCTAATTTTGAAAGAAGACCGCTGTTCTTATAATGCGAAACTGTCAGAATAGCGCCCGGCACAACTACTGCCTAGCTTTATTGCAATAAGTCCCTATTAATTTGTTGCCTGGGTAGTATCCTTGCTGAGATATAAATCCTAATGCGTTAGAAATACCCCCATTTGCAATGTATTTCTATATCATATGCAAAATAAACTAAATTTATTAGGTTTTATTAATTAACCTAGCAAACTTAATAACAGCAGCGGACAGATGGCTCTGCCATGTCATCATTGGAACTACATGAATATTCGGCAGAGCCATCTGTCCGCTACTCTTATTAAGTTTGTTGGGTTGCATATCTTATTGCAATAAGGCCAAGCAGTAATAGTGCCAGAAAGTATTTTGACAGTTTTACATTTTACAATTTACGAATGAACCTTTACTAAAATAAGGTAGTATTTATTCCGGTTCTTATAGTAAACAAAGGTTTTATATTAAACCATCAGAGCGGATATCACAATGTAAAACTGTCAAAATACCGCCTGACACTATCCTAAAGCTTAGGCCATTTGGCAACCAGTGCTCTCGAAGCATATATTATTATGTAAGTAAAACTTATGTCATATCATGTATAGAATCAAAAGCCATTGTTAACTTCCGGCTTTTCCGTTGTCTTGGAAATTTAAACAGCCTGGGTAACCAAGGCCTATTTGGCTTCGCCTGAATCGGGGGCAATTTTGGTTTTATCGATTTATTATTACTTTTGTCTATAAGCTGTTGTGTGATAAAATTTGAATGTCACGAAATTGTCGCATAACTTGTTACCGGTGGAATTTTGATACGCAAATTACTTTCCTTGTTTTTTTTTAGATATTTGTAAAAGCTTTGTTAACAACTGCTAAAAATTGTTAAAACAACAGGTGAGTGGGTTTAAGTTTTATTTTGGAGTTAAGAATTTAATTTATCTGGCCAGAAGTTCCGGAAATCCTTAAACTTAAGAATTGGATATTCGCAATATAGTCCAGTCATTATAGAATTTTAGCTTGCAAAAGGTGTCATATAGTGTGCATAAAAAAGGTTTTTTTTAAATTAGTTGGTTACTGTACATTTTAGAAAAAATGTTTTAAACAAAAGTTGAAGACAATAAAATTTCCTACAAAAACACTTTTGTGCGTTTTTTTGTCAGACGAATGGTTTTTGAGTTTTTTTTAGTGGCCTTTAACTTTAAAACTGCTTATTTTTAAGAAAATCTGTAATAGCATAAAATAAAGAACAACTAATAACCTATAAAATAAAACATCACTGAGTTCTCTGGGTAGTACCCTTGCTGAGATACGAACCCTGAAGTTTCAGCAGTACACTTGTTTCCTATATGTATTTCCATAGTATGTATATGCAAAATAAACCGAAATTATTCAGTTTTATGTAATTCTCTTAAAAGGTAAGCATTTTACAGAAAGCGTGTAACAAACTTTATTGTAGAAAATTAAATTATGTTTTAAACGATGTATCACCTGCATTTTAGGGAGGACGTTTTTTAGACAAAATAAAATATTCTTTTAAACGGCGTATCAGTAAAGCTTTAATTGAGATGGGTAGGGGACAATTCGCCGCAGCCGATTCGCCGCGGGACAATTTGCCGCCGGCCGATTCGCCGCGGGGACAATTCGCCGCGAGGTTTTTAATTTTATGATGTTATCATTGGCAATTGTTTAAAAAGTTTTATTTCGCTTGACTTCATATAATATATTTGTTTATTTGTTTGATCATAACTTTTTTAAAAATTTTCCAACTAGGTATTTGGGTTTAGTATCAGTGGCGGCTCGTGAAGTATAAGAATGGGTGTGCGCTATAATAAGTGAGTCGAAATAAATTTAAAATAAATAAAGTTAAAAAAATTTGCATATTTATTTGTAGCCAAATAAAAGAACTTATGGTGTAGTATACATACATATTAGTTTTTAGCCAACGATGGATAACATTAATTCAATGTACAAAACCGTTTTATCTTAGCTTTTGATTCAAATACCATTTCATATTGTAATGTTCGTATACGTTAATTCAAAAATTCATGCTTTTTAATTTTTGCCTGTAAATGATTTAAGTCAGTTACCCCTATGCGGCTCCAGCTTTTATCCATGCTTGCATTGAAAAATAATAAGCATGGAAAACAAAATAACGAGTTTGTTACATCACATCCACAAATCCAGTTGTTTTTTTGGTAAATATCTTTTCTAAAGTATCTTTTAAAATTCCTACCTTCTTTTCTTTTAGAGCAAGTTTGCGATAATTCTAGTTCTGGAGTCGGCCTTCCTAATCTTTTAATTTCAATTTTTTGGTTTAAATTAAAGGAGGAAAAGCTTGCTATATTGTTTTGTACACAATTAAGTTTTGAAATACTTCCAGGATTACCCGAAGCCGAACTTATAACTGCCTCAGACATATTCGACACTTGTAGATAATAATTAACCCAAAAATTACAAACAAGAAGCCGAAAACAGCATAAAATTCACTTAAAAACTGGGTAAATAAATTTTAATTACGCCCAATACACGCATACTAACGATAATATAAACAGTAATCAGCTGAGAACTATAAAAAAACGATGCAAGTGTGTATTGATTTAGCGCACCACCTCGCCCTTTTCTCGTCCGATATCCCGAGCATTTCCGATCCAATTGCGTGGCAAAAATTGGATTAAAGAGGAACGCTGAATCCACGCGCACCTCCAGATTCAAGCCCGCCCTCTCATATCTCTAGATTCAAGCGAGGCGAGGCCATCGAAGGCCACCGTATGCGGCAGCAAGCGTCAAGTCGAAAAGATATTAATTACTTCCGTTAATGGCCGATAGGTGCCACTAGCGGGATCGGGATCATTAAAAAATAAATAAAAAACAACAGTAATTATTTAATAATAGTTTGTATTTTTTTTTTCTTGTTTTTGCTGGGGGTGCGCGCGCACCAGCGCTCCTATGGACGAGCCGCCCCTGGTTAGTATACAATTCAACAATTTTTTTTATTAGAAAAATAAATACAATGGCGGTCCAAAATGGCGGATTTTCCCATTTATGAACCGATATGCATCAAAATCGGAATTTTGGGGTGTTTTAGGTCCCTGATTATGATTTCTAACTTAAACTTAAAAAAAATTAAAATGGCGGGTCCACAATGGCGCACTTTCTTATTTATTAACCGATTTGCCTCAAACTTGAAACATCGCGGCGTTTAAGGTAACTTAATACAATTTTTGACTTAAATTTAAAAAAATGAAAATGGTGTATTCAAAATGGCGGATTTTCCCATTTATGAACCGATTTGCATCAAACTCGGAACTTTGAGATCTTTCAGGTCGCTGATTATTACTTTTAACTTAAATTTTAAAATATCAAAATGGCAGTTCCAAAAATGGCGCACTTTCTTATTTATAAACCAATTTGCCTCAAACTTGAAGCCTAAGGTAACTCAATACAATTTTTGATTTAAATTTTAAAACCTGAAAATAGCGGATTCCTCGGGGCCTAGGCCCTCCCAAGTCTAAGATTTTTTTAGATATTTTTCACATATTTCATAAATAAAAAGATTAAAGAGTATAAAATTCGCCATCATGAGGCTTCGCCCCCCCCCTAGAGGCATCAGCCCCCCCCCCATTTTGAGGCAAATCGCTTTATAAATAAGAAAGTGCGCCATTGTGGAACTGCCATTTTGATTTTTTAAAAGTTAAGCTAAAAATAATAATCAGCGACCTGAAAGATCTCAAAGTTCTGAGTTTGATGCAAAGATGTTGAATTGTATTATACTAACCACCAAATAACTAGTTAGAAAAGTTTGAAAAAGTTATGATCAAACAAATAAACAAATATATCATATGAAGTCAAGCTAAATAAAACAGTTTAAACAATTGGCAATGGTAACATCATAAAATAAAAAATCTCGCGGCGAATTGTCCCCGCGGCGAATCGGCCGGCCGCGAATTGTCGCACGGCGAATCGGCCGTGGCGAATCGGCTGCGGCGAATCGACCGCGGCGAATTGTCCCATCCCCAATTGGGGTTCCACTACAGCTAGCAGAGCAATATATATATGTTTTTTTTAAAAAGGGACCTAGAGCGATTCTAACACTGTGAATGTTAAGCAATTAAATATTTTATCACTTTATTTACGATTAATATGTATTTTTCCCCTCTTTTCTGTGTATTGCTCGACTAAAGCTAGCAGGACAGCATAAATAATTTGTAATAAAAATATTACCAAGGTTGGTACTGACACGGTAAATATAGAGCAATTCCTCGTCGTTTCTGTGTCTATTGCTCGACTAATGCTAGCAGAGCAGCATAAAATGTTTTTAATAAAAATTTTACCAAAGTTGGTACGGACACAGTACATATAGAGCAAAATCTCAAAACCTTGCAGATTGTTTTTTTATCATTCCTGTTTTATTTCTAAAGTTTGGTGCTCTGCTAAACCCAGCAGAGCAATATATGTTTTGTTTTTAAAAAGGGGTACCTAGAGCGGTTTTAACACTGTGAAACTTATTTACGATTAATGTGTACCTTTGCTGGACCAAAGCGAGCAGACCAGCATAAAAAAGTTTCAATAAAAATGTTACCAAGATTGGTACTGACCAAGGTCTGTAGAGGATAGGTTGCCTGGTAACTCTATTGTCGAAGCGGCGTGAGAGGTGACAGCGCGTCATTTGGAGTGCCACGATTTGGTTATAGCCCTATGTTTACATGTGTTTTTAGGTATTTTAAATCTTCCATGATTTATTTTATACATTTCTGGTGTTTCTTCGGACTATATTTATTAAAAAATTGTAAATATTTGTTCTAGTTTACTTATACTTTCTACTTGTATTTATTTTAACGGACTTCAGAAGCTAAAAGCTTCCCAAGACAGTGTGCATTTGGGATATTTGGTATAAGGCAAGTTTTATATTTGAGTTAGTTGATGTATTTTATGAATATTGTTATTAGGAACACTAAGTAAAATAACAAAACATGTTTACCAGTAGCGCACCCAGGAATATGTCTTAAAGGGGGGGGGGGCGAGACCCCCTAATGCCGGAATTTGTGCTATTTTAATGAAATATGTGGAATATATCTAAAAAATCCTTAGGCCGAACCGGCTCCTTTTTGAATGCGCTCATGTATTTACATTTAAATTAATAAAGGAATACAAGAAACTTGAAGGTTTTTAGGGTTATTAAATGCTTTTTATTTAAATGGGCACTCCGGATGACGTCATTTCCCGCATTCAACAACTGGCTCTGATTGGTCAGAAAGTTACCAGGTAACCTATCCTCTAGAGGCCTTGGGTACTGACATAGTAAATATAGAGCAATTAAATCTCAAAACCTTGGAGATTGTTTTTTATCATCCATGTCTTATTTTTAAAGTTTGGTGCCTTGTTAAAGCCAGCAGAGCATATATAGTTTTTTTTTTTAAAGGGGTACCTGGAGCGGTTTCAACTGTGTTTGCTGTTCTCGGGTAGTAGTATACGATCTGTCAGAGTTCGTTTATTTTAGGTTAAAACTAAGGTCACTGATATAAAACAACACTTATATGGCACTTTATTCTGCAGAGCAGGTAAATAATAAATAAAAAAAGTACTGGCAACATATGCTTTAGAGAAGGTAAGTGGTACACATAAAAATATATAATTGTTTCAAATGCAAATATAATTGAACCAATTTTATTTATATTAGTTTGATATAAATCAATCATTTATAAAATTGATTCAAATACACAAAATAATTACTAGAAAATCTAAAAACCCGGGATTTCTCGAGAACTGCTGAACATTTTTAAAAATGCCGATTTTGTTCATTTTGGTCTAGTGATACCTAGTTTAGAAGGCCTTTTGAATGTCTACAATCCTGTAAAAATTTCAAAAATCTATCCATTAGTTTTTGATAATATGTAATTGCTTTCAAACTTTAAATTTCACATGAACTGATAAAATTAAAATTTAATCAGAATTTTATATTTTCCGAATTTAATTTTTATTTTATTATTCCAGGTTAAATTTGAAAATTTGACAGCAAATATCTCAAAAACTAATCGATGGATTTTAAAAACTTTTGAACTTACTTTCCCTATTCAAAATATAGGGGTAAAGTATACCCCTCGAAGGTGGTGCGTGCTACAAAAATGTCAAGAAAAAGTCTCCCCATCGCAAGCAAAATCGACGTGCCTCGGCATTTTTAAAAATTGTCAGCAGTTCTCGAGAAATCCCAGGTGGAAAGTTTTAAATGGGACACATTGTATACGCTTCACTATGCTGTACTACAAATTCGGCTATTACTTAAGCTAATCATATTAGGGACTACTCTGACAGTTTCGCATTAAAAAGTAACAGTTAATCTTTCAAAATTGACATACCAAAGTCGAATTTATAAATCCAGTCGTTTATTTTCCATTAATAGTGGCGGCACTATTAATTCCGGCTCTTATAATAAACAAAGGCCTAATTTTGAAAGAAGACAGCTGTTCTTATAATGCGGAACTGTCAGAATAGTGCCCGGCACAATTGGTGCCTGGCTTTATTGCAATAAATCCCTAATATATCATAAATTGAATAATATAAATTATTTAATTAAAGCATTTGTGAGTGTTATTCAAATATTTATTGATCAAATGTGTATAGATATCAAATATGTAAAATTCCTGTAAATTAAGTCAAATGAACTTGGAATAAATATAGGTGAACTATACACACTAGATGGTGTTAATAAAGTATATCGCCAAACTTCAGAGGATTATTCCTTGAGTGATTTTAAGAAAAAACACTGTATACAGTGGCGGATCCTGGGGGGGCACTAGGGGCACTTGTACCCCCCCCCCCCCCGAGAATTTTTTGAATATACAAAAAATGAGTAAAAAGTAAGGTTTTTGCTAATAAAAATTTAAAATTTTTGCTTGCGGCGCATGAAAGTGTCTATTGTTATTATCATCGAAATTACAACCACTTTTATTAATAAATTATCCTGAATTTGTAGCCTAAACTTGCAAAATATTTTGTAAAGATATATGTAAAATATTGTACTTTTTAGTTCTGACTAATTTAATAAAATGCTGCTTAAAAAAAATATATACCGTTTTTTACCAACAGAGAATGTCACCTAAAGTGCCCCCCCCCCCTAACCGAACCGAACCGAACCGAACCGAACCGAACCGAACCCCCCCCCCCCCCCCGAGAAGCACCTCTGGATCCGCCCTTGACTGTATAAACATAGGTCCGCAATGAATGAATGAAACGTCTTTTATTGATATAAAAAAATACTCTGCCAATATATGGGCCCCTAAGCTCACACTGGGTATTATACTATAGTTATAGTGTACGTGTGAGCTAATATAACTAAAAACTGAAATATATTTTATTTAACTCCAGACTAAATTACCTTTTGTTTGATACCACACAAGCCAGGTTTTGACTTAAACTCAAATTTTTGAAATCTACCCCCACCCTTAAAAAAAACAAAAAATTAAAATGTATTTTGTTAAACTCCGGACTCAATTACCTTTCGTTTGATATCACACACGCCATATTTTCACTTAAACTCTAATTTTTAAAATATACCCCCACCCTTTTTTTTTAAATAAATTAAAATGTATTTTGTTTAACTGCAGACTCAATTACCTTTCGTTTGATATCACACACGCCATATTTTCACATAAACTCTAATTTTTGAAATCTACCCCCACCCTTTTATTTGGTTTCTGTTCGGTGGATTTTGTTCATTTTTAAATGGGACCATCTCGACCCAAGACCCAGCCTAGGTACCAAATTTCATTAAAATCGACCAAGCGGTTTTTGAGTTATGCGCGTTGGTCGTTACAGACATACAGACAGACAGACAGACAGACAGACAGACAGACATACAGACAGACAGACAGACAGACAGACAGACAGACGGCGCAACAAAAAAGTTTCAAAATCATCTGAAACTCAAAGATATATAAAAATTTTTGAAATCGGAGCAACTTTTTTTTTCTCGAAAAAATTAGGATCGCCATAGCTCACACTACTATAGTATAGTATATGTGTGAGCTAAAATCATTGACTTCTATACCCTACGGGTAGACCCGGCATGGGCCAAAATTGCCATTATATCAAGCTTTTATCGCAATTGACCAAATACAAGTAAGAATTTAATGAGCAAAATAGGGATGAAAATAGAAATTCGGTTTGGTAAGTCCGGAAACATGCAACATCGCAAAAATATTCTATTTGCTTGTCTTGGATAAAAAAGGGCAGTGGCGGCGCAAAATAAAAATTTTGAATTCCACTAGAATTTTTTTATCAACAATTTTCTGTTTGAATAATAAATAATTCATGAATACTTACTTGTGTGTGTTTACAAAATTCTCTTCAGTAAAAAAAAACAGTAAAAAGAATTTCTAAGCATGCTAAGTGCAGTGGATGTATTAAAATTATTGTATTCATCTTAGAACTTTACAAATGTTGTACCTTCCAGGTAAAATATTTTCTTTCTTTGAACAAGGGTCTTCTTCAACTCTTCTTTTCTTGGGTGGACTACAAGTTATGCTCGAGTCAGATGAAATTTCGGAACTAAAAATTTCAATTCGGAATGGGACAACCGGGCGCCGGGCCAACTCGGCGCCACGAACAGGGCGCCACGCCGGGCCTAATGGGCGCCGGGCCAACTCAGCGCCGGACTATTTTTTTTTCGATAAAATGTGCAGATAAAAACAAAATAAATATGTTATTTATACAAAACTTTCAACATCTATTAAGTCGAGTGTTGAAATTTGGTAGGTGTAGTGTTCTGCGACTTGAAACACCGCCAAGTTCCATATTCGATACATATCGATGCATAAATAAGAAAGTCCGCCATTTTCGATGCGCCATTTTAATTTTTTTAAGTTTGTTTTTCATCTGCACATTTTATCAAGAAAAAATATTTTAGTCCGGCGCCCAGTTGGCTCGGCGTCAAGTTGGCCCGGCGCCCAGTTGGCCTGCCGCCCAGTTGGTGGCGCCGAGTTGGCGGCGCCCAGTTGTCCTAGACTGCAACACATTTCAGGGGTCTGGTACGTTTTACCACCTTTCTTAAAACTACGAAGTTTTTTGAAAAATGATAATTTTAGACCATTTTATAGTGATTTCTGAAAAAAAAATTGCGGACTATCGTTGATTTTGTTAAAAAAATTGAAATTGAAACATTCTTAAAACCCCATTAAAACCCATACAAATTGCTACAAAAGAAGCATTTTCTCATTTCAAACTGAAACAAAACGGTCCCTGACGTCTATCAGCTGTCAACAAAAACTTGAAATAACTAAGGTCACTGATCGAAATCGGGTCAGTTTTTTTGGTCCTTTTATGAAAATGCACAATTTTTAAAAAAGCATGAAATTCAAAACAAAATCAAGAAAACTATGATTCCTACATTTTTACAAATAAAAATTAGTTTAATTGAACATTATATCAATTTTTATTCCTTAAAACACTAAAAATTAATAATTATTTACTTTTTTAAAATTTATCGAAGGTCTAACTGAACAAAAGCAAACTGAACCCATCCGTATCGAAATGAACCAAATCAAACCGAATCTAACGGTTCGGTATGGTTCGGTTCGATTTGCTTAAACTGAACCGAACCTAACCGAATATAGCTAAACCTAACCTAAACAATCCTAGCGGAACCTAACCGAACATACTCAAACTGAACCAACCTAACCCAACCTAACCCAACCTAACCCAACCTAACCCAACCTAACCCAACCTAACCCAACCTAACCCAACCTAACCCAACCTAACCCAACCTAACCCAACCTAACCCAACCTAACCCAACCTAACCCAACCTAACCCAACCTAACCCAACCTAACCCAACCTAACCCAACCTAACCCAACCTAACCCAACCTAACCCAACCTAACCCAACCTAACCCAACCTAACCCAACCTAACCCAACCTAACCCAACCCAGCCCAACCTAACCCAACCTAACCCAACCTAACCCAACCTAACCCAACCTAACCCAACCTAACCCAACCTAACCCAACCTAACCCAACCTAACCCAACCTAACCCAACCTAACCCAACCTAACCCAACCTAACCCAACCTAACCCAACCTAACCCAACCTAACCCAACCTAACCCAACCTAACCCAACCTAACCCAACCTAACCCAACCTAACCCAACCTAACCCAACCTAACCCAACCTAACCCAACCTAACCCAACCTAACCCAACCTAACCCAACCTAACCCAACCTAACCCAACCTAACCCAACCTAACCCAACCTAACCCAACCTAACCCAACCTAACCCAACCTAACCCAACCTAACCCAACCTAACCCAACCTAACCCAACCTAACCCAACCTAACCAAACCTAACCTACCTATTGTTAATAAATATAGTAAAAGTTGTTAGGTTTATGTCCAGGGGGTAACCATTGTCCATAATCGTCGGAAATCGAGTTAGGATTAGTGTATGCGACCATAAACATTGAGTGGCGAGTGAGTGTTTGGTCTTCAATTTTTTTAGGGAAATTTTTCAAAATCTTTTTTTGCGCACTCTGGGCACCCTAAAAACCGTAATCTGGTCACCCTAATCCATCGCAATCAAAGAAAATGGGTAATCGAAGTGTCACAAATTTTTTGTTGGTTTCTATTCTTCTTTTATATTATGTAGGACAAAATTATTAATTAAACTAAGTGACCTTATTAAGTAAGACAGCATGATATTCAAATGACATTAGAAGGACATAAACATATGATACCGGCCTGTAGACCGGTCGCGGTGGTCATATAATAATAAATATATACTTTCGCGATGAAAGACCAAAATTTAACTTAAAATTACTGTAAAGTTCGCAAAAAACATTAAATTTATCGAAATTTATAAAAACATAGATCAGTGTGTGTAACAATTCATCAAGATGTATGAAACTCGACCGTGACATGTCAAAAGTTTGGTTCGAAAAAACAAAAACAACTGGATAAAAATCGGTATGTAAGCATTTAAAAAGAAATCATTTTTAAGAAAATCAAATACTTTTTGTTAATTTTCATGCAATGCAAAAAAAAGTGCGGGGAAGTGACACTTTCTGAATCAAAATGTGTGAGGGTAAAATCGCACGGTCGCAGAAAAAACTATCTATCGTGACGCTACTGAACTTTCTCGTGTTTTAGGAAAAACTATCCGTCAAGACGACTTACCCATGAAATGTTGTTTTTTTATGGATTTTTTTTCTTCTTTTGCACTTCTAAACTTGTTTTTAAACGTTTTAAGATTTCTTTTTGTAATATTCCCGCACAAAATTCAAAAAAAATCATTTCCGTACTTAGACAACATTGTCTATCAGTTTTCCCTGTATACACGGACTAACAGGTAGAATCACTCAAAATACGGCAGGTGGATTAAAGGTAGCCAGCTGCTTTTCTGTCGCACTTATGCCGTCAGAGTGAAAGAGATAAAAGTACCCTTATATTATCTAGGGTATTATTAGCATGCAAAATCACCCTATCTTTGTCCGTTTCACATGTTCAATAATGTCTATCTCTGTTTTTATTGTAAAAGAAATACCCGACCATAGGAACCAAATTGGATAGGGTCAATAAAAAATGCCTTGTCTTTCCGTCTCTAACGCCCTTTTAGGGCGTTATACAACTCAATGGCTAAAATATACATCCACAAGGCGAGATTTAGCTTTTTTCCTCAGTGGAGAACAATTGCTACTCTTACATCTAACCTTTTAAGTAGACTATTTTTATATAACAACTTAATAAATAATTTATACTATAATTAATAGATATTTAATTAAGTTTAACTTAAATTTAAATAAGAAATATGCACTTATGTATGTAAGCAAAATTACTAAACCTACGAAGAAACTTATTTGCCGAGATATTATATTGGTTATTAAAGTCTATAGTCCAGTCAACGAGAGGGTTGTAGAGTGCATAGAGGGGGTGAAGAATTTTTCTCTCCGGGGATAGCTTTAGGGTAGTTAGGACATTAACATATCAAAAGTCCCCACCTCTAGACCCCCCGCTTCAGTGGCAGAGGGGGGTAAGAAGCTGCAATTTTTCGGTTTTTTGCCTATAACTCGATTACGGCTCGGTGTACAAAAGAAAATGTTATATTAAAAATTAAAGAGCATTAAATTCCCTACAAAATTTGTATGCTAACCTAAACTTTAACTGTAACAGATTTTGAGATAGTGGCAACCCGAATGGCAACCAAAAACCGTCAATTTTTGCAAACACACATTTTTGCCCCATATTTTTATCAGACTTCTTCATCTAAAACTTTTGTTTTTAATTTTCGAAAAAATCCTGAATAACGACAATGTAGTGCATTCAATTTTGAAAAAGAAATTTATTTATCTTTAAATATGTGATCATAAATAAAAAAGTTACAGGTGTTTTAGTTTTAAGTTGATATTTCTGATTTTCTACAAAAAACTGTGTAATTACTTTCACTATCACCTTCTTAATTATCATCATCATTATGAGTCTTCGGTCAAGCTATCGACCTTAAGGGCACTAGGACCGGGGTAAGTTAAAAGCAATAAGTAATATTTGAAAGGAAACTTAAGGAAAAATGTTCCCACTCCAGTTGGAATCACAATTGAAGTATTATTATTATTTTTAAGGGTTATACAATTATTAAGCCAGCCAAAAGATTGGATAACTAGTCATTGATAGTTAGGTTTCTACACGTATAATAAGAACAATTTTTAGATTAATTTATATCAATTAGCCTTCTATAAAGCATTCTTAACATATTGTATTGACTATGCCTACAAATTTTAAATTCATATTGCATATGGAATAAAACGAAAACTTATACATCTGTAGATACAAAAACTGATTCAATTCTGTACGAATGTAGTAATATTTGGATAGAGGTGGTGTGAAAATCTTTATAATTAATATTATTATAATTATTTTGTTTGTCTTCATTTTTTGAATTTCTGGCTCGACTCCTTCATCTTCATTATGATTGATTAAAACGGACAAACCCTTTAAACATTCTCTCTAATTGTGGCATAAATGGAACATGGACATCTTTTTGCAGCTACATTTGGTGCTGTTGTAGTCAGTTACGCATCTAAAAAAATCATCTTTAAAATTTTTCTTGATGCCACGGAATATTTGGTGAAGGCTGGAACTATACAGTTTGCTTTAGATTCCCAACCCCATAGTTCTGGAGCTAGCTAATTTGATAACCATAGTATATAGTT
Source organism: Aspidapion aeneum (assembly GCA_963576565.1). NCBI lineage: Eukaryota > Metazoa > Arthropoda > Insecta > Coleoptera > Brentidae > Aspidapion > Aspidapion aeneum. The sequence goes on from OY755039.1 coordinate 32,054,974, forward strand.
ACTTGATAGTATGTTTTAAGTTTATGTTGTTTTGTTGTTAACACACTTGGGAAATGTGATAATAAGTCAGAGTAATATTTGGATAAAGGTGATGTGAAAATATTTGCAACTAATGTAATTATAATTATTTTGTTTGCCTTGCTTTGTTAGGTTTCTGCTGCACTTGAATTTTTTTATAGTCAATAGTTCCATATTTGCCTTTGATTTTATAAATAAAGGACATCTGTCGGCATTTAGGGAACTTTCAGAAGATATACCATTTTGACAGGTATAATTGTTAAGCAAGTTCTACTTCAGCATGCAAAGAGCGGGGATTGTAAAACACTTTAGCTGGTTTTTGGATTTTAGGGTATTTTAGGCAAAGCTTTATAAATCCTAGCTGACCCCTCCAACATGCGTCTGATGTTCAATCGCAAGCAGTAAAAGCATGCAGGAACAATATTTCTTTTAATCTTAGCAACTGCATTTCGTAGATGGAATATGCTTTTTCTACTTATCCCTGACGGGATTTATAATTGGAGTATTTACGACCTGGATTATCGAAAAATTTGTGTTCTACAATGATGACTGCAAGGAGTTTGAAATTACAGAGCTCACAATATCCTGTGATGCTTGCAGCGTTGTGATTATGTGTACTTTATTAAAGTTTTTCTTTAAGTAATTTTATAAGACAATCTCTGCTTTTAGGATTGGAAATAAATTCCTGATTTACACTAATTAGATTATCAAAAGTTTCACACAATAGCGTCTTTTTTTGCAGCCATTGCACTCAATTTTTAATGTTATATCTTTATTAAAAACAATCTTAGAGGATTGAATTTATTTAATTCAATGCTCTAAGAAAACAACAGAGCAAAACTTGCCTAAATAATGGGTCTTGAAAAATTTGACTTAGGTGTTCAATACAAAGGTTGGTTGGTTGGGTCGGTTTATTAGGTTGGTTGGTAAGGTTGGTTTAATAATTGAGGATCTTTTTTGCCACCAAATCGTATGCAGTAAAAATACCACATCATAGTTTGATTATTTTTTCCTAACACAAGATTTACAAAAATTGCTCTAATTTTGGATCCGCCACTACCTTTAATTATATTTTTTGTATATTGAAATATGTTTATTCATTTTATTTTATCAAATGTATCACTGTTGAATAATACAAAAAAATAATAAAAAAGAAATTGTATTTGTGAAAATTGAGAAATCTTGTTAAAAATTTTAATTTGCTGTATCTTTGGATATGTTATAGATAAGTTAGTAAATGCTACATATTTTTAAAGTAAATTGATTGGTTTACAGCTCTCATATTGCAAAATTTCTTCTAAATTAAAAACAAAAGTGTGAGATGAACAAGTTTGATAAAAAATAAGGGGCAAAAATGTGTTTTTCAAAAATGATCGGTTTTTGGTGGCCACTATCTCATAATCTGTTACACTTAAAGGTAAGGTATGCATAACCGTTTTGTAGGGAATTTGATCCTCTTTAATTTTTTTTGTACAACGAGCCGTAATCGAGTTATTGGCTAAAATCCAAAAAACGGCACCTTTTCACCCCCCTCCGCCACTGAAGCGGGAGGCCTAGGGGTGGGGACTTTTGATATGTTAACGTCCTTACTACTCTTAACATATTCCCGGAGAGAAAAATTCTCCCGCCCTCCATGCACTCTACAACCCCTTAATGACCATTCATTGACTGAACTACTATATTATTTCACCATTTAAAAACAATTTAGTTTTTGTTTTAAACTTTTATAAGTATGTGGCGCATTATAAGAAAAGCTTGATTTTAAAGTTTTATGTTTTGGCAAGTGGAGTAAATGCGAAAGTCTCAGATGTCTATTGTGACACTGTGACCTAAATTTTAATTTTTTTACAAGGTATGAAGGAGTTTGTGTCTTGAGTATTTTATGTGTAAACACTAGAAAATGGTATTTACGCCTTTCTTCCATTTTTAGCCAATTCAGTTCCTGAAACGTATGTCTTTTCTTTATAACTCATGCTATTTATGAGATGTTTAGCTCAAATCTGAAACGTGTACTAAACTACAAAGCACACATCATTAAGCATGCCAAATATTAGGACAAAACTACAGGGTGATATTTTTTCCGGGGTCATGCCCTCTTTTTTCTTCCAGAACTTTTTTGCAGTAAGTCACTGGCAGATTCAAAAATATAAAATGAATTTATTGTTTTATTTAGAAACTTATTAATCTCCAACTATTTTTTGTATCTTAACCGTTTTTGAGAAAAAAGACAAAAAAAGATAATTTGTTTGTTCAATTGCTATTCAGAAATTACATAAAACTCGCATAAAGTTAAAATAAGGTAATATATAGTGACTATTTTAAATTTTAATGTCATTTAGGGTACAGTTTTGCCATGTTGTCTTTTTTCTCGAAAACGGTCTGGAATACAAAAAATTACAAGAGATCAAAAAGTTTTTGAATAAAACAAAGAATCCATTTTATATTTTTGAATCTGCCATTGGTTTACTGCAAAAATGTAGTTTTTTTCTGATATTTGGCATGCTTAATGCTGTATGCCTTGTAGGTTCCAAATTTGAGCCAAACATCTCAAAAATAGCACGAGTTATAAAGAAAAGACAAAAATAAAAAGACGACCACTTTAGACGAAATAACATTTTAATAATTTATTCTCCTACCTTTTGCTCCCTGCTGCTCTCCCCTCAAAAAAACCTTAACCTTTAATTTTTATAGACTTTTTTTCAATTTATAAGTCACATAGCTGTAAGCTTAAAGAAACCAAAATTGTACGCGAAACTAGTTTTATATTTAATTTATAAATTTTTTCTGTCCCACCTCAAGTACGCCTCTGTATCTCAGCCAGTGGCGTATATATGGGGGGGGGGGCCTGGGGGGGGCCTGCCCCCCCCCCCCGAAGCTAAGATTTTTTTGGATATTTTCCACATCTTTCATGAATACAAACATAAAATAGCATAAAATACAGCCTCATGAGGTCTCGCCCCCCCCCCCCCCCCCAAAACTGTCTCGGGCCCACCCCGAAACATTTTTCTATATACGCCACTGATCTCAGCCCTGCACTGGGTTTCATCGGAGCACCACTTCTAGAATGGCATTTCTAGGTGTCTGCTACCTCTGTGCCAAATTTCGTCACGGTACGCGAAAATGCGGACAAGCCCCTAAATTTCCGTCTTAGGCCCCGAACTATTACCCACTAAGCACAAAATCGTAAAAAACGTTAAATAAATGTTGAAATTTTTTTTTCTAATAAATTTGGGTTAAAATTAAGTCAACTTTTGACATTAAAAAAACATGTAGGAAATCCTAACGAAAATGTAAAAGCATTATCAAAAATATATTTCTTTTTTTACGTTAAGAAACCAGCATTAAAAAACCATAATTTCACTAACATTAAAAATAATACCATCAATATATGGTTATTTTTATAATGTTTTTCCTAGATCTCATTTCTAACGTTGAATTTAAGATATATGAAGCTAATAAATGTTTTGTTTTTTAAACATAAAAAAAAATTACACTATATAGGGCGCTGCCGCATAGTTCCACTACCAGAACGGGCCATCGCCATTTTTAGTTGCATTTCGCTGCGAGTTCATACGAGTCGATAGCAGATACGCTTTGTGCAATTTTGGTTACAATATTTACCTTTTGTAGAAACAAACATGGCGAATTAAAAGCACTATTAATAAATAATTATGATAGTGAATACATATTTGGATAGGAATATACACCAGTTGTGTGGAAAAGATGGTATAGTTAAAGAATAACAAATATGTATGCAATGATTTAAATGAAGCATCACAAAATTAGGTAAGAAAAGTAAACAAAAGTAAAAAAATTGTTTTGTATGGAATATCGCATACCTACGTTACAGTTAATCAGACAGGAAATGCTACAATACACCGCGAATGATTAGCCGCCGGACCTTAAGCCGCGTATTCATTTGAGGCAGAATTCGCAAGCCTCGCAGCGGGACCAAACGAATGCCTCGGCACGGGACTCCATCCGATCAGAGTGCGAATTTCAAACGAGCATTCAGTTGAATATTGTTTGCCTTGTATTCACTTGAGCATTAATGAGAACGTGAGCGAGGCACTTACTACAAAATTATTGTTTACATATAATTTAAAATTTAATTTTCAGAAGCTACGGATCCGAATTTCCTTTACTGAGCGTCGAGTTCACGAAAACCTCAACGGACTCTTGCTGCTCTGCTTTTCCAAAATAGAAGAATTTTATTTACATTATTTAAGTTGCAAATTTAATAATCTTTAGAGATATTTGAAAAAAATACATTTTTTAATTGTTAAAAAAACATTTATTTTTCAATGTTAGAAAAACATTTTTTTTTACTGTTAAAAATCAATATTTTTTTAACGTTTGAAAAACACTTAAAAAAAACAAGATTATTTTTCTAACGTCAGAAAACGGGTTATTAAGCTTCTTTTTCACTATGAATATGACGTTAGAACTAACATACAACCTAACGTTATGTTTTTAAATTAAACATTATTTTGACGTTATTAAAATGTTTTTGTGTTCAGTGGGTAAGATGATTGGTATTAATTTATTTTTGTTTTGGTGCAATTTGTCTTTTCGAAAGAGTTTAAATTTATTTTGAAATTCTGACCCAATTTTTACTAAGTACCTAATGATCTTATCAATACATGCGTGCCAATCTTCCATAAAGTGCACCGAAAAAATATTTATTATCTATCGTTATATTGACAAAATAGCAGACTGAAATTCTCTTAGATACACACGCTTATATCTATCTATAGTTCAGTTTTAGCAGGAAAAATTTAGGGCCGGATATTCAGTCATCTTTCGCAGGGGCAGAAGCTTTTTTATGCCACTTAATAGATAGCTAAGCTTATAAATTTAGTTTATTGAAATGTTACATTAAATATGGTATTACTCGTACAAGGAATACCACTACAGAACTGTGTTTCCATACTTACTTCAAAAGTTCATCGTTTAAAAACTAGACATACATAATGATTAAAACTTATACGTAAGATAGATAACACCAGTGGCATTATTTTGGAACAAATAGTAAAAATTAACATATTAATTTTAGGGACTTAATGGAGTAAAACATTACTTTATTTTAGAGTCGACTTTATTCTGACAGATTGACAAAGAAAACTGACAGCTGACCTCTCAAAATTGACATACCAAAGTCAAATTTAAAAATAAAGTCGCTAACTTTCATTTAATAAAAACAGACACTAATATATCCTAATTTTGAAAGAAAAATTTAGGTTTTATTCCAATAAGTAATATTATAATAATAATAAATAAAAAATATTTTTTCAACAAATCCTGTAGTAAAGTGATATGGTACTGGTAATAGTTTTGCTACAAAGACTTACCCCCACACTAAATTTAAGTAAAACGAGAACTGGTATTTTTCCTAAAATAAACGCAAACATGTTAGAAAGCGTGATAATATCTTCGAATCAAAAAAATACTTTAATCTTTTATAATTAGACAATTAAAAGAAACCTATTATTTTGCGCCTTAAATAGATGCAAATAGAAGTATTTTGACTCATTGTAAGCTTTTCGGTTTTTAAACAGCGTCAAAGTTCGCAAAAGTCATAATTATTTACTAAACCTAGTATAAAAATAACCATGATATTGATGTTGGTGTGGTGACAGCTACTTGTGATAAATACATCGACTATTGAGTGCCAATCTCTCGAAACCTTATAAAAGTCGCGATTTTTTAAAATGGTGTCTAACACTATAACATACTAAAATGTTATTAAATTCGGGTAAGGTCTATGGTCCCATGTATTTCATAAGAGGTTCTTTAGCTATTCTGAAAAATATCAGATCTTTGCGTTTATAGATGCGTTAAAAGATAAGTAAACTAACCAACTTTTTAACTAAAGATTACCTTGGCTAATAAAGGTACCTGACGTAGCCCTGACATTTCCAAAAACTCAGGAAATCCTCGCGAATTAGGAAAATCAATCAAAAGTTTCTTCGGATTTATGTATACTACAGGGTGGGCTTACCCCAGTCTAGATGCAAAAGCCATGGGTACGTATTTCAAAGTATTAATCTGTGTTTATTCATTTATATTATTAGTTTATGCTGTCATAAACTAATATTATATTAGTTTATGATATACAGTGTACTCCGGTTATAACGTACCTGGGTTATAACGTACTTTCGGTTATTACGTACATATTTCATTGGTCCGGCCATAATACTTTTATTTTTATTTGTGTTGTTTATAAAGTACGTCCGCAGATATTGTCTGGTCCCTTGAGGGTACGTTAGAACCGGATTACACTGTATACAGAATGGTTAAAAGCTATAGGATTCATAGACTGCTGTGCTTAATGTGTGTAAGAGAGAAGTTAGAGAGAGAAAAATAAATTTTGGGCGGTGTCTTGAAATACTGTTCGCTGTTTTAGACCCGTATTAGGCTGATAGTGGGAAATTAGGGGAATACATCGAGAACTCTCGCCTTCACGAAGTTTTTCGTCATTGCGTCGTGTGCAACGAAACAGGTGAAAAGAGGGTATTTGTTTTTCATGCAAATTTTAAGCCATGCCATGCCGTGTATTCCATTTAGCGTTCAGGAAAAAGTACAGATGGTTCAATGGTATTTTGGGGGAAATACCCTGTCAAGATGTGGCAAATTTATTTGTTGTCGCGTTTGAGGGAAGGGTTATTTCCAACGAACAGGATGTGTCCATTTTTGCCACAAATGCGGTGGTGGCACGGCATCTCCTGTTCGTGAAATGGAAAAGGAACGGCAGCGGCGCGAAATTATGATTTGTGCCGCAGCAAAAGCTTTGCCTCCCTGTTCTAGTAAGGCAATTGCCAGTGATGTGGGCGATAATATTTCACTCCTAACCGTTCAAAACATTTTGGGTGACAATATCATTGGACTTTTTTTCATCAATGGTAATTTACGAGGAGAAATTATTCGACAGATGCCAAATGTTAATTTTAACCAAATTTGGTTTATGCAAGATAAGCCAAAGAATAAGTACGTGAAGTTTGGTGTGCGTGCCAAGTTTCATTACTGTAGCTTAAATCGGTGACATTGAAAAAATATTTTGGCACCCTACCACACCTTACTTTTTGATTGAGACAATTTTGGGTCTGTTAATAGGTCAGGCAGTGTTGGTAGGATCATTAGTAATCGATTAAAACAGGTGTTCTAAAATATTCATCAAAAAGTCCAAAAAAATACGCAGGCAAGGTACTATTTAACCCAATGATGTTTTTACCGGGCTATGCAAAAAGTCAAATTTATTTGCATGGCCATTTAAGAGCTACCACTTTCGATGAACTTCGGACAAAAATAATCACCACCCTACAATAAGTGACACCTGAAATGCTAAGTAATGTCCGAACTGAATTTTATAACAGGAACGGATACTGTTAGCACAAAGTGGTGGTATTTTTGAGAATTTAATTCGTTAGGTAGTTCCTAAATCAATATGAAAGAATTTGCTTTTAAAACAGACCCCTTATGTATTTATTTCGCTGGGAAAGCCATAAACTTTAGTTTGTGGTATACACGGCATTAAATATTATAAAAAAAAACAAGCTTGGATTATATGTTCCGTAGTTATCGTCTAAATTTCCGATATAATATGTACAGCCAGGGACTTTTTAAATGGCCGGTGTATTTTTTTCTGATAAAATTTTTACATTTAACGATAACAAAAAAAAAGAGTTTTTAAATATAGACGTATACATACAGAGGTAAGGTTTAATTTTTTTTGGTTTAGTTTAAACTGGTTTTTTCTAATTTTAGATAGGAATATTTTTTATTTTCGAGCGCGGCAATTTAAAAAGTTCCTGACTGTACAACTACTCTTAATCTATTTTCTTTACGAACTGTCAAAAGAAGAGATGGCCGCGCTAGGGGAAACAATCAGTGTCACAATTAGAGGGGCGCGACCCCAGGCTTAATATGCGTATAAGCCGAAAGATTAAAAAAATTGCCCCGTGGGCGAATATTTTAGTGCGTGTCGAAAAAATTTCTATCGCAGAACAACATTTGTAGAAAAAACAAAAAAGGTGGCGCATAAAGCGAAAATTCAGTATTTTCGGAAAAAATAACGCCGCAGACGATAATTTCTGCAATATAAAAAACTACTAGAAAATTGAAAAAAATTGCGCCGTAGGCGGGGAACCGAACCGAACCTTTATCTTTCCAAAAAAATATCGCGATCACAAAAATTACTTAATTATCCAAGGCCGACAAAAAAATACAGGCCACGACCCTGAAAAAATCAACTGTTCTCCGGTGGCTGATTTTTACATTGGGTCTGGGAGGTCAGACGTTTTTTTATGATATTTTCAAAATGGCACTACAGATTTCCGCGAAATTTCAGTGAAATATTCTCAGACGCCATCCCGATATTCCACCAAACTTTTGTAAGGATGCAAGATGATTAAAAGGTTAGAATCTTCAAGATTTAGCATTTTTTAAATTTAAATTACCCGCCACGTACCGCATGCTAACTGTTGTATTTGACATGTATTTGACTTTGTCATCTGTGTTTGTCACATCGCTTCTGCTTTAAATTTCATTTTAGTGTGAGCTGTGAGCTAAGAAGCGGCTCTGGACCACTATACATTAAAAAAAAATTGTTCTGCAAGAATATAGTAAAATCAATCTCAAAATCGGCTTTATTTAAAAAAAAATCAAATATTGGTGAACCGTCATTCCAACTTCAATATTTTAAAGACAATCAGCTGTGTCGTAACGTGACCATCAAAAAAAAAAATAATCAGCCCCTGATGTGACGTCAACAAAGTGGAGGATCGTGGCCCGTCCGTTTTGATAGCCCTAAATTATCCGACAAATTTTAATTGGCGGAGTGTTTCGTTTTCTGTAGTACTAAATTCCAAAAAATAGAAAAGAGAAAAAAAATGTGTTTTTGAAGCCTTTTTGGCCCCTCCACCCGAAAATCCACATCAGGCACGAGAGAAAACACAAACGCGCAACTAGGTAACGAATGATCACTGCCGTTTTATTAAACAAGATTATGATTTTTTAGCTGAGTGGTAAATCACAAAATTGGAAATATATATAAAAAATAAAAAATATTAGTTTTACAAAAATATAACACTTGTTTCGCAGGGGCTACCTATTGGTTTAATTTTTAATTCGGCTTAATTAAATTATGTACAGTGAAACCTCTCCTTGCGGACACCTCTATTAAGCGGACACTCCCTTTAGCCGGACAAATTTGTTGGAACCAAGCTTTTGCCTATTTCTTTACATGTCAAAATCACTGCTATAACCGGACACTCTAATAAGCGGACGCGGACAATTTTTTTTGGTTCAAAAATTCTGAAACCTCCCTTAACAGGGCGTGAACCTTTGACAACGGGACGAAGCGCTGCACGACATGGGCATAAATGTTATGTAGTATGTTGGCAACAACGCACTCTGCGGCTGGGGAATTACCTCTTTCCGTTTTAATGCGGAGACTAAATACTTCTGTCGTTTTTACAACATATTTTATTCGGCGGAACTGCTGTTTTTTATTTTTATTGTTCAGTTGGGTAATAATAGATCTTTTTGAAATGGCGCCTAGTAAAAAACTTTTAAAAAATTTTATAAGTGTTATTTAGTTTTCCGTTTTGTTCTCCTGTTTTATTATACAACCATGTACGTTTAATAATAAATATATATTTAAATTTCGCAGTTCTCTGTCTGAAGCAGACACCTCCAATAAGCGGAAAAAATGTGCGCTTTATAGGAGGTTTTACTATATTTATGTTTGCTTATGATCAGTCCACCGACATAAAAAAAAGTATCCGCCTTGTGTAAACAGGACTTAGAAAGAATTGTTTCGCCTTGTAAAGAAAAGGATCGGACTTGTTATTTATTTATTATCATTACCTTAGGTTAGTATGCCATAATGTCTTCACGAAACGTCGTCGTTTATTTTAGTAAATTTTCTTGTGATTATGCACGAACGTATATTAAATGAAACCTAGTTTTAGTTTCAATTTCTGCACGATATAATATTCGATCGGTCCGAATTTTTCTGCTAAGTGAAAGTTGGTTTTAGTTTATCATTTTTCTCAAAACGCGAAACAATTTTTATTTTATTTGGTATTCGTGCGTGAAAGAAATCAGAACAAAAATCTAGTTGAAGTCCAATTAATATTGTTTTTTCTTAGGTATTTCAACTAATTAAAACTCGTATAACCTCTTTCAAATTTTATTTCGTATTCTAAAAAAAAAATTCCCGCACAAAAATGTTTTTAATGAAACATTAATTCAAACGTAATTTATGAATAGCCCCGCGTAGCTTTTCGTGAAGTAGGATACTTATCTTGCATCCGGCAACACTGCTATAAACGTCAAAAGTCCATTGTAAACATAACCACACTTTTTGAACGTGTTTTTGAAGGTGTATAATTTTATTTTAATTATAGTTTTTTTGTGATTATCGATGTAAAATATGATGACGGAAATGGGGCTCACCGAAGACGAGCTATTCTGTGACGCTGAAGATGTGACAACGCCTAAGATTGAAGAACTTGAAACCTTAAAAATACAAGAAAATGAATCAAATTTCGATTATGACTATGATAACAATGAATACGATTTTGAAGATGATTTAGAAGCCTACTATGATGACTACTTAACTGGCAATCAACACCAAACTCGTCATGTAAACCAGCAAACAGAGTCCACCAAAATATCTCAATATCAACCAACTGATAATCTTTTCAAAAAATACTCTAATAAAGTAAATGTAGAAAGCTATAGGCAGTCATCATTACCTAACCATGCAATCAGTAGTCTTCTGGTAAATGAGCAAAAGGCAGATAATGAAAGGAAGAGGATGAAAGACAAGCATGATCGAGCAACTGTGAGTATAAGATATTTGAATTAAACCAAAATGTTTTAAATAGTTAGAAAACAATTTTCGACTGAAATTAAATTTCATACTATCTTAAAAACTTATGTTAGTACCTATTACTATTTCATTTTTAAATAATTTGTTTTCCTAGGTAGAACAAGTCATGGATCCTCGGACTAGAATGATTCTTTTTAAGCTATTGAATCGAAACCTAATCTCAGAAGTTAATGGTTGCATATCAACAGGCAAAGAAGCCAATGTTTATTATGCTTCTTCTAACTCAGGAAAAGACTATGCTATAAAAATTTATAAAACTTCCATTTTGGTCTTCAAAGACAGAGATAAATATGTCACTGGGGAATTTAGATTTAGACATGGTTATTGTAAACACAATCCACGTAAAATGGTTAGGACCTGGGCAGAAAAAGAGATGAGAAACTTGGTTCGAATGCATACAAATGGTCTGAATGTTCCTGAACCAATTTTGCTTCGTTCTCATGTCCTCCTAATGAGTTTTATTGGAAAAGATGGTTGGCCTGCGCCATTGTTAAAAGATGTAGAAATAACTTTACAAAAAGCTAGAGAATTGTATAGGGACATTGTTATTATGATGTGGAAACTGTACAATAAATGCAAATTAGTTCATGCAGATCTTTCAGAATTCAATATGCTCTACCATGGAGGTGAGGTTTATATCATTGATGTCTCACAGAGTGTGGAACATGATCACCCACATGCTCTTGAGTTTTTGAGAAAAGATTCTACAAATATAACTGATTATTTTAAAAAGAAAGGTGTTGCAACCATGTTAGTTAAGGAGCTGTTTGATTTTATAACTGATCCTACAATTAATGAAGGAAATCTAGATGACTGCTTAAATACTTTGTCAGAGAGAAGTGCAGGGAGAAGTGAAGTGACAGCAAATGAACAGGTAAGAAAATGCCTATAAAACCCAATAATTACTCAACTTAATAACTCAGTCAGATTATAAAACTAAGGATCACTGGGTCATAAAACTTGAAAAAAACGCCTGGCTCTGTTTGATGATATTTTATTCAAATTCATTAAGCTACAAATTTTAGTTAAGACAACAAAATTTAATACTCTTCAAGATGATATGAATGGTTGTCAATGTAATTTATTACTAAATATAATTAATAATTAATTTTTTTAACCTATAGTATCTGCAAATTGATGAAACAGCATACACATAAAATAAATAAGAAAAAAAAAACAGAAAAAACATATATATAGGAATAATAGACAGAAACAGGAAGTAAAATATTTTGTTTTAAGCACTAGATTCTAATCTTACATTTATTAAAAAATTCATTAATGGAGTACAGTTCTAAATCTCAGATGTAATCAAACATTTTTGAAAGCATTTTTTTATTGCTTGGACAATTCAACAGAGCAGATGGCAGGGCATTTTTAAATTTAATACACCAATACTGTGGGGAGTCTTCATAGACTGCTAGTCTTGTTTTCAACAAGGATTGTACAGCTGATTTTAAAAAAATCTGATTTGACTCGAAAAACTCGTTTTTTATTTTAAGCAGTATATTATATTAAACCAGGTTGACATTTACATTTTACAGTAGTGTTATGATGTCCAATAAGAGGACTGTTTATTTCCTTTTGCATGTTTCTAAAATAAATAAAATTAAATTTGATAAAAACCATTTTTGATCATTTTAGAAATAGTGTGCTTGTTTCTGTTAAATTAAATTAAATTTTTAATTGAATATCTTTATCAGCTTTGCTAAATAATAAAGTAGTAAATGGATGCTTGGCTACCTTGAAACTGTGAAAAAAGTTCTTGCATGCTTTGGTTTCTTGAAAAACTCATTTTAGAGTACTCAAAGTAGTGCCCAATCTTCCCAAACTTGACTTACTTTTGGCCTGTCATCATATTTGTGTCCTTTCATGTGATTGTTATTTTATCCATCTTTTATTTATAAAACAAACTGTTGTTCAGCCATTTTCCAACTTACTAACAATTTTGGCATTTAGGTCTTTGGTCCTATGGAAAGCTATTTTAGGATTAAATACTGTTTATGTATTTATTATTCTGTAACTGATGACAATGTTATTTTTTTAATTGTTATTAACAGTTTTGATATTGTTAAAAAACTGAGGTTTTGATAAGTCTGATGGTGGCTTAGAATACACTGCTCAAATTTGATTTGGGAAAAAGTACTAAAACTTAAAGAGTGATTACTTATTAGTATTATATAGTATTTTGGTTCATATTTTTCAAATTCACAACTGTACTTCAGAACATAATCAAGACATGAATAAATGTAGATTCCCCAAAGACTATTCTAAGAGCCTTCTTTTGAATTATGAAAACCTCTTCTAGTGAGCTAGAGCTTCCCCAAATTGTGATGCCATACTTAACACTAATATAAAAATTTGCATAATAGTCTGAGTAAAACACACTTTCATTGATGTTCCTTAGAGCATAGCAGACTATTCAAATTATTACATATAGTATCTATTTGGTTGTTCCATCTAACATCAGAATCCATTCCCAGGATTTTTACCCTATCTGCAAATTCGAAAGTATTTGCTTCCAATTGAATGTTTGTATGTTTCTCTTTTGATTCTCTTGTTTTAATTATGTTTTGTTTTCGTTAATAACCATGTTATTTATATTGGGATCATCACCATAGTTCCTAAAAGAAATCTGAGCTAAAAAGCTGTTAAATTAAATCAATAATTTTGTTAATAATATGAAACAATAAACGTTTTATTTTTCTTTCTTTTTTTCTGATTTTGTAAAAAAGGTTGAACTATCTTATGTAAAACTTTAAACATTTAACCAGGCTCATTTTATTTTAGGCTGATGAAGAGGTCTTCAAACAATCTTACATCCCCCAACGTTTGACAGAAGTAATCGACTTCGAACGCGATATAAATGAAGTCAAAACAGGTGCCAAGCAAGACTTGGTTTACAAAACCTTGGTGGGTCTTAAAAGTGATCTTAGTGGAACAGCCCAAACACCAGCGATTTTAAATGAAGAATCTAAAAATAAAGAAGAAATTGAATCAGATTCGGAGTCGGAAGAAAATTCTGAAGAACAAGAGAATGAAGACAGTAAATTCGTAGATTGTTCAAGGCCCAAGCATGAATCTTTGGATGAGAAAAAGGCTAGGAAGAAAGCGGTAAAGGAAGAAAAAGCAGAGAAAAGGAAAACTAAAATTAAGAAACATCTGAAAAAAAAGAAAGAAAAAGAGGGAAAAAAATAATTTAAAAATTTTTTAAACCTGCTTCTGTTATTTTTGTTAAAGAAATATTTTTTTCGTTTTTTAAATGCGTATTTATTAAAAAGAAATTGGAGAAAATAAAAAAAACTAAATTAAGGAAATAGGTATGTTAAGAAAAGAAATATTAAAAATTTTATTTTGTATATTTATCTGTTTTTATTATTTTATTTAAAGAAATAAGTTTTTTGTATTTAAATGCGTATTTATTTTCTAATTTATTTAAATTGTCAATTGCAGTAGTGTGATTTTCTCATTATTTGTGACCGAAAATCTAAGTAATATCTGCAACAGACAAATTTTAGGGAAAAGTACTTGTTTTCATATAACTTCTAAAAAAATCAAGGATTTGTTTTTATTACGTATTTTTATAAATATGTAACTGTAAATAGTGACATCAAGAATAAATACATTTAATACCAATTTTTTAAAATTTTCTGTAAAAATAAGATTTTTAGCAAAACTAATAGTATATTACATAACAAGAGAAAGTGACAAATGTTGCATGAGCGTGAATGTTGTGAACGAGGCGCCAGCCAAGTAAACCAATATTGAGTGTATAGCCGGGATCAAACGACTCGTGTACTTGGCGAATAATTGTTACTTGCGTATACTTGCCATGTCATGTGAGTGGGTTACTTGTACAATTATTTGTCACTCGTTGGTTTTCCATTTGTGGTCGGTAAAAATGGGCCGAGTCAAAGGGCTCACGATTATTCGTACACTTGCCAAATAAATACATACATACTTGTAAATTATACACGTCGTGTAAGCTTGCTATCGCAACTCGCAAAGCTCGTATACTTGCCAAGTACACTAATAATTGTGTATTTGCCAAGTACACGAGTCGTTTGAGCCCGGCTTAAGAAAGTTACTTTTTATCAAGTTGTGTAAGCTATTTGTTCTATGAACACTGTTGAACTATATTAATTTTTGTAAAAATTGGTCTTTAATTTTGCACAAATCCAAGAAAACAGCTTTTCCGCACATGTATGGAAAAGTGCTTTGCAACACACGTGCGAAAAAGTATGGTGACAGTTAACGTGATCGTACACTTTTCCATACATGTGCAGACTAGTTATTTACCTAACAAGTGCGGAAAGTAATACTTTACCGCACGCAACGGCAGTTGGCCGAAGATCGTGGAGCGGAGTTTGTTCAAGCCGTCAAGGGTGGTAAAGACACTCCGCATGTGTTAGGTACAATATTTTACCTATGAGTACCTTTTTTTTTCAAAAAATTGAATGTAATTTATAAATAATCATGTCAAACAAATATTGAAGCTGTCTTATTGATGCGTTGCTAAAGTTTCTAAGTGGTGCGCGTGCGGTAAAGTAACTTTACCGCACTGTGTGCGGTAAAGTAATTACTTTACCGTACGCGAGTAGTTAAAAATCCTTTACCACACGTGCAAAAAACTATTTCCCACACATGTGTGGAAAAATACTTTTCTATACATGAGCGGAAAAATACTTTTCCACACATGTGCGGAAAAATTTGTGCACAAGGGTGAAATTTAACGTTTTTTGAGGATGCAATCGTGTGAAATCCATAATATTCATGCGTGGTCGTAGAAAAAAAAACTGTAACTAGTAAAAAAATCATAACTTTAACAAAAATTTATTTGAAGTTTTTTTCTTAATTCATACTATACTATTCATACTTTTATTCTACGCGATACAGGGTGTTTCAGACTGTAATCAATATCTCCTAAAAATAAAGTAAAACATTATAAACTTGCATGTTTTGGACCATGGTTGCCTAAATTGTAAAACTATTTTTATTTTAAAACTAACACCCTGTATCTCGAAAACAAAGCTCCAAAACATGCAAGATTATGTAAATGTTTTCTGTTTAATTTTTGCATATTCTATGGCCTGTTGAATTTTTATCCTGTTTATTCCAAATAATAATGAAAGATAAAATGCAGCCCTGTTCAACTTCATTCATATTATGAATGCTTTATGTTCCATTTTTTATGCTTGACGCTTTGCAATAACAATATGGTTGAAGTTTAGAATATCTCTTTGTATCCTTAAGTCAAAATACTTAATAAATTAAAAAATATATATTAACTTGCACCTCAACTAGATATTGATAGAAATACATAAAATATAGATATTGATATTTCCATCACAAAAAAATTATAAATTTAGTACGAATCAGCCTTTAAACCAAAACTTTTACAAAACTGGGAAGTGCCAAAAATTCCGGAATTTTCGCCGAAAAAGCAGTCTAGAAAAACTAGAATAATAGCAAATGACAGAGGGCACCTGTTGCCGGAAATTAAAAAGTCGAAAGGAAACGAGTTTGTAAGCACTTGGAAACTGCCAAGGAAAATTGATAAAATTACTGGTAAGTAATACTAGGAATATCCATAAGTTTATACATATATTTTAATAAGAAAAATTAAAGTTACTAACTTCTGAATTTTTATGAAAATGCTGTTAGCACATATTAAGTTAGGTAATCTATCTATCTAGCCTTCGACGATCCATTTTTGGACATAGGCTCCCCCCAATATCTTCCATTCTTCTCTGTCTGTCGCCGTGTTCATCCATCTAGCTCCTGCATGTCTCTTGAAATCGTCCGCCCAACTCATTTGGGGTCTTCTCCTACTTCTTTTATTTTGCCAAGGTCTCCAGGTTACAATACACTTGTTCCATCGATCGTCTTTCTGTCTGATATGACCGGCAAATTTCCATTTTAATTTTGCTACTTCTCTTACATACCTTACTTTTCTTTTATTTCTTATCCATTCGTTTCTTTTTCTATCTATTAGCTTTATATGTAACATATGTTTTTCCATTGATCTTTGGGCTTTTGTTACCTTATCCATGTTTGATTTTGTGTCCAGGCCTGGGATCCTTAGGTAAGTACAGGAAGGATACATTGGTTATACACTTTCGTTTTGAGGTACTGAGGATATTTTTTATTTTTATAATATGAAGCTTAATTTACCGAATGCTGCCCGGGCCAATCTTACTGGTCTCTTGATTTCAGCCGTTTGGTTTTCCTTTTTTAGTGTAATAATTTGTCCCAGGTATATATATTCCACTATTTGTTCTATTTTCCTCTTGGTTTATTCTGATCGTGATATTTTCATCTTTGTTTGTTATGACTTTAGTTTTAGTGCAGTTCATACTGAAGCTTATATTTTTAGCTGCTGTATCCAATTCCTCCAGCATTTTTATCAGTTCTTCTTTCTTATCTGTTCATAAGGCAATATCATCAGCATTTTTTTTTTAAATTTATACTGGGACTTTCCATCCAATCAGGATCTATCGCCTAGTTTCGCAAAGTTTGACCAGAGTTAAAGCATTTTTCAACAAACACAAACAACCAAGAACCTAGCCAGGAATCGAACCCGGACCGCCGGTGTGGGAAACAAACATTGCTACCACTACATCACGATGGCGACTATCATCAGCATATCTTAGGTGGTTCAAGTATTGTCCGTTTACTTTGATGTCTATTTCTTGCCAATCTAAGTTTTTAAAAACATCTTCTAGGGCCTGGTTAAATAGTTTAGGGAATATTGTGTCACCCTGTCGAACACCTCCAAGCTAATCCGCATAAGAAGATTGGCTTGGTTCCTTCGTGGATTTTGATTGATGTTGTTGCTTCGCTATATATATATTGGCTATTAAGTCTGTGCATCTGTGATCTATTCGGCTATTAATTAAAGATGCTTTTACTAAGTTAGATAATACTGTTATAAAAAGTGGGACATTGACCTATCAAAAGGTGGAACATTGACAGACCATTTTCCGCTCTGCTTAACTGTCAATACTAGAGTCCCTGTATCTTGACATATTTGCATATTATAGTTTTAGTTTTTCCTCGATATTTTTAAAACCCCTTTATATACTTTTAATTTCAATACAGCATTTGATTGGGTTTGGAAGACCGCAACTTTTTTCTCATTTGACCAAAATTGTATCTCTTACCGTTTCCCAAATCCCCATGTAGTTATTTTTATCTTGAATAAAACTAGTTTTTGCCTGTATTTTCGCCAATGACTTTAAATTTAAAGATATTGCGCTTTTTTAGCTGAAATCCTAAACAGAAGAAAAAAACAAGAAGAGTTGGATGCTGAAGATCAACAAGGTTATTTGGACAATAAACAGGTAAGTAACGGATTGGTATTTTAAATAAAGTAGAAAATTGTTTTAATTTCTTTTTTAGAGCTTTCTGTATTCTCAATAATCACGTCAAAATTGTATTTTTTAATTTTACAATTTTTTTTCACTCCTCAAACTTAATACAATAAATTATATACCTAAAGAGGGGGCAGGGTAGTGCCGTGGTATGGTGGTCAGCTTCACATGAAGAAAGTCTCGTCGCCCTGCTGCTCACTACCCTTTCAGCGTTCAACAGTCGTCATCGACCTAGTGTGCGATGCGATGCATGCAAAATATAAATTGACCTTGAACATCAAGCATACACGCAGGTGTAGTCCAGAAGCCGACACGCGGCCAGCCGAGGAACCAGGAATAATAACCCAGGAGCCTGCTAAAGTGCTATATAGTCGGTACCAGGATAAATCTCCTACAGTCAACTCTCCACGACTACGACTGTTGCGCTGAAAAGGAAGTCTATCGTCTATAACTAAGTTTTGCTGGGACGATAGCGATGTTAGATAGATGCAAGTCTAACATGTAGCAGGACCACCTTTCGGAAGGTGTGTAAAAGCGTGGGTCCTTTGCTACGCAGTATAAGGATCCCTGCCCTCGACAAAGAGGCGCCAGGCAAAATTAAGTCCTCGTAGAAAACTTGCATCCTAAGGGGAACGTGCATCAGTTTGGTATATGGTGTACGGACAAATCTGGGGTTGCGGAAAGGGCGCGCCGTGTGCCTAGTCGCTAGACCAAAAATGGTCTCCCCACCACTGCTACTCCTACTACTATATACCTACAGAACAAAAGAAAATCCAAAAATTATTACAAATGATAAAATTTAACTTTTTTCGTCTCTATTAGTCCTATCACAGATTTTACATTATTTCAAACACCCTGTATTTTAGAATAATCAAAAAGACAAGAAAATCACCCAAGTTGCGCCTTATGTGCCAGGAGATTTAACAGAAAGTAAACATCAGTTAGATTCCCATGAACTTCTAAAAAACGAACAGAATAATGATGACATTGACCTACCTAAAAGATATCCTCTTTATAGAGAGGATTTTTCTAAAAAGGATGAAGAAAAACCATGTGAGGACAACAAAGACGGAAAACTAAAGGTAAGGATAGCACTGCCCGTTTCTAGTCCGCAGAAAATCCATTTTGACCCAAAAAGAGACTAGAAAGATACATTCACCTCTCACAACTTGTCTATTATACTTCAGAGTTCAGGCACCACTTCTTCACATCATTTTTTAGGGCCTAAAAAAGAAATCTTGACAAGAACGGGTTTCCTTGCTAGAACATTAGTGGCACGAGGTCTTAAATGTTTCCAGTTATAAAAATTAGACCTCCATAATAGGCTTATTGTGTTTAAATGTTCGGTGATAATTATTCACGTTAGGAATCTAAATGATACGGTATATCTTTGTACGCCCAATCCTCTATACCGGCTGTGGTCCAATATATTTTTCTTGTGGTCTTAGTTTTGGGAACACTCATCAACGTTTTCATTTCCGCAAATTACCCTACGCGCTAAAAGGCATTAATATGTCAACATAGCCAATAAAAAATCTGCTCTTGAAATGTTACTGGGCGTGAGGGCTCTCTGTCTGTACCATCATTGCTCATTATCT
This sequence comes from Aspidapion aeneum, assembly GCA_963576565.1. NCBI lineage: Eukaryota > Metazoa > Arthropoda > Insecta > Coleoptera > Brentidae > Aspidapion > Aspidapion aeneum. The sequence continues at coordinate 32,074,857 of OY755039.1, forward strand.
ATACAGGGTGTTCGGCATTTGCTTTTCCAGACATTAATAAAAAGCTTACGAGGGTTTAAAGGTGGGATTTTGGATAATTTGAGAAAAAAAATTTAAAAATTCATATCTCTTTAGCCGTGACTCTTAGGATCCAAGTTCCAAGGTTGAAAAGGTAGCAAATGACCCCAACAATATCCCAAAAAATTTTGACGGTTCATGTGCCGAACGCCTGTATAATGGTCTGGCTGGCACAGACTTCTGGATCTATCTGAATTTTGCAGATGATATTAATGGTGTGGCTGTGTCTTTGAATTTAAACAACTCAGTGAGGAGCCTGGGGGAGATGCAGACAAGAACTAAATATTGGTTTGGACAAAACCACCCCAGGCTTAATAAAGATAAAACCAAAACAATGTACTTTTGATTGAGATTGATTAAAGTATCAATGCAGAGTTTGACTGTCCTGGGAAAGACACGCTAAGCAACTTGCAAATAAGTTGTGTTCTAGTGCCTATCTAGTTTTTAATCTATCTAAGAAGCTCGCAAAAAGAGTGCAATTTTGGCCTGGGAACATGCAGCATCACATTGAACAATTATTATATCCCAATCGGTAAGGCACTAAAATAGTCCTAAACACTCTGGCCATGAGAATAATGCGTTTGTAATCCGCTTTGCTGGGGAGCAGTAGATTAGATTGTTTTAAATTATGTCTTATAAACTCAGACTTTTCCAAGTCGTTTGACAAGGTCAATCATAACGTTTTAGTGAAGATTAGATAGGGATTTCGATTTTTGACTTTGTGCTTCAGTGAATTAGAAGCGAGGACATAAATAATCCTTATAATAACTTAGTTATTTCTCAAATTATAGGACAATATTTTTGTTTACTACTACTACTACTATGTCGGTTTAGAACGTTTTTCTACGTTGTCCAACGCCTATTCTCCACCTCCTTCCATCCTGACAATCATCCTCTGTCAGATTTTTTTGACTCATTTATCTTTGGATTAACTGTTGCCATTCTAGTTTAGGACGCCCTCTTTTTCTGCGCCCTATTGGTTGCCATTCTAGGACCTGCTTTGGTAATCTTAATAAGTACCATATCAGTTGTCTTTTAGTAATGTCATCCGTTATGCTTCCCTCGATTCCCATATTTCTTATGTGATCTATTCTAGTTGTTTACTACTCTTCCAATTTAAAAAGCAGTTTTGAACTTTTTCAAAGGTTTGTTAAGCTTATCTGAAGCCAAAATATATGATAGAAAGCTCCACAATTTTACATTATTGCATTAAATTTATTTCATTTTTAGTTAAATGACGATATGATCAGCCCCAACTTCATGCCAAATAAAGCAGATCTAGAAAAAAGCTTTTTATCGCCGTTAATAACCGCTATTTCGAACTTCAGTTTGGCAAAGAAACTTCACAGGGAAAATTTGGAGCACGAACCACTGCCAGATACTATAACTAGCTCTATCTATAGGTAATACAAATATTTTATTTTGATTGATTGGATTGTAGAGTCTGATCTACTTATCCTAAATATTTGGAATAAATTGTTTTATCCAAAACTAAGATAATCTATCAGCAAATTTTTTCTTCTTTCCAGAAAATTACAAATGCAGAGGTTGCAGGATCAAGAACCAGGCCTTATTTTAGGAGAAAAAAATTTCGCCTGCGGGGTTGGATGGAAAGGGTATCCGGGGTAAGCGACTTCTTTTTACTTTTTCCTATTCTTAAAAGGTAAAGAGAGGTATTTCTGTGGTCTCTCACTCACCGTACGTCTAAGATTTCGCTTCTTACGTCCTACGACTTTTATGTGGGCCTTGCAGCGCTTCCACTGTGACCAAGGCTCACCTAGTTGTTCAAGACGGCTAGCTGTCAGTTTGGGTGAGACACTGCTCAGATCTTCTAAATCAATCTGAGATTAACCAAAAGTGTTCTGACATAAACGTGCACTAGCCAGAGAATCGCACAGTACATGTCTGACTTTCTTCATCCTCTAGACAGAGCCTGCATTCGTTCTTAGTACCATTCTGCGTATGGGTACTCTTAGTCGGCAGTGACGCCGTAAAAAGTGCAGTCACTATACGGCTCTCCTGCCTGGTAAGTCCAGTGATGTTCCTGGCTCAATTCTTTAGAGTGATCCAGTTATGAAAGATTTAGCCAGTATTCTTGAAAGCTGTTTCGGGTCAAAAAGTAGGCAGATGCCGCTTCCCTCGCTGCTTGGTCTGCGGCCTCATTTTCCTCGTGCGGAGAATGCCCCGGTATCATTGTTAGCTCTCCACTGAGTCCCTGTGGTCAGTAATCCACTGAAATATAAAAGCCAATTGGCGGAGATTATGTCTGATCTTCTCTTGGATACCAACAACTCGAGATCCAACACCTGAGAGCAGTTTGAATCCGTCGGTATACCAGGAGCTAGAGTTTTTTGAGAAATTGGTCCTGTTATCTGACCAGTCCTCCCTCTCTGGGAGGATAATGTTGCATAGCTTTCTGCTGTACATCGTGTTGAGCATGACGTCGGATATCATTCCTAAAGTTGCGTTCAACTCTAGTTTCCTAATGAGGGTTATTGATACCAATTTGTTTACCCTGTTATTCTGGTGGTTGGCCCTTATTCTGTATGTTGCTCTTCGTGCCTCAGTCTCTAAGAACATGTAAAGCGGAGGTAAGTTTAGTAAGCATTCTAGCGCAGTCGATGAGCTAGAGCTCATTAGACCACATATGGCAAGACTGGCCTCGCTGTAAGCTGGTTAGTTTGGCCATTGAGGTTCTTTGATGTTCTTTGGTGTCATGACTGTAATCCAGCCAATACATTTGTTCGGGGCTGGTACCCCAAGATGGATCAATTGCTCAGGAGTATTCTCGTTTTCCTGGGAAATGATGCTCTGCCAGTCCCTCTAGGGATTCCCTTTCAAATTTTGTGAAGATGCAATCAGAGAGCTTTATTGCGCCAAGTTTGTTTGCTGACTCTTTAGACAGAATTTTATAGATTCTTGTTGTGTCAGGAAGCTTAGTTAGCCCATGACAGAACCTCCTACATGGCTCGCTTGGCACTTATGATTTGTTTGTTATATTCGCTAAGGAAGACACGATTGCCCGTCTCCTTCGCTCGATTAAATAGATGTCTAACCTTCTCATTTTTTGGACACAGGATTGGATTGGATTTTAAGAGGCGAATTTTCGTCATATGCGGTTGTGGTAGCCTCCGTTAGTTGTTCAGAGGATATTTTTGTTTTCTCACAATCCCACACGGTGGTCATTGCTAAGTTCAGATTTTCTTAGAGGGATTTGTTTGTTATATTCGCTAAGGAAGACACGATTGCCCGTCTCCTTCGCCCGATTAAATAGATGTCTAACCTTCTCATTTTTTGGACACAGGATTGGATTGGATTTTAAGAGGCGAATTTTCGTCATATGCGGTTTTGGTAGCCTCCGTTAGTTGTTCAGAGGACATTTTTGTTTTCTCACAATCCCACACGGTGGTCATTGCAAAATTCTGATTTTCTTAGGGGGATTTAATATATCTACTCCAATCTGTGCTTTTTGGGTCTTTATATTTCATCAGATTAAAGGAATACATTTTGACGATATTGAGGTAAATAACTGTGACAAGTTCCAAACATGGCAACTTTACAAGAATCAGCACTTGAATGGATCTTTTATGGCGAAACCATTACCGTCAGTTTAGGTTATAGGGTCAGTCTGAGCCACCTTATTTCTTTTGCCCTCAAGATGCGAGAGATTTTTACTACACGGTATTCACGGTTCTTGAATCATTTAATCGAGTTTATCTCTATCGCTCTCGGGTCGGGAGGGTTTGACAGAGATGCAATGCGGCATTTTAAAATAATTTACAAATATACTGCGCGCTATATTATTTGTTATGTCGTTCATTATCTTTCTATCTAACGGACATATGTCACATTAACCGTGAGATTAGATCTTGTCTCAGTTTATTATCTTATTCCTGTCTAGCATACATGACAATATCTATAACCTTCTTTTATTATACTTTTTAATACTAAAATTGTTTTGATATGTTTATTTTTGCAGGTACGGCCCAACAAAATGTACCAAAATGAAAGTATACCGTCCGAAAACGACAACCTGCGATCACGCCAGAAAGGCCAAACTGGATGACAGACCGAGCACTGTGAGCAGTTTTGACCGAAAATGGCGATTCATTCGACAGAGCAAAGTAACGCCCATAGATCTGGCCATATGCTGGGATTTGACACCAGTTAATGCTGATGATGAACCAAAGCCCCCAACGCATATAGATGGTAAGATATAAGATAAAATTTTGTTCCAGTTTCTTCTTCCTTAAGCACTATCGGTTTTAGCTTCTTCCACTACCGTCCTTTATCTCCTCCAGCCACTTTTTCCATTTTTTTACTACCGTGACCCTTAAATCTTCACAGTGCTGCCACGCGTTGCGAACAAAGAGTTCGGAGAAAATATCGAAAATTACCGGATTTTTCAGTGAGTTACCGATTTTTGTACGTTTGTGGGGGAGATGACGTGAACAAAAAAAAATCAAAAGAACCGGCCCTAGGACCGTTTCCTGTAGTATCCACAATTCTACTTTACTCTTGGCACTGATATGATTTATATAAGTTTATAAATTTAGAAATGTGACACGTTGTTATCTTCTTCAACTCGCCCCTGCTCGTTCTCTTGGTAAAAGTGCTTAAAGTGTCACACACTCTCAATTTAAATCTAGGTAAGATTTTACAAAGATTTTATGAGCTAATCGCATTGCAGATCACACGTTGACGTTTAATGTAGAATGCGCAGCAAACTTGTTGTCGGTGAGGTGGGTAGTGAGGCTCAACTATGGCAGGAATAAGCTAACGAAGGATAAACGAAAAAGCGGAACAAGCAGCTAAGCTGAGGAAAAAGCATGGTTACGGTTACTAAAATGAGAAAATCCTTATGTTCCTACAATTATGGTAGATTGGCAAGTCGGTAATTCAAATTCAAAAGTAGCTTTATTGTTACGACTACTACAGTAGACATTAACAAAGCCATGCTTATCTTATAGTGATTTTTTACACCTAAAAATAAGAGAACTGAAAATAAAACAAAATAAATACATAGTAACAATTAACCCAAATATGGCCACTGTCCTTTTAAAAGAACAGTCAAGCTTTCGAAGTTAGTTTCGGTATTTTTGGGTATATTAATTGTGGGATAGCGCCAGTTTTAGGAGCTGTAATTTTTAAAAAAATCTGAAACTAAAATTTATGTTTGTGTGTTTTTGTAAAGTAAAGTAGTGGGATTCTTTTTTTTAACAAAAAAAGAAAAAATCATCAAATTTTAAAAATAAAATTTTGTTGGCTTTATCTGGGTTAAATTAATAAAATACAAAAACATATATCTAAAATATAAAGTTCTAAAAATATAAAATATAAAAAGTCACATATTTATTTGAATTAGGTCAACACTCAATTACACGCAAGCATATATATATTAAACAATTACAATACTCGTCAGGAAAATAACACTTAATTACACACAAGTATACATATTTAGATACCAAAATACTCGTCAAGGGAATAAAATGCTTTTGAAATTAAAAACTCCTTTGTCTTGAACCCAAATTTTTTGTAACAATCAATTTTTCTTATTTCTAGGGGCAAGTGATTATATAGTTTTCTACCATTATAGACAAAAGAGTTTTTAATTAATGTAGAGTGTGGGATCGGTAATGGCAATATATGCGGCCGACGAACACTGTATCTGCTGTTTAAGTTTGTTTCATGTGTGTATTTTCTAAAAACAAGACAAACTGTTTCCAATATGAATATACAGCACAATGTTAAAATTTTATGTTTAGAAAATAATGGCTTGCATGAAACCCTCTTTTTGACCCTGCATACGTTTCTGAGTGCCCTTTTCTGCAACACAAATACAGATCTAAATAAGTTATCGCTACAGCATCCCCAAAAGCAGATACCATACGATAAATGTGACTGAACCAAAGAGAAGTAAGAACTTTTTGCAATCTCAAACCCTAAGTTGTCGGAGATCACTCTTAATGCAAAACAGCTAGAAGTAATTTTGCTATTTAAAGCGGTTATATGTTCATTAAATCTTAGGCTATTATCTAAAATTATTCCTAAAAACTTATTAATATTAGAATTTGAGATGTTTTCGTCATTAAGTCTAATCCCCCCCAATTCACATTTAAAATTAAGGATTTTGGTTTTTGAAATGTTAAAGGCCAGACGATTGGCATCGCACCATTTTTTAATTATGTGCACATCTTCCTGTACCATAATGGATAATATTTCTTCATTAGGATCACTCCAAGCAACTGTGTAATCATCAGCAAACAACGTTATCTTGCCCCTTATCGGAAGATGCGAGATATCATTGACAAAAATTAAGAACAAAAGGGGACCAAGAATAGAGCCCTGCGGCACACCGGTATAGATATCTTCAAACATAGAGCTTTCATAATTAAACACTACACTCTGGGACCTCCCCACCAAATATGAATGAAACAACTTAAGTGCCAAACCTCTAACCCCGTAAACTTCCAGTTTTTTTAGTAAAATTTGATGGTCGACACAGTCAAAAGCCTTAGTAAGATCGCAAAAAACAGCTGCCGCTTTGTCACTAAAATTAAGTCTAAGGTAAAGATGATTTAAAATGTTAAAAATAGCATCACCGGTATTTTTCTTTGCTTGAAATCTGAATTGACTGGCGCTTAAAAGATCGTGCTTCATGAGAAATGATGTTAGTCTACCCTGTACAAGTTTTTCGACAATTTTGGAAAGGGTTGGAAGTAGTGCGATTGGCCTAAAGTTAGAAGGAATGTTCTGATCTCCCCCTTTTGGAAGTGGAATAATTAAAGCTTTTTTCAGACAGGTTGGAAACTCACCTCTTTCAAATGAAAAGTTAATTGCATCAGCCGTACAAAGCAAAGCACTCCCAGGAAGTGTCACAAATATTTTTAGAGAAATTTTATCCCAACCGGTGGATCGTTTATTCTTTAACTTTCTAAAGATGCATTCAAGTTCATCAACGGACGTAGGAGCTAGGCAAAATGAATCTCCGACGGAAATATGATTTAAATAATTAAGAGGATCTTCACAAGAAGTAATTTTGTTTGAAATACTTTTACCTATGTTGCAATAAAATGAATTAAGTTCATGGGGTTTTAGGCTTGACGTAATATTAGTTGTATTATTACCTCTAAATTTATTAACTAACCTCCACGTTTCTTTTGATTGGTTTGACGATTGTTGAATTATATTTTTAAAGTACTGTCTCTTTGCTGTAATCAATGTTTTTTTGTAAATTTTTCTGTAAAGGGCAAAATATGTTAAAAACGCACTGTTTAGAGGGACAAATTTTTTATATAGTGCAGTGATCTCAAGTTAATCGCTGATTTTCTCAGACCTTTGGTATACCAAGGACTCCTTTTTTTTTCCTTCAGTTTCACCAATGGAAAGGATATTTCAAACTTTTTGCTAATAAGCAACTGAAAGTGTTCTAGTGGATCACTGCTAGCTAAAGTTCTACTCCAATCAGTTTGGCTGCACAGCAGCGTAAACTTTCTAATATTTTTTTTATTAAGTAATCTAAGAGGTAGATTTTTCGTCGATTTTTTAGAACCTATACCTCTTATTGGAAAGGAACAAAAGACCGCTTCATGATCAGAAAGCCCAGCATGAATCGGCGAGCATTGTATTTCTGATTCTTTAAAAGATGTGCACACGTAGTCAATAGTAGTTGATGATGTTGCTGTAACTCTAGTAGGTTGACTTACGTGCAAAGTTAAATTATTAGATTTTAATAATTCTCTTAAATAAGCCACGTCCCGACACGTCTGATTTAAAAAAATTATATTTAGGTCACCTGTTAATATAGCATTTGCGTTCGCGGAAATACTAAATAGAATTTGTTCAACCATTTCAAAAAATGGTTTTACATCTGCTTTTGAAGATCTGTAAAAGCCTAAAACATACAAATTTAGGTTAGAACAATAAACAATGGAAAACTCGCATACTTTTTCTTCAAGCAAGTGGTCAAATCTACTTATTTTTATAAAATTAAAATTTGATAAAAAATCTTCATATATAAAAATACAGGTTCCACCAGGGGTGCTCCTGTTATGGGATCTTTTTCTTGAGAATATAGAAAGCAACACGTAATTACCGACCGTGTGGCAACACTGGATCTTCCTCTAGGTTTTGTATATTGTTTGGCTTCCAGTCTGTATTTATTTTAGTGGTCCTGTTGTTAACCTTTCTTTCACGATCCTTCGTAATTCTTTAGCGAGTTGGTCTCATATTGATCCATATACAGTGTGTCCTATTAAGAATGGCAGCCGGATTTATCTCAGAAACTACTACAGCTACGACTTCGCGAATTTACTTTAAATATTTTTGTTATAGTAGCTCCCCACCAGGGGATAGTAATCACATCTCCCTACCAGAAAAAATTGAAATTTTTATTTTTAAAAATATTTTGCATAATTTTGACCTCTCACATGTCACTTCCCCACAGAAAGGGAATAAAAATGTCAGTTTCTATTAAAAAATTTGTTACTCCCACGTAGTAACTAATCCGCTTCTTATTAGAAGCCTAGAAAATGCAAATCTTCTTGACTTTTTACCTACATTTGATTTTTTTTTAAAATAACATTTTTTAAAAGTATCAAACCTAAAAACTTAAATTTCTTAAAAAATTTTAAATTACCCCAAATAATAGTTTTACCTGAACCAGATATTCATTGAAAATATATTTAAAAATAACGTTTTGTGTTTGTATTATATGGTGACACGTGGCCTTATTTAATACTATTTTTACATCAAACCAGTTATAATTTTTGACAATTTATGGTAATTGATCAAGTAAATAAACGTCAAATTATAATATAAAGATACAGAGGTGTATAAGTAAAACGCAATGAAACAAAGAAAGGCAGAATTCAAGGAATACGAATATGGTATAATTTGAGTATGTTTATTATAGAGTTTCGTCAAACAATGCAATTTTTTTAGTCGGGAGATGTAATTACTGCTCCTAGGGAGGGGGGATACAAAAAAAAATTTGGTGAATTCGCAAGACCCGATTTTGTTATAATTTTTTATTTTGAACACAAATCCATCTGCCATTCTTAATGAGAGACTCTGTATTTTTGAGAGAGTTTCCCGCTCGAACTTCTTTTCAGGTCGCAGTTTATTGCTTGCCTGCTTTTTGTTTTTAATTTCTTTTGTATTTGACAGCGCTAATTGCAAAAGCATACGGCTGCCGGCTACCTATCTTTCTTACGAGGCATATAACTGCTCACAACAATTTTTCGTGGCTAAGCAGGCATGGAAAGATTTTATTTCTGTTGTATTTTTCCGTTGGCAGCTGGAAAGCTGTACACCCACGGAGGTCCAAAATCTAATAAACACCTATTAAGTGTTGACAGTTAACTGTTTCGTCCTTAAAGGACTCTTCAGAACAGTGCATGGGCAATGTGACACTTTTGTAAAGCTATAGAGACGGTATATATCTCATCTTACGATATTTTTAAGAGAAATGAAATAATTATGCCTGCGATACCGTATGCTTCCACAAAAGTGGCGACATCTACAAATACAAAAGAAACTACCAGAGTAAAAACAAAAGGCCGGCAGAGAATAACAGTACCCATGACCGTGACATAATTTGTCCCTCAGCTCACTTGCACAAGAGTGTCAGACTGACCAAGCAGTGTCCTGATCAGTACCTTTAGGATGAAACAGTTGAATGTGAAAACTTATTAATTGATTCTATTAACTTTTTTCTGTTTAGGTTCAAATGGATCAAAAGCTCCTGCTGTGTTCACCCTGGTCCACACTCCAAAAGACGAAATTGTAGCTATACCGAAATGCGATGGGGTGCACACTTGTGGCCCTATTTTCGAACACGGTGCAAAGAACAATCAAGAAAAAGACTTTCTCTTTGACCGGCCTAAAACTAGTGTATCCAGCAAAAGCAGTAGCGCTTCAAAATCGAAGTTGCACGAACAAAAACGATCGAAATCAGCTGTGAATTTGTATAAAGAAGAGGCTATTCAGACAGACAATGATTTTCAAAATGTTTCAAAAGAAGACTTAAACAAGCCTTGCAAACAACACACTTGTAAAAAACTCGGGAACAGACTATGCGTAGCGTGCGAATTAAAAGTCATCCCTTCGGAATCAAAACGACCAAAAGCAAGCGAATACAAAATGGCGTTTAAAGCCGGAATTCCTCAGCAACAGTCTAAATACGTAAGTAATAGAATCAGGTGTAGCTCCCTTAGGATACCTAAACAATTGGTGCCCTACCCGCGACTGAACTACGACATACGTAGCTTAGTACCGCCTTTTTCTTTACAGAAGGATAAAAGAGGGGACTATCCGGAACATTGGAGGTTGGCAACAGTGTATCAACATTCTTATAAACCGATTCCCGCACGAAAACGACCATTGTTACAGACGGTTTTTAAATAAGTTTTAAGTTTTTTTAGGTGATTTCTTTCATTATTTATTATTGAGTATTTATTATAGGCAAACTGTTATTTTATTAGGTTATCTAGATATTTAATGATTACTATCGTCAGTTTGTTGTTGTTTTTATTGTAAAATTTTTTGTATTAAAATTTTACAAAATGTTTATATTACTTTTTGTAGTAACTATGGGTAAAAAACCACTTAAAAATGAGCCATAATAGACCCACTAGTGGTCGCAGTGAAAGGGCTGCATGGGGGAGAGTAAAATACTCTTTAACCCTTATCTGTAGCATATAACCACAAAGACATTCACAAAATAGTTGCCTATCCTATCTCAGAGCCTCATGTTTATGTTATGCCTCTCTTTGCGTTATGTTCAAAATGGGCAAATCTTACAGGTCAGTTAATTCTTACACGATTCTAGAAAGTGTAAACAATAAACTACGCTCTTGTGGCCTGATTTTCGAACACGGTACAAAGAACAACCAAGAAAAATACTTCTTTGACCGGTCCATAACTATTGCATCTAGCAAAAGGTTCCTCGAACAAAATTGATCAAAATCAGCTGTAAATTTGTATAAGGAAGAATACAAGAAGGACAATAGTTTAAAAAACCTTTCAAAAGAAGACTTAAACAAGTCCTGTAAACAACCTATTTGTAAAAAGCTAGGAAATTTAAACTCTATATGGTAAGGGCATAGGAAACTTTAGTAAAGTTGACACCCTGTGGAACTGAAACATCTCGTTCTAATTGACGACTAGATTGTCGTTCTTTCTCTAAAAGCGAATTTTTCTCTATCTGGAAAGGTAAGAATTTCTATCTAGTTTATAGCTTTAAAAAGTAAAATTTTAGATAACCACGTTTTTTGCGTCGCAAATTACATCTAAAGATATTTAATTATTATTCTGCTTCCGTACTGTTATACTAAAAAACTAATCGGGTAAAAATGAGTAAGTTTTCTCAATGAAACAAATACACCAATCTTTTGGAAATATTATTATAACATATACAGACAAAAAATATATTAAAAAGGGAGGTTTTTTTATCAAGTGCAGTGGGTTTAGAACGATCAAATTTCTCCCATGCCCTACCGTATAGAGTTTAGATACCGTGAGGGAATAGACTATGTGTTGTATGCGATAATAGCCATCCCTTCGGAATAGGAACGACCAAAAGCAAGCAAATACAAAATGGCGTTTAAAGCCGGAATTCCTCAGCAACAGTCTTAAATACGTAATGGAATCAGGTGTAGCTCCCCTAGGATACCTAAACAATTGGTGCCCGACCCGTGACTGAGCTACGACATACGTAGCTTAGTACCGCCTTTTTACACTTGTTTAAAGAAACAGGAGACCATCCAGAACACTGGAAGTTGGCAACAGTGTATCAGCATTCTTATAAATCGATTACCGCACAAAAACGCCGGTAGGTACAGACATTTTTTACATGAGTTTTCAGTTTTTTTTGGTGATTCCTTTTATTATTTTTTATGAGTACCCTGCCATCCTTTATTTATGTCGTATTTTATATGATTGTCCTTCGTAAGCAAGCATTCAGTTATCTAGATTATTTAAGAATAAGTATATTTAGTTCTAGATATTTAAGAATAAATATAGCCAATTTGTTTCTAAATTGTTTAATTTTATTTATTAAATATTGTTATTCAAATTATCTTTTGTCTTCTTAAACTAAAATAAAGGCATTTAGCTCAAGCGCGACCGAATTCACAGACAAGCTTTTGCCACTAATACTTATAGGGCGCCCAAAATTCGTAAGACTATACAGGGTGTGACCAAAATGTGGTAAAATATTTCACGAGATGATAGTACTCCTTAAACTTATAAAAAAAGTTTCTATAAACATGGGCCGAAAAATGCATATTAAGGGAGCTAGGTTAGTTTGGAACTTATTTTATCAATTTGAAGGGTTTTTTGTCCCCGAAATATTTTGCCCTATTTCGATGACGCCCTGTACAATATTCTGACGAATCAATATTTATTATAATTGTTATTATATTATTATTTTTCTCAAAAACACGTTCAGCATTCCCTTTGCCTTTAATTTTCTCGAAAACCGTTGCTCTAAGCGACAAGTAAACCTGTTTTGAAGAAAAGTGCGTAATTTTGTAAAAATAAACCTACGTTGTATAAAAAACTCCTTGCAAAAACTACTCTTTCCGATTCAGCAAAATTTGTCTCGATATCTCCACATGATAAAGGGGCAAAAATTTATAGCAAACTCTTTTTTTCAAAACTCTTTCTTTGTAAGCGTACAAATAAATAAATGGATCCATGATGGATCTGATACCTTCCTAGCCCATTAGCAACCCCACGCTATATCAGCCTTCAAAACGGTTTTTGTAAATATCTGAGAAACGGAAGCTGCTACGAATTTTTCTCCGAAAACCGCATATTGATGCGATGCTCCATGATATATCAGTATCAAAAACCCTATTTTACCTGAAGATTTTACGATAATCGGTTTAGCCGTTTAGGGGCAATTGTGTTACGGACAGACATACACAAGGACAGACGTCACAACGATATTGCTAAGATAGGTCAAAATTCAACCGAATAAAACATACTCGGCGTCATTTGAAAAAAATATTTTTTTGTCGAAAACAATACCTTCTCTAGCTATTGCTGCGTGGGGTAGGAAGGTAAAAATATTTTTTAATCCTGCTCGTTATAGAAATAGATATAGAAAAATATAAAATTTTATTTACGGCATTGTCATCTACAATTTTGGTTTTACAATAAAAAATCTAAACCGTTTTATTTATTTAGCTAACATAAACGTAGTTAAATCTTAAATCAATTAACACTAAAAAAAAATCTTTTAGAAATAAAATAATATTTAAAACTGCCTCTGAGATCTAATTTTAATGCGTTAATATGCATTTTTAGACCAATTTTTATATGAATTTTTTTTACCAGTTTGAGGAGTAGTATCTTCCCTCTAAATAGTCTACCCCATTTCGACGACATCCTGTATATTTACGTAGTTAAGCTTGGAATTGCATAAACGCAAAATTTTGAACGGAGAATTTGAGCCAATAATCTATTAAAAGACAAAGAAGCGCCACTGACCTTTGGTTGAACCATTTGTCTCCACCTCTCAAGGCATCAACTTGGAATACTCGACGAAAAATGGACTTTTCTTCACTGTATCCCATACTTTTACACAGTAAAACAACCAGGTTTTCTCGGTAAGTTGGACGTGCGTAAGGGAATTTTTCGTCGAACCGTATAAGAGAGCTCTAAGCCGGTCAATCAGTTGGTCTAAAGGTGGGTGTCCCCGGTAGATAACTGAAAAATATAAACATACACTGGTTCTCAATTTTAACCCATCTTGTTTTTGAGATATAAAAAAATCCCTAGAGATCACTGTTGATATATGCTAAGTTATCTAACTCTCTAACGTACAAGGAATGAGTCGAAAAGTGAATGAAATAGTACATGAGTGCAGCAAAATGAAGGTAGACCTTGCTGTACTAACAGAAACGAAGAAAAAAGGAAAAGGATCTGAAAACCTAGGACAATATGACCATTTCTATAGCGGAGTGGCAAAAGAAAAACATGCTCAACAAGGAGTATCTATTTTGGTCAACAAAAAATTTAGAAAATTTATCACCAGCTGGGAAGCAGTAAATGAACGGCTGATCAGAATGAATATAACAATAAAAGGAATGAGACTTACGATTTTTGGAATCTATGCGTATAATGACGATGCAAATGTAGCCGTGAAAGACAATTTTTTTGAAGAAATTCACAATGAAATATCAGCAGTAAGTACATCTAGAGAAATTGTAATATTGGGAGATTTAAATAGTAGAATAGGTAAAAGAGTAAATGATCTGAAAGTTGGCCAATATGGAGAAGATGTTGTTAATGACAATGGAAACCGGCTAATTACAGTATGTGAGCAATTAGACCTAAAAATCCAAAACGGTTTTGTCCAACATAACGAAATACACAAATATACCTGGACCAAACCCTCACAAAACCTGAAATCCGTCATTGATTATCTTATCACTAAACAAAAGACAAAACTAAAAATTCAAGATGTCAGAACACAGCGTGGATCAACATGTGGAAGTGATCACTATTTTCTGGAGACCAAAATTCTCTTTCCTTATTAAGGCCGAAGCCTGCATCAACAACATCTTGATGATACAGTGAATGAGGAAATTGATCACAGTCAATATAATCTACTAAGCCTAGAACATGATAGCGTAAAAAACTTATACAAAAAGAGACTGAACGAAAATCTTAATTCAAGTTCAGGTGAAACCCCAGATGAGGAATACGAATGTATCACATTAAGCATCCATTAAGCTGCAAAAGAAGCACTAGGATTAGTGGAAGAAACTCCTAAGAGAACAAAACCATACTGGTGGGATGCTGAGATTGAAAGTGAAATAGAGGAAAAAAGGAAATTATATCACACCTACTTATCCCAAAAGATAGATAGAAGCAGAGAAGAATACAAAATCGCGCAATTAAAGGTGAGAACAATGATCAGTGATAAGAAAAATCAATCGTGGATGCAAAAGTGCCAGAAAATAGATTCTTACTTAGGACTCCTACCTCCTAAGTACCGAAAGCTGGAAATCGATCAAAAAAGAAACATGCAGAGATATTATTTCACCAATACCAGACAAAGAATGGGATGAGCATTTTAAAAAACTTTTAACTGAAGATAGAGCAGAATTCAAGGAAGACGAAAGAGACAATATCATTAGAACGATGGGATCTCCAGTACCCCTCACAATCTCTGAGGTCAAAAACGTGTGCACAACCTTAAAAAGCGGTAAGTCTGCGGGACCCGGAAATACCCCAGCTGAACTTATTAAATATGGCACTGAAGAATTGTTTTGGAGATTACGGAATCTTTCCAAAAATATTTAAATGGAGCTGTAGTACCAACTGAGTAAAAAACGTCATATATATCCACAATACACAAAAAAGGAAGGAAAGATATATGTGACAATTATAGAGGTATATCTGTAACTAGTACGCTAAGCAGAATATATGACAAAATAATAATAAATAAAGTGGAGAGCGAATATAAAGATATGGAGGCAGAAGAACAAGCCGGTTTCAGGGCGGGTAGATCGACTTCAGATCATCTCTTTTGTATAACCTAAGTTATTGAAAAGAAAATGGCATACGGACAAGAGCTGCATCTGCTTTACGTAGATTTGCAGAAGGCATATGATAGTATACCACTAAATCTGCTTTGGAAAGCGTTGGAAAAGACAAACATAAGCGTACAACTAATTAAGGCCATCAAAGAGTTATACCGCAATAGTAAGGCAAAAGTTAAAATAAAAGCAAAACTAACCAAAGGCTTTCAAGTAAATAAAGGTCTTAAACAAGGCTGCTGTATCTCGCCTACTCTCTTCAAGATATATTTGGAACAAGTCCTTAAAGTCTGGAAGAGAAAATGCCAAAACATGGGAATTCCGTTGGATGAAACCACCTTGTATACTTTATGTTTCGCCGATGATCAGATAGTGATGGCTCAGGATTATGACGACCTCGAATATATGACACGAAAACTAATAGAAGAGTACAATAAGTGGGGACTAGAGGTTAATATTAATAAGACAGAGTATATGTGTATTGTTATATATAAAATGTGGTGGACGGAAGAAATACAGGAAACGGTCAAGGAGAAAAAACGCACATACTTGAAATGGCTCAGTACTAAAGAGCAAAGAGACCTAGAAATCTACAGGCATACCAGAAGACAGCTAAGAAATTTGATACGCACAGAAAATAATGAAATGTTCGAGCGCAAATGCCACGATATAAATACACACGAAGGACGTAGGCAGAGTTCTGAAGTATGGAAATTCATTTCTACAGTAAAAAACCCAACAAAAGAAAAAGTAAACATCCAGATCATCAAACCAGAATAATGGACAGAACACTATAAGGGACTTCTGCAGAAGAGGAGACCCGAATATCTGGCAGCCTCTCCGAGGAGAGACATAGAAGTACATGGAGAGGAAGTAATCATCGAAATAGAAATGATAAAAAATAGTATTAAAAAGCTTAAATCCGGAAAAGCTAGCGGACCTGGGGGAATATATGCTGAAATGCTCAAATATGGATCAGAGAAACTACTCGAAAATCTCACATATATTATCAATCAATGCATAAACGGACATCCAGTACCTGATGATTGGAAAATTGCATTCATATCCTCAAAACATAAAAAAGGAAACAAGCTGGATTGCAACAATTACAGAGGATATATATTTCAATTACAGAGGAATTTCAGTAACCAGTACTCTAAGTAGATTGTACGGTAGGATTCTTAGAGATCTAATAGAGAATGATTTTCATGAACAAAAAGAAGAAGAGCAAAGTGGTTTTCGTGCAGGCAGATCTTGTAGTGATAATGTTTTTTGTCTTAAACAAGTAATTGAGAAAAGAAGCGCCAGAAATATAGAGGGTAACATGAGTTACCCTTGTGGACCTACAAAAAGCATATGAAACCGTTCCAGTAGAAAAATTATGGACAGTGTTAGAGCAGACTAATATCAATCATACATACATAAAAGCGATAAAAGAACTATACAAAGGATCAAAATCTTTTTTTTTTTTTTTTTATTTGTCAAACACACTGTGTTTTTTTTTTTTATTACAATCTAGTCAGTAAGACTAATTAGCAATTTTGTTTTAACCTAATTTACTAGAAAAGTCAGATTTAAACTTAGGGTTCACTCAACAGTTCTCCCCGCTTTGTTTAGTCTGTAACTCACAATTGTGTTGTGTTTATAGCATTATTTTGTTTTATGTGTAATTCACTTAGTTTACTAGCTCAAACGGCTTCACTCTTTTTAGTCGTCGAACTAGCATAGTATTGTCTAGAAGCTGAATTGCTTCCACATTCACATGCCGATGGAGTCTATCTTCATGGCTTTTTGCGTACTTTTTTATAGTCTCTGCTACAGTTTCGATTTTTAGATCTCGATGAAGGTCACTATTTCGAACGTACCAAGGTGCATTCACAATGTTTCTTAATACTTTATTTTGAAATCTCTGTACAACTAGAATGTTACTCTCTTTAGCACAACCCCATAGTTGAATACCATATGTCCATACTGGTTTCAGTATTTGTCTATAAAGCAGTAACTTATTATGAATTGTTAAATTGGACTTCCTTCCAATTAGCCAGTTCATTTTTCTATACCTTATCTCAAGTTCTTCTTTTTTTTTCTTAACATGTGCTTTCCAGCGCAATTTGGTATCAAGTGTCATACCTAGATATTTTGCCTGATTCGAATATGGTACTGGAATGTTGTTAATTGTTATTTGTATGTGATTTATATTTTTGTTTGTAAAATCAACATGAATTGATTTGGTTTCATTTAATTTTATTCGCCACTTTGTGGTCCAACTGTGAATTTGGGTGACTGCATCCTGAAGTTTCTCTATGCATTTTTCAATAGATTTTTCTACCGTCAATAAACCAGTATCATCGGCAAATGTTGCTAAGTGACAATTTTCTGGCTTTGGGATATCACAAGTGAATAATAAGTATAGATAAGGGCCTAGTACGCTACCCTGGGGCACGCCTGCTTGAATTTCTCTTAAATTTGAGTATGAGTCTTCCTGTTTTACTCTAAAATGTCTATCAGATATGTATGATTCCAAAATATCCGAATACTGTTTTGGCAGAAACCTTTTTAGTTTAAAATTAAGGCCTTCATGCCACACTTTGTCAAATGCTTGTGCTACATCTAGAAAAACTGCAGAACAAACGTTTCCCTCTTCTAGTGCTTTTTCTATTATATTAGTAATTCTGTGTACTTGATCTATCGTGGAATGCTTGTCTCGAAAACCAAATTGATGAGATGGAATAATTTCTTGTCTTTCTATGATGGGTTTTATTCTTTTAAGCAATAATTTTTCATAGAGCTTGGATATAATTGGCAGCAAAGATATTGGCCTGTAAGATGACACGTCATGGAGTGGTTTTCCCGGTTTTGGAATCATGATAACTTCTGCAACTTTCCACAGTTTAGGTACGTACCTAAGCCTAAAAGACGCATTAATTAGGTTGCATAGTTTTACGATAGCTTTTCTGGGGAGTTGTTTTATGACTACCCCGTTAATAAGATCATACCCTGGGGCTTTTTTCGAATTAATATTTTTGATTTCTGTTAATATTTCTTTTGGTGATGTAAGCTTAATATGGTCCTCGATTTGATGGGGTTCATTTAAATGAAAGTGTTCATCTGGTGCTTCGTGGGGCTGAAATGTTTTTTCTAAATGACTTGCAAAAATATCTGCTTTTTCTTCGTTACTCCTTGCCCACTGGTTGTTAGGTTTTCGTATGGGTGGAATTTGGATAATTGGTCTTTTAAAATCTTTGGTTGCTTTCCAAAGGGAATAGTCGGTATTTTTATCATCTGTAAGCTCATTAAGAAAATGGTTAATAGATTCATTTTTTATTACTAGAATTTCTCGCCTAATGCGCTGCGTCATGTTGTTGAGATTTGTTTTGTCCCGAGGATCACGGCTTTGTTGCCACTTTCTTCTTAGTTTCCTTTTTTCCAATATAAGGTCTCTAATTTCCTTTGGATAGTTTTTTCCCTTAAAAATTCTCTTTGGTTTTGGACTGTTTTCCCAAGCTGCTTGTTGAATATTTGTAACAAAATAATCAACTTCTTTATCGATTTGTTCTGGCGTTTGCAATGGTACTGATAGGTTTATTTTTTCTGACAGACTTTGTATATAATAATATATAATAGCCAAGTTTAGAAAAATATTTCCAAACTAGTAACAACCTTTCATTTTGAAATTTGTATTGGAGAACTTGGCTTTACTTTTATCTCAATTCTTTTTACGGAATGCCATTTTCGCGTACTTGGCCTTTTTTTACATGAAATGTTTTTGTTATGATTTCACTTCTTTTTTAAAGGAATTGGATAATACTTAATTTTTAAAGTAGTAAAATATGCGGAATATTGTTCAAAACTTTTGCAATGCCCTACTTAAATTTTTAAGGTTTTTTAATTTTTTTCCATGGTTTTATCGTAGTTCCTATTAGCCTTCCAAAGCTCAGCTCTCTAGCGTTTCTGAAAGTGCACAATGTTACTTTTACATAACTTTACATGTATAGGGGAGGAGAGTAAATGAAAATATTGGACTTTTTAAATTTTTTCCCATGGTTTTATCATAATTTCTATTAGCATTCCAATGCTCAGCTCTCTAGCATTTCTGGAAGTGGGCAATGTTAGTTTTATATAAATTTACATTTATAGTAGAGGGAAATAAATTAAAATTGTCGTGTTTTTAAATTTTGTCCTATAGTTTTATCAGTTCCTATCAGTCTTCCAATGCTCAGCTCTCTAGCGTTTCTGGAAGTGGGTAATGTTATTTTTACATAAATTTACATTTATAGGGGAGGAGAGTAAATGAAAATATTGGACTTTTTAAATTTTTTTCCATGGCTTTATCATAATTTCTATCAGCATTCCAATGCTCAGCTCTCTAGCGTTTCTGGAAGTGTGCAATGTTAGTTTTATATAAATTTACATTTATAGGAGAGGGAAGTAAATTAAAATGTTGGTGTTTTTACATTTTTTCATATAGTTTTATCATATTGTCTTTCAGTCTTAAAAAGTTCAGCTCTCTAGCGTTTCTGGAAGTGGGCAGTGTTACTTTTACATAACTTTACATTTATAGGGGAAGGAAGTAAATTAGAATTTTGGGGTGTTTTAATTTTTTTCTATAACTTTTTCATAGTTACCATCGGTCTTCCAAAGCTCAGCTCTCTAGCATGTCTGGAAGTAGGCAATGTTACTTTTATTTAACTTTACATTTATAGGGGAGGGAAGTAAATTAGAATTTTGGGGTGTTTTAATTTTTTCCTATAGTTTTATCATAGTTCCTATCAGTCTACCAAAGCTCAACTCTCTAGCATTTCTGGAAGTGGGCAATGCTACTTTAACATAACTTTAAATGTATAGGGGAGGGGAGTAAATGAAAATTTTGGGGTTTTTTGATTTTTTTCTATAGTTTTATCATAGTTCCTATCAGTCTGCCAAAGCTCAACTCTCTAGCATTTCTGGAAGTGAGCGATGCTACTTTTATATAACTTTAAATGTATAGGGAAGGGGAGTAAATTAAAATTTTGGGGTTTTTTGATTTTTCCCAGGGGTTTGGTCATAATTTCTATCAGTCTGCCAAATTTCAGCTTTGTAGCATGTCTGGAAGTTCAGTAGAATATTGATGATCTATACATGAGTGAGTCAGTGAGTGGCAATTTCGACGGTTTTTGAAATTTCGTAACTACTTTACTACTTTATGGAATTCCATGAAACTTGGAGGGGTTGTTAACTCCATGGAGATCTACGACTGTGCAAAGTTTGAGATGTAGCTTATTCCGAAGTAGAGTTTTAGGTAGGTCAAATATCGGCTGAAATGTTTCCAGAAAAGATAGTTACGGCGCGCGAACTTGGCGAGGCACTGCCGTGCCCTCAGATATAACACCATTGTAAAAATTATTATTACATACGGCTCAGAAGTATGGCCAATCAACGATAGAACAGAAAAAATGCTTTCCGCTACGGAGATGGACTATTGGAGAAGAGCAGCAGGGAAATCAAAAAGAGAAAGAGTTACAAATCAAAGAATAAGAGAAATTATGACAGTGGGTGAACATACTTTAGCGGATGATATAAGAACAAAACAACTGGTGTGGTACGGACATGTACAAAAAATGGATGATGGAAGACTACCTAAACAAATATTACAATGGAAACCAACTGGCCGAAGAAAACGAGGAAGGCCGAGGAGAAGCTGGAGAGAAGGAATAGACAGTGAAATAAGAATAAGAGGCCTAGATGATGAATTATGGGCAAACAGAAACGAGTGGACGTAGAACGTTGTGAAACCGATAAAAATATATATACATAAATCTAACTCTCCTCCCTTTCTGTAGTAGTATTTTTCGCATTATCTAGGTATTAAGTCTGGAGCTCAAACCCCGACAAACTAGCCCGGCTAGTTGCGTCTCTGCTATGCACTGCACCTTAGCGAATAGGGACTTATTGCAATAAAGCCAGGCACTAATTGTGCCGGGCACTATTCTGACAGTTCCGCATTATAAGAACAGCTGTCTTCTTTCAAAATTAGGCCTTTGTGTATTATAAGAGCCGGAATTAATAGTGCCGCCATTATTAATGGAAAATAAACGACTGGATTTATAAATTGGACTTTGGTATGTCAATTTTAAAAGATCAACTATCAGTTTTCAATGGAAAACTGTCAAAATAGTGCCCGGCACTATTACTGCTTGGCCTTATATTAAAGTAGTAAAAATTAATTTTTTGCTTAAATCTGAAGATTTTAAGATATCAAAGATATCAAACGTTTTTCCCACAAATCATCTTTGCAGGCCGTGTCCCCCACCCCAAACATGTCGAAACAACAAAATGAAAAAAGTGATTATTAACTAACCCTATTTTCTCCCCATCCCGTTAGTTTGTCGAGAGACAAAACGGAATTTGTTGGTATATTATAAAATTTTGGATAACTTTTTCATTTTATTTTCAATAATTCGGTCTTACTTACTTGCGATTTTTTGATCTTTTGTTTTTCGATCTTTTGTATTTTCGATCTTTTGTATTTTTGATCTTTTGTTTTATGATCTTTTGTTTTTCGATCTTTTGTATTTTCGATCTTTTGCCTTTTCGATCTTGTGTTTCTCGATCTTTTGTTTTTCGATCTTTTGTAGTTTCGATCTTTTGTCTTTTGTCTTTTCGATCTTTTGTTTTTCGATCTTTTGTATTTTCGATCTTTTGCCTTTTCGATCTGTTGTTTTTCGATCTTTTGTTTTTCGATCTTTTGTCTTTTCGATCTTTTGTGGTTTCGATCTTTTGTCTTTTCGATCTTTTGTATTTCGATATTTTGCCTTTTCGATCTTTTGTTTTTCGATCTTTTGTATTCGATCTTTTGTCTTTCGATCTTTGTTCCGCCACCCCTTCCTAGCTAGCCTATTAGCACACTTCAAGTGAACTCAAAAACAGTTTTTTGTAAATATATCAGAAACGAACGCTCCTACGAAGTTTCAATAACATAAAATACGATCTACTATAATCTGGAAACCGCATATTGATTCGATGCTCCGTTAAAAATCTTGCATTTTTAAAAACTTTTAATTGTCAAAAAACTGTCATTAGCATCAATGGATTTTGACCAAAATCTAATAAACTCGTTACATTGTCAAACACTATTTTACTTGAAAATGTGATGAAAATCGGTTCAGCGATTTACGAGCTATCGTGTTACGCACAGACATACATACACACACACACAGATAGACATCATAACGATATTGCTAACAAAAATACACCCAAATAACACATTTTCGCCGTTATCTCAAATAATAATTTTTTCTCGAAAATAATACCTTTTCCAGCCATTGCTGCGCGGGCTAGGAAGGTAAAATAGACAGGTGCTGTGGACTATTTTCTATATGGTCTTGACAGTATTTTTTTTCTATATTTTGTGTGGTAGAATTATGCATACCTGACTCTTGGTTTTCCTGCATCTCGGGAACTAAAAACAAATTTAATGGTGTTCCACAATTTTCTGGGCTCAAAGTATTGATCAGACGGCCAGAACCCATGGCAATATGCGATTGTATTTGAAGCTTTGTATTTTGAAATACTTCGTGATACACCTGAAATAAATTTACAACCTATTAGTTTCAAGACAGGTTAGGTTAGGTTTCGTTGTAAGCAGTGGCGGCACAAACGATAAGGATTGTAAAGGAGAGGTGATAAAAATCAAAATTGATGACCACTATGTGCAAAAAGCGAATGTTCCTCCAGGCTCTAAATCAATTCATACCAACTTTAAAAGAAATTTCAGCAAAGAAAATCAATTTGTCCAAACGAAGTTGATCGCCAATGCAACAGCTTTGCACAGATTTTTGGGCTCTTATTTAAAGAAAGTTCCCAAAAAAATGTGTACCCATACCCCACCCATAAGAAATATAACTATTACAAAAGCCTTGAAGTCCAGGAATGCAAAGAAATGCTGGATTTATTGGAAATAGTATATGAAATACAAATACAAAAAATTACTCCAAAAATCTCGAGCAGAATTTTATGATGAAAAGGTCATGTAAGCAGAGAATAAATCAAAATGTGTTTGGGGGATAGTAAAAGAAATAAAAGGCCAAAAGAATAAATCAAAGGAGTGTAAACTAGAAAGTAATATCAAAAATGCATTTGCCTTTAATGAATTTTTTATAAATGAACCTTTAAATGCTGTAACACAACTAAAAAAAGTAGAATTCTCATGCAATTTTGAAATAAATCAAACTCAAGCATTTAATTTAAATACAGTTTCTGTAGAGCAGGTGTCAAATATTATCCATAAACTAAAATCCAAACTTAGCAGTTATGATGAAATAACAACTACATTGATTAAACTTTGCAATAAAAAACTGAGCCTTCATTTAACCTATCTTATAAATAATTTTCTAAAATATGGCATCTTCCCAGATCGCCTGAAAATTGCACAAATAAAACCTGTGTTTAAGAAGGGAGATGAAAGGGCACTAGAAAACTATAGACCAATCAGTCTTTTGCCATGTTTTTCTAAGATTTTCGAATTGATCATATGCAAACAGTTATCATTTTTTCTAAATAATCATAACATTCTAAGAGAATACCAACACGGGTTTATAAAAAAACGATCTGTTGAACTGCAATTTTTAAATTTATAGAGAAAATCTTAGATTGTCTGGATAATCAAAAATTAGCGATTGGCACTTTTTTTGATCTTTCCAAAGCGTATCATTGTATAAATCATCTACTGTTAATTGACAAACTTGAGAGGTATGGTATTCAGGGGGTTGCACTGAATTGGATAATATCATATCTCACAAATAAAACATTAACTTCCAATTTGTTGGATGTTCAAATTGGAATCCCGCAAGGTAGCATTATTGGACCGCTGCTTTTTTTGTTATTTGTGAATGACTACCCAGCAGTAGTTGCAAATGAAAATGCTGAGCCGGTGACATTTGCAGACGATGAAAACAAGGTGGTATTTGCTGAAAATCTTCAGAATCTAGTTCTAATTACCGAAAACATTTTGTAAGTAAAACTAATTTCATCTACTTTAAAACAAAACAATCAAAAACAATAATACCAAAAGAAATCGAAATAAAAAATAAGACCAATAAATTTTGAAAAAATACAAAATTCCTTGGAGTTTTCATTGATGCAAATTTAGATTGGTCTGATGAAATTCACTTTGTGACTAGCAAACTAACCTCCGTCTGTTACTCCCTTGGAGTAATAAAGTCATATGTCAAATTGGAAACACTAAGAATAGTATACTTAGTGTATAGTAATATTAGTGGAACCCGACTTTTTTTTAAAAATATAAAAATGAACATCTTTATCATAATACAGGAAGAAATAACTATAATATTCCAAAACATAGACTAGCTTTTGTTGAAAAAAACGTAGTGTATTTAGGTGTATTCATTGTTATAATAAATTACCAAAACAAATACAAAACATCTCAAAAACCAATATAATCCCACTTCAAAAAAACTGTAAAAAATATAATTGTTAAACTCGAACCATATAGTATTGAAAAATTTATGTGTGCAAATTTAAGTTAAATTAACTTAACTTTTACTAAGATTTTCTGTTAAGTGTTACGTAGCTTTAAGAAATTTCCTAAATGTAAAAATTAATTTGCATTTTAGTAACATTTTTAGTCAAAAGTTTTTCTTTGCTCTTTATATATGTTTTCTGTAAGATTCATACATTATGACACCATTTTTGTAAAATATTTTTACATTAATGAAGTTGTTTTTGAATTTGAACTTGAACTATATAAGGTCATTTGGTCAATAACCTCCCACAATAATTGTCTGTAATAATCAATTTAATAATCTATGATCGAAACTATTATTTTCTATCTAGGTATTCAAAATAAACAAATATGTTAGATAGGCCACCAGTAATTCGCGTCGCTTTACAACCAGCGCCCAGATTTTGTGCACTATTGATTCCATAGACATGTCGTTCTTTCTTTCTATTTTTCGCAATTAGTAGGCGACATAACAGACCGCTATTAAATTATGCATTGCACCGAATGTAGACCTCAGACGCGCGTTTCTTATGCTGTATTCCTGGTCAGAGCCGACCGACGCCCATTGCGGATTACGATTATCCGTCTTTGTCTATAAAACATACGGAAGTCAAGCATGTAAAAAAACGTTGTCGAAATTTTCGACTTGTTGGGCTATAAGCCTTGAATTAAAAATAAGCACTGATTAATCATTTTATATAAGTTGGTGTCACCTTGTAAACTGGGGGAACTGTAGCCCTATCGCCCTAACAGTCACGACGCCACTGGGGTATCCCCAGGATCGGTTGTTAAGAAAGTGTATATACTTACTTTTTGAATATTCTTAAACTCTTGCGGTGTGAAATGGCTCATTTCCGCACGATTGTGGATCAAAACTAAGTGTGGATAATGCTCCAAAAATTCATCCTCCGGATTTGAAATCGTAGGTTTCAAGATTTCTGCAGTCTGAACGAATCTAAATTGAAAAATATAGAAAAAAAATCAACATTTGTGCATAGGGGGCGTACACAAATTACGTTCTGGTCATAAGGTGTGGGGGGTAGTCGAAGCATTACAACACATTACGAAGGGATGGGTACGGGCTTACCACAACGTTACGTGACATTTTTTAACAAAGCTATTTTCCTAACATGTGCTGAAAATCGATTTTTCCGCACGCAAATGCCGTTGACAGAATGATGCGTAGCTAGTTTACCCCTATAATTTGAATAGGAAAAGTGAGTCATCTGATACCTTCTTTTAAAGGTCTCTTGAATGTCTACAACCGGGTCAAAACTGGAGCATTTTTTATTTAAAATTTTGAGAAAAAAACTAAGAAAAATCTGAAAGACGGCGATTTCTTTTATTGAAGGAATATTATGCAGTGACTAAATATTAAATATCCCAAAAACAATTCGATGGATTTTCTACATTTTTCAACGGTTATACAGACATTTAAGATACCTTCAAAACAAGGAATGACTCGACCGACGTTTCCTATTTAAAATATAGAGCTAAAGTTTACCCCTCGAAAGAAGTGCCTGCTACAAAAATTTTAAAGCCAAGAAGTGTCGCCCTCGCAAACAAAATAGACATACTGTATGTACATTAAAAATTAATCGATTATATTAAAAACAGTTAAGAAGTAAGAGTTTCGGGAAAAATCCCTAGATCTGGCAACCAGCAAGCAGTTCTACGGCGTGGGAGGGGTCGCAAAGGGGGTAAATACCCCCAGTTCCCAGAGCCACAAAAAATATTTGTAGTTATATTAAAACAAAAAAAAGATAAGTTAAAAATCTAACCATCCTGAAAAAAAACAATATTTTTATTCCCAAACGTGAAATTTAGTACCCGTCAATTTAAAAAATCAAACAAGTTTCGTAACTAATCGACGAAGGAAGGAAGGACGAAACAGTTAACTGTCAACACTTATTAGGTGTCCATTAGATCTTGGACAACCGTAAGGTTAAGCTTTCATGCTACTTACGGAATAAATATGAGAGATATAAAAACTCCTTTTTACCCGATTCATGAAACTTCTTTGATTTTTTAAATTCACGGGTACTAAACTTCACGTTTGTTAGTATTATTTGGCTTAAAAATTCCGCTGACTGATGCTAACGTGTCTAATGGCGGGTAAAAACGCAATGAGCGTTGATCTGGCCTGAAAGGCAGAAGAGCTGTCGTAGGTCACGGATTAGTTTGTTTCTTTTTATGTGTAATCGATCTTTTCATTGATCGATATGTATAGCAGTTTATTTTCGCCTGCTCTTGTTCTGGTTTCTCTCGTATCTCGGTAGATGGCGCTTCTTGCAAGAATTTTCTCACTATTTACGTAGGATTAGAGACAAAACCGTCTAATTAGCTTCGCAAGAGTGTCACATTGACCAAGCAGTGTTCTGATGAGTCCCATAAGGACGAAACAGTTAACTGTCAACACTTATTAGGTGCCCATTATTATAAATGAACAAAAACTCCTTTTTACCCGATTAGCCACGACACTTGTTTGATTTTTTAAATTCACGGGTACTAAATTTCACTTTTGTTAGTATTATTTGGCTTAAAAATTTCGCTGACTGACGCTCACGTGTCTAATGGCAGGAAAAAACGCAATCATCGTTGATCTGGCGTGAAAGGCAAAAGAGCTGTCGTAGGTCACGGATTAGTTTGTTTCTTTTTATTTGTAATCGATCTTTTCATTGATCGATATGTATAGCAGTTTCTTTTCGCCTGCTCTTGTACTGGTTTTTCTCGTATCTCGGTAGATGGCGCTTCTTGCGAGAGTTTTCTCACTATTTACATAGGATTAGAGACAAAACCGTCTAATTAACTTCGCATGAGTGTCACATTGACCAAGCAGTGTTCTGAGGAGTCCCAGAAGGACGAAACAGTTAACTGTCAACACTTATTAGGCGTCCATTAGATCTTGGACCCCCGTGAGGTTAAGCTTTCAAGCTATCCACGGAAAAATATGAGAGAAACAAAAACTCCTTTTTACCCGATTAGCCACGAAAAATTTTTAATATTTTTATTGAAAGGTTTTACCATAAACCCCTTCCCCGAAGACTTTTGTGGGTAGGACCACCAGTGGATATCGCAACTTTGATTGTTTGTTGGACTATCTAAACCCTCAACAAGTTAATGTAAGAGCTAAATTAAATAGCCATCATAAGAATACATTTTTAAAAAGAAGTATTCTGGAGAACAGTCGTTATAAAATCTCTTACCTGGCAACGTTGCTATCAAAAACCCAATCCTGCACCAACAGCAAAATATGGCAAACGCACATCAAAAAAGAGGTGTACTGCAAAGCCTGAATTTCTCCGGTATTTTCGAGAGGAATGAACTCGCTGATTAGATTGGAACGTTTTGTTTCGCTTTCTATCAATTCGTCTAATACTGTGACTGATAGGAAAGGTTGGCAGTCTAGGTATATTATTCTATCCGCTATAATGTTAAAAATAGCGCTAAATGCTTATAGCATTAGGGTAAAAGCTATACTGACCATGAAGATTCTGCTTAGAAAAAGAAAAACTAATTTAGCAAGTGTTTAGATCAAAATAGAAACAATTTCCCCTCTTCATCCCTCTCAAGTCATGCTCCGCCTTCCATAAGCCGCGTCAAATGAATTTTATTGCATTATTTTTGGTAGGGATAAAGACATTTAATTGCCTAGTTTGGGTGTGGTCTATGATTCAGTTACTCAGAGATTTTCAAAGATGAATGTACCCAGGTACGGGTAGACCTCATAGATGTCTATCAGGGGAAATGAATCGGCCTTTGCCTTCCGTAGATTTCAGGTACTCTCTGATCCGGAGGGTTAGCACCTGTTTAGGGTCCCTCTCCCAGGGATACGGGAGAGGACCACACCGGTATGAAAGGCGGAGAGGAAGGACCTCGGTAAGGCGAACATAGCGTAGGTGGCAACCCTACTTTTTGGGGAAAATATAAAAGAAAAACACAGCAGCGTCTGTCTCAGAATGGGCGGCTGAATACAAACTCACCACCACGCCTGGCAAGCGTAGTGTTTTAATGCCACAACCTCCCAATTAAAAAATCATGACGAATTTGAAAACGAAAGAAAATGATCCCCAGGTGGGAAGGAGACTTTCCGAATCCCACACCTCTATGGTCAGCCTCACGGAATCTGGGGGAGGCAAAAATTCGCTTATGACAAAGATTAAAAATTCAAAAACAAGACAAGAACTGGTCAAACTGACAATAGGAACATACAATATTAGGTCAATGAATAACGACGAAAAAATTATTGAACTGGAGGAAGAGCTTTCAAGAATAAAATTGGATATTTAGTAGGATTGTCAGAAATTCGTCGAAAATCCGAAAACCATATAAAACTGAACTCCAGTAATCTGCTATACCATAAAGGTAACGAAGATAACACTAACTTCGGAGTAGGATTCATAATAAATAAAGCCATCAGTAAACACGTCCAAATTATTAAAGGAATATCAGATCGCGTTGCCTATCTTACTTTAAAAATGAAAAGAACATCACTTAAAGTTATCCAAGTGTACGCCCCCACTTCTACCTACGATGATGAGCACATCGAAGCAGTCTATGAGGACATCTCCAAAGCTATGGAGGAACACAAAACCCATCTTACGGTAGTGGTGGGGGATTTCAATGCCAAATTGGGAACTAAAATAGGGGATTTTGGATACGGCGAAAGGAATGACAGGGGCACAACCTTAATGAACTATCTAGAGGAAAAACAACTTTATGCAATGAATTCGTTCTATAAAAAGAAACCGCAACGAAAGTGGACATGGCTCAGCCCTAATGGAATAACGAAAAACGAAATCGACTACATACTGACTACTGAGAAAAACATCATTAGAGATGTAACAGTCCTAAACAGCTTTACAACAGGCAGTGATCACAGGATGGTCAGAACGAAAATCTGCATTGATAGCAATTTCGAAATGAAAAGAAAAATTAATAATAACAATGAACAACTTGACATGAATAAACTTACACAAAATAAAGCTATATAAAAAGAAAGACTAAAGGAACAGCTAACTCAAAACGTAAGATGCGAAAATGAAAATATCAATGAAATAAATGAAACGCTGACAAGAGCTATGACCAAAGTAGAAAAATATATCGCAAAAAAAGATAAAAATATAGATAATTGTATATCAGAAGAAATAAAGAAACTGATGGAAAAAAGGCGGAAAAAAGGCGAAACCTGGACAAAGAAGAAAAAAGAACATCGATAGAATACACAGAAATAAATAAAACCATAAGAAAAATGATAACAGAAAATAAAAGAAAGAACCAAGAAATAAAAGTTGAGAGTGTTATAGAAAATAATAGGAATATGAAATGTTTAAGGTAGGTAGATATGAAATAATTAAAATAAAGGATATGAACGAACGAATAGAAACTAACGTTAAAGAGGATATTATAAATATCACACTATTCTATACAGAATTATACCAAACAAAAAGGGAACCATCGCGAGAAACCATGAAGAAACTCAATAACGGAAATAAAGAGGGCATTAAAGAAAATGAAAAATAACAAATCCCCAACAACAAAAAGACGGAGTAACGACAGAAATGCTCAAGTAGAATGAAAGAACTATAGTTATTACCCTCCATATCCTACTGAATAAAGTACTAAGAGAAACATTTTTCGTTTATTATTGTCTCTAAATATCGCGTGAAATTAGGCTGCCATATCCTACGAATAAAATTTATTTTTTACACTGCTGTTGTCACGGCATAGCCGATTCAACAGCTTAAAAAAAGTAAGAATATGTAAATTTAAAAACCTTACAAAGTCCTTTCAAGAGCTATCAAATTAATGAAATTAAATACTCAAACTGGCCACCCTGTTGTGCTAAACAATAACCTAAACGGTTATAAAATCCCTGCTTGCTTAACATCTCAGGTGTGATCGAATTAAAAGCCTCTTCAATTTTAATTCGAAGTTCGACTACATTATGAGCTCGAATGTGATCAATCTTATTTTTGACATAAGGCCAAATAAAAGAATCACATACAGTCAGGTCAGGCGATCTAGGGGGCAATCTGGTAATACTGCATATTACTCGTAGGGAAAAAGTTTGGTTTAAAAATTCCCTGGCGGGTAAAACGTAATGTGCCAGACAACAATCCTGCTGAAACCAAACTTGCTGAAAATAAACATTGTTGAATTATATGAATCAATTGATTTTGCAACAAGTTTAAATAAGCAGTCCCATTCAAGTTACCATTAATAAAAATGGCCCGAAGATATTATCTCCAAGAACCCCCGACCAAACATTTAATTTTTGAGGGTATTGTATTCACACATTTACCGTCAAATGTTTATTTTCTTTTGCCCAGTAGTGAGTAATTGATGGATTGTGCGCATTGTGTAGGCAGAAAGTACTTTCGTCAGTAAATAAAATATTACTGATAACATTTTCATCCTGATTTGCACGATCCATCATTTGTTTCACAAAATTCCCTCCTTGAAATATTTTCCTCAGAAAACAGTTCCTGAGATTTTTTCAACTTGTAGGCTTTGTAACCATGTCTTTTTAAAATGTTTCGAATGGTTCTGGAAGAAATATCATCAGGTATCTCTTTAGCAATGGCTGAAGTTGAACAAGGGGAAGTACTCTAGCCGCAGCACAAACAGGAGTTTCTCGCTGTTGCCTTTGTTCCGACAGAAATTTACCAAAATGGTTATTTATGTTCAAAATGGTAGTTTTGCTCGGAATATCACTCATACTTAGCAATAAACAAATTTATTACATCCCGAGAGCAGTTTCCTGCAAAATACCACTTTTACATTTAAACCTTTCCTTCGGTAGTAAATTTTAACATAATGCCCGAGAAAGAAATTAGCAAGGTTTATAAAAACGCAACTCTTCTTTGCAGATTTAAAAGAAAAGCCAATCTCGATCCCGTCACGCGACCTCGTTGGATCTCTCCTGATATCCTTAGTCAGCTCTTGTCTACCTGCCTATAATGTCTCCTCTGGTGTTTACCCTCTTCTTTAACTTTTATTTCACGGACTGTCGCCAGTTGCTGAGATCGGGGTGAACCCTTTTGTTTCTATTTTTATCTAAACACCTGCTAAATTAGTTTTTTTATTTGTAAGCAGAATCTTTATGGTCAGTATAAGTTTTACCCTAAAGGTATATGTTCTATATGTATGTAAATTGCCATATTTGGTTGCTAATTCAAGAATTCCCCAACACAACGCACACATAAAAATTTAAAAAAATTGCTGACCAAAAATCCATACTAGAAGACCTTAATTAATTTTGAAAGTTGTTTTACTTCAGTAAAATTTATCGACTTAATTCAACGAAGGCAATCTTTAGAAATTATTTCTGGTAAAATTGGTTTGATTTTCATAAAGTTATATTAGTTTGAATTTGAGTTATTCTTACGTTTATACAACTTGGTATACAGATAATTTAATTTGTATCTTAGCTTGAGACTTATTCAACGTGAACACATTTTTGAGGGGTTTTACTTAAAGTAAATTATTTCTGACATAAAAATTTTAATCCTGATTCTTCTTTAAAAAAAATTATAAATCTGAGCTTTTTAAACCATTTATAAAACATTAAACTTTTCGTGTTTTTTTTTTAAATAAACATAACCTATTTTAATTAATTGAGAACAAACCATAGGCTTCATAAAAAAGTTTATTACATAACATTTTTGCTAGGAAATAAATGTTTAACTAGCAAAGGCAAAGCATATTAAGCTCTTATAGGTGTGACGTTATACATCATGTACGTTCAATAGGTTGAAATCTGAGGGCACGGCAGTGCCTCGCCAAGTTCGCGCAACTGCTGTACCATTTTTTCTTGAAACATTTCAGCCCATATTTGACCTATCTAAAACTCTACTTCGGAATGAGCTACGAATCTCAAACTTTGTAGTCATAGATCTTCATAGAGTTAACAACCCCTCCAAGTTTCACGGACTTCCATAAAGTAGAAACGAAATTTCAAAATTCTACAGTACTTCCATGCTAAAAAGCTTAAATTTGGCAGACTGATAGAAATTATGACCAAACCCCTGGAAAAAAAAACAAAAAAAAGTTATGTAAAAGTAACATTGCCCACTTCCAGAAACGTTAAAGAGTTGAGCTTTGGAAGGCCAATAGAAACTATGATAAAACTATAGAAAAAAATGTAAAAACCTCAAAATTTTTAACAATATTCCGCATGTTTTACTACTTACTAAAAATTAAATATTATCCAATTCTTTTAAAAAAGAAGGGAAATCATAACAAAAACATTTCATGCAAAAAAAAGCCAAGTACGTGAAAATGATATTCCGTTAAAAGAATTGAGATAAAAGCAGGGTTCGAAAATATCATGATATTTATATAAATATCATATCACATGATATATATCGGATATATATCTGATATATATCATTATCAAAGTGAATGCTTTAGTTTTGACATATTAAATAAAAATCACTACTTACTAATAAATCAAAAGTATACACAGATGGAAAGTAACAGTAACTGCTCTAACCTGGAAAAACAGAAAACAAAAGAAATCGTCGCGTCGGAGATCTACCAGATGTGAAACAGGGGATTCCCAGTCAGCTCCGCGATGCCTATGCGGCAGCCGAATCGATCGATACTACACGTTTACAGATGCTTATACTTTTGTACAGGGGCGTACTGACAAATTTTCTGATGTTTAGAATGGTAGAAAACCTTTTTAGTTTAATGAGTAGAATTATTGAATATATCGGATATATATCAAGCTATAAATATCATGATATATCGTGATATATATCATGATATATATCACGTGATATATATCCGCGGAACCCTGGATAAAAGTAAAGAAAAGTTCTCCAATACAAATTTCAAAATCAAAGGTTCGATTCGGTCGGTTGCAAATAACTCTTAGACACAGTGCTAAATTGAACATAAAGTTTGGATGTAATAGCAAAGTTTAAAAAAACATTTTCAAACTAGTAAGAACCTTTCATTTTGAAATATAGGAGAACTTGGCTTTACTTTTATCTCAATTCTTTTTACGGAATACCATTTTCGCGTACTTCTGTGCGTACTTGGCTTTTTTTACATGAAATGTTTTTGTTACTTTCTTCCGTTAGTGACCCTCCATTATTTTTCTCATGGTAGACTATTCCAAACGAGACAGATATATTTACGACTAGTAAAAAATAATCTCATGTGTGATTGTTTTCTTTGGGGATTCATTTTTAATAGTTTTAAGTCATTTTATGTCAAAATCCATTCGTAAGTTACAAAAATGCTTAAAATAGATTGAACTCAGTTATAAGTAAAAGACATTGATTTATTCATTATTTATAAGAAAAACTGACTGCCGACTTATTTAAAACCCAATCAATACTTCTTCAAAATTTCAAATAAGTAAACCCTTATGTTTCTATTTTTATCTGAACAACTTCTTAATTAGTTTTTCTTTTCTAATCAGGCTTCCTTATGGTCAGTATAGCTATTTGCTATATGGTAATAACTAACGAAGATAATCCTTTAATTTAATTGATGAAAAGCTGAGTATCGGCTGAGACGGACCTCAAAATTTATCAACAAATATATATTCTCTTAAATGACTCTTAAACTTAAAACGTCACAAAAGTTTGGTAAAATATAGGGCTTTAATAACTCAACCTCTTAAACGTTAAACGTCACAAAAGTTTGGTGAAATATAGGCATGGTGTCGAACAATATTTTACTCAAATACATGAAAAAATCCGTAGCGTCATTTAGATGGTAAAAATATCCCAATCCTTTCAAGAACACCATTATAAAATACACCCTTGGATATACTTACAAGTAATATACATATCTATCCCTTCGGTTCTACTTTTACAGCTTTCTATATCCTCTTGTGTTTCAGTCTCGAAAATCTCTTCTGTAAAAATGCTGAGTTTTTCAAACTTGCCGTTTAAATTTTCTGAATCGGGAACTTTAACATTTTTACGAGTCTCTAAAAGATGTTTAGAGTATTTTTCTAAAACAAAAGAATATTGAATACATAATTTAATAATTTTAGACAAAGGAATTGTTGGACTTGTAGTATTTCTTTCTGTTGATTTCATACAGCTTAGGGCCTGCAGCTTACAAGTCAATTTTATTATATGAATAGGGGAGGGGGGGATTTCCGATGGGTTTAGGCGCAAAATAATATATGAATATGACGAACTTATTTTCTTAATAATAAAACTAATTCTATTAGTAAAGTAAGTGTATTTTTGACAAGTGAAAAACGATATGAAATGACTGCCCTTATTTTTTTAGTTCTGAAAGTTTATAAGATGATAGGTTATATAATAACAAAAGCTTTAAATCTGGTTGTTATTGAAAAGCCCCAAAGCCTTGCCAGAGTTACCTGCCGGAAGTCACGAACAGACATTGACAGGGACCAAAAATTACAAAAGCAAGTGCGATTGTAAATAAAAATGTACCGGAAGTAACTTAGAGTAAACAGGAAGTGACCTAAAATGACTGAAAACTGATCATAAGTGACTAAAAGTGAACTTGAAGTGACTGAAAGTAAACCGTAAGTGTCCGGAAATGGCTAAAACTGTCGGAAATGACTAAAATGAAAGTCAACCTAACCTGAACCTGCTTAAAGTGAGCTGGACAAGATCTAAAACTGACTAGAAGTAACTGAACATGTGAGTGAAACTAAACCGGAAGTGAGTGACACTATATTGGAAGTGACGGGAAGACAATCGGAAGTGACCAGAATTCACCAAACAAAAACAAAGTGACCTAAAATACCCGAAAACTAACTGAATGTTACTGAATGTGCACCTGAAGTAAATCGGAGGTAAGTTGAAGTGAACCCGAAGTAACTTAAAGTGAACCGGAAGTTACTAAAAGTGAACCGCAAGTGTCCGGAAATGGCTAAAAGTGACCGAAAGTAACTGAAACTAAACCGGAAGTTGCTTTTAGTGAGCTGGATATGGTCCAGAACTGACTAGAAGTGACTGAAAGTAGACTGTACGTAACTTAAGTGACAGGAAGTAAGTAAAACTGAGCCGGAAGTGAGTGAAACTGATCCGGAAATGAGTGACTTTGAACTAGAAGTGACTATACTTTTCTCCCCTGTCATTTGACTACCTGGCCTGCAGGGAATTTTAGAGCTTAGAACTTTTCTGACGACGCTTTCGTGATTGTAAATAACAGCCAGAGTAACTTTCTCTATTACATTATAGTATAGCATGTACAAAAATTTTCTGATTTTCCTATTTTCAAGACGCCGGTAAGTGCATTTTCCAACTTTGTAAATCATCCAGAGTTATATATCAGTTTATACGTTAAGTTTCAAGACAAAGAAAATAAGGGTACAAATCAGCCCACTTTTTGGATCCGAAAATTTCCAGTCAGGAATATTTTCCACCACTTGAGATGAGCCAGAGTACTTTTCTTATAATGTTTATGATCTCTTCCTGTAAAAGATTTAGAACTAAGAAAATAACTCGATTCATATCATTTATTCACCTTTTGAACCCATCGGAAAATCATCATACATACATACACCGACTAAGAAAATAAGTTCCAAAAAATATACCCGGCCTCCCTTACAACTATCAGGACGTGTTGAAACAAGGATGACTCAAAGCCGCTAGGCCTGTCTTCCCTCAGATTAGTTATTTCTGTTCTTTTACACAGCTTAACACGTTCGCTGCTGAAGACGTCTTTTGACGCCCACCGCTTCTGAGGTAAATTTTGTGAATAGTGAATTTTTTTTTATCAAGAAGCTCACGGCGCCTTAAGATGTCGTAGCCCTTAGGGCGTTATTTTGGAGTTTTTTGTAGATATAAATGTTCTTTTCTCAAATCAGTCAGCAGCGAACGTATTAAGCTCTACACCGAATAAAGCCCAAACAGGTCATGGATTGGCATGGATCACTGTGCCTGCAACTTGTCAGAACGTGTTCCAAACAAGAAAGAAAACCACAAAAGAAAATAGGTCAAAGAATCAACCCTCTTCGATTGTACCTTCACATTATCTAGGAACACCCTGTATAAATGACTTACTGTTTGCCAACAAATTCAAAACAGTGGACTTTCCAACTCCTTGAGCTCCAATCACACCAATGACCAGAAAATCACTATTTTCCTGTTGTAAATATTCTTGAAAAGCTTCCAGCCTTATTACACCATCGTCCATAAATTTTACTGCACCATGCATGGGTTTTGTTGCCACAGAAACTAAAAAGTCACGATGGTTGGCAAAAATAGTAAAGTCTTGTTAATACATACTTGTAATGAGGTCATTTTTGCCTATCTTTCTTTAGCTTACGGCAAGTGGCGATGACAAAATGATAGAAAACAAGATACAGCGAATATCGGTTATAACGACATTGAACGGACCTTAATTTCGGTCGTTATAACCGAGCGTCGTTATAGAGAAAAAAGATAACAAACTGGGTTATATATTTTTATTACGAAAAAGTGATTATTATTATATTATTATCTCTTTTTTCAAAAAATTCAAAACATGGAATATTTTCAGATACAGAGATACATACATATATGTAACTTTGTATACAGGGTTCGTCAACGATCGTTTGGCCATTGAAAATATGTGAATTGAAGTAAGATCACTATTTAAATAAATGGCACTAAGAGAGATAAGTAGTTAAGCGCTGTTGTCATGTTAGAACAGTTTTAAAACAGACATTGCGTTCAATGAGAGAAGCAACACACTTGGTATGAATATACAGTATACTCCCCCGAAAATATAAGGACGGGGAACCATCCGCCCACTCTTGGTGGGGGGAGCTATCCCTACCCTAAATGTTTTTTTGATATTTTTCGGTTTATTAGAAAAAATGTCAAAAAGTATATAAGGGGGGGGACCACCCATCCCGCCAAGAGTAGACGGGTGGATCCCCTTTCTTATATTATTGGGGGGAGTATACTGTATATTCATACCAAGTGTGTTGCTTCTCTTATTGAACGTAGTCTGTATTATAGTCCGGACCCTAAGCCACTTTTGTCTGCATTTTTGCGTACCGTAATGAAACTTGGCACGATTATAGTACAACACTGTAGTATTATTTTACGAAGTGGTGCTTATCTCACCCAGTGCAGAGCAAAGATACAGGGTGTTTTATTTTTAATTGCACCTCTCTCGTTAAAATTCTGTATAAAATTCAAATGTAAAACTAGAGCAATGAAACTTTGCACCAATTATAAGGACATATACACTTTTATTTTAAGCGCTAAAAAAATATATATTTATTTATTTTCTTCCAAGACATAAAAAATTATTTATTTTTTTTTTGATAAATTTATGTTGTGGGCGTTGGGTAAAAAAAAATCCAGGAACTTCGTTATGCAAGATACGACATTAAAATTTAATGTGGTCATAAACAGATTGTTTGTCTTTAAAACAAAAATGCTGGATGGGTGTGACGTATACAGGGTCGGAGTACAGGGGTTTTTAGTTAATAATACTAAATTAAAAAAATCTTAATAGATGAAAAAGTATGTGAATTTTTAAGACGTAACGATATTTAAAAAAATATATATACCAAATAAAAGATACTTAGCTTCTATTAATATTTTATGAAACTAAAAAAAAAAAAAGGTTTGAACTGTTAAAAACACAGGGTGTTTTAAAAAATAATTAAAAATTTTATGACCATTTTAAGTAATTTTTTTTATGGCGACGTTTCAAATTCCTATAGAAAACTCAAAGTCAGCACAATACAACAATACTAGTACAGCTTTTTCCACTAAAAACATAAAATTTTGGAAACAAAAGAAAAGTCGAAAAACGCGCACATGAGTACAGTAAAAAGTAAAATTTTAAAGAATTTTTTTTTCGCTTTAACACATAGTACCGTTACATAGTACCTTCAATCGATAGAAAATTTAATTTTAAACAAAAGTTGTCCTTGGACTTTTTCTCCTAAAGGTAAAAATGCAAAAATATTAACGATTTTCTAAATAAAGACAGCTTTCCATAGATTTAAATACCACAGCCTATATCCCCTGTGATTAGGAAAGTTGTTAATAACTTCGTTAAATTTGACTTTAAGAGAAAAAGTCATAAAATAACTTTTGTTTAAAGCCAAATGTTCTTTCTATTGACTTAAATGTATACCTACTCGTCATTTGATTTTCTTTCGTTCATCACCATCGTAATCAGGAAATATTACCACAATTTTGTCTATTTAACCGACCCTGTATCTCTAATATGAACGAAGTAAGTAATAGTGCCGACTTAACTTTGAACACCCTGTATATTAAAATTCAAAAATTCCAGAAACTCCACTTTTAATTAATTTATCAAATTTTATTAAGTTAGGCTTGGTTAGATGTTTTTAATATTCTCTGGTGTAGATCTCAGAACAGGTACATTTAAGGTGTCAATTTTTGACATATCATGTGAACAGTTTGACGTATTGACTTAATGTATATCTATTTTCGTTTAGAATACGAAATTATTTAGAAATCGATACCCCACACGACCACTTTAGATGAAATAGGATTTTAACAATGTCTGTCCTCCTTCCTTTTATTCCTCCCCCTCAAAAAACCGTTTTCTCAACTTTATTTTTTCTAAATTTTGTGGATTTACAAGCTATAAAGTAAAACAAACAAAAAACTGTACGCGAAATGAGTTTCATATTTAATTTATACATTTTTTCTGCCCCACCTCAAGTACGCCCCTGTATCTGGGCCCTGTACTGGGTTCTATCGGAGCACCACTTCTAAAATTGCATCTCTAGGTGTCAACTACCTGTGTGCCAAATTTCATTACGGTACGCGAAAATGCAGACAAACCCCAAAATTGCCCTCTTAGGCCCAGAACTATTAAAACTGTTCTAACATGGTTGTCTAAAATGAAGATTCAAGTGTATACCAAATTTGACCATTTTTGGTGCGTCTATGCTAGATCTACCGCTGCCTTGAAGGGAGAGTGATATACATCGTTGGAAAGGAAATTTCTTCAGCTTTAAAAATAAGTTTTAAAACCAGATATATGGGACAGTAAAATTTAAGAAAATGAAAAAAAAGCAAGTTTTTTCCACACCTCTAATTTATTTAAATGCCTATAAAAGGTGCGCCACTGATGTAAGGGGGGCGTCTTATACATCGTTAGAGAGGACTTTATAGTTATTACATAGTTGTTTTTTTTTTAAGTTTAAAGTTTGCAAATAATTGAGAAAATACTGTAAGAGAGCACTTTTGAGGGGGGTGAGAGGAGGGATCCCCATTTTGAAAAAGGTTAACTAGAAAAACTCAGTTTTAAGTTATTACTAACCAAAAATAATTTTTTACTCACTCTCATTTTTTTTTACTCAGTTACAAAAATTAATTTTTGTTTGATTTAAGGATTTCTACAAACACATTTATTTTTATTTCAAGGCGGCTATTTAAAAAAAACATGCATACCTTAATAAGTATTTAACTGTATACAATGAGCTTTTAAACAAAAAGATTTTTTTGAAAAAAAATATTTTTGTAAAAATTGTTTTAAAAAATATTTTAAAAATGTTCCCCTTTTTTCGTACGCTAATGGAATGTGCACCACTACCGTCAGAGGGTTGTAAGGTACATGGTTAGAAAGGAAATTGTATCCGCTTGAAAAATGATGAAAATGATTTTTGAAAAAGTTGATTGTTTTCGAGTTATTAGCAAAAAACTATCAAAAAGCACGTTTAAGGGGGGGAACCATCCCCCTGCCAGGAGTGGGGGGGGTTCCCTTTCGTAAAATGTTCGGGCGAGTCTTATACCTATCCATACCAAGTGTGTTGCTTCTATCATTAAACGCAGTATCGGACCCCGTAGGGCCTGAACTATTTTAGCAACTTGATTTCGTCAGCCACCGCGAGGAACTCGAACGGCGCGAAGCGCGACTTTAATGTTTCCTGATTAAAGCTAAAGTAACGAAATAAATAATAATTACTATTTCTTCGTCTTTTAAAAGTGGAAATCTTGCTGTGTTTGCTCCTGTTTAGTAATAAAAAACTATTAAAGAATTTTAAGTCACAGCGGCAAACGCTCCTGAATACGCGCGTCTTTGGTCCCTCACTGACTTCTTGCTTTCCATAAGTTCATCCTTTTTTATACGCGTTTCATAAGGCTAAACGTTTGATGTCGAGCACTGTATGTACATATAATGTTATGTCAGTATGTACATATATATTATGCATGTATGTAGGTACATACTTCATGTACATTTGTATACAAAAATATGAGCTTTCTCCTCAACTGTAAAAGCTTTTCGTTTAGACATCGCGTTTAATTTATACATATTCTAAGATTCAGCAGCTTAGATTATGTAAACAAAAAAAGCACACCACATCAATAGCTTTAATAAAATAAAGGTAACAGACGTTTATAATAGACCAAATTCCGATTCGCATGAACCGGGGATTTACCGCCTACAATAAAAGGGATTCCCTGAACTTCGGCACACAATGGCTACAGTTCGCTGTTAGAGGCGATATCGCTCGTCGTTATAACTGATTACTTGAAGCAATTTAAGTTAAATTATTGGTCGCTATATAAGTACGTCGTTATATGCGGTGTCGTTATAGGCAACACGTCTTCAATGCATTTAGCATAGAACTCGGTCGGGACTTTAATATGTCGTCGCGATAGCCGATATGTCGTAATATCCAATATCGTTATAAGCGATATTCACTGTACTATAAAAATTTACAATATAAACAAAATTTTCTTTTAAAATAAGGTAGTCTTAAGCACTAGTAAAACACGGAAACAATTTTAAATGTCATTCGCAAGTGCGTATTTTAAAATATCAAGTAGTAGTAGGGGTTCTATTACAAAATTTACACATAATAAAAAGTGGAGAATTTTAAGTACATTTAACCTAGGAGTTGGGAAATATAAAGTGGTTGTTTGTCTAGAACCCGCACGTGGAGTTTAAAGTTCAATTGTGATAAGAAGTCTTCACAGTCTATTTGGTTATGAATAATTTTGTAAAGAATTCGCTGGGATCCATACTGCCTGCTGCAACTTAAGGATGGAAGTTCAAATCTAGATAAGAGTTCGTTTTGCGAAGTACTTTGAGCGGGGTAAGTCCCATCTATTTTAAATGATAAAATTTTTGAAAAAAGCCATGCACCCTTACCTTCAGATTCTTTGGCTGTCTGTACAGTAACATTTTGAACAACCACACTGTCAGGCTCTTTAGGCTTCTTTTTGGGTGACACCTCAGGCTCTCTTGCTTTTAAAAGAATTGTGGGTTGCTTTGTCCTGGTGTCAAAGCTGTCTTTAGATATGTCTTTTGAGCTTGAGGCACCTTTTGAAGCTAGGCTTCGCTTGGAGTTGGGTTCCTGTTAACAAGAGAAAGAGATATGACTTTAGTTAGCAATAAAAGCACAAAATTCTTGGATATGCATATTGACAACAACTTAGATTGGTCAGTGCATCTGGTGGGTCTGTAAGAGGATAAATTCAGCCTGCTATTCCTTAAGAGTTATGTCCAAATATTTAAATGTAGAACACCTCAAAACTGTATATTATGCAAACATCTATTCTGTTCTTAGATATGGAATCATTTTTTGGGGTGGAAGTGTGGATGCAAAACGAACATTTGTGGCACAAAAAAGAGCCATTCCAACTATTTTAAATCTTCGCAAAAGACATTCTTGCAGGAGTAGGTTTAAGGAGTTAGGACTTCTAACCACAACAGGTCTGTACATATATGAATGCCTGCTGTTTCTGTACAAGAACAGGGAAAAGTTTGAACTTTTTGAATCACAACATGAGATTCCTACTAGGTTTGTTGGCCTCAATTTCCCGTTGCATAGGCTTACAGCTACAGAAAGAGGCCCCACTTACTCCTGTATCAGATTTTTCAATAAATTACCTCAGGAATTAAAAACGGAAAAAAGCTTAAAAAATTACAAAAACAAAATCAAAACTATCTTGCTCAATTTGGAGCCATATACGGTTCAAGAATTTCTTGATCTCAGGTTTGAATAACTTCGACTGACGTAACATTGTTTTAAATTGTATTCTGATTTTAGCTGTATTTGTGAATTTTTTTTTATACATGTTTTGAATGGAAGTAGGGTATAGTGGCAGTCTATTAGGTGAAATAGGTAGGCAGCATAACTATTTTTTAACTTCATTGTAGAAATAAGTGACTAGTTACTAGTTATACTATACTTTATGCAAGTCTTTTTACTATATTTAGTGTAAAGCTAGGTTAAATATTACTTTTTTGACGCTTATTGTTCCAATTGTAACAATGCTCTTTTTGATTGTGTACAATTTTTTAAATAAAAGAATGTTTGAATTTGGATTTAGCAGTGCAAATGGACAGTCAAAAAAAAACAAACCCCCATAGATACGCATGGTTATCGTACGTTTTACTTGTATAGTTTTAAAGCGTCATGCAAGATGGAGTGTATTACTGATTAAGTTAGATAATATTCAGTGTGTATGGTATCAAGTCGTCCGTTATTGGCTGTGTTCCGTTAATTGTTTGGCTTGGAGCAAATAAATCACCTGTTCCGAATAGCTGGATAAAAACATAAAATGAGTATACCCAAATAACACATTTTCGGCGTTAATTAAAAAAAAAGTTTCGTCAAAAATAATAATTTCTCTAGCCATTCCCGCAGGTAAAAATTAAATAAATGGTGATTAAAACTAACTAAGAATATTATTACAAAAGTTTTGAGGCAAAGAGAAGAGTGTACAAAAATAAGACTAATTCAATTAATAATTAAAAAAACTCTCTGTTTACCTAAATTAATACTCAAAAGATATATAAAAAAACTTGACAATTTGAAAAAAATAATATTTTGAATAGTTTTTAAAACGCTTTTTGTTATTTGTTTTTCTTATTGAATTAGGTACCAGGTTATACGAGTATAGTTTTGATCCAATGCAAGTTACAAAATTATAGCCCTGATTACTTCTATAACAAGTGGAATTTAAAAGATTTTTGTATTACCTCTTGTCAGCGGCGTAGCGTGGGGGGGCGCGGGGGGTTCGTCGCCCCCCCCGCCCCGAGGGTAGTGGCGCCCCATTGGTGGCCGAAGCGCCCTCAGCTTTATTAACTCGGACCGGCAACGGCCAATTGAGTGGGCGCCAAAGGAAACTAACGACATGAAGACCTTTTTTTTTTTTTTTGGTCGCAAGATTTGTGACCTCTTGGCCGCCCCCTCACACATGATGACCTTTTTTTTTTTTCATCAGTTTTCATCAGAGGCGCCCTTTGTAGCTGTCGCCCCCCCCGCCCTTTTGGGCACGCTACGCCGCTGCCTCTTGTTTGATATGTATGGGAAATGTATTTATTTTTAAATTGTTTAAATTAATAAAACTGCACACATTGATTACATACACGCTTTTAAGATCTGAAATTTCCTCTGTTTATAATAATTTTCGTTAATACAAACGTGGTTTTTTTAAAACAATTTTAACAATATAATTTTGAAATAATTTAAGTTGGTCTAAATGGCAGTTATATGCACCCCCAAACCAGTATATCATAAATCAATAAATTTTCTACTAGAACTTTGTAAATCACT
Source organism: Aspidapion aeneum (assembly GCA_963576565.1). NCBI lineage: Eukaryota > Metazoa > Arthropoda > Insecta > Coleoptera > Brentidae > Aspidapion > Aspidapion aeneum. The sequence continues at coordinate 32,119,468 of OY755039.1, forward strand.
ATTAAAATTTTCCTATTTCAAATTTCTCTAAGAATATAAAATTTATAAACTAGACATCTTATTTTTTACAAAGATAAAGAACATGCTCATTCCACTTTAGATGTTTATCAATCATTATTCCCAGGTACTTTGAGTTTTGCACTTCTTTAAAAGGCTCACTTATATTTTCTAACTGTATTGTTAAAATTTGGTCATTTGCTTCTGTTAATGAGAAAGCTATATATTAAGTTTTTTTTAATATTTAAACTAAGTTTTAATCGTAAAGTTTAGTATAGGTGAATAAAGAAAAGAAGAATTTTTCGTGGCTAACCGAGTAGAGAAAATTTTCGGCTCACACTCCGCTGACCCGACACAAAACGTCGCCAAGACGGCAAAAATGCAATATGGGTCAATTCAACCTGAGGGACAAATTATTGTCACGGTCATGGGTACTGTTTTTTATTTAATCTGCCCGTCTTTTGTTTTTAGTCTAGTAGTTTCTTTTGTATTCGGTAGATGTCGCCATTTGTGTAAAATGCATATGGTATCACAGGCATTGTTGTTTTTCAATTCTTCTAAAATGATATTTATATACCGTCCCTTTAGCTTTAGTTCTGAAGAGTCCCTTAATGACGAAACAGTTAGCTGTCAACACTTAATAGGTGTCCATCAGATCTTGGACCCCCGTTATACAGCTTTCAAGCTCACGGAAAAATACAAGAGAAACAAAATCCTTCTATACCCGCTTAGGCACAAAAATTGTTGTGTTCTAAGTTATTTTTAATTTTCTTGAAACCATATTTTAACTTTTCTATATCTTCTTTCTATGTCGCCAGCAAATATACCAACAGTGTTATCAGTAAATGAAAATATTTTCCCATCAATTTCTAGACTACAAAGACTATTTATGTAGATTGTAAAGAATAGAGGCAACTGAGGAACGCCATGTATCACTATTTTTGAGTCACTAAGAGTTTTATCAATCTTTGCGACTAACTCAACACAATTCATTTCACTCCATATGCTTCCATGATTTGTAAAAGCAGAGTATGAGAAACTGTATCAAAGGCTTTCGCTAGTTGTAACAAAATGGCAATACATTTTTTATTACTATATAACTATCACAACTTCAATCATGACATCAGAGGTACTTACCCCTCTCTGAATGCAACCTGGTTTTAAGACATGATGATATTGTCATTTAAGTAATTTTTCATGTATATAAAGTTAGCAGCACAAGTCATAATTTGCCATTAATTATCCGTAAATTAGCTGTGAAAACAAAAAATTTGCCGTACCCGTTTTTTGAAGAAAAAAAAATGGTGTTTTGCTAACTTTATATAAAGTTAGCAGAACACCAATAGAAATAATGGATTTATCAAAAAAATTTTAAGTGCAAAATTTGCCGTTAATTTACCGTAAATTAGTTTGTAGTAATTTGCCATGCAACTTTTTTTTTTAAAAAGGATGGTGTTTTACTATTTTTATATAAAGTTAGCAAAACACCTATAGAAATAATGGATTTATCTAAAAAAATTTTAGTGCACAATTTGCTGTTAATTATCCGTAAATTAGTTGTAATTTTCCGTGCTCGTTTTTTTTTAAATGGTGTTTTGCTAACTTCATATAAAGTTAGCAGAACACCTATAGAAATAATGGATTTATCCTAAAAAAATTTAGTGCACAATTTGCCGTAAATTAGTTGTGAAAATTTGCGAAGCCCCCCTTTTTTTAAAAAGAAAACTGGTGTTTTGCTAATTTTATATAAAGTTAGCAGAACACCTATAGAAATAATGGATTTATCTACAAAAAATTTAGTGCACAACTTTCCGTTAATTATCCGTAAATTAGTTGTGAAAACAAAAAGTCTACCGTGCCCGTTTTTAGAAAAAAAAAATGGTGTTTTTTCTAACTTTATATAAAGTTAGCAGGACACCTATAGAAATAATAAATTTATCTAAAAAAATTTTTTTCCGTAAATTAGTTGTAAAAACAAAAATTTTTCCGTGCCCGTTTTTTAAAAACAAAATGTGTTTTGCTAACTTTTGCCGTGCCCGTTTTTAAAAAATAAAAATGTGTTTTGCTAACTTTATATAAAGTTTAAATAAAAAATTTGCTGTGCCCGTTTAAAAAATATCTGTTCTGCCAAATTTATAGAGTTATAGGGTGTTCTGTCAAATTTATAGGGTGTTATCTAAACAGTGTCTTGTGTTAGAAATTAATTCAATTCATGAGGTAATTCCTTGCACCAATGCAGGACTGTTTTATTTTCTGACGATTTTTTCAAAACGTTTCGTTACCAAGCTACAGGGCGTTGTTTTGAACGTTGAAGTTCTAGAATCTTTTGGATTTTTCTTAATTACTCCTGTAGTTTTTGATATATGTAGCTCAATTTTGATATGCAGAGTACCCTGCAGAGGCTAGATGATTTAACAAGCTAACCGCTTATAAAAATCCACTGGGAAATATTTTTTCAAGTATTATAATAAACAGAAATTATACTGTTTTCCCCCTAAATTCCTTGTTATCTTTAAAAAATTGGAAATCTTTAATTATCCGTAAATTAGTTGTAAAAACAAAAAGTTTGCTGTGCTCATTTAAAAAAAATGGTGTTTTGCTAACCTTATATAAAGTTAGCAGAACATCATTTTTTCTTAAAACGGGCACCGCAAATTTTTTGTTTTCACACCTAATTAACGGCAAATTGTGCACTAAAATTTTTTAGATAAATCCATTATTTCTATAGGTGTTCTGCCAACTTTATATAAAGTTAGCAAAACACCATTGTTTTTTAAAAGCGGGTATGGCAAATTTTTTGATTTAACAACTAATTTACAAATAATTAACGGCAAATTGTGCACTAAAATTTTTTTAGATAGATTCATTATTTCTATGGGTGTTCTGCTAACTTTATATAAAGTTAGCAAAACACCATTAAAAAAAACGGATAATTTTTTGTTTTTACAACTAAATTATGGATAATTAACAGCAAATTATGAGCATATCATTTTTCAACTTCCAAAGTTGTTCTGCTAACTTTATATACATTAATTTTTCAAAGGTTTTGGCTACATTTGATATTACACTAATTGGTCTACAATTTTTTGTACTTTTTTTGTCACCAGCTTTTTGAATGGGAGTAACAATTGATTATTTAAAGAAAGCTGGAACTTCCTCAGTTTTAAAAATAAGATTAATAATATGCAAAAGTGGTTATTTTTTGGTCTATTGATGTAAGAATTTTAAGTTTTAGTAGATATATTGTCACAGCCTGGTGAATTATTTTATTAAACTGTTTATCATGATTATTTTATTTCATTTTAATTTGTTCTTCTCAAAAACATACATTTATGTGATATATTCCCAAATTTCAGATTTTTCTTTTCCTCTACATTTATGAAGTAATCATTACATGCTTTGGAGATATCTTTGTGATCTGTTAAAATGTTGTTGTTATAGTTGATTTGTGTAAATGAATTTTTGTTTTTTACATTTCTGGTTTCATTCAACTTCTGATAAATCTTTTTAATGTTTTCAGAGTTTTCATTTATTTGATTTTTATAATAAGAGTATCCTTTATTATTTTATTAAAATTTTTGCAATATAATTTGTAACATTTTTGATTTTCATTTGTTGGATTTATTATTAAATATTTATTAAGCTGATCTTTATGTCTGATAGATTTAACTATAGAGTTTCTTATCCAGGTTATTTAGGTAATATTTTTTATTAAACTTTCAGCTGCTGCTTTGGGGTGCAGATATGTTAAAATGATATCCAAATTAGTAGTGTCAGCCAGAGTTTTCATTTTTGTATAATCAATATTAGTAAAAGAGGTTAAGTTTATTTTATGTTTATTAGGTAGAGGCTCTAGTAGAGGTTTCCAAGAGATAAAAAAAAACATTGCTGTATAGTGATCTGTTATGTCATGGGTAACAATGAATGAGTTTAAATTGTGACATTGTGATTTTATTTTCTGACATATAAAGAGATGGTCTAGACAGGATTTTGATGCTTCTCAGTCATACCCTTGCACCATGAGGTAAAACCATTTGAATTCAGAATTGTTATATATCTAATTACAGCCAATTAATTTTTCTTCAGAAGATTAATATTAATATCAGCCAAAAAATTATCAAATGATGAACTCAAATTAAATCTAAAATACAAGTCAATTTCAATAAGAAATTTGTTAACATTTGTTGATGATAATCTATATGTTGCATTAATATTTAATTGAACTTTGATAATTTTAAAGACTATTTTTGTAAGTGTTAGCCTGAATCTTTTAATTTAAAATTTTCAAAATGAGGGTCATAAGTATTAAATTTTGCACCATTGTAAAAAGACATGTAATTGGGGATGTTGATTTTGGGCAATAGTTTGTAAATTTTGGCATTCAGTAAGTATGATGACATCAAAATTTTTAAAATTATAAGAGTCTAAAAATACTATTATAGTTTATCAAAATTTGTTTTTATTACAATCCTTTGTATAATGTTCACCAGAATATCTTTTGCAAGCTTTTTGTTATTACAAGCTGTACATTTATGATAGTATTGTTGGCAGTTATAGGAGTGTAGAATACTAAAATCTTCATAAACAGTATTCTTATAATTCTTTGAAAATGTTTGGTAAGCATTCAACTAAACGTGTTTTAGTTTGTTTGTATATATGTTTCCTTCTTGACTAATATAGAAAAAGGAACAGTGCTTACGTTTAACTGATAGAGTAACACAAGTTTATAAATGGGGGGTTACATGGTTGTGTTATGGATCGTTCATACTCGTCTTTTGTCTAGTCTTTTGTCTTGGTTTAGTCATATGTCCCGTCATAAGAAAGTTAAAACCACTGTTTCCTATGGGAGTGTTCATACAATGCTTTTGCTTTTGATTAGTCTTTGTCTTAAGAGTTGCCAACTTTCAATCCTTAGGACAATGACTAAGATGAGTGACAGACATCAGCTGATGTTTGTTGTTTTTTTTTACAGGGCTTTCGAAGAGCGCAAGCGCGCCGTCGAAATTTTAAATTTACCGCCATTAATCATGTTTTTAACAGAAAATCTCAACATAACCTCAAAATTTTATTTGTTTTTTTTTCTTTTTTGCTTTTGTTCTGTCGTGTCTGTGTTTCGTGCACAGATTAGGTTAAATAAGATTGTTTTGTGTAGAAAATGACTTTTGAAGAGGGTCTCTTTATTGGAATTGAATTTTTTTTCAGTGGGTTATGACTAAGACTAATCAAAAACAAAACACGAGTATGAACAGCCGATTTTGTTTAAGACAGCTAAGACTAATCAAAGGACAAAGACTAATCAAAAACAAAAGACTAAGACGAGTATGAACAATACTTTAGGCAACTGTTTTTAACTTACCCCTGCAGAATAAAGTTTTGGAGGTTTAGAAGACCCCAGATATTTTCGGCGATCAAAATCTGACATGATTGGTTAGGTATTTCTTTTATGATGCTTTTTTGAGTTTTTTTTTTATAAAAAAAATACAAAAACTTTTTGAGGTTGGAATTATTTGAAAGCGTTGTTTTTTTTTTCTTGTTGAAAGCGTTTTCCCATGGCCTAACCATTTTACTGACGATCGATTTTTTATACTTTGTTGAGGTCGAGCAGCTACCACTCCCAAATAGTAACCTATCCATCTATGGTACAGATCAGTTTTATTTGAAATTTTTTTTTTTCTATAGGTTATACACTTTTCTGTGACATGAAACAACCTTATGTTACACCCGGTTTCCACCTATGCACGCCCACCTATGACGCTGCATTTAAAACCGGTGCAAATCTATGGGCCATCACGTGATGCGTTTTTTGAATCGGGGTATTAGCTTTTACCACCAAAAAACCCTCTACTACCACCTTCCTCTAGCTTCTACCAGCAAAAAAAACCAACTACTATCGCATTCTCCAAGCTCATATCACCAAAAAAACCAACTACTACTTTCTTTTCTTATAAAGGGTGTCTCCAAAAGGTCTGTACAAAATCTTAGCACATATTCCTCAGGTCAAAATAAGTCAATTCAGAGATACAGGGTGGTGAATTTAAAAATAAAATTTTTAAATTAAAAAATTTTATGAACGAAATTGCCGAAAAGCTTGAATAAAGCTTTGAGAACAATAGTCAGTAGAAAACTGGCAGTTGCTATGACATTTTGCCAGTGTAAAACACTCTAGTGAAATAGTCATTCAAAATAATTTCATCATTCCGTTGCGGCATCGAACACTAAATCGAAAATATCTCGAAAACGACTTAATTTAGCGCATATTAACAAGAGTACCTTTTTGGCTTAAAAAGATTCAGGAAAATATTTTCTAAACAAAAAAAGTTAAAAGTTACACTGAGAAAAAAAGTTAATTTTAAGCGCCCTCTAACGGCCACAGTGAAAAGGTATCCATATTTAGGTTTCGCATCTCAAAAAACCCCCGAGTACCAATTTTTAAAGTAATGCGTTGAGAAATGTTCATACATTTTAAGAAAATCGATTTTTAATTTTTAAATTTACCACCCTGTATCTCTAAAACGGAGCAATTTCGGACTAAGGTAAGTTGCTTTAAATCGACCTCAGGAATATGTGCTAAGATTTTTTACAGACCTTTTGGAGACACCCTGTATTTTCAATTCAGTTCAATTCAATATAAGCTTTATTGTCCAAAAAAAATATTTCTCCATTGACAAAGCAATTCAACTCTTCATCTCATAATGAAATTATTTAAAATTAAATGTTAATTACATTTTATACCGTCATCTATTAATAAAAAATATAATACAAATTACAAATAAACAAACAAAATACCTTTGTTTTTGTTAATATCAAACAGCAGTCTAAAGAACTACAGTCGAACCAGATAAAAAGATTTAAAAACAATTTAATATACATATCAAATAAATCATAAAAAATATATATATATGTGTATAAATAAAATATTGTTAGCAATGAAAAACAAATCATTAGTAAAACAAAGGAAAAATCATAAATCAAAAGAGAAAAAAAAAGTTTAAATATTAAGTAAGCGTATTATTATGACAAACTGTCATTCTTTAAAACTCCTAAACCGATATATAAAATTCACTAAGACTATAAAATGCTTTACCAATTAAGTATTTTTTTAGCCTACGACGAAATGTCTTGTAGTCACTTATTGACTTAATATCATAAGGCAAGGTATTAAAAATCTTAACACTTTCATATAAAATGGAGTTCTTGGTTAACGATGACTTTGGTATTGGCAAAGGCAAATTGTTTGTGTGTCTCAGATTGTAATGAGATTCTCTGTTATATCCTTCAAATTTTTTATAAATTAATGATGCAGTCTCTAAAATAAAGAGACAGAGGGGACAGTTAGAATTCCCTCTTGTATAAAATATGGCTTACAACTATCCCTGCATTTCATTTTGCATATGTATCTCAGGGCTCTTAATACAAAAGTTGTTTGAACTGCATTCTGTGCTGAGAAACCCCAAAACGCTATACCATATCTTAGGTGCGAGTCCACCAAGGCATAGTAAGCAGTTTTTGCTGTGTGTTTTCCCAATTCAGAAGAGACACTTTTAGCAATGTAGCAACCTTTTGCCAGCTTTTTGTTAAGTTAATCAATATGAAAATTTAATTTAAGTTTAGCATCGATGTGTATGCCAAGACATTTGACCGTGTCTTTTTTTCTCAAGACTTTTTGATCAAGTGTTACGTTTTCTAGATCACATTTAAAACTTAAAATATTAGTCTTGGTTATATTAAAAACAAGCCTATTAGAATCGCACCACTCTTTAATAATTTTTATCGTTTTGAATCAGTTGGTTAAGAATCGATTCATCCTTGTGCCTCCATAATACAGTAGTGTCATCAGCAAAAATAACAAACACTCCAGATATTGACAAAATTGACAGGTCATTAATAAAAATAAGAAAAAGTACAGGACCCAGCACAGCACCCTGCAGGACGCCATGAGTAACTTCTCGTGGAAAAGAATTCTCGCCACTTTCAGATCTTACAAACTGACTTCGCCCTGCAAGGTATGATCTAAACCAGTTTAACTCTTGATCTCTTACCCCATAATGGCTCAGTTTCCGCAGCAGTATTCCGTGATCAACACAATCAAAAGCCTTGGAAAAATCACAGAACACCGCTGCAGCTTTTCCCCCATCATAAGGGTAAAGAAGAGTTTTTCCAAAAGAGCAAATATTGCGTCGTTTGTGTTTTTTTTCTCCTGAAATCCAAACTGGGACCCAATTCTTGAACCACTCGGATTTTTTGTCGTATACGAGTAAAATTCGAATGGTGGTTTCGAGTGCTCGAAAAAATTGCTATTCTTGAATGCCACTCGAACGCCAATTCCGTGTACGACTTTTTTTTCGACTACACTACTTGGCAACGCTGTTTTCGTTTAATTTTGGCCAACCCAACGCCGGTATGTCCGCCTAAACTTGCCGCGATGAAGTAAAGTTGTCAGTAGATGGACATATTACCGCCTTTGTTTTTGCAATTTTTTTTAAAAGTGATTTATTTTCTAGATATATGTTTTTGTTTTAATAAAAAAAGAAGCTGTGGTTTATTTTGGTAAAGGCAATTATTGTGTAATCATTGGTAACGGTAAGTACCAAATTATAGTAATGGAAATTTGGGGCCTAGGGGCATCTAACCTCTTTGAAGTGTGGAAATTTGGGGGTGAAATTCGCAGTTGAATTTTGAGACTGCTTAAAAGAAAACAAATAAACTTCATAAGTATTCTAAAGGGGTCTTGAACTTGAGGCTTTGTTTGTAATGAGTGGCCAGTGTTTGACGAACTTGCATACATCATGCTTTGACAAAAATTGTACAAGTGTTAAGTAACATAGGGGTTTTTACTGAAACATTTGGAGTTTGCATTTTGTCTGTAGTATAGAAACAATTTAATTTTTTGCTCCCAGTGTTTTTTCTCAATTTCTTTTTGAGTAGAACAGTTAAGCATAATAAACATTTCAAGTAAAAATTGACAAAATCAGTAACCTTTGTTCAAAAAACCCATTTTTTTGTTTAAATTTGAATATCTTTACCTGTCAATTAACTGCAAAAAAATTTAAAACTGTTGTAGACTAAAGCAGCCCTCATATGATCAGTATGATTTGATTTGAATATGTATAGAAACAGTTTAATTTTTTGCTCCCAGTGTTTTTTCTCAATTTCTTTTTGAGTAGAACAGTTAAGCATAATAAACATTTCAAGTAAAAATTGACAAAATCAGTAACCTTTGTTCAAAAACCCAATTTTTTTGTTTAAATTTGAATGTCTTTACCTGTCAATTAACTGCAAAAAAATTTAAAACTGTTGTAGACTAAAGCAGCCCTCATATGATCAGTATGATTTGATTTGAATATGTACATTATTTTTGTAGATGTCTTTGTTTTTCAAAAGTTATAAACAAGGACATATATAAAAATCTTGCCAGTAATACGGATCCAGTGAGGTCTGCTGTGGTACACTCAATGAAAAAACTTTTTGTTACAGGTTTCTCAGAGAAGACATGAAGATCATTTTTGAGGTGTGAAGCAGTTTTTGCCTAGCGGTCCTGTTGCAATGATGATCCTACTAGAAATACTCAAATGCATTTGGTGATCTATTAACTTTTAAAGAACTTTTTTAAATAAATTATAAGTAAAATAAAGTTTATTGTAGAGCAAGTTGGAATACATTTTCTAGCAGGTTAAATTAAAATTTTTTTGAATAAACCAAAATCATACCTACTGAGATTTTTAATGAGCAATATTTTTGATGAATTTTTTTGGACAGAACCCCAGAAAGGGGTCCAACAAGATAAAACTTGTGGCACCTTGTTGGAAAGCCTATTGAAAAAGAAAAATTATGGTTCACTTTTTTTTGGAAATCTGTCAAACTAAAAAAAAATCATTTTTTATTAGTTTTTGTGTGTGCTACAAGTTGAGTCTACCAGTTGCAAAAAAGATTTTGGTATTACTGGACCTCTTGTCAGGGGTCCACCACCTATATTTTAATAAAATTATAGGTTTTACTTTAAATGACACTTATATTCTCTAAAAATTACAAAAAAATAGAAATAATTTTCTTTTTGTTAATTTAAAAAAATTATTTGATACCCTTTCTAACAAGGTGCCTTAAGTGGGGTCATTCCATCCTTAAAAATAAGTTGTATTCTAGTGGACCCCTTTCTGGGGGTCTCTCCAAAAAATATTCTGTAAAAATATTGCCGGTTAAAAATCTCAGTTAACATGTGTTTGGATTTTTTCAAAAAACTTAAATTTAACCGACTAGCAAGTTTATTCCAACTGGCTTGTTCTCACACTGTAGTCATATTGCATAGCGTTTTTTAATGCACTTGACAGTAAGAACTTATTATGTACTTTGAAATGTAAATAAAGAAATATAATGTTTTTATATTTTATATTTATTTTTGGCCAACATAGAAAAAGTCAGAAAAAATAGTGCAACTGGTAAAAGTATAAGATTAGGTTTATTATTTACATGCAGGGGATTTTCCTACTTGAAGCAGTTGGGCCCTTATATTATCCAAAAATTAAGCAAAATAAGATAAGGCGTTGTACCCAGGGCGGAATCAAGAGGTATCAATGCCCCACAAAATAGTTGATAAAGTGTGTTAAAAGAGACACAAATAAGACAAAAAAATTGCACAATACTCAAATTTTTATTGAAACTTTTTAATCCCCCCCGTCCCTCCCGAAAATGCTCAAGAAAAAATATATAAAATTTTTTCTTGAAAATGTGTTACAAAGTTGTAATTTTTTAAATTATTTTTCTTTTTTAGAGCTGTTCATTCATAAATTATTAACGCAAAAATTCAGGATTTTTCACTCCCCCCCCCCCTAGTCGTAAGGCATTTCCAGGAAAAAAAGAAATTAAAAAAAATCTGAGTGTCACAAGAGGCTATCCCCCTTCCACCTCTGCGTCCTCAAGCCCTTTTATTGCCAAATCGCGTCTTTTTTCAGAAGACCTCCCAGTTTTTTGAAATAAAGAAAAATTAAGCAAACACCAAAAAATATATTAAAGTAAACAAAAATGTTAGGTTAGATCACTCAGATTCGTATACGGAAATTGAGATTCGAGTGGACATTACCACTCGACTCTATTTCCGGACGAAAAACTCGTATACGAGCTTTCAAGAATTCGAATGGTGAATATCCGTATACGTTTCGCCGAATCCGTATACGGATTTATTTCAAGAATTGGGTCCCTGAGCTGGTGTTAAGTTTTATTCTGTTTTAAGTAGTCTGATTTTAACTATTTTTTCTATAATTTTTGAGAAAGTGGCAAGAAGCGATATGGGACGATAGCTTGATGGTTCATTTGATTCCCCCCTTTTAAAAACTGGTATAATTACAGCTACCTTTAGGCAATCGGGAAAAGTACCAGTTATAAATTAATTGTTAATACAATCAACAAGAGATGCGATTGCAACTTCCGGAAGATTTTTTATTATCTTTACCGAGACGATATCAACTCCACAAGAATTTTGTTTTTTTATGTCACTTATAATTTTTGTAACTTCTTCAATGTTTGTTGGAGTTAACTTAAACGTATCCGGAAAATTAAAGGCCGGTAAGAAAATTAATGGGTTTTTTGTTGAATTTAAATCATTCGTCAACTTTCCCGCGATTGTACAATAAAATTGATTTAGCTCCGCATGTTCTATATTTATGTCGTTTAAAACTTTTGATTTTTTACCCTGTAGCTCATTTATTATATTCCAATATTCCCTGATTATACTATTTGCATTGTTTACACGCTGATTATAATATTGCTTTTTCGCTCGTCTAATTAAACTTTTGTAGATTTTTCGATAGAGAGAAAAGTACCCATTAAATGAACCAACAATACTGGATGAATATACCAGAACTGGCTCACTCTAAACAGTTCAATAAAGGACCTTGTTAGAAGAGGGCCAGGAATATCATTGGACTTGGACTTGGATCCGTATAGTGACTGGACTCTTTACGTGTCACTGTCGACTAAGAGTACCCATGCACAGAATGGTAATAACCGAAGGGACCGAATGTAGACTCTGTGTGGAGGATGACGAAACAGTTAGACATGTACTGTGCGAATGTCCGGCTATTGCACGTTTGTGTCAAAACACTTTCGGTAAACCTCAGATTGATTCAGAAGATCTGAACAATGTCTCACCCAAACTGATAGCTAACCTTTTTGGAGGATTGGGCATACAGTGGTGAGAAACCACTCAAAAGTGAGCCACAATAGACCCACTAGTGGTCGCAGTGGAAGGGCTGCAAAGTCCACTCACATATGAATCATCATCAATCATCATTACCCATTAAACCACTCCAAGTTAATAAATTTTCGAATCGTATGTAAAGAGAGAAGATTCCTACCTGAACTTTTCGAAGTTCGAACGACTTTTTGAAAGGTTTCGATAGGTTTATTCGAAGAACTAACGCTCTCCCAATTTCGTTTGCTAAAGTCCTAAACGTCACAAAATTTTCCCTGCTAAAGATTCTGGATTTTTTAATAGTTCGTTTGGGTATCTCTTGAGGCAATAAAGTCTGGGCTAGCAAAGCTTCATGGTCCGAAATGCCAGCGGGTATTAATCTACACAAAATATCGCTCTCATCTAGATTGCTGCAAATATAGGTAGTCTATAGTTGTTGCCAAAGTTGTAGTAATACGTGTTGGCTCATTAACTAATACTTTAAGATTAAAGCACGTTAATAAGTTAATCAGCAATTTTGTGTCGTCGGAGGCCTTGTTTGCAAAGTCCAGATTAAAGTCGCCAGCCAAGATTAAGTTTTCCGATACAGGAAACTGTGACAGCAATAATTCAAGAGAGTCAAAAAAGTCATTGAGGGCTCCTGATGAAGGTCTGTAAACGCAAATTACGGTAATATTAATTTTTTTAAACTTAACTATAGAAAACTCAAATATATTTTGTTTCAGAAGAGGATCATACATATCCACGTTCTCTATGTCGAACTCATGCAAAAACTTATCATAGACCAAAATCATCGTTCACCGAAACCATTCTCTCTACTGTATTTACTAATCACTTTATAACATGATATATTGCATAATTCATCCTCTCTTAGCCAGTGTTCGGTTCGGTTAAAAGAACAAAAGAAGGCATTTTTAAGTCGCTAAGCAAAACAAACAGTTCATCTCCTTTATTACGAACGGATTGAATATTTAAAAGAAAAAAGGAGATCTCATTTTTGTTTTTAAAATGTTTTAAATTATTCGCGATGTTTTCTATACTAAAAATTTTTTTGTAATAATTTGTGAGACTTTTTCCGTTATTTTTTCTTTGGCAACTGAGCTTAGTGTATTTGTTTGTAGGGTAAAAGAGGATGTGTTTCACATGGAATTTACGTTAATGTAAAAGTGACCATTATTCTAATTCTTCATAAATTCGCAATTAAAAGTATTAACTTGATCGATGAATTTGTTTAGGATCTTCCTTCCTTTCCATAAAGGCACAGATAACATAACCTGTTGTTTAGTCAAACATATCTGTGATAGTTTGTCGTAGACTAAATCGTCGACCTTTTTTACATCCACTGCATTCCTGTCCGCCGCTAACAATTACGTAATCTTGTTTTGTGTGTGTAAAATATCTTCGGTAATTCTTTCTAATGAGGCATTGTGCTTCACCAAGGAGACTATTTTAAACATATTAAGGTTTCTGCATTTGTTAAGATATTTATAGATATCAGCCATGGAACTGCCTTCCATAACCAGAATCTTATGTTTTTCTTTATTTTCAGTTTTATTGTCGTTGTTACCGCTGCAGCATTTTTGGTTTATATTGTGCTTGAAAATCGGTTCACTATCTTTGAATGATGCCTCGATGTTGATATTGCACTGTAAGCTCGCATTCTTGACATTAAAATTTGAATTGCTAGAAATGCTTTTACACACAAAGAGTTGATGTTGTGTGTCCTTGTATTGTTTTAGATATGTTTCGTTGTCATGACTTAGTACTTTAACAGTATCTAGCATTTAATTTTTTGTACCAATCATATCCTCTAACTCTCTTTGTAACATTTTGATTGTATCTTTATATTCTTCGTCCTTTGTTAATACTTCAGGTACTCTCGTTAATGTTTCTGCGTTCCTTTTGCTTAATTCAAATATTTCATGCTTTTGTTCTTCTAGTCTCCCCTTGTGAAATTTAATTCCTTTTTGAAGGTTTTCTTCGGCGGCAAACACTTCATCTTCAAAGTCAAGTGTGCATCGTTCTTTTCTTTTTAGGCATACCTCAATTTCACATTTTTCTTTTATCAGTGTTTGGATTTCGTCTTTTAAGTCTAACATGTGTTTGTCATTTTTTATAATTTTTTTCTCCATTTTTTCGGCCTCTAGTTTTAGTTGTGTATTTTCAAAATCAAGTTTTCCTAGTTGCTTAACAATTGTCCCTGATTTTTCCTCAGTACATTCACTGCAGTAGTACGGTATTTTACGCGAAACCATTTGCAAGAATCGCACCTCTGTGGTATTCCATTTCTCGCAAGATCTGCAAAGTACAGTTTTGCACCCATCGCAGGGATAGCCAAACAAGTCCTCCTGTCCATCAGCTTTGTCGGTTTTACTCTAAAGACACATGTTAGAAGGCATTTGCTGCATATGCCGCTTGTCCGTAATTTTTGCGACATGTTTCTTCGGTCCATGTCTGCTATTTATAGTACCTTCCGATAACAATTTAGAAAAAAATCGAGCATCTGGCTCAACCATAACAATACACTTAAAATGCATGAATTTAATAATAAGGATTCAACATAAATAAAAATGTTAGCAAAAAAGAAAAACCAGTATTCGGTATTAATTTATCAGTTCGTTTTTTGTGTTTATTTCAATTATTTTTAATGAGAGTAACTAAGTTTCACTATTTTTCTATTTATTTTTTGCCCGATCGCGCACAGTTTTAGCACAAATTGTCCAGAATTTTTTTGTCTATTTTTTTATGTAACTTTTGTCTTTTATTCTGTACATTAAACTGTCGCAAATTCGCTTTATTTAGAGAGCCTCGGTAAAATATGTGTGTAGAACTCGCGCTCGTACCAATGTATTCGTTTTGCTACTACTACCTTCCCATAGCTTTTACCACCCAAAAAACACCTACAACTACTTCCACCTTCCCTTTTAGCTTCTTCTATCAAAACACCAACTTCTATACCACCTTCTCTTAGTTTCTATACCACCAAGAAACCAACCACTGCTACCACCTTCGCTGAGCTTATAAACAAACTACTACAACCTTTGCTTAACTTTTAACACCAAGAAACCAACTACTCTAACACCTTCCCTTATAGCTTCTGCTTCCAAAAAACCAACTATATACCTGCACTACCTTCCCTTAGCTTCTACCATCAAAAAAACAACTGCTACAACGTTTTTTGAATTAGGGTGGGCATGCATTGGTGGAAACAGGGTATGACACCAAAAAACCAACTTTGGAGGTAGAATCTAGGTGAAGATCGTAGTTGTTGGTTTTTTGGTGGTTGAAGCTAAGGGACAGTGGTAGTAGTTGGTTTTTAGTAGTAGAAGCTAAGCGAAGGTGGCAGAAATTGATTTTTTGGTGGTAGCAGCTAAAAGAAGGTGTTGGTTAGTTAGTTTTTGGAGAGAAGCGGGGAGAGCTAGTAGTAGTTTGTTTTTTATAGTAGAAGCTAGGAGAAGGAGCTAGTAGTTAATTTTTTGTTGTTAAGAACTACGGGATTGTGGTAGCAGTTTCAAGTTTCAAGTTTATTTATTTCACATACTTTATATTACAGATAGTATAATACTTATTTGATTAATATTAAATTTTAAATATATAAGCGCCTAGATGACTTAACACCTGTATGCCCTTTTTTTTTACTTCTTAAAAATAGTAATATTGAAATCTGTTCAAGTTAGTTCATAACATGCTACTTTAGAGTTTTATATTTTAAAAACTAAACAAAAAAAACACAACAAAAGAACACCATTACACAAAAAAAAAACACACACTCACACATACACAGACAGGCATAAAGAGTTTTTCAGATTTATGTTTTGAACAGCCTTAGAAATGTTGTTCTGTTGTTCCATATATATATTTTTGTTAATTTAGAAAAATGTTTGTTTTTATGCTTATTTTGAGGTTTACTTTTTATGTTAATAGGCATCATGTTGTACACTTTTGGGCCCAAATATTCTAATGATCTCTTAAAAAATTCGCTGCGGCAGTGTGGTATACTGAGCATATTGTTGGCTAAATTTCTAGTTAAATGCTTATGTTAGTCTTTTTTTGTCTTCCTTTTTATGCATAAAACATACCAGTGAATGGAGGTAGAGTATTCTTATATTGTTAATCCTAGAATTATAAAGAAGATGCGTGGGATATAAATAATCTTGTTTAAAAATAATTTTTAGTATTTTGTTTTGAATTATTTGCAATGGTTTCAATGTATTGTCATACATTGCACCCCAAGCCAGTATACCATACCTTAGCAAGGATTCCACCAAGCACTGATATAAAGATGTTAGTAATTTTTTTGACAATATATTTCTTAAAACATAAAATCTATAAATGAGAGATTTTAATTTTTTAGTTAGATGTTCAACTTGATTTGTCCACTTTAAGTTCGAGTCAATACAGATCCCAAGATATTTTGTATATGGTACTTCCATTATTTTCTCTTCAAACGTATCTATTTCAATATAACTGAAATCCGGACGTCCCCTATCGATTTTTGTAAAAGCTATGTAATTTGTTTTTTGTAGATTTAATGACAATTTGTGAACATCTAACCATGTTTTTATTTTTTTAAGGCCTTCAACAACCTTAGCCTTGACCTCTTCCCATGTGACACCACATAAAATTATAACTGTATCGTCAGCATATGATACTATTTTAGCAATAATTCCCTGATTAGTTAAACCTTTTATGTAAATATTAAAAAATATAGGTCCCAGGACGGTCCCTTGAGGTACTCCTATATTAATCTTTTGAGGTGCACTCAGGGTATTGTTAATTTTGGTTTGCTGTTCTCTTTCCAAAAGGTAGTCTGTACAAAGTTTCAATGCAGTGCCTCTAACGCCATTAGATTCTAGAATGCGTAGCAAGATTTTATGAGACACCGTATCAAAGGCCTTGGCCAAATCTAGAAACACAGCTATACATTTCTTATCACTATTGGTGGTGTTAGATATTTCACTAAGCAAAGCAGCCATAGCATCGCTAGTACTAACCCCTTCTGTAAACCCATACTGATTTTCTGAAAGTAGATTATTTGTTTTAAAAAAATTTACTAAACGTGCTTTCAGACATTTTTCAAAAATTTTCGCAAAGTTACTAATTAGACTTATTGGTCTATAGTTTGATATTATACTCTTTCTGCCTGATTTATGTATTGGGATTATAATAGATTTTTTAAAGTGGGAGGGTAAAGTTCCTGTCTTAAAAATTAAGTTGTAAATATGTTTGAGTGGTTCAACTATATATTGATGTAGATCTTTGATCTGTTGAACAGTGACCATGTCATAGCCAGGACTGCTTTCCGTTTTTAAAGTACCAATATGCCGAATGAGTTCTTCATTGCTTACAGGGGTTAAAAATATTGATTTATTCAAATAATCTATTTCATAGTTTTGTTTAACTTCTGAAATCTTGTTAGCCATTTCTAGACCAATATTTGAAAAATATGTATTACAGTAATTTGCCATTTCAAGATCATTTTCAATTTTTTTATTGGCATCATTAACTATATTAATATTATTCTTAACTTTTTTCTTACAATTTGTTATTTCAGCAATTATTTTGTATGTTTTTTTAATGTCGTTCTTATTTTTTTCAAATTTTCCTTTATAATAGTCATTTTTTACTGTGTTCAAAAGTTTTTTAAGAGCATTTCTGTAATTTCTATATTCTAACTCTTTTTCGGCTGTGAAGTTTTTTTGAAGATCTTTTTTCAATTTATCTCGTTTTTTAATAGATTTTATTAAACCTAGGGAGACCCAGGGTTTAATTTTTTTATATTTTTTGCTAAACGTTTTTGTTGTTTTAGAGAGGGATAAATAATTTTGGTAGATTGTAATAAAATTTTGGTAACCTGATTCTGGGTCACTGCTATTTAGAACTTCTGTCCACTGTTCGCTTTTAAAGAACTCACCCAGCCTACCAAAGTCAATTTTGGTAGTTGTCCGAACCTCGTTCATACACTCTGTAACATCGTTATTGTTGTTTATTATATTCAATGAAATCGGGTAATGATCGGTTATGTCAGTTTTTATAATAAATGCCCGAAAAGACATACTATTTAATTTAAGATTTGGTTTCACGAAGAAATGATCTAGACAGCTTCTTGTTTTTTCCCGAGTGACGGAGTTAATGTAAGATTTAAAGCCGTTAGCTGTTAATGTTGAATAATAACTAATAACTAAGGGATCCTGATTGGCTAGTAGATTAAAATTAAGATCGCCAACAACAATTTCAATATGTTTTTGCTGCATGTTTTTTAAATACATGTTAAAATCGCTTATAAAATTGTTTTTGTTTGTTGCTGGTGACCTGTATGCTGTCGTAATACTATAACTTACGCTATTAATGTCTATGATTATTCTACTTACATTAATTTTTGTTAGTTGTAAAGTATGTATTTCTACTTCAGAATTCAGGCTATTTCTTACCAATATCAAAACACCATCATTTTTATTAATGGCGCCCTGATTATAGTATGTTCTGTATCCCTCTATTGAGAATTCATCATATGACTCAAGTTGAAAGCACTCTGTTAAAACTATTACGTCACAGACACTTAAGTGATAAGTTTCCAAGAAACTAACCAAGCTGTCGAAATTTTTTCTCGCACTGCTAATGTTTATGTGAAATATATTAAGACATTTTTCCACGATTACTTTGTCAAAAATTTCATCCGGATTAATTGCTTCACCCAATTTATCATCTTTCAATACATTAATGAGATCAGCTATGTCGTTAGTCATAACGACTTATAGCCTGACTGTAGTTAATTCGCCTTTTCATTAGTTGTGTATGATAGTAATAAGTGGGGCAATCCGTGGAGCTTGCTTCATGATTTGTACTATAACCCTTTTTGTATTTTTCGTTAGCAATAACACAGTTTTTGCAGGTTTGGTTACGTCCTGAAACTAGATGGGGGCATTCACGACGTACGTGATTTTTTGAACAGTAGGAACAAACCACTGTATTGGGGCAGTTGGTATTTTTATGGTAAAATCCCCAACAGTGATAACATTGAGGTGGTTTTACATGTTCATAGACTGCATATCTTTCCCAACCTATAAAGATTTTTCCACTATTCATTATTCTCTGAAAGTTTAGTGGTGAGCATTCGATAAAAATAGTTTTTTTGTTTGTACTGTTTATAGTTTTAATGTGGACTATTTTAAAAAGTTCATTGTTTTCAATAAAATTATTTTGTTGTTTTAAAGATTCCTCTATTTCTTTATTAGACATATTTTTATCAAAACCAGTAATTTTTACTTGCGGATTCTTCAACTTAGCCTCCTCTACATCGTAAGAATTTTGAAGCTTTTCTTGTACCGCTGTTTTAAGTTTTTGCGCATCTTGTAAGCTATTGCATTTTACTTCTATGTTTCCTGTCTTGGTTGTGTGTATTTTTTGTACTGCTATGTTTAATTGCGCTGGCTTAATAATCTGCATAATTTCTTGTTTACTTTCATCAACTTGCTGCGCTTTTTTAGGTTTAATTATTATGTTAGGTATATTCCGATTTACAGTGTTTTCAATATTCCCGTTTTTTGAGTTTGTTGAAGAAGCTACACTGGCATAGGTTGAGGAAGTACACCAGTAGTTTGTTTTTTTGTGGTAGAAGCTACGAGAAGGTGGTGGTAGTTAATTTTTTGGTGGTAAATGCTACGCGGGAAGTTAGTAGTTGGTTTTTTGGTGGTAGATGCTATTTTAAAAATATGTCATACGTACATGGTCTTTAGTAGAAGCTAGGGGAAAATGATAGTAGTGGGTTTTTTGGTGATTATAACGCTAAGCCCAGGTGGTTTTTCGGATAAAACTGAGTTGTAGGTAAGTGATAGCTCACAGTAGCTGTTTAGAAGTGACAACAGCTTAGACTTACATGTTAGTATTTGTTTTTATCACAAACATTGTTTAATGGAAATTTCATCAAACAACGCCACAAACAAGAGGCAGCCTTTAAGGTGCATTTCTAATCGTGTTCGCTGGCAGAGTTGCAATCCGACACGCATGCTAGGCATATGGGAATCAATGTAACCATTTCTAATGACGACCACTGTGTCCGCACGGTCCTTCGTGCTTGCAAGCTGCAAACTCTGCGGCCCATGCTGGCGTCCGTGCAGCGTACCAGACATGCGCATTTCCATCACTTAAATGATCGGTATCGGGAATAATCTCGAGATCTTTTTGGCTATATCTGTCTCCTATATTAGTACGAGTAAAAGAAGGATAAACATATATTAAAGGTGCACTTGGGCGACCAAAAGAAATACGCATTTCCAAAAAATGTGGATATGCCTGGAATGTTTATGATCTGGATGTTTTAATTATGATATATAAGGCGGCATGCAGAGCCCACTCAGCCAGTTGTAGAAATAAAAATGAGCTATAAACACATCAATTACGCATGCGCTAACCACAGCAAGAACGCTGGCACGCAACATGATTAGAAATGGCCTAGTCCGTGACGACTTCCGTGCTGGCGTTTGCGTCGGCCCGCAAACACGATTAGAAATGTAGTTTTACACCGAAAAATATGAAAATTCGTTGGTCAGTAAAATCTTGGACAGTAAAATTGTAGTTCCCTTATGGCTTGGCGCCGTTGACAAATGGGCAACTTTTTGAAAATCAGCTGTTGTTTATTTTTTTTCTAGTGCTTTTTTATTAATTTAAAATTTTTATTAGCTATAAAAAGCTACAAATACAAAACAAATTAACCTTAATATTGTTCTTAAGATTATAAACATTTTAATCTTATCTATGGTCCTTCTTCCTTACCTTAGCTTAGGTATGTGTCCTGTGTTAGGTAGGTAACAATGGTCTATATACTTCCTGTTTGTATCTGTTTTTGCCAAAAGAAGAATTAATTTTTTTTAGTAAATCGAGTTTAAAAAGGGTCGATACAAGTTTACTAAAGTATTATTTTATTTATTATAAGTTATAGTTAAAATGTTTAAATCTGGTTTTAAGGCAGGTTTATTTTAATTTAATAATTCCCATAGTTAATTCCTAAGCATATTTCTAATTCAATCTCTGTATTTCATAACTTTTGCCTGCAAAAGTTTGAAATTTATTCAATGGAGTATTTTATATGTAAATTTGGGTTTATAAATTATTCCATGTGTTAACCCTGCAGGCCCAGGTGCCTGACCCTGGTTAGAAAAAATCCCTCCCAAATCAAAAAGAAATAAGTAAAGCTATGTAATTTTCAATTTATTTATTCCTCTTTTGATTACATAAAGCAATATGTAAGGGAAAACCATAACCTCTCCCGAAAATAGATTCTAGGTGCTGGTCCTTGGTTCCCTACAGCACCAGTTTGTCCTATAGGCACTCTAGGCACTAGCAAAGGGCCCTTAGCCACAAGGGGGGTCTGTAGGGCTTTGTTTCAAATACTCCATTTAACTTTATTTGTAAACTTTATTCTGAAAAAAGGCAAAAGAATAACATGTTCATTGTGGGTTTTTGTCAGGAAAACTACTATTTAAATCTAGGTAGGTGATATTAATATAAATCAACACTTAAGTTCTATAGAACTATTACCTCTTATTAACCTATGCATTTAATAAAAATAGTAGTTAACTTTTATTTAAATATTTAAAAAAACTTAACTACATACTTTTTCTAAAGCAAATATGCTGCTAAATTAATACAGTAGACTAACGTTAGTGTGAACACAAAAAAAATATTTTCAAAACTGTCGCGACTGGTGCAAACTATGTATGTCTATCTTAAAAACGTTAAACATTAAGTTAGATATGATACAGTTTTACTACCTACTTTTAAATTGAACTGTTCACATAATTTAAAGGAAATCTATAAGTTACTGCTGAAAAAGTATGTTCACACCAGCGTGAGTTTAGTGTAAAAATGTCTACTTAATTTTATTTTTATCTTCTTAATAAGAAACCCAAAAATTACAAACATCAACTTTTTTATCATTTTAAACATTTTTATAATCGAAACAAACAATATTTTATTTTATATACAGAAATAGGTCAAAATACACCCAAACAACACATTCTGAACTTTACCTCAAAAATTTTTTTTTCCTCAAAAACAATACCTTGTTTAGCCATTACCGCAAGGGCTAGGAAAGGAAGGTAAAAATATTTAAAATTCGAAAATAGGGAGCCAAAACTTCTTTGTTTGCATTATGTTTCACTTTTTAAGGAGGGTCTTACCCAGGGTTGCCAGATTTTTCAAATTAAAAAGTGGGACAAATTAAGTAAATGTGTAACAACAAAAATTTTAAATAGATACAAAAAATTTACATTGATTCTAACATAAAGCTGGAGTATTTTAGGAACCAGATGGTGTGTTTATTTATTTATGTTTCCAAAAATACATTCAATAATTTAATTTTAACATTTAAATGTTATACCTACCTATTTAAATTTAGTGAGTTTTTTTTTAATTGAAGAGTTGAAAAACTTTTAAATTAAGTTGTGTTTCAAACTTTCATTGTCTTCATTATATTTCGATGATCATAATTCCATCCATAATAAAATATATGATCTATAATTTCTTTTAAAGTGATTTGTGAATAAGATACACACACATAAGAAAAGTATGTACAGATAAGAAATATTTACCCTAAAATGAGAATGTAACTTAAACATATAAGTAAAACATTCCTCTTCGATTGTTTTTTAAAAAAAATAAAATGAATAAGTTATATATAAGAATATACAGACAGGTAAACAAATAGGACAGAAATGAAAAAAAAGCGGGAAAATCGCGACAATTTGCATAAAAAGAGAAGGGACTTTAGTTGGATTAAAAAGAAATGGGCCAAGCTACAAAAAGCAGGACTGTCCACCCCTACGGCGGGACGTCTGGCAACCCTGGTCTTACCATTAGTGCCTAGGGTCTGGTAGGCTCTTAAACCAGCGCTGGTTCCAGAAGCAGCAGACTTTGCCAAATTTATATGTTATTATTTAATTTATTAAATTTTAGGTTGAGCAAAAATGGATTTCAAAATATGCCGTTTATGTCTGAAAAAGACTCCAATAGCATATTCTTTAACAGAAACAGAACGAGCCAAATATTTATATGAAGTTGCACAGATAAAGGTTGTAACTCAATTTCAATTTTCTGTCTCCATAAAATTAAAAAAAATAAAATGCTTTACTCATAATTAAAATCTAGAAAATTATGAGAAGAATAAATAAATTTTAAGCAAAAATAATTTTATACTTCACACAAAGGTGTGTGTGGTCAACTCGCGAGTGTCAGAAAGAGAAGGAAGAGTTGGTTTTGGTTAGTTTCCAACTTACTCAAGGTAGCATTTCCAGACGTATGTTTCTGTATATTTCACATCATCTGACACTCACAAGTTAAGCACACACACCTTTGTGTGAAGTATATAGTAACAGCACCTCTTCCATCTTTTTCTTTGCAAATAAATTTTGGTTATTTGTATTTACAAATATACATATTTTAGTTTCAAATACTTCACTGAGGCATGGCTTGTATCTTGGCAATTCGCACCAATATTGTATTTTACGTAATTGGTAATATTAAATGCTGTTCACCAAACCATTAAAAATTACTAATTTTGTTGAAAAACCATTCTAAATTTCAAATTTTAATTTTATTTTTAGAAACAAAAATTGTTCTTAGTAATTTCTCTTGATTTAATTTTTACTAAAATTCATTAAACAATAGAAAAAAAAATTAATTCCTGCTAATTGCCTGAAATTTGTTGCCAAACAAAAAAATGGGTTGCTCTTTATTAAAAGAGAAAACATATACCGGGTGGGCCAAAAAAAACTGGACAATTTTTTTTCATTATAACTTTGGAACTAAACCATTGATTTGTATTTGACAAACTGCATTTGCGGGAGAATTAATCAGAGTTTTGAACAAATAAATTTATTTGTCCGCCATCTCAAAATCAAAGATGGCGGAATGTACCCGGTTTTAATTATTTTTTTAAATCAATAAAAAAGCTGCGTTCTTGCTAGGCACAACAAGGTACGAATCGGCAAAATCGGTTCGGTGGTTCTAAAAAAATATATTTTTGTTTTAACCATTGTTTTGAATATTATACGATTGCCTTGCCAATCATGTCTGCATTTATTTCCTTATAAATTCATTACTGCTGAACTAATTTTGGTGAAATAAAAAATATTCTGGTGAAAATTGATTGCCTTGATTGATTAATTATGATCAAAATTTACAGCCATCTTAAAATTTAAGATGGCGGACAGAATCATACTTGATTCTTCAAAATGGCGTGTTTATTCTTATTTTATGAAAAAAATCATACTTGATTCTTCAAAATGGCGTGTTTATTCTTATTTTATGAAAATGTTTTAGTTTTAGCTCACACATATACTATACTATAGTAGTGTGAGCTATGGTGATCCAAATTTTTTCGAGAAAAAAAAAGTTGCTTCCATTTCAAATTTTTTTATATATCTTTGCGTTTCAGATGATTTTGAAACTTTTTTGTTGCGCCGTCTGTCTGTATGTGTGTCTGTCTGTCTGTAACGACCAACGCGCATAACTCAAAAACAGCTTGGCCGATTTTAATGAAATTTGGAACCTAGGCTGGGTCTTGGGTCGAGATGGTCCCATTTAAAAATGAACAAAATCCACCAAACACAAGCCAAATAAATGGGTGGGGGTAGATTTCAAAAATTAGAGTTTATGTGAAAATATGGCGTGTGTGATATCAAACGAAAGGTAATTGAGTCCTAGAGTTAAACAAAATATATTTCAGTTTTTTTTTTATAAAAAGGGTGGGGGTAGATTTCAAAAATTAGAGTTTATGTGAAAATATGGCATGTGTGATATCAAACGAAAGGTAATTGAGTCAGGAGTTAAACAAAATACATTTTTTTGTTTTTTTAAGGGTGGTGGTAGATTTCAAAAATTTGAGTTTAAGTCAAAACATGGCTTGTGTGGTATTAAATGAAAGGTAATTTAGTCTGGAGTTGAATAAAATATATTTCAGTTTTTAGTACGTACACTATTACTATAGTACCTAGTGTGAGCTTAGGGGCCCATATATTGGCAGAGTATTTTTATTTAAATTATAGTAAAGAACTACTTTCGCCCCGCACAACGAGGTACAAATGAGTAAAATCAATGTATTGATTCTCAAAAAAAATATTTTTTTTCAGCCATTGTTTTACAGATTATACGATTGCATTGCTAATCCTGTCTGCATTCATTTCCTTATAAACGCATTATTACTAAACCGATCTCAGTGAAATAAAAGAAATCATGGAAATGGATGTCGACATCGCGCCGCGTGACCTTTGTTGTTGTTTTAATGGAGAAATGTATGCTTTTTTTTTCAGTTTTTTTTTGGTACTACTTTAGCCAATCCAAGCCAGTGGTTTAATCCAAAAATATTTTCACACTGTTTTTTTTTATAAAAAGTGTTAAAAAAATCATTTTAATTTTTTGTTGGCTGTATAAACAGCTAAATATTTTTATTTTCTTTTTTATTTTTATTTTTATCTGTATAAACCCAGCTTTACTGGAATAAATTCGCCTTAAGTGTGGCCAAACCTTAATATTTTTACCCAAGGAACCTATACACAGTATGCCTGCATGAAGTATAGGTTACATAAAAATGGTTCCAAAAAGTAATTGCACATTTTGAATATGGACTCTTTCCTGACTTCAGAGCCATATTCATATAAATCCTATTTGCCTTTTTTCTAGTTAGTATAGTTCCTGTTACATGTGACCTAATATGTGCGCTTAGTTTGACTACGGGGCTTTGTTAAGCACTCATAGGACAGAGATATTAGAACATGGAATGCTCTATTATCCGTGCCATAGGAGTATAAAAAACTTTGGTCATGTGGTAGAACTCATAGTCGTTTGGGCGCCATCTTTGAAAATTGTCGCCAAATTGATAAATTTTTTGTTTCAGCATGTCTCCCTACCCAATGATCCGATTTTAATTTTTAAAAGCCTGTTTTACTCCTTTTTTAAAGACAAACAAATTTTGTCATTACACATTTTTTGATAAATCAAGTAGTTTTTGAGATATACCAAGATTATTAGTATTTCTGCTTGCAAAAGAATATTATTGACATTTGTTTTCTTTTTGTTACATAGAGGGCTTTAAATCTTGCACAGAAGGGGATATTGACTTTATGTTTTTAAAGTTCGATGGATGGTACCCCTAAAGACTGCCTTAAAGTGGATGGTTTCTAAAACTGTTCACAAGATTATAGAAAAAATGAATTTGCAGCGAAATGATGCATTCTAGCGAAAAAAAATAAACAAAATGAGCATATTTTAATTCTTTTTCGAGCGGAATTACTAATAACTTGGTATATCTTAAGAACTACTTAATTCATCAAAAAATATGTAATCACAAAATTTGTAAAAAGGAGTATAACAAGCTCTAAATAATTAAAATCGGACCACTGGGTCGGAAGATACGCTTAAACAAAAAAACTCTATCAATTTGGCGGCCAATTTCAAAGATGGCGGCCAAACGACCATGAGTTCGACCACTTAAGCAAACTTTTTTTATACTCCTATGGGTGCTTAACAATGCCCCCGCAGTCAAACTGAGCGCACATATTAGGTCACACGTGACAGGAGCCAGCGCCTAGGCTAACTAGAAAAATGGCAAAAAATTGATAAAATTTCGAGAAGAGGATCAGCTAGGATTTATATAAATATGGCTCTGAAGTCAGGAAAGAGTCCATATTCAAAATGTGCAATTAGTTTTTGGAACCATTTTTATGTAACCTATACTTCATTCAGGCACACTGTGTACAGTTTTACTCTGTACCATTAGTTCCATGCCATGGATAATTGTTGGTATTTTTTTAGATTGATGAATCAGATATCTTTCCAAAACAAGCATGCATATCTTGTTGGCAGAGCCTCAAATATGCTTACAACATTAGAGAAAATATTTTAAAATCTGATAGAAATCTAAAAAAGATTTCCTTATTAGCAGAACCAGATGAAAATGGGTATGTTACAGAAGAAAATATACTGGCTAGTATAGAGGATGTTTTTTTTTCGAAAGAATCAGAGCCTGAGAAGATAGAAAATATTAAGGATAAAATTTCAGTGCCTAAGAAAGATAAAGGTTTATCTAATAATGAATTAGAATCAAATATTATTAATAGCATTTTCCATCAAGATCCACTCTCGACTGAATATATTAAGCTAGAAAACCATACTGATCAGCCTTTGGTATTATTAGTAGTAGACGACCAAGATAAAAAAGCAAGTAAAAGAAAAAAACCAGATAAATCTTTATGTACAATATGTGGTAAAAAAATCCTTGAAATTAACAAAATGGAACATATCCAAAATCATTTTAAAATGATGACAAAATGCGAAATTTGTGAATTTGAATGTGAGTTGAGTAACTATAGAATGCATATGAGGACTGCACACACCCTGGATTTAAAAGAGGTGAATATAAAATTTTTGCTATTTCTATATAGTCAGAGCATATTATTTTAAAAGGCTTTCCGTTTTCGGTCTAGAAGCAAATCATATTACTTTTTGGCAACACACCATTTCCCCCTAATTTGACCCCGCTGAATCGGAATATCTCTGTTGCCAACTCGAAAAATCGACAGGGACGGAGAAAATCCCCCCCAAACCCCCAAAAACCTGTTTTTTTCAGTTTTATGCAATTTTTTTGAAAACTAACCTTTTTATCAAAAATTGCAAAGAACAGTTTTTTGTGGAGAATAAAATTCCCTTTCCAACGATGTATTGGTCAATAAGGTTAGGAAAAGCAAGTAGCTCTTCAGTGGCGTACGTAAATTGGGATTATTTAGAAAAAACAAACAACAAAAAATTATAGGTTTTTCAAAATTTTCTGAAAAACTACACTTTTTTGGTAAAAATATGTAGTACACTTTATTGTAGAACAAAACATTTTCATTTAAAAACTTTATTAGAATGTCGGGTTGTTGCCATATTTAAGGCTTCAGGGGCGTACTAATATAAACTTATTTTCAAAAATAACTGAAATAATCAGTTTCTCTTGCATATTTAAATATCTTTTCTAACTAAGATTTTCAGAAAAAAATGTGCCTTTATTCTTTATTGAGGATAAGACAATTTCTTTTTAAATGATATATTATAAAGTGAGGTTAATGTTATGATAAATACTTCAAAAAGGTTCGTAATTTATACCTACTAAAATAAAATGTTTCCAAATTAAAATAAACTGTTTTTTGATTAGATTAGATATTTTGATTTATCTAAATAAGTTCTTTAAAGCAAAAAAACACCGGTGGTTATAAGGGGAGGGGGCATAGGGGCCATGGCCCCCCTAAGCAATATTTTTGTGCAGAAAGTAACAGTAGTAACTTTGACACAGCTGTTTTTGGTTATTTTTTTAAGCATATGGAACTAAAAATAAATGGTGAATCTTATGCAACGGTTTGGGGGGGGGGGCATAATCATAATTAGGTACTCATACTATCGACCTTTTGAACTTTCGAAATTTTGTTTTTTGATCTTTTGTACTTTCGGCCTTTTGTACTTTCGACCTTTTGTATTTTCGACCTTTTGTACTTTCGACCTTATTTTTTCGACCTTTTGTACTTTCGACATTTTATCCGCCGTTTTTTATTATCCACCGAAAAGCTAATAAGACACAAAATTGATTAGTTTGGATTGATCTTAAATAATTTCTTTAAATTAAGAACACCACTGGAGCGGTAAATATAAAATAATTTCCACTTTGTTATACATCGTTTGAGAGGAAATTTTATTGGCTATGACGAAGTATAGAACACATTTTTTGATAAAGAGCTTGGTTTTTAAGAAAATTGAATAAAACTTATGAAAAACATGTTTTTTTAAATAATTTGTTGAAATCACCCCCATTGACGGACGTCGCTGGAGAGTTTGCTATAAGTCAAACCCCACCGAGTTTTACATTTTGAAAAAGGGAATTTCCTTGTCTACAAAAAACTGTAGAACAAGTTTTTTTATTTTAAGCTTAGTTTTTGAGAAAATTAGATAAAACATGTAACAAAAATGGTTTATTTTCTGTTTTTTCAAAATTAATTTAATTTACGGATGCCCCTGAAGTTTTATTTATAAAACCGATTTAATCATGTTACACGTCATTTTGAAGGAAATTTTATTGAGTATACCAAAATGTAATAGATGGTTTTCTGTAGAAAAATTAAATAAATCTTGGAAAAGCATAGGTATTTTTTCAACTTTTTTTAATTACTTCAATTAACGGACGCCGCTGAAGAGCTTGTTATTAGTCTAACTTTATTAAGTTATACCGTGTTGAAAAGGGAATTTTATTGTCTACAATAAAGTATATTATACATTTTTCTCTTAGAAGCTCAGTTTTTAAGAAAATTTGAAAAAACCTCAAACTTTCAGATTTTGGGGGGTCTGGGGGGTTTTTGGAGGTTTTTGCAGCCATTAAAAAATTTTTTTATTTTTTACTTATACAAATATACAGGGTGTTCCTTAAGGGTTTGCGAATATTTAAGGAGGTGATTCTACATTAAAAAATAATGATAATTTGTCGTATAAACTATGGTCGAAAAATGCACCGTTATAAAAATACAGGGTGTTAAAGTTTTCAAAAAAAAATTGAAATTTATAAATAATTTCGAAATTATTAGGGATATTTTATTTAAATTTGGTACATAACCATAAATGTCTAAGGCGCATATTTTCCAAGAAGAAAATGATTTTTAACTTCGACAGTGGCGTGCGTACGGGCACTAGCTTTTTAATTTTTTTAGAAAAAAATAGTACGCCACTGGTTTTTTTCAAAAAAGTTTTACTTTTTGAATTATCCACTTAATTCTAAAGAAAAAAGGTCTCTTAATTTTTTTCTCTACAGGGCGTCGTTCTTGAGTAAAAAAATAAAAACCGTTGTTCTGCAAAAGCAAAATAATGTGACCATTTAAAGAATACAATTGATTAAGTTGCCTTAGAAATATATCTATTTAATTTAAATTTAGTACGTAATAATAGGCTATTAAGATGCGTTTTTCTCAATAAAAAAAAAATGTTTAGCTTCATCAGTGGCGTGTGTACGGGTACTAAATTTTAAATTTTTAAAGAAAAAATAGTACGCCACTGGTTTTTTTTAAAACATTTTTCTTCTTTCGAATTCCTCGTTTAATTTAAAAGAAAAAAAGTATCTTTAGTTTTTTTTCTACAGGGCGTCGTTTTTGAGTAAAAAAATAAAAACCGTTGTGTTGCCAAAGAATGTAATTTATTTAAGAATACATTAATCTAGTTGCCTTGGAAATACTTAAAATATGACACTTGTTCAATTGTTTTTATATGTATTTGTCATTTTGTAGCATTAGTTTATGATCGGTTAGGTTTATTTGATGTAAATTATCTTTTTTGCTAATTTATTTTTACAATCTTTCCAAAAATGGTTATTTATTCCAATGCAGAAATGGCGGAAATGCATTACATGTATGGTCTCGCCGATGGTAATGCAGAGGAAGCCAGACGTCTGTTCCACCAGAGGTATCCAAACCGTGTTTTGCCAGACAGCCGAACCTTTTCTAATATCCATCGGCGTCTAGTTGAAACTGGCAGTATTAGATGGGGTACAGCTGAAGGTAGACCTCAAATTGTAAGAACACCTGAAATTGAGGAAGCGGTATTGCAGGAAGTGGAGGAACATCCTGAAACCAGCACGAGGAAAATCGCCAGAAACCTAAACATTTGCCACCAAATTGTATGGAGGATTTTAGTGGATTTTTTATTGTATCCTTACCATATTTTAAGAGTCCAGGCTTTATTGCCAAGAGGTTTTCCAGGGCGAGTAACTTTCTGCCAGTGGTATGTCCATAATATTGAACGAAATCCGCAATTCGAAAATTTAATTATGTTTACAGACGAAGCTAATTTTCCAAGAAATGCCATTCAAAATGTACTTAATAATCATTTGTGGGCAGAAGAAAATCCTCATGCGGTAAGTCAAACGCATTTTCAGCAACAATTTTCGGTTAACGTGTGGGCAGGCATTATTCATAATTATTTAATTGGTCCGTTCTTCTTGCCAGGATGGCTTAACGGGCAATCTTATCTAAACTTTCTACAAGAACAATTGCCCTTATTGTTAGATGATATTCCACTGGCCACAAGAAATCAAATGTGGTACATGCACGATGGTGCACCTGCCCATTTCAACCTTGAAGTTCGTAATCATTTAGATACTGTTTATCCAAATCGTTGGATAGGCCGTGGTGGAACCCAAGAATGGCCACCAAGGTCCCCCGACCTTAACAGTTTAGACTTTTTTGTGGGGACATCTTAAAACCCTGGTCTATACAAATCCGCCCATTAATACCGTTGAAGAATTAAGAGAAAGAATAGTTCTGTCCTGCGACAGAATAAGAAATACTGCAGGAATATTCCAAAGAGTACGCAGTTCTATGAGAAGGCGGGCAGAAGCATGCATTTTAAGTGGAGAGGGCCATTTTCAGCAATTTTTGTAAAAACGTTATTTGTAATATGTATTGTATTAAATTATTGATTTAAAATTATTCTAATTTTGCAAGCCTTTTTTTGCGTTCCTGTAAAATTTATACAACTGCACATAGCAGGTTTTAGATTGTCAATGACGATATTCAAATGCATGATTAATTGCAAAATTGTATTTAATAAATTACATTACTTTCCTTTGGCAAAACAAAGGTTTTTATTTTTTTACTCAAAAACGACGCCCTGTAGAAAAAAAAAATAAAGAGACTTTTTTCTTTAGAATTAAGTGCACTATTCAAAAAGTAAAAATGTTTTGAAAAAAACCAGTGGCGTACTATTTTTTCTTTAAAAATTTAAAATTTAGTACCCGTACGCACGCCACTGATGAAGCTACACATTATTTTTTTATTGAGAAAAACGCATCTTAATAGCCTATTATTACGTACTAAATTTGAATTAAATCGAGATATTTCTAAGGCAACTTGATCAATTGTATTCTTTAAATGGTCACATCATTTTGCTTTTCGGCCATTTCAAGTGATTTGGATTTTTCTTATAAAATACAAAAGTGCATTAAAATATATTTTTAATGCACTTAATGGTAAAACCAATATAAATCTTATCTACGTTTCAAGCCAAAAGATTCAGGAGAACAAAAACATGTTAACCTCTGGATGGGACAGCGTCCTGCCCATTGCAGGGCTTCAATCATGCCACTTTTTTAGGCCTGTGTCCGAAAAAATGTTGGAAATTGGTTACACCCATCAAAACAATAAAGGAAAGATATCTATAACAAAACATTAATCATTAATTTATTGTTAAAATTAGTTCGTCGTTATTGTTCCCTTTAATTTAGTTGATGTTGTTATTTATACTAAAATAAATTATAAAAAAATATTCCATAATTCTTAAGGTTTTTTTGTTCCGTCCACAACCGTCCCGTCCACAACCAATAAATATTATTTTTTCGTCACGAATTCTTATAAAAAATTTATTTCTTAATCAATTAGTGTTTTACTAGTATTTTGTTATAAACTAAAAACTATATCTATTTTCTTAAAACAACCATTTCAGAAATTTTTGTTGTTTTTATGTTAACTAAAATGATACGGATTTTTCCTGTCCCCTCCACAACCGTCATTTATTGATATTATCTCTACTATAAAAACATGTTGCTTGCATTTATATCTTCCAAAATATTGTCTAATTAATGAAGAATATATTTGCTAATTTTGGTGTTAAAATATTACATAACAAATTGGCTACAATATTTTTTGGATGTCCTATTTTGTGATTTTTCCACATGCTTGAAATGGCCGTTTTGCAGAACAACGGTTTTTATTTTGTTACTTAAGAACGACGCCCTGTAGAGAAAAAAATTAAGAGACCTTTTTTCTTTCGAATTAAGTGGAAAATTCAAAACGTAAAACTTTTTTGAAAAAAACCAGTGGCGTACTATTTTTTTCTGTAAAAATAAAAAAGCTAGTGCCCGTACGCACGCCACTGTCGAAGTTAACAACCATTTTCTTCTTGGAAAATATGCGCCTTAGACATTTATGGTTATGTGCCAAATTTGAATAAAATATCCCCAATGATTTGGAAATTATTAATAAATTTCAATTTTTTTTTAAAAACTTTAACACCCTGTATTTTTATAACGGTGTATTTTTCGACCATAGTTTATACGACAAATTATCATTATTTTTTAATGTAGAATCACCTCCTTAAATATTCGCAAACCTTTAAGGAACACCCTGTATATTTTGAATGTATCTGTAACAATTTGGACTTTCCAGCGGCAATTTAAAATTCCGCCGCCATTTTGGCCGCCATCTTGAATATCTCAGCCCCTGTCAATATTTCGAGTTGGCAACAGAGATATTCGGATTCAGCGGGGTCAAAATAGGGGGAATTGCCCATTTGCCAAAAAGTAATATAAAATGCTTCTAGAAAGTGGATTTTCCCGAATCTTACCTGAACTAATAAAACTGTCTCGTCTTTTACATTAATTATCATAAGAGCAATTCCACGCCAAGTCATCCAATTTACAAAAAAAGTGTTGCCCTGACATTTAATTTTTTTCTTTAATCATGTTTACTAAATCAAACAGCTTATGCTTAACCACTTTTGCACAATATTAAATTTTGAAATCCAATCAGTCTGTTGCACAAGCATTTAAAGAGTCTAAAAATGGGCAAAATGGGACTTTAAAGAAAAAATTATGCTCATAGTAAACAGCACCTAAAAAAAAATCAACCCATAACTTTGAAAACATGCATAAAAGTAGTTTTCAAAAAAATGTGAGGTTTTGCAAAATTTTTTACACTGGCTTGATTAGAGCAATTTAGAGAACATCCAAAAAATGCAGAAATTTTCGAAGTTTTCATATTTATTTGGGGGATAAATGTTTTCTTAAATTTTTGATAGAGTGTTGGAAAGCTATACTCAAGGACTATATCTTCCTTGTATAAAACATATTTAAAAAGTAGACGTTACCTTGGAGTTTCAAGTTAATAATGTCTGGGATATCCCTCAACTTCAGCATCAAAAATGACCCTGTCTATCGGGGTGCTGGTGATAATCAAGTAGGGCAAATTTTTCACTGTATCATATACTTTTAAAAACAAGAATAAAAAATCTGGGTCTGTAATCCTTAAGGTCACTACACATTTTTTTGTTATTTAAATATTTTTAGTAATGTTAAATTGCATCACAAATTACAGGCGAGGATCTACGGGGGGGGATGCCCCCCCTCCCAAATCTGAAACTTTACTTAGTTTTGACACACAGAATACACCTCCTGGTCACTACGCAAAATAGTTTTGTGAATTATTTATTATGATATTTTCCCCCCCAAATAAAGTTTCTAGATCCGCCCCTGCAAATTAAGGTTTATCAGAAGGTAAAGTTTATTCATATGAGCACTGTTCACTAAATTATGATCTACTCTCTTCATAAGGTCACTACACAAATTTTTTAAAAGTTTATTTACTTTTTTAGTAGTTACCTACTGTTATATTTAAAAAATCGGAAAAGAAGTTGAGTTCTATAATTTCAGAAACCGAACAATAATTTTTTACTGAGCTTGATGATAACATCTATAGTTAAATCATCCAGAGGAGTGAAAGAATGGTGTCCAGTTGTTGTTCGTTCGTTTCACAGTACCTCCAACCGCATCACATGAACTTTTACCAAGCGTTAGTTTAGTGGTTAGTTTTTTTTAATGCCCAGTGGCGTATGCAGACATTTTCCAATGGGGTTGGGAGAGGGGGCTTGAGGAAAAGCAAAGTCTCGAAATCCATTTATTTCTTCATTCAGAAAAAATCAATCTTTAGGAGAAGTTATTTTTGGAAGGATTAGGCCTCCAACCCCCCTCCCTCCTGCGTACGCCACTGTTAAACCTGAACCATTTCATTTACCAAAGAAAGAAACTAATTAATGTCCGTGTCTCACCAGAAATTTATTCTTAAAACTAAGAAAAAAATTCCGACAGTGTAAGAAGATGGGACTTGAACCCACAAACTAGGATTTCACGCAAAACAGTATGTCGCTATAAATAAGATCCACTGACGATAATTTTTTTCTTTTTGCGACTGAATAAAAAAATGTGATTTTTTACATGCTTTAACCAAATAGCTTAAAAGTTGATGTTAAAATGACAGACCCAGATTTTTTATTTTACTTTTATTTAGACGATACATTGTCAAGTAAAACAAGGCACAAGCGAAGTTTTAATAGACAGATAGACATGCTAATTTTTTCAGTCAAAAGTTGCCAATTCTGAGGTTTTTGCGGTTTTTCAAATTTTAAAAAATTTAGTTTGCTGAAACCAATAGATCTAAAAAATTTTCTTTTGCCTTGTATGATAGTCAAGGTACTGGGCTTTGAAGTGCGTACAGACTTTTTTTTGATGGACGATAGTCCGCACCGGTGTAAATAATTAAACATCGAGAATATCATAAAATTTACTATTTTTTTAAAACTATTTTTGCCATGTCAAAAAAGTGAGGATAATTTTTTTTCTGTATAGGATCATTCAACCAATATTATAGATTTCTTCCGTCAAATTTGTTCTTACATTAGATTTAATACAATAGAAATAAAAAAAAATTAAGGCCATAACTGATTTTCTTCTTTTTTTACAAGCTTTTATTTAGCTTCAGATGTTCTGTCTAACTAACTATCTAACTAACTATCTATCAAATCTTGTGAAGCGTTTTTGACACTTCCCATTATCCGATTTGGATGAAATTTGGTACACACATAGTGGTCCCATGACAATACAACATTAAGAAAAAAACCTAGTACCTCTGCATTTTTCTGCTAGATTGATTTTTGCAATAGTGATATTTAATTGATACAGATATCTTATCGTGCTAACATCGTCAAAATTTCCATCAGTCGGCCATCGCTTTTATTATTATGATAATATTAGAATGTTAGAAAATAATTTTTTAATTTTTAGTGCATTTTATAAAAGCTTGTGACTTAAATTTTTTTTTTACCAATTTATTTTTACTTTTAAAGTGGCCTGTAAAATACGGGAGGCGACATTAAAAATTAAAATTTATTAATTTGGTATTCTCAAGGACACTTTATCATCAAAATTTAGATTTTTTTCGTGACATAGCAGCTTCCCCTGTTGGATGATTTGGCGTGGAATTACTCTTAACTTCTGAAAGTGGGCATTGTTACTTTTACATAATTTTACATTTATAGCGGAGGAAAGTAAATTAAAATTTTGGGGTTTTTAAATTTTTTCCTATATTTTTATCATAGTTCTGCCAAAGCTCAGCTCTCTAGCGTTTCTGGGAATTTTTCCAAGGGTTTGGCCATAATTTCTATCAGTCTGCCAAATTTCAGCTTTGTAGCATCTCTGGAAGTACAGTAGAATTTTGATGATCTATACATGAGTGACTGAGTGAGTTGCAATTTCGACGTTTTTTGAAATTTCGTAACTATTTTACTACTTTATGGACGTTCATAAAACTTGGAGGGGTTGTTAACTCTATAAAGATCTACGACTGTGCAAAGTTTGAGTTTCCTAGCTCATTCCGAAGTAAAGTTTTAGATATGTCAAATATGGGCTGAAATGTTTCAAGAAAAGCAATTCCGTGCCCCCAGATAGAACAGCCACGTACCAGCAAAATTTACCACCACACATATTCACATGAAGGGCTTCAAGTTATCTAAAACTGATCATTGTAACTACAATTTTAATTTATTTAAAGAAAATTGTGTTGTTTCGGATGATTATGATTATTAAACCTTGGTGACAAAATATTTATTTTTATACTCAACTTTGTTCTAGAATGTCAAGTAAAAATGTTGTGATTTAAAATTCTAGAAACTTCATGGTTTAATTTAATGTACCTATGTTTCCTTCTTGTTACGGTAGTCTACAAGATATTCAGGTTAGAAATTTAAAATAAACCCGAGTGACACCCGTTCAGACGCTTACATTGGCTGTTTTTTAATATTTTTTCGTAATTAAAATTGAAGCGTGCTTATGATATTTCACTAGAAATTTTGCTTCTAAAATTGAAACAAATTGTAGTGGTCTGCTAATTTAAAAAAAGAATCTAAATTGGCAATTGAACCGTAAAGAAAATTCCATTATTTTTTAAAACAACGCTATTGGACAATATAACATTAAAGTAACTCTCGTTATTCTATTCAACAAATCACAATACTATACGTAGACTTTAACTATAGCCACTGACTGACACTGTATAACATCTTACTTGTAGAGACTGTGAGCTTACACTAAATAAACAAAGAATAGATTCTAGCCTTTTTATCATCTCTGCTGGATGATGAAATATCCGCCAAATCAAGGTTCTAAAACCACGAGGCAAAATAGGCGCCAACACTGGCTAATTTTAATTAGGACAGAAAAACAAGGCAAAATCTTGATCAAAATGGCTGTGAATGATTTCTTTCTGTACCTACCTTCAGGCACTGGCGGCTGCTACAGGGAGGGCAACGGGGCAGTGCCCTCCCAAAACTAGACAACAAACAGTATTTTTAATCGATTTATTTAAAAAAAGTTCCCTTACGATATGATTGTCTAGTTCTTTTTATTATCTGTCGTTAACAACAAGCGATTAATTGGGTGAACTTTTTTAGCATAAATAATTACAAGCCGGCAGCGCCGCGCGGGGCAAGGTTTCAATTTCACCCGTTTTTCAGCGGGGTATGGGTGGATGTTCTCGAGCGGGGGTCGGAGGAATGTTTATTTTAGTTGAAGTCGGCCATCATCATCGTGCGGAAACGTCCGTTGCTCTTCTACGTGTTGCCGGTTCTATCCTTAGTGAAAAGCCTTGCCGGTCACGTGTCATTGTTTTTGTTATCGTTTGTTTATAAAATGGAAATAAATACCGTCGATTACATTATTAACTGTGCAAATTTAAACACGTTGACATATGAACTTCGATTAAAAATAAAATCTTTAGGGCCACATAGACCGGATCTAAAAATTACCCGAAATTTTAGTGCAAGTAATGCCGAAGGGTGTTCCAAAAAAACTTAAGCCGGGATCAAACGACTCGTGTACTTGGCGAATAATTGGTACTTGGGTATACTTGCCATGTCGTGAGTGGGTTACTTGTACAAATATTATTTGTCACTCGTTGGTTTTCCATTTGTGGTCGGTAAAAATGGCCCGAGTTAAAAGGCTCACGATTATTCGTACACTTGCCAAATACTGTTGTATGTTTACGCTCTCGTACTTGTAAATTGTACACGTCGTGTGAGCGCTCTGCTTGCTATCGCAATGCTCGTATACTGGCCAAGTACCCAAATAATTGTGTATTTGCCAAGTACACGAGTCGTTTGAGCCCGCCTTTATAATAGAAAATTTAATAAAAACTTATACGATGCTGAAAACTGGTTGTGTGGTTGTGAAAAAAGAAATGCTTTTTTTGCTTTATTTGTCTTGTTATGAACAATCCACAAAGTGATCCTGCGTGGGTGGCAAAGGGAATCTGTGATATCAAGAACTTTAGTGAAAAGTTAAAAAGACACAAAGTAAGTGGTATTTATTTAAATAACCACATAGAATTTTCTATGCTAGGCAAGACTGATATTAGGTGCCAATTAAATAGTGCCTATAGGCAAAACATTACCGAACATAATAAAAATGTGGCAAATAATAGACATATACTTAGTAGGTTAATAGATTGTTTAAAATTCTGTGGGATTTTTGAGGTTGCTCTATGGGGCCATGATGAGTCTGAAACTGGTGCTAATCCGAGCACTTTGCGCATGTAAAAGAAGGGCAAATAGACTTTATCTATAAACAAATAAACTAAGAACTACACCAAGTAGCTGCTTGTTTCTAAAATGCTAAATTAAAATTGTTGAGGTAAGTTTTTTTTATCTCCTTTTCCATGCAATATAAATTTCTGCCCCCCCCCCTCAATTTGTAACGTCACCAGCCGCCACTGTAATATACATATATTAAAAATTTGGACTCGCAACTGTCATTACTCGATTTCAAAAATGGTTGTGGAAAAATAAATAATTTTGCGCTGTAGGAATTGGCATCCTCAGTGTCACCGAAGATTTTTGCCTTCTTAATTCCATAAGCTTGTTGCCCTAGTAGTAGTAATAGTAGTGGTGGGGAGACCATTTTTGGTCTAGCG
Source organism: Aspidapion aeneum (assembly GCA_963576565.1). NCBI lineage: Eukaryota > Metazoa > Arthropoda > Insecta > Coleoptera > Brentidae > Aspidapion > Aspidapion aeneum. The sequence continues at coordinate 32,158,729 of OY755039.1, forward strand.
ACTATGTCACTATGGCAAGAGGACTTAATTTTGCGTGACACCTCTTTTTCAAGGACAGGGATCTTTATACTGCATAACAAGTATACACAGTGGACCCACGCTTTTACACCCCTTCCGAAAGGTGGTCCTGCTACATGTTAGACTTGCATCTATCTAACCCCGCTATCGTCCCAGCTGAAATTGATTATAGACGATAGACTTCTTTCCCTTTCAGCGCAACAGTTGTGGTCGTTGTAAGTTGACTGTAGGATATTTATGCTGGCGCCATCCTGGTTCCGACTATATAGCACTTATAGCAGGCTCCTGGGTTATTATTCCTGGTTCCTCGGCTGGATGCGTGTCGGCTCCTGAACTACACCTGCGTATATTCTCGATGTTCAAGGTCAACTTATATTTTTGCGTGCATCACATCGCATGCTTATTCGATGACGGCTGTTGAACGCTGAAAAGGAAGTGGGCGACGGCCTTTTTTTTTTTGTTTTTGCATCGTTGTTCGAGACGCGAACCTGGTACCTTCTGCATGTGAAGCCGACGACCATACCAGGGCACTACCCTGCTGCCCTATGTCACTATGTCAAAAGTTTTTCGTAATTACAAATAATCTTTTAGGTTTACACATGCATAGTATGTAAGGCCACATTCCAGTACAACTGTTTATTTCAAATTCACAGAGAGAAGGCCCATTTTGGTATCGACTTTAATGAAACATACATTAACAACTTTCAAAAGAAAATCGGAATCAAGCTTAACCGAAGGGCGGCCAGGATTTTGTTACCAAAGGCCGAAAAATATAAATGTGAGATTTGTGATAAGGTAAATTACACAACTCCGCAAAAAAAGTTATATTTTCTAGGTCGCTGAAACCGAATCCGGGATCTTTCTCACGTCAAAATTTTCCATAACCTCAAAAGGAAATCTGAAAACCTGTCATTTATTTTTTGAGTTTATGGAAAATCCTGACTTTATGGGGTAAAATAGACACCAGATTCGGTTTCAGCGATCCCGAAAACTTAAAGTAAACATACTCAACCTCAGAAGTAATGCACAACTACATAAAAAGTAAATGGATCCATGACGGATTTGATACCTTCCTAGCTTAGCCTATTAGCACACGTCAAGTGAAGCCAAGATATTATCTCAGCATTGAAAACAGTTTTTTGTAAATATCTCAGCAGTTACAAAGTTTATGGTTATAACACAAATTATTGAGCAAAATTTGGTCTACTATATTCTGAAAACCGAATATTGATGCGACGCTCCGTTAAAAAGTTTAAAAAATTTTAATGTTTTAATTGTCAAAGAATTGTAATTAACATTAATCGATTTTGACAAAAAATCTAATCAGCTTGTTAGAGTGTCGAACATCGGTTTAGCGGTTTAGGAGCTATCGTGTTACGGACAGAAATAATATACACACACACACACACACACAGACATCACGACGATATTGCTAAGATAGGTCAAAATATACGCAAATAATACATTTTGGGCGTTATCTCAAAAAACATTTTTTCGTCGAAAATAATACATTTTCTGGCCATTGCTACGCGGGCTTTTCTGTACAGTACACAGATTGGTCCTTTTGACTTTTTTCAAAGTGCATACCTCGTAAACAGAGCAAAAATCAAGATTCAAAGAGGGATAACTTTCTATCACCTTTCTACATTATATATTATTATATTATAAATGGAAAAAATAACCTAAAAGCAAAGCTAAAAATTTACAAAAAACTTGTTTTTTAAAGTAGTTTGTCCATAATATTTTTTTGCGGCATCCTAGGTTTGTCCATAACATTTTTTTGCGGCATCCTATAGACTGGGCCTATAAAAACAAGCCTTGGTTTTATTTTATTTGCCTTATAATTAAAATAACTCGCTTGACAGACTTTTTTTCCAAATTATGGTTTTTCTAACATATTTATGTCTTGTTTCTGTCTGTCTAATTAAACTATTAAAAAAAAGTGTTCGATACTGTAATGACGAACGGAGCATCACATCAATTTCAGAATGTAGTAGAACCTATTTTTCCCAATAATTTTTGTTATAATTAAAAGATATTTACAAAAACCTGTTTTTAAGGCTGATATAGCAAGGAGTTCACTTGGAGTGTGCTAATGGGCTAGGAAGGTATCAGATCCTTCATGGATATATTTATTTCACCTATGTTTCTTTACTAGAAAGACTAGTTTTATTACTAAGACAAAAAGTTTTGCTTATTCATATCTTCTGACGCATTTTCCACCATCGGAAAACACCCTTAATATACAGTGTGCCCACGGATTGAGTGTACGTAAGGTATAAATGACAAAAATATTTCGATTTAGATTCTGATTTTTTGGGAATTGTTCCTACTTGGTCTCAAACTAAGAAGTTAAAAAAATGAGCCAAATCAATTAAAATACAGGGTGGTTTAGTAGGGTGATTTCATGACGTAAGGTATAAATTACAAAAAATGTTCGATTTAGATTTTGATTCTCTGGGAATGCTCTTGCTTGGTCTAAAAATAATTTGTCAGGATATAAAATAATGTCTTCTTAACTAAATGGCGCAAGTTACGTTTATGAGCAAGTGCACATTAACCATAAACAATCTAAGGAAATAAACTTCTGTATATGGTTCAATTTGTATTGAAACGTGTAATAAACTATATACAGAATTAAAAGCAATAAGCAATTGACCGGTCATCGACGATGTTTATACAGGAAACAAAACACACAATCCTATCAATGGCAAACGGTTTTTAATAAAAGCATCTCCACAAGAGTTTAACAGTTAGTTGTAAGCTGAGAACATAACGTCCCGTACGTACAAGTTAACAGTGTAGACAAGTAGTACTCAGAAGTCGATCGCATCTAGAGGATACGCATTTATTAGTAATTATTACTATTGTTAGATAAAACTTTAAACTGTGTTACGTTACGTTTAAACCCCCTCGTGACAATTTATTAAAAAAATGAGCCAAATCAATTAATATACAGGGTGGTTTAGTAGCTTAATTTGATAAAAAGTGTTAAGAGTAAAGTACCTTTGTTTTACGAGATATCAGAAAAGGTTATTAAGAAAAGTTGTTTAGAATTAAAACTTACGACTGATTCTAAACAAAATTTTCATAATCGACGTATAAAATCAAAGTTGGCTAATTTTTCTGAAAATTGAGAATCAGCCGTAGCTTTAAATTATAAACAACTTTTCCTAATAACCTTTTTTGATATCTCTTAAAACAAACTGGCAATTTTTCTGTTATTTATGCCTTACTTGCACTTAATCCGTGGACACACTGTAGATTTTTTTAAAATTTACTTTTGTTTTCTGACTGAGATAACAAGTTCCAAACGACTACAAAGTAAGATAATAAATGATAAAACCCTTCAACGCAATTTTTCTTTTTTAGTCCTTAATGTAGAATCAAACCCTAATCTCGTTTTTAGGAATTTTTGGAGGCTTGTAGGTGGAAATTGCATATGCATACCCACGCCCTAAATCAGTGTTCAATATGCGGGAAGATGATTAAAGGCAGGTCTAATTTGAAACAGCACATAGAATCGCATAGCGATAAAAGAGTTGTATGCAGTATATGCGGAAGTAAGTACTATCGCTTAAGCTACGTTTACATTTGGAGAGTTTACTGGCGGAAAGTATTTTCAGCCACTAAACTTGCTTTGTTGGAGAATTTACTGGCGGAAAGTACTGGCAGCCACTAAACTTTTGTGTTTACACGTTTTCAAGTTTACTTGCCAAGCAGTTAAAAAGAAAATGGCGGTAGTGCGTGCTGCTGTTAAATTTGTTATGTGTTTGAAATTGCCAATAATTTAATAAATAAGTTAGAACGCAAGAAAACTAGGAAAAAACGAGTTTGGGTTAGAGATTGGATCAGACGCAGAACGACTCTTAAAGGAAATATCAACTGAAGATCCCGATTTTTATAGGAATTTTATGAGATTATCATACCAAAAACTTAAAAAACTGTTAAGACTAGATTAACATAAAGTGACCAAATCGGAAACGTGTATGAGCAGTCCTATTTCTCGCAAAATAAATTGGAAGTCACATTACGCTATCTGGCCACTGGTGATAGTTTTGCTTCCTTGCAGTATTTATACAGACTACCGAAATGTACTATTTCAGTTTTTTTACCGGAGGTTGATGATGAACTTGATATTCCACAAAATTTCATATTTTTGATATACGTTTAAAGATGAAATTATCTGATTTCCATTCCACTTATTCATTGTAAAAAACGTGGACACTTTCTCACAGAAGGCTTGCTGACATGTGTTTACATTTGGAGAGTACTGGCGGAAAGTACTGGCAGCCACTAAACTAGCCGGCCCGTGAACTTTTGGAAAGTACTTGCGGGAGAGTAGCAAGTGCACTTTCTTGTAGTTTATACATGGCAAGTTTAGTGGCTGCGAGTACTTTCGGCCAGTAAACTCTCTAAATGTAAACGTAGTTGTACTAGCGGGAGAGTAGCAAGTGAACTTTCTTGTAGTTTACATATGGCAAGTTTAGTGGCTGCCAGTACTTTCCGCCAGTAAACTCTCCAAATGTAAACGTAGCTTTAGAGCATAAATACGACGCATACCCATGCTTTCTTACACGCGATGCTTCAAGCCAGGACCCCAATTAATTCTTACACCAGTATTTACTAAGACCTTAAGATTTAGCATTATAGACCGGGTTTAAGTGTCAAGTCTATAGACTTGATACCGACCGGGTTAAGTGTATTTTTTTAATACTCACAGGTCAAATAACTGCAAAGATTTGGTTCAACCTAATGTGCAATATGATAGTAAGCATTTATCAGTGAGTTTCATCTCATATAAATTCAAAGTAACTTTAGAAACAAAGAAAAACCACAAAAATTTTGTAACGAAATATCATTTTTTGGAAATTTAGTCCGTGCAGTCGTAGGATTCCCGTTAAAAATAGTCTCAAAGTGTAGTACCACCCCTGAGGGGTGGTTTAAAGTTCGAAAAACAATAGAAATAATCCATGATTGACAAAAATATACAAAAATATTCAAATCTAAACAATACATAAATAACTTAAAACTATATCTGTAGATGCATTACCGTATTAAATACGTATCAATATATAAATACTGTAAAAAGCACAAGATCACACTTTTCAATTACACATTCACCAAAACAATCGACTCTCGGTTTCCTGTCTAAAAAATTAACATGTAAAATATAGCGGACAGCTGACACTGACTTACACCGTTTTTATTCGACATTTCCTAGTGACGTTTGGAGGTTTAAATATGGCTACCATTTTTAAACCAAAATATTTTATTATTTTTATTTATTTATAACCTTTGTGTGGAAATAATATCTTTGTTACAATGAAAAAAGATGACCCATATCGCAAGGTATTTATGAACAATTTATATAATTGAATCGGTCTTTTCAAAAACAACACGAGTCACATTTCTCTAATTTTACAGGAGAGGAAAAAAACTACCTGGAAACCTGGACTATTGTTATTTTTGCACAGACTTAAAAATTCGGTTATTGCATAATATATCAATAGATTAAGTGCGGACTATTGTCGTTTTTGCTCAGAACGTGTATTTACCTTAGAGGAAGTCGATTCCACTGAAAAACTCTGAGTTTCTGAAAAAAGTGCACTCATGTTGTTTTTGAAATGACCGATTCAATTATTAAAAACTATTGCATTCACGGGAAAAATAAGTTAAACCCAAAATGTAGACTTTTAAATCTAGGATTGTAGCACTTAGCACTGTAGACCCTTTAGTAAATACTGGTGTTAATGTTTCTTTTTCGGGTAGACAGGATTTCGGTTACTGCGCATGCCTCAGTTTTGGTGGGTTAGGAACATATTGCGCTACGTCACTACATTATTTGAAAATTTGTCAAAAATTTAAGGTTATGTCCGAGGGGTGGCTCGGTATATCCTTTTGGTTCGGTTCGGTTCTGTTCGGTTCAAACCTGTCATTAGCATTAATGGATTTTGAACAAAATCTAATCAGCTCGTAAGAGTGCCGAACCATATTTTACCTGAAAATTTTATAAAAATCGGTTCAGTGGTTTAGGAGCTATCGTGTCACGTGCTTGTCAACCACTGTTTTTGCTAGTTTTGTCAAATAAATTTGGGATAAAAACTAACTGTTAAAAACTGTTCAGGGTCTTAAAACATTAGTCTTTTCATTAAAGTAGGAAAAGCTTAAAATTTACTTTATTTTCAAACAAAAAAAAATAACAACCACTGACAGCCTCCGCCATTTTGACAAGGCCGTGATAAAATCAAAGTATAGCGAGTTTGACGGAATTCGGTTAGACTACCTAAACGAATTTTCCGCTTTTTTAAAGGTAATGTCAAAGACATGGTGCACTCATTCTTTTGGTTGGTTGTGAAATCCAATATTTGGCTGTTCTATATTACGGTGGATAGAATAGACCGGTGTTCGGATCTTATAAATATATGTCGAATTTGCACGACACTGGTGGTTCAGCTGATTTTTGTAAACAAAAGTGAGATATGATATGAACAACTAATATTTTTTGAATTTTTTAAAGACTAAGGCAATTTTTCTACTATTTTTTAGTATATTCTTATAAAATAATATTTTTCAGACATACCAGTCGTTATTTTTTGTAGCCTGCTTCATTTCTCTTTACACAAAAATTAAAATTCGAAGAAAATAATGTGTTCGTTTCAGCTTCAAAAATAATCCGCTAACCTACATCTTTGTTTACTTCCCAAGTCCTCTGTTCACTTTTAATACTAAACGATCACATTCAGTTTGACTTGTAGTTTAAGTTTTGTGTAATAACAAATAAAGCGGCTAAAAAAATAACGACAATAAGTCTATAAAATTATATTTTATAAGGATGTACTAGAAAACAGTGGGAAAATTGCCTTAGTTTTCAAAAAATTCAAAAAAATTTAGTAGTTCCGATGTTCATGTCATATCTAACTTTTGTTTACAAAAATCAGCTGGACCACCAGTGACGTGAAAAATTCGACATATATATATATATATATATATATATATATATATAAGATCCGAACAACGTTCTATTCTATTCACCGTGGTTCTACATCTCTGGTTTTGACAAGTTGTCACCCATGGGCGCTGCGACCCAAGGTCTTAATACTTTTACACAGGTTGCCTACAGAATTTGACCAGTCATGTAAACTTAACTGGACGACTGTAATGCGTCATCGGGTTTCCATAAAACAAATGGTTTAGCAACCCGGTGGCGTAAATTTTTAAATCTGATTACAGTTGGCCAGTCAGGTTCAATGACCTATCAAAACATGTGTGTGTAAAGACCTGGGCTCCGACCTAGCTACGAATTGGTGTAAAAGAAACTAGCTTTACTTTTTTCACAAAATTAAAGCCACCGTGGGAACGAATGATTTCTATCTTCCACCTATTCCGGCCCTTGTGCTATAATTTGCACAAAAAATATACAGTCGAACCTCTATAACTCGAACTCAAGGGGACAAACACTTCGAGTTATGGAGAGTTCGAGTTATAGAAATTCGAGTTAAAGAGGTTAAAATACTTATAAAAAGTGCAGGGACCACTTAAAAGGTTCGAGTTAGAGAGGTTCGACTGTAATTTATTGATGTTAATCTTTTAGGACCTCAGAAAGACCTAAGAAGTCATATGTACGCTGTACATTCCAAAAAAATTTATCGCTGTGAACATTGTGAAAGGACATACCCCCTCGCTTATAGACTGAAGTTGCACATTAAAAAGATGCATCAAGGTATGCTTGTTTTTTGCACTTAAGTGCCATCGTGCTTTGAAGAAAAGCAACATTTTCTTTCTTTAACGCTATAACAAAAAATAAAACAGTTTTTCCCTTGTACGAGGGTTGTCTTTTAAGTTCTGCATATACAGCTGGAATAAAACAGTAGAGACACCTGGGGGAATATATGCTGAAATGCTCAAATATGGATCAGATAAACTACAGTGAAAGTCGCGAATAACGACGTCGCATATTACAACGGAGACTGCGTAGTTTGGTTGGATTTACGTTTAATGTATTGCAGATAAAGTCTGGTTATAGCGATGCCGGTTATAGCGACAAAGTCGCTTTAAGCGTCCATAATAAAGAAAATTTGACGGGCCGGATATAACGACTTACTGCAATCGATTTTTGCCTGGTGATTATGCATGGCTTTAAGAATTCTCGGGGAATCAGCACGACGCGACGGGGAAATCCCATAGTCTAGGCTCTTATGAAATTTCTTATTTGTTTACATTTCATTTATAACCAACTGTGTTTTAGATCTAATTGTAGAAAATGACTTTAAAAAAAAATAAAAATTTTGTCCATTGAGGAGAGGAGAAAGGCTTAATAATTTGTAGACTTAAGGCAGGTGAGTCCAATAGTACTATTGCAAGGGAGTTGGGCTTATCGGATTCAACTGTATCTACAGTTTGGAAAAACCGAGATGTAACACAGGATGTATTTAATGAAAATTTGTTACCAAAAAAAAATGGCCCGATACCACAGGCGAAAGCGGAACAATTCGGCAGAATAATGAATAAAGGACCGGAATATAAATGCTCAGAAAGTTGGATTAAACGTTTCCGAAAAAGACACAATATTGTGTATGGAAAAGTAAGTAGTGAAGCTGCTTCCGTACCTGCTGGAGTAACAGAAAACTGGCTTGAAACAGTATGGCCTGAAATAAGAAAAGGTTATACTAGTGACAAAATTTTTAACTCAGATGAGACGGGCCTTTTCTTTAAAATGATTCCAGATAAGACACAGAAATTTAAAGATAAAAAATGCTCTGGTGGAAAAATGTCGAAGGAAAGAATCACTCTTTTGGTTTAATAAATATTAATTATATTAATTAATAAATTAATTGTTATTGGTAAATCAAAAAACCCCCGTTGCTTTAAAAACGTTAAATCGTTACCTGTGACATACATGTCTAACAAAAAAGCCTGGATGACTTCAGATTTATTTATCAAGATCTTGCGGGATTGGGACGCTGAACTAAAGAGAAAAAATAATAAAATTTTACTCTTAGGAGACAGCTGTCCAGCGTACCCAAAAGTGTTAAATTTAAAGAATATTAATCTTCAATTTCTTCCACCAAATACCACATCAGTGCTGCCGCCATTTTAGAAAATTTCAGTTAATGAATATCGTTGAAAACAATCAGTTAAACAAGGAGTCTGTTATTAATATTTTGGATGCAATATCGATGATCAGCAAAGCCTGGAACAGGTTGTCGCAACAAACAATCGCGAACTGTTTTAAACATGCAGGTTTCTTAGAGTTAACAACAGACACTGACGATTTTGAAGACGACTCAGAAGAAGAAAATATTTCTTTGGCCGAGTTGGCAAGAAAAACGAATAATGGCTTTGAAACAGAAGATGACATGACTCTCGCTGTAATTAAAGATAACCTTAACTGGTCAGATAAATTATTGACAGATTTTGTAAATGTTGATCTTTACTTGGAAGCAAACAGTTCTATGCCTGATGAGCAAATTGCAGCTGAAGTGCCTGCGAATCAAGAGATCCCGCATCAAAATAGTGAAGACGCATCTGATGATGGAGAAGAATTGAGACCACCATCTACTATAGAAGCTTTACGAGTTGTGAAAATCCTAAATAGCTTTGTACTTTACTGTCATGACAGTGACAAAATGCTTCTAGACGGTCAGTACCATAGCGAAAAAAATCAAATCGATTTACTCACGTTTTAAAAAACAAGCAAAAATGGTAGATTATTTGATTAAGTAAAATGTATGTATGTTTAGTTATTGCAGATATTAATACATATGTGCATAATATTTGGGTACGTCTTACTTGTTTCAGTAGATTTTATCCGACTTTTTATGTACTTTTAGGGTAAATAATAAAAAAGTTATAACATATTTTGTTTAAAATAAGTAAGTCCTATTATAACGACGACCGGTTATAGCGACCCTTCTTTGGTGGTCCCTTTGCCGTCGTTATATCCGACTTTCAATGTACTCGAAAATCTCACATATATATTATTATCAATCAATGCATAAACGGACATCCAGAACCTAATGATTGGAAAATTGCATTCATATCCTCAATACATATAAAAGGAAACAAGCTGGATTGCAACAATTACAGAGGAATTTCAGTAACCAGTACTCTAAGTAGATTGTACCGTGAGATTCTCAGAGATCTAATAGAGAATGATTTTCATGAACAAGAAGAAGGAGAGCAAAGTGGGTTTCGTGCAGGCAGATCTTGTAGTGATAATGTTTTTTGTCTTAAACAAGGAATTGAGAAAACAAGCGCCAAAAATATATAGTATAAGAGCCCAGTAGGATTTTGGGCTTGAATTGCAAACCGATACTATTTTTTAATCGATTCGTCATAAGACCATGTTCCAAAAAAAATGGAGATACCTGCGAAAATCCTGCATAAACAACCCGCCATCTTTGTTTAAAGATGGCGAAAAGGAGTTTGAATCAAATGTACGTAACTTTTTTATTATGACATCGATTTTACTCAAACAAATTGTGGTTAGCTTCTACTATAATGGTCTCTCCAAACCACTATCAATACTTTGTTTTTTATTTGTCTCTATACTATAAGTTCTGTAAGTTCCTCAAATATGCTGTTTTTTTTTTAGGTTTTTTAATTTTTTAAAGAAAACTACTGGATTTACAAAAAAAAAACATAAAAAATAAAGAATATGCAGATTGTTAAGATGTATTCATTGGGGGTCTAATATTTGTTGTAGATTAAGCCGTTCTCGAGTTACACTTAAAAAACCACTAAATTGGCCTATACCTACTCCCAGGTACAAAATTTTCATATTTTTACCAAAGTCATGAAAGTTACTAAGAAACTATACAGATTGAAAAAGGATGTCAAGCTTAATAAGAAACGGCTATTAGTTTCAAACAGAAACTGATACTGAGGTAGATATGGCGGCTTAAACATGGCCGAAGCGTAATTTACAATTTTATTTTTGAGGGTAATTTTTTTATGTAATACGAACCCCTACGGGGTCAAAGTATACCCCCGCTAAAAGGCAATTTAATTATCTTCAAAAAAGGATAGCACATTTTTTGTCGTAAAGTTAATAGTTTTCCTGAAAAACACGACAATGGCATGGGTCCATTAAGGGAAAAAACAATTTATGCACAGATAAGCGAATCCCAGTTAGATATTTAAACTCAGCGTCAAAAATCTTACAAAAAACATATTTGATACTTTTCTCTTAAATGGACAGGGGTCACGTGATTTTGGCAACTTCTTAACGGTTTGAGCTAGAGACTTGGTTCTTTTTTTGATTTGTGGACAAAAATGACCGATCAAAATTAATCACCACTGGCATGTTTTTATATTTGTAAAATATATACAGGGTGTCCCAAAAATCCGGGTCTACCCAAATATCTACTGAACTATTGCAGATAACTGAACCATATTTGGTAGTGATCGATGACATCGAGAGATTTATTTTATGCATACATTAACAAAAAAGTTTAAAAAATACATTAAGAAAAAAGTTATATTTATATTTTAGCTATTTATTCGATTTTTATTTTCTAAAAAACACCCTGTATTTCGAAAACGGAGCAATGTCGGACTAAAGTAGGTGGCTTTTAATTGTACTGACCTTTCATACACACAGACTGTATAAGTAATTTTATCCATATTTCCGTGCTTTTCCATGTTTTTCCCGGGTATGCTGTAATTGACTAGAGGCAAACAACCAAAACTTTAAACTACATGGCAATACCAACAAAAAAATATGTGTCAAAAATTCCCACGTATGGGGGATGGCGGGTATAGCTAAATTTAAAAATTTGTAAAAAATGGTAAAAGAATAAGTTTTACAGTCGATAGAATTTGACACGTTTTTTATCATAGGCAAGGGACAGTTGGCGTACATGGTTTTTCAAAGACCTTTCAAACAAGATATCTCTCAATAGGGTTTTTGTTTAAAACAACAAACTTGTAAATTTTGACAAAAACTGAGAAAATTAGTTTTGACAGTCCATAGATTTTGACAGATTTGATTGTGTAGACAATTAACGGCTATATCAAAATATGTATTTAGTTGTCAAATACCTATAAAATAAGGTATCAATCGATAAGGATTTATAATTAAAATTTTTAAGTTGATCGCCCCTATGTCGCCCCCTAATGCAGGAGCAGCACAACCGCCTCTTCATAAAATAGATCTCTTGATGTTAACGATTACTGCCAAATATGGTTCAGTTATCTTCAATAGTTCAGAAGATGTTTGAGTGAACTCAGAGTTTTGGGACACCCTGTATATATATATATATATATATATATATATATATATATATATATATATATCTTGTTTTCGCTCACTCTCGTGGCATCTCCTTCTTACTCTCTTGGCTAATTTTAGTGTCAGGAAGAGAAGCGAATCTGTCAGAATAGTGCCCGGCACAATTAGTGCCTGGCACTATTGCAATAAGTCCCTAATACAAAAAACAAGGGATTTTAATCTTAGTAACCAGCTTAGGAAAGGGAAGACCTCGGGCAAGACTGCATTCCCGGCCGTTTTAACAAACAGTAAAAATAAAGAGCCCTCAAAAAGTTGGCGGCAAATTCAGTTGAAAAGGGTACACTAGAAGATTGGATTTTCAATAAACCAAAACATATTAACAAGACTTATTTTATAATAATTTTTAATGGGTTCAAAAAAACGTCATATAGAAATAGCGGTATATGATACCGGTAACAGCGTTAGTATAAGTTTTTGTGTTTGCCTCTCTGAGTGGGTACATGAAAAAAACTGATGTAACTCGTAAACGAAATGATCGATGGCTGTTTCGTTTTATCCATTTATCAGGGAAAATACTACGAATTTACTTTTTTAGGTGAAATAAAGCAAATATTTACCTGTAGATAAGCAGGTACTAAAACTAAAAGAAAAGTTTAGGCCAATTAAATATAGTGTGTATTCCGGATACATTTACCTACTTATTTTATGGAGATTTATGTAAGAAATACAACTTTGGATAAATGTAAAAAAGGCAAAAACTAAAAATTGTCTTTATTATTATATATTTATTTATTGCTCGACATTACAAAAACCCCTGTAAATATTTTTAACTCCTATAGAGCATCTGTATCATTTTAACCAAAATTGTATTTCTTACACAGTTTTCGAAATCGAACTTTATCTGGGACACCCTGTATATTATTTTAGTGTTAAAAATTCATGGATAACGAAGTTAGAAATAGTGCCAATTGAAATGGAGATGAAAAGTGACAATCAGGGATAAAAAGTGGCAGATCGGGCCTAAAAAGAAGTACGAAAAGTAGCGAATAAACCATTTTTTTTCTTGGCGAATTGTAGAGGGTGACACCAGTTTTAAACAAAAGTTTCACTTCAGAAATACTACCGCAAGAACAAAGGGAAATATACCAATATCAACATTTTTATCAGAAAATTTCAAAAAATTAATTTGGAAAAGAATAAAATTTCGAAATGCGGATTCGACTAGTTATAAAATTTGTTTTGGGCGCTAGGCGGCACCGTATTCAAAATTTTTAAAAATATGTTTTGTCGTCAAAATTGGATAATTTTGTCTACAAATCAGCTCTAGCTCAAACCATTAAGAAGTTGTCAACATCACGTGACCACCTGTCAATTTAACAGAAAAGTATCAAATATGTTTTTTGTAAGATTTTTTACGCTAAATTTAAATATGTAACTGCGGGTTCGCTTATCTGTGCATAAATTATTTTTTCCCTTAATGGACCCATGCCATTGTCGTACTTCTATGGAACGAAAACATCGAATTATGTATGCCGCATATTTTTTGTTTTTTTCAGTAAAACTATTAACTTTACGACAAAAAGTGTACTATCCTTTTTTAAAGATAATTAAATTGTCTTTTAGCTGAGGTACATTTTGACCCCGTAGGGGTTCGTTTTACATAAAAAAATTACCCTCAAAAATAAAATTTTAAATTACGCTTCGGCCATGTTTAAGCCGCCATATCTACCTCAGTATCAGTTTCTGTTTGAAACTAATAGCCGTTTCTTATTTATCTTGACATCCTTTTTCGTTCTGTGTAGTTTTTTACTAACTTTCATGACTTTGGTGAAAATATGAAAATTTTGTACCTGGGGGTAGGTATAGGCCAATTTAGTGGCTTTTTGAGTGTAACTCGAGAACCGCTTACCCTACAGCAAATATTAGACCCACCATGAATACATCTTAACAATCTGCATATTTTTTATATTTTATGTTTTTTTTGTAAAACCAGTAGTTTTCTTGAAAAAATCAAAAAACCTAAAAAAAAATAGCGTATTTGAGGAACTTACATAATTTAGCCGACCTACGCATCCTCGTTTCAACTCAAATACAAACACATACATACCGGGTATTAATTCTTAGTTAGTATTCAAGTCTTTGGTGAATTCCTTTTGGGGTTTATTGATACTTTATGATGAAATTATTAATTAAAGAATGGTCAGATTTTAACATTTTTTAAAGTAAAATTTGGGAGTGTACGTGCACTTATGGAGGAACCGCCACTGCTCTTAAAATAGTAGCAAAATCGGCCGTAACGCAATTAAATATCAGAGGTGGCGTATTATTTTGAGTGATGACTTTTTGTAAAAAACAAAAGTTGTGTAAAAATGGCGTTTCGTAGCGTGTTTTCTCAGTCTGTTTGGCTTTGCGACGTATCCGTTCTGGAAATTAATTTGATTTTACATAGTTACCAAAATCGAAATGGTAGATTGAAAATCTTAATGACGACCAAAATCATCCCACGATAGTGAGAAATTCCAGAAATGTGACAGAGTGGATGTGTAATCTTAACTAGGCGTCGAAATAAGTATGTGAAAAAACTTTTGAAATAGTATCATTCCAGTCACGGCTAATTTATAGGTAAAATATTAAAGTAGAGGAATTGTCAAACAGTAATATTTAAGGTAAAATAAAAGAATTTTGAACAACATCAATTTACAAAAATAAAATTTTAAATAGGAACCCACTGTCATCCCATGATAAAACTTGGCCTACATGTAAATAAATAGTCTAGAAAACAAATATAAAAAAAATGAACAAAATAAAAAATCCGTTTTTAAACTGCATCAAAAATAAATTTTGTGGTGAGACCCCTGCATTTTTTTTACAAGAAGGATGCCACTAGGCATACCATAATTCAGCTTGTAGACCTATAAGATCACACAGCAACTTTTACCTCGATATGCCTTTATGAATAACAAGGGTTTAAAGAAATCAAGTCAGTGCTAAAAAAGACGATATTAAGCATTTAAAAAAATTAATAACTCAAAAACTAGACTGCCAAAAAATCTAAAATTTTGTATTTTTACTTCTTTCTCCTCAGTACAGAATTTGACCAAAAATTATGAAAATCAAAAGTGGTCCAAACCATTGGTTGATTTGATATGGAAATTTTTGAACAATTTAATGTTTATTGACGTTTTATAATTTGTTTTTGACATAAATGGTATTATATTCAATTTTTTTCTGGATTGCTCGGAAAATTAAAAAATCAATATTTCTTATCTGATGTATTACAACAGCTATTTAGGACATAGTAATAGGTACATATTTATTTTATTAAAAATTCATGTTTTTGAACTAAAAACTTGATTTTCGGTTGTGTCACAGCTTCCCTGACTGTTATGTAAAAAATTAATATTTTTAGGTAAAAGAGATTTCACATGCGAAAAATGCGACAAAAAATTCTTCACTCAATTTACGTTAAAAAAACACATCCAAATGGTTCATCTTAAAATGAGAACGCACCAATGTCAATATTGTCAAAAAGCGTTTGCAAGCCGATGGGGCATGCGCACGCACGAAAGACAGCACACAGGAGTTCATCCATATATTTGCGAAATATGTGGAAAAGGCTTCGCGCAGAATGTGTCATTAAAAAGTAAGTTGAATAACAAATACTGTGATTATTTTCTTTTGTTGAATCTACAATCACCCATCACTCTCTACAACTCTTTCTCTCTCTCTCTCTCTCTCCAAGTTCCACCTTCGCGACGAAAGTTGGCAATCATCATGGCTAGTCTAATCTTGAATTTAGTTAAAATTCAATCCACTCTCTCGAGATCCTCAGCCACAATATATTTTATTTTGTTAAGTAATAATTAACATTAGGTATTTTGTTTAGCTTACCCTGTCCAAACACAAATGAGGGTCAGGCAAGAGGCAGTATATGGCAAGAATGGTTTTTTTATAAAAAGCACACATTTTTAGGATTTTGGGTATTATGCGATTATGAATATTTTTTTATTCCACTGTATTCGGAAAAAAGTCTTTATGGAACTCATTTATGGAATAGTGTTAAAAAAGGCTATTTTTAACTTTTATGTCGATTTCTGGCTCACGCTATAGGACATATTAACATTATTATTTTTATATACGCGCCATATTCTACTGCGGGGTACTTTTTACACGCTGCAAGGTCCGTGAACATCAAAAAAATATCATCTTATTAACAGCTCAGACTGATACAATTAACTTATACAGTGTCCGAAAAATTCCTGAACCCCCAAATATTTAGAAAAAAAAAGATATTCTTTATAAAAAGTTCTGCATGTTCCAAAACCTAAAATACAATCATCAGATATCAATTTTTTTTAGTCGTATACAATGTTTGTCAACAAATAACAATTTTGCAAGTGTAAAGTACCTTTATTTTTAACATTATCCAAAATTTTTATTAGGAAAAGTTGATCAGAACTAAAAATCCTGTTTAAATATGCATTTAGATTAAAAGTCATTTTTAATTTTTTGAAATGTATGTCGACAATCAGAACTTTAGTTTCATTTAACCTAGTCAAATAAATTGTTCCGACCGTGTAAAACGCGTTAGAATTTATAAAATAGTTAAAAATGGTGGCGTTATTAACTTTACCTACGAGCGTGCGGAAAGTGTCACTTTTCCTCACGCATTTTAGTTTTAAGTTTCACTTTTCCTCAATGTGTGCGAAAATGTACTTTTTCGCACGCCTTTTCCCACTCTTTTAAAAACTTAAGGGTGGCCTTAACTATCCAAACTATGAAAGTTTTCAAAAACCGGCCATGTCAAGGTTTTAATGTTTTAAATAACCATTTTCTTATTATTTTTATTTCTTTTGTTTTCCGCACACTCGATGAAAAAATAGGGTTCCTAACTATTGTGAAAAATTTCTTTTCTGCACTTGATTGCTCGCGTACGGAAAAGTGACACTTTCCGCACTTCTTAGGAAATATACTATTTTAATTCATCATGTAGAAAAATTTATAAAAAATAAGTATAAAATCAGTTTTTATTATAAATGGATGTAATTGCATATTTAAACGTGGCTTTTAGTTTTGATCAACTTTTCCTGATAGCTATTTTCGATATTGTCAAAAATAAAGATACTTTACTCTTGGGCAAAATGCATATTTTTTGACAAACCTTGTATACGACAAAAAAAATTTGATATCTGATGATTGTATTTTAGGTTTTAGAACATGCGAAACTTTTTATAAAGAATTACTTTTTTCCAAAAATTAAAAATAAAAAAGTTTACCATATATGGTTCCAACTTAGCTACATACTGTTCAGGACTTTTAGGGATAAATTTTTTCCCTTACTGGCCTTGAATATGACCTCGAAACATGATTTAGAAGTTATTTCAAGGTCAAGTTTAAAATGTTACATGAAAATAACCTTATTTGATTTCATAAGTTGGTCAAGTATGACAATTTTTGACTGTAAAGGAAGGCATTTCATTTTTATAACTTAAGCTAAATAGTCTTCAGTCTTGAATTTCCTTGTCGTATTATAACGTAATGTTGATTTTGTAATGTAGTGACCTTACTTTATGTTTCTAACGATACCTTAATATCAAAAATTGTCAAAAGTAACGACTAGAAAATTAAAAAAAAAACTCAACTATTTAGTTTTAGCCATACGCAGTTACTCTTTTGTGACTTTGAACCAAAAATATATTAAAAAGTAAATTTGTGATGTTGGTGTAAAATTAAAGGTAAAACTGTCGTCTCTGGATGAAAAGATGCATGTATGTGGACAAAAAATCGCACAAATAAAATTAACTCAAAGACATGCAGTTTTTGATTATTTTTTTTTGTTGCTGTCAATGCATATGATAAATAAAGAGGTTGAAAATGTCACAAAAGTGTAACTGCCTATGGCAAGACCTGTAGAGTAGTTTAAATTAAATATCTATGGCTATTTTTTGCATTTTAATGTCACGAAATTTCAGTTTGGCCATCGATAAAAAAGTTATAGAACTTAACCTTGAAATAACCTCTAAATCGAGGGGAAATTCGCCACCTTAAAAAACGTACAGTGATTTTTTTCGTAATGAATCCTAGCAATTTGCAGGTGTTTCCCAGTGATTTTATGGTGATTTACAGCGATTTTCATATGATTCCCAGAAAAATGTACAGTGATTCCCTGCGAATTTTCCCTCGCTCTAAATCATATTTTAAGGTGTGACCTGTAATTATAGTCCTTGCCATACGCATTTACACTTTTGTGACTTTGACATGAAATAAACATATTTCCTAACCCGAAATATATTAAAACGTAAAAATGTCATGTTGGTATAAAATTAAAAGTAAAACTGTCATTAGAAACTTATTGGAATACGTTATTTTAAAATCGACCGTATTGTGACACATTTAAATATAAAAAGCAGCTGCTTTCTTTCAAAATTCGGCTTTTGTGTATTTAAGAACCGGATTTATTAGTGTCTGTTTTTATTAAATGAAAGTTAGCGACTTTATTTTTAAATTGGACTTTGGTATGTCAATTTTGAGTGGTCAGCAGTCAGTTTTCTCCAATAAGTCCCTATTGCCTCTGGATAAAAAGATGCTGACTGGTAGGTTAACAAAAAAAATGCACAGATAAAAACAACTCAAAAACATGTCATTTTTCAGATTTTTTTTTGTTGCTGTCAGTAATGCATATGATAAATAAAGAGGTTGGAAATGTCACAAAAGTGTAACTGCCTATGGCAAGGACTATAGAACATTGACAAATTGGATTTGCCCAAAGTAAAAGCGACAAATCAAAAATGTCCCGGCATTTCTGATTTAGAAATGTCAAGTGCTTCTCAACCGCTGTTATTTGTTTCTTTGCCAGTTTTTTTAATTAAATATGGGATGAGTTCTAACTGTTAAAAACGGTTCAGGGCCTTAAAACATTACTTTTTCCATTAGAGTAAAAAAGTTCGAGAATTTCTTTATTTTTCAACAAAAACACAACATAAATAACTGACAGTCTCCGCCATTTTGACAAGACCGTGATAAAATCAAAGTATAAGTAGGTTTGGTTAGGCTGCCTACCAGTGCCCAACTATGTTTACCACGTTTTCAATGGTAATGTCAAACACATGGTATACCCACTCTATTTATTTTGGTTGGTTGTGAAATTCAATCTCTAGCTATTCGAATATCTCTGCATAAAAGTCATGTATTTAAATAATGTATCTTCTTTCTTTAGTCAGGGTATATCCATGTGGATAACAAAACAATCAAAAAACCAAAAACCTATCAGAACCGGGTATTCTATTTTTTTAGCGCATATGAAATCGACTCATCAAACTGGGAAAGTTACAGAAGACGATTCCACGCAGCTTGAGGATTTTACGCAAGATATGAATTCAACAGAGGATGACAATTACGGTGAAGTTTTGTATAAAGATTACAATGAATACGATGAAACAGAGTATGAAAATTTTACCACAGTATGTTGACTTTTTAATATTTTTACCGCTTATAATGGTTGTAAATTAATGTTTTGTTTTTTTAGAGGTCACAATATAACGGTTTATAGAATAATCAGTTTTGTTTATTCTCGCGCACAAATTGACAAAAGTAAAAATTTTATTCCAAAAAATGGAAATGCAAAAGGAAGAAACCTTTCTTCCTTTTGCCATCATGCGTTTTAGAAAGGCATAAGTAAAAATTTTGGGAATGGGACAATTCGCCGCGGCCAATTCGCCGCGGGACAATTCGCCGCGGGGACAATTCGCCGCAAGATTTTTGTTTTTTATGATATTACCATTGGCAATTGTTTAAACAGTGTTATTTAGCTTGACTTCATATAATATATTTGTTTATTTGTTTGATCATAACTTTTTCAAACTTTTTCAACTAGTTATTTGGTGGTTAGTATAATACAATTTAACATTTTTTTATTAGAAAAATAAATAAAATGGCGAATTTTCCTATTTATGAAACGATTTGCCTTAAACTTGAAACATCATGGCGCTTAGGATAACTTAATACAATTTTTTACTTAAATTTAAAAAAATGAAAATGGTGTATTTTCCCATTTATGAACCGATTTGCATCAAACTCGGAACTTTGAGATCTTTCAGGTCGCTGATTATTATTTTTGACTTAAATTTAAAAAAATGAAAATGGCGTATTTTCCCATTTATGAACCGATTTGCATCAAACTCGGAACTTTGATGGCGCACTTTCTTGTTTATAAACCGATTTGCCTCAAAATTGGGGGGGGGGGGGGGGGGTGGGCTGATTTCTCTGGGGGGGGGGGAGTCTCATGATAGCGCATTTTATACTCTTTAATCTTTTTATTCATGCAATATGTGAAAAATATCTAAAAAAATCTTAGGCTTGGGGGGCCTAGGCCCCGAGGAACCCGCCATTTTCAAGTTTTAAAATTTAAATCAAAAATTGTATTGAGTTACCTTCAATTTTGAGGCAAATCGGTTTATAAATAAGAAAGTGCGCCATTGTGGAACCGCCATTTTGATTTTTTAAAATTAAGTTAAAAATCATAATTAGCGACCTGAAAGATCTCAAAGTTCCGAGTTTCATGCAAATCGGTTCGTAAATGGGAAAATCCGCCATTTTGGATCCGCCATTTTATTTATTTTTCTAATAGAAAAAATTGTTGAATTGTATACTAACCCCAAATACCTAGTTGGAAAAGTTTTAAAAAGTTAAAATAAATATATTATATGAAGTCAAGCTAAATAAAACTGTTTAAACAATTGCCAATGGTAACATCATAAAATAAAAAATCTCGCGGCGAATTGTCCCCGCGGCGAATCGACCGGCGGCGAATTGTCCCGCGGCGAATCGGCCGCGGCGAGGCGGCTGCGGCAAATTGTCCCCTACCCAAAAATTTTATTCCATAAAATAGGAAATATCTTAATTTTTAAAATTTAAAATGCTTTAGTTTTAGAAATAGATAGTAACATAAAATGGTAGATTAGTGTCTTCAACTCACAATAAATGTGAATTCTCCAATTCCCACTCCTGCTCAGGAAACCTCTTTTTCGCTGGATTTTCAACTAGTATTAACAACTTTTTGAACCCTCGCATTAGCTTGCTGGGAGTATGAATGTCTTTTGAAGGTTTTTGAAAGCTGATGATGACTCTCTTAACTCGAAACAATAAAGACTTTAGTGGAGAAGACGTTGAGTTTTTTCTTTGTAATCAGTAATCAATAGGTAACAAAAAAATTTGTGTCATTCTATAAAAAATTACCAGCTGTCAACCGTATGTTTCTGTTTCCAGATCAACTCATTGCAACAAAAGTTCTTCGCGTTTAAAACACTTTGAAACAAATGGTCGCTGTTCCTTTAGGAAAACGGTCTGTATATAACACAAACATTTGCTTGCCGAAAGTCACGGTGATGTAAATCATATAATCGAGAATATTTTAATAGCAATTTTTAATAACAAATTACTGTTATAGGCTTAAACTATAATAGTGCCGCTTGTAATAATAACAATTAAAGAGATATATTATTATTTTTTAAATATGTATTTAGGATTTGTTTTTAAACGCATTAGTTTTTCTTTTAACAGATTTAACTAACATATTTAGCTCAGACTTGGGCTTTTTTACAATTTCTTTCTGCTCAACTTCTTCATTTCTTCGTTTTAATTTTTCTTCAATGAGACTTTCCATGGCTTTGGTCTTTTTGTAGTGAGGATCTGAAGGATCAAGGTTATAATGATGCGATGTAAAAAGCGCAGAAAATCGGTTGTCTTCAACGTCGATTTTAAAACTATCTTCTGTAGTTTCTGCTGCTATTTTTTGCTGTGATCTCTTCTTATTTTTCTTTGATTTTTTCTCGGTTTCACCATCCATTATTTTCTTAAGACTGAAGTGTTTTTGATCACCTTCAATATCGGCTGTTAATAATTGTAACTCGGAGTTTTCTACATTGTCACTTTCGTCCTTATTTTTTCTACTATAATTCTTGGATTTTTTTGATTTAGTTTTACTAAACTCACCGCTTTGGAATTCCTCGGCAAAGTACTCGTCATTCATATCTATGTCTGCTGGCATGTCAGAATCTGAGTTTGATTCCTCATGTTCACTATCACTATTCTGTTCAGTTTTCTTTTTGTTCCGCTTTTCTTTTCGTTTTTGTTTTCTTTTGTCGACATATTTCTCGAAAGGTGTTTTATCTTCACTGTCTTGCTTTTTCTTGGCCAATTCGTCAGTTTTTTCTTTTAAATTAATGCCCCAAGATATTTCTAGTTCAACGCCTTTTTTCTTTTTAGATTCTTTTTGTTTTATATCTTGAAGTAAAGCCTTGTATTTGGACACAGTATCTTCATCTTTTTTAACCTCAGAATCGGAGTTATTGCCCTGGTCATCACTTTCTTCTTCCTCGCTACTGCTTCCTATAATTATAAAATCACGATTAGATTTTAGTAGTCAAAGAAAATTCCAATTAAATTGCATTTATTTTGTGATTTAAGTTTTGTACCCACGAGGTTCAAAGGTTTAATGGAAACCAACAAGTCCTGACAGTCAACTGCTTTGTCCTAAAGGAACTCATCAGAAGACTGATGGTCGGTGTGATTTAGAAAGCTAAGTTGACCGTTATAAATTTCATCTTATTTTCTTGGTAAGAGAGATTGATAAACTGCAAGCTTTTACAAGTAACGTCATTTATCAAATGCGAGAGAAACTAAACACAAAAAACTAGGCAAGTAATAAACTGCGGTGGTAACTAAAGATGTGCCTTCTGACCATGATAACACATTGTCCTTTAGGCCGTGTTAACAACAATAATTGTGTTAACTTCGGGATGTCTTCGGTGTCGATCAGTCACGAAAAAAATGCATGTAAAACCAAATTGTTTTTACATGATAACCACAAAAACTTGATTTAAAATTAACGGGAAATTCAAATTTACCTTTGTCTTTGGATTAAGCGATAAATGCCACCAAAATATTTTAATTCCAGATACCAGTTTGAAATTTGGCACCATGCTTATCCATATACAAAAAAACGACGTTAACTACATGTGACGTTCAAATGTCAACAGTGTCAAATAGCGTTAGTCGTCGGCCGTTTTTGACACGACCAAAAACAAAACATATCTATTAAATCACGGACTAAATAGCATCGTACCTGCTAAGAAGTTATGAAAATCATTTAGATCAACATCATCTATTTTTCCGCTATTGACTTTCTCGGCGAATTCCAGCCTGTCAGGATTCGTCTCGTCCCAAGTGAGGTTAACTTTAGCCTGTTGTAAAGCGCTAGTGGTAAAGAACCTAGGTTGGTATTTTTCTGGCAACTTGTCGCAAGAATCTTTGGGTTGATCGTCAAACGTCATATCGTTTGGGATAAATCTATTAAAAAAAACACTAGTTAAAAACGTAAGTATTGCCAACAAATTCTCAGATATTGTCAGAAATTTAGTTTTTGGGGATATTGTGTTCGAATGTCAAAGTGCAAATACAAATTTTGTTGGGTTATGTCGATTTAAAAGGAAAAGTACTTCCATTGGTAAATAAAACAGATCTTGAAAAATCTTCACCACGATTAGTCATTAACTAGAAGAGGGAAAAGCATAAAGGCCTTAATTTTAAACCGTTTTAGGTTTCTGCCAAAACAATATTTGGATATTTTGGAATCATACATATCTGATAGACATTTCAGGAGTTAAACAGGAAGACTCATACTCAAATTTAAGAGAACTTCAAGCAGGCGTGCCCCAGGGTAGCGTACTAGGCCCTTATTTATACTTTTTATTCACTTGCGATATCCCAAAGCCAGAAAATTGTCACTTACTAACATTTGCCGATGATGCTGGTTTATTGACGGTAGAAAAATCTATTGAAGAATGCATAGAAAAACTTCAAGATGCCACCGAAGTTCACGGTTGGACCACAAATTGGCGAATAAAATTAAATGAAACCAAATCAATTTATGTTGATTTTACAAGCAAAATTATAAATCACATACAAATAACAATTAACAACATTCCTGTACCATATTCAAATCAGGCAAAATATCTCGGTATGACACTTGATGCCAAATTGCGCTGGAAAGCACCGAAGAACTTGAGATAAGGTATAGAAAAATGAACTGGCTAATTGGAAGAAAGTCTAATTTAACAATTCATAATAAGTTACTGCTTTATAGACAAATACTGAAACCAGTATGAACATATGGTATTCAACTATGGGGTTGTGCTAAAGAGAGTAACATTCTAGTTTTACAGAGATTTCGTTCGAAATAGTGACCTTCATCGGGATCTAAAAATCGAAGCTGTATGAGAGACTAAAAAAAAGGACGCAAAAAGCCATGAAGATAGAATCCATCGACATGTGAATGTGGAAGCAATTTAGCTTCTAGACAATACTATACTAGTTCGAAGATAGATGTATGTTAACATATTTGGATATATTAATATATCCAAATATGTCAACATACAGGGACTCTATTCGAAGACTAAAAAGAGTGAAGCCGCTTGAGCTAGTAAACTAAGTGAATTACATAAAACAAATAATGCTATAAACACAACACAATTGTGAGTTACAGACGAAACAAAGCGGGGAGAACTGTTGAGTAAACCCTAGTTAAGTGACTTTTTCTTGTAAATTAAGTTAAAACAAACTAACTAGATTGTAATACAATAAACACAGTGCGTTTGACAAATAAAAAAAATAGATTAGTCATTTCCATCAACGACGACGGCCGAACAGCCCGAAAGCACACCCACCATTGGACGATGGCCGCGAAAGCCTTTCACAATTTGATTTCCATCATTGTCTCACAAAATTCCATACGACGATATTGGTCATCACGAAAAATTTTATGAGTTCTTAACACTTTGTAAGAATGATAACCAGTCTTTAGAAGGACTCTTTTAACGGTGGTTGAAGACGTATGAACTGCTTTGGGAATTTGATAGCTTGTCAACTTAAGATTTTTCTGCACTGCACTCATTTAAAACGGTAGGTTTTTGTAACGAATTGGTGCCACGCAACCAGACAGTACGAAATTTTGGACAATTCTGAGAATTGTTGTCAAACTTGGTTCTGGGCGATTTGCCAAAGTTTCCGAAAAAAGCTCATGGGTACATCGCAATGATAATACTATTTGACCCATGAAAACATCAATGCTGTGCGCGGAAAATGTATTAGCATGTTTTCATGGGTGACAGCTGTTTTTGGTGCACATGGGCTTTGATCGTCGCTAAGGCTATTTCATGCACGCTTGAATTCTCCATACCAACGAGAAACTGTCGACTGATGTGGTGGTTCATTACCGAACACAGAAATCAACTCGGCAAGGCATTCTTGTTAAGATAATTTCCTTCGAAAGTTGTAAAAAATTATAGCCCAAAAATTTAGACTAGGTAAAGATTGAGGTTAAGTTTTAGTAACGCCATTCGATCAGTGTCGCCCTCTATGATCCTGTATGCAAAATATAAAATACAGCCCTCGTATATGTGAATAGTATTTGATTCGATAGCGTTAAGTTAAATTTAACCAACAGGCGTTGTAAAAGTCAATAGTCCATTTTCGCACATAAGGTAGTCACGCTGATAAAAAACACCTTAAATTTAAAGGTCAATAAAATTTTAATTTCCTAATTAATTGTATTAAGTAATTTACTATTGTATGTGGTAAGCATGACGCACTGTGTTTCAAAATGATAAACCAGCTAAATAATGTTTTGATCACAATCAAAAAAAAAAAAATATATATTATTTGACAAGCAGACATTCCAAAACATACTAAAATAAACCATTTAAAAAAATACTATTGTTTTTTAATTTGCAGTGCCGTAAAGCAGGACATTTATTGTTAAAAGTTGACCTAATAGGCCAGGCAAATTACACTTTGAGAGTAAAAAAATTATTAACAGGACTTGGACCATTGGAAATTGTAGAGCGGCGAAAAACAAAGTTAAAAAAAAATGCGTGGGGGTTAGGTTTGGGGGGGGGGGGGGGGTAAAAAGGAGCAACGAATCGTATTATTGCGATTTCCGGCGAAAGTTGACGTCGGAGGAAAAAGTGACATACAGAAAAGTCATAGGCCATAAAAATGTCTAAAACTTTTGTAAATATCATTTTTTACATAACCTCAAAATGTTCGATAAAAATTTAAAAAACCGTAATTTTTGTTTATTTTTTGTTTTTTTATTGTCATTTTTGCAAAAATAACGTCAGTTTAACAAAACTTGGTAAGAGTAAAGCGATTTAGTTGCTAAATGTCTACAATATTTTACAAACAAAAAAGTTTCTAAGATATTTGTTTTTTTCGCTCAAAAACACTTTTTTTTAAATGAAAATTCTCCTTCAGAAAATCATCGTGTCTAGTTCTGCTAGTACTCAGTTTTTGACATTGAGATATACTTTTTGGCGAAATAAAAAAACATGATAGTCATCATTTAAAAACATGTTCAAAAATTAAAAAAAACAAAAAATGTCACAATATTTTTTAAAGATATTAAAATATTTTTTAAAACTAGCTATATTACCTAATTCTACGGAAAAAAAATGGCTATTATTATGGCTCAAAAAAATAGGCTACCTGCCTTGCTTTTGGAATATTAATGTACACATATACATTTTGAAAAAAAAAATTTTTTTTCTAATAAACATTTTTTATCGCTCTGTCTGTTATTTTTGAAATCTCTCTGAGTTTTATCGCCCCCAGAGAGTGCCGCCCAAGGCGAAACACCCTGTCACCCCCTAGTTAAGCTACTGATATATGTACATGGATATTTACAGCATAATGTTCAGATTAAATAAATACATAACTAAATAATACTAAACTAATCTGGTCTTTTTGATAAAATCTCAGCTTCTTCTTCTTCGTGGTCTGAATATTGGTAACACTGGACTTCTGTGTCTTCAAAGATTTCTTCTGTATTACTTAGCTCCTCGGGTAACTGATTTTCTGTATTTGGGCAAAAGTCTGGCTGTTCATTTAAGGCATCAAATTCATCGAAATCTTCAGAAATTTTTTCAACTTTTGAACCGTGACATTTTATATATAAATCTGTACATCGCAACCCATGTTTTCGGCACCCGCATCTACTCTCACAATTGGTTACGCAGATGCAATTACTGGGTCTTCAGTAAAGCGAGGCATAAGTTCTTTTGAATTATTTCCAATCACTTCTTTCCATCCCCACTTGGTTGCAGTTAGATTGGTTCCAAGCCATGTTTGAATCTGAAAGTATGCTCTATAAGAGTGTTGTGTTGCTGCTCCAAGAGTTGGCGGTAATTTTTCCAATTTAAAACTAGACTTTCCAGTCAATAATTTGTATTGTTGATATCTCAAATCATCCAAAGATAATTTGTTATTACCGCACTTGTAAATAGATGAAACTAGCTTACATCCATTTTGGGCAATGACCTTGGGTTCCACATCAGTTTGATAAAAAGGCTTAACTGTGTCAAGTTGGGCGTTTTAATCAGTGAATTCAGTGTTGTTTTTTTTTCCTATTCCTGCAAAAGCAGATGTTGTATCACAGCCAGTAAAACAATGTAAAAATCCAACAATTGAACGATATTGTTCATATTTAAAACTTTTTGACAAATATATTTGGTCGTTTTCATCGTTAGTCGAATTTAATTGATTTATTATAACCAGAAGATCGATATCTTGGCCAACTACAACGACAGTTTTGTTATATTGAGCGACTCCTATTGCTACATCTATATTTTTATTTTTTTCGGCGATTTCTAGAGCTGTATTAATAATTAAGGTATCTGCGTCCTCTTCTGCTTGTTTAATTGTATATCCTTTAAATTTAAACGCTTTTGACAACTCCTTTATTAAATAAAATGAGAGATTCATAAGACATACCAAGTGATTCGTTTTCAATTATAAGGTTATTATTTGCTTTTGTTTTGTTTTTACTTTAAATACGTGTTTGTGCCTAGTTTTTACTATGTGCTGAAAAACACCTGTTCGGAAAAATCACACGTTTCAAATTAAAACGCATACAAAAATTTGACGTTTTCCGCACGATGCTAGAAAAGCGGTTATTCAAAATGAAATAAAAAATATTGTAGAATTTTTTTTTTGTTTTTTTTATTTTCGGACATATTTTTAAATGACAACTATCATGTTTTTATATTTCACCAAAAAGTATATCTCAATATCAAAAACTGAGTACTGGCCGAACTAGACATGATGATTTTCTGAAGGAGAAATTTCATTTAAAAAAAAAGTGTTTTTGAGCGAAAAAAACAAATATCTTAGAAACTTTATTTTTTTCTTTGCAAAATATTGCAGACATTTAGCAACCGTGGCTCTACTCCTACCAAGCTTTGTTAAACTGACGTTATTTGTGCAAAAATGAGAATAAAAAAACAAAAATTAAAAAGAATTATGGTTTTTTTCATTTTTCTCGAACATTTTGAGGTTATGTAAAAAATGATATTTACAAAAGTTTAAGACATTTTTATGGCCTATGACTCTTCTGTGTGTCACTTTTTTCTCCGACGTCAACTTTCGCCGGAAATCGCAATAATACGTTTCCCTGTCCCTTTTTACCCCCCCAAACCTAACCCGCAACGCCCCTGCTCACGCATTTTTTTTAAACTTCGTTTTTTCCCTCTCTACATTGTCCAATGCTTCAAGTGCTGTTAATATCTTTCTTTTTTTTGCCTTAAAATATGGTAATTCCGCTGGCCTATAAAAATATTTAAAAGTGGCTAGTTTGAAACCTAAATTACTCTGCTTAATAAAATAAAACTAGAAAGGTACGAAATGCCGGGAATTGCTAAAGGTATCTAGTTTGACATTACATATCTTTTACCATAACTTTACACCTTGATCGTAGATAACTAAATTTAAATATTTTATCGAATTTTTTATGTTTTTAGTAACTAAAGGTAACCGTAAGGATAATTAATTTGGGTATTACTTGGATCTTTTACTTTGACACCCTGTATAAGAAATACCAGTGTCTCTTACAGGCTACGATATTTTTTAGGTATTGTATTTGTTTACAATACGCCACTGTTTTTTTACCTTAAAATTATTATTGAAATTCTCATTCTTTGCTAAGCAAAGGTTGTCTGTTGATTTATTTCGTGTACGTACGGTTTTCGTCACAGTATACAAATTAAAAAAATAGTAATGACAAATCGGCTTTCCCGCCAAATATTTTTAGCGTCACACCCGGTACTTTTAGTTCAGAACAACAGCTCCGCGAAGGCGCTATCCCAGCAGAAAATGTCAGGGTCACTGCATCCTGGAAGCCTGGCGTCTCCCAGGGGCAGCGACACGAGTGTCAAAACCGTACTCCAAATTCCATAGACGTTCGTGAAAAATACTAATTTTTAAACAGTCTCAGAAAAAAAAATGTTTTAATAAAACTTAAAAAGAACTCGTTTTTATACAGCTTAAGAAATAAAAAATATGTTCCGTTCCTTGAGTTTTTGGGTTATGAATATTTATTGTAGGTATATTTATTGTTAAAAATCATTTTCTTTTAAATATTATTTGTGTTTTTTGTATAAAAATTATACGTAATAAATAAACAAACAGGACATAAATACATTTGTATGTTAAATGTTTATTAATACTATATAATATATTAAAGGACAAAATGAAACTTTAATAACAAGGTTTATAGCTATTTTTTGCATTGTTTAGTATATTTTTCAAGTTTTTCGGTGTGTTTAGGTTTTGTGGTCACTTTTTATCCCGATTTTTACATTTTATCAAAAGACAAAAAAAGCCCAAACACAGTTCGAGTTTTAGTAACGTTAGGCTTACTACTACTTACTTAATTACTTATAATTTTATAGTACATTTCATATAAATATCTTAATATTATTGTTCGAAAGCACAAACTTCGAAAATCATTTTCTTCAAACCGAAAATTGTTCCATAACATTTTCTTCGAACAAAAGATTATTCGAAAACGTTTTCTTCGAAAGGAAAATTGTTCGAAAACGTTTTCTTCAAACAGAAATTTTTCGAAATCATTTTCTTTGAACGAAAATGTGTTCGAAAATATTATTTTAAAAAGGAAATTTATTCAGAAACTGTTCTTTGAAAACAAATTTTTCGAAAAAAAAATTTTAGACCTGGCTTGCCAAACTTAACACAACTCATATAGTTCGACTAATGGGGTCTTTTTCTAACAATTTTTGGAAACAAAAACTTCCCTGACTTCTTTCCCGGGATCCTAGAGGGTGTGAAACCAAACCGAACCAACCGAAACCTATTTTCGAAAAATGATTTCCCTAAATTAGCTTTCCGGTCCTCAGTTTGGAAGGTTGAAATCGGTGTTACTCTAACCTTTCTCAATTGAACACATCAGGGGGTATCTGGACCGGTTGCGATCAATAGACAAAGTTTAGAAAAATACCAATTTCGACCTTCCAAAAGGAGGAAAGTAGACAAATTTTCAGACAGTTTACGATCCCGGGAAAGAAGGTAGGGTTTTTTTGAAAAAATATGTTAGAAAGCCTTGCCTTAGTCAAACTATAGAATTGTGTTACGTTTGGAAATCCAGGTCTAGAGCGTCTTTTTTCGAAAAACTTGCTTTCGAAGAAAATGTTTTCTATTCGAAGAAAATGTTTTTGAACAACTATTGCTTACGAACAAATTTCCGTTCGAAAACAAATTTCCGTTCAAAGAAATGGTTCGAAAACAAATTTCCGTTTGAAACAAAATGTTTTCGAACAAATTTCCTTTTGAAAAAAATGTTTTCGAACAAATTTCCGAAGGAAGAAAATTTTTTCGCACAATTTTCCGTTCGAAGAAATGGTTTCCGAACAAATTTCCGTTAAAAAAAAAATGTTTTCGAAACAAAAATGCGAACCGTCGTGTTGCTACCCAAAAAAATACCTAGAGATGGTAAATAAAAATTCTTAGACCTTGAGTTTTTATTGGATGTTGATTTTTTAAAAACTTTTGTTTGTGTGTGTTTGTACCTGTATGTCTCTTACTTCTACTTTGTTTTGCAATCAATAAAGTTTGCTACTTTCGATCTTTGTTTGGACCTTTTGTTTTTCAATCTTTTGTATTTTCGACCTTTTGTACTTTTGTATTTTCGACTTTTTGTACTTTCGACCTTTTCTTCGCCGCCCGCTTTTTTTTGAACACTAATAAAAATAATAGTAGGTATATTATAAACCTGGGGCGTACAGTATTTACTTTTAATCCCACGGCGGGAATTTTCATGCCCGACCGGAAGGAGGGCTATTAGTTTCTAAGTGACTACAAGGGACTTTAATGCTTTAAGGTTTATTTTTATATACTATAAAAATAATAATAATCATAAACTAAATAAATAGGTATTAAACCACTTACCGTACTGTAGTTTTAGCATGTCAACCCCCCCCCCCCGTATATAATAAAACAGTGGGCAGTGATAGTTGTCATGGCATTACATTAAACAAAAGTCAGTCAGATGCTAATAAACAATGTGGAAAAAATAATATTTATTTCATAACAAACTAAATAAGTTTAGTCGAGAAAAAGTTCGAATTACATTTCTCGAAGATGGAACAAACAAGGGACCAAAGAATAAAGCATATTCTTACTTTGAGATGGGCATGGAAAAGGCCACCGCAGGAAGCAGCTTTCAGTACCGAAAATGATGCAATAAACAGAATTTCGAAAATTTCACAGGTTTCCTGGTTTACATTCTGGAGAAGTCTAGAAAGTTAAATGCTTCGTTTATATGGAAGCAATATTCTATGCCGAAGGACACAATAACAATCGAAACGAACCAAGTCATCAGCAAACTACAGTAAGCTTACGGCAAGCTGAAGGCAACATAATAATCGTTATCGTGTATATATCTTGATTCCTTTTTGTTTTTTGTATTATGATAAAATAAAATAATCCAAAAACCTATATTTTGCCTTTATGGTTTTAAAGAAATTACTTTTGATCACTGGGGACAAGAAATACTACCTTAGTCCATGAAAAAAGGGATTAAACGTACACTTTTATTCCCTAGAGAGCATAAAAAAATTATTTAGAATATATATAAAACATGCAAACTATATTTTTGGTTTCTTGCGCTGTGTGGGTCCTAACACAGGGTCCTAATAAATATTGAAATCACAAAAAACTTAGGTTTGTTTATTTGGACAGTCAAATTTATATACCGGGTGTAACGGACAGTTCTTTACGTAACATTTGTCAAGGCCAACATGATAGCCCTGCATTTGTAAACCATTTAATTTTTTTAAAAATAAAAAAAGCTACGCTCTTGACAGTGTCAGATTTACGTTTTTCGTAAATGAGGTTATGTTTGGTGTCGCTACCCCTGGAGACGCCAGGCTTCCAGGATGCAGTGACTCTAAGAAAATGTAGGGTCACTGCATCCTGTAAGCTTGGCGTCTCCCAGGGGTAGCGACACGAGTGTCAAAACCGTACTCAATTTTCCATAGACGTTCGTAAAAAATGCTCATTTTTATACAGTCTGAGAAAAAAAAATGTTTTAATAAAACTTAAAAAGAACTCGTTTTTATACAGCTTAAGAAATAAAAAATATTTTCCTTGAATTTTTGGGTTGTGAGTATTTATTGTAGGTATATTAATTGTTAAAAATTATTTTCTTTTAAATATTATTTGTGTTTTTTGTAGAAAAATAATACGTACTAAATAAACAAAAAAGACTAAAAAAAATTATTAATAGTATATAATATATCAAGGGATAAAATGAAACTTTTATCACGATTTTTTGGGTATTTTTAGGTTTTGTGGTTTTTTTAGTCCCTTTTTATTCCGATTTTTGCATGCTCCTTTGTAATTGTGCGATTTTTGTAACAAAAATATACCAGTTTTAAACAGGTTTCCGTTTAAACCTCTACAAAGTATAATAGGAAAAGACAACTTTTTAAAACAGTAGAGAAAGAGACCTTTTTCTGAATTGTACACACACACAATTTTCTTAATGTGTGGGTGAGGTAAATATGATCTTACCTTAGATCCATCTTTGTCGCACTAGATTCATATTCTAAACCGTCACATTCAGTGTAGACTTTGTTGGCAGAAGCGGGACTGTCAAAAGTAATTACCGCATAGTAATATTTTAGCCTAAAACAAAAAATAAAATACAGTCAAAACAATAGGAAAAAAATTAGGTACTTTCAGCATGGGTAGGAAAATTGACCGCAACCAATTCACCGCCGGGCGATTTCTAACATACAAAAAAATTTGATAAATTTAGCAATATCCGTGTAGTGTTAAAGTTTGTTAAAAAAGTAATTATTATACAAAAATTGTGGCCTGTGGGATAGTTGTGGAAGATTTTTTAAAACTACCCTAGATCGATTGGTAATCTAATTTTCCTACTAAAATGTTGCAAAAGCTATAAGCTAAAATTTGTGAAAAAACATGAAAAAAGCCGCCTTGGATTTATGACGTCACACCGGCCCTCCTACTCAAACCAAAGAAGATATATCAACAAGAAGCGACAAAACCTGAATGACAGTAATGCAGTCCTATTACACTCAGAGCAACTTTATTTTTTACACGAAAAAAAGATGAAAACCTTACCAGCAAAAATATTGTCAGGATTCCCTGTATTTACTTTGTTTCAATGGTAATGTTATTTGTTTATTTGTATAATGGAACCAATGAATTATATACGACATTGAATGGAACCACGTCCTGTGTACAGGGATCCATGTTTTACTTTGGCCTGTAAATATATTTTCTATCACTTTTAACTGGTCTACCATGCTCTATGAGTTCTAGGACGTAACGAGTTTTAAAAGTGAATAACGTTTGTACCTGTATTTTTAATGTGCGTCTTCATCTCGCCACCGGCACGACCCGCGGCTGTGGCCAAAACGTTTTATCGGCCTAATCCATTTCTCTAGTGTCTAGTGGAAATTTTCTTTATGTTGATATAAAATAATTGCAGGTCTAAAGAAAAAAAAATTTGAATGTGATTCTTATTTTTGGAGCTCTCTAGAAAAAAGGAGGGGCGATAGCCCCTCCTGGGACCACCACTACCTAATGTATTTCTATATTAGTAGAATTTTATTTTTATAAATACAATTTTTTTGTATATTTTAGCTGTAATCAATTTTTTTTAAACCGACTGGAAAATAAGTTATTTCCGTATATTTTTTTTCTTTTTGAAACACTTTCCGTTCTCCAAAGGGACGAAAAAGGTCAAAGAGACCGGAAAATCTATTTTTACGATATTTTTTTTAACAATGATCTAAAATATGAAGTGATAATATTTAAATTTTTTACCGGAGCGGGTCTGTGACCGTGTTCCCAGAACACTGCTGGCTACGAGACTGTAAGTAATAAAGTTGGATGAATTACTGTATAAAAATTATTAAGATAAAGTAATATTATTAATAAAAATTATTGACAAAAATTGTTTTTTTTTATATTTTTATAGAAATATTTATTTTCTAATTACTATTTTTTCTATTTAAATCCATTACTGATTTTTCTGAATAAAAATATATAACCCTTTTTGCAATCAAATAAAAACCTAAAAAGGGTCGATTTTCTATGACCACAGTGTAGCTATATGATTGTACAGGTGTAATGTCCCTCTTAATTTATTGTAATTTTTGTTCTCAGTGTAATAGAATTGCACCATCAACCACAGTTACACAACATTTTTCTCAGTGTAATACAACTGCATTAGTAGCTGCGTTCGGTATTTACGTCGGACTAATCTGATTGATCCAAATCGTTCGTTAATTCCATCTAGATCTAGGGGAGGTAGATCTGAATCGTTCGGTAATTCTGCTCAGACTAGTCGGACGTAAATCTGGTTGCTCCGTACATTTTAATCGACGAAACAGATTAATCTGAGATTGTGACGTATGTTGTGTATTTGTTTTGTTTACAAAAATAATTTTTTTATGTAAAAAGATTGAAATCAAATTATTTGATGTTAAAGAAAACAAATTATATAAATTTTCGACCTCACAGGAAAATTTTGTCAAAATTATAGCTGGGCGTGAGTTGTAATTTGTACATAATATTTTTGGTTATATTTAAGGTTATAACCATTTATAAAAATTTGATCGATTTGATCTGGATCGTTCGTTAATTCCAATTTGCTTAGACTAATCTGTAATCACGTCACCAAAAATCCGTCTCGTCTGAGATGCAAATACCGAACGCTGCTTGTGTCATTTGGTTCAAGCGTGACGTCACATATTTGTTTCCCATATAAACAATGCTTTTAGTATTTCGCTTCTTGTTGATATATCTTCTTTGCTTAAACTGGAGGTAAACACCCGGTGACTTAAAACTTTGTGATCTATCACCAATCGACTTTTAAAAGAATTCTTCCACAACCTTCCACGGGATACCATAGGCCTCTTAACTTTACTGTATGTTTCCCGCTGCAATTTTTTGTGATATCATGAAATTCTTCTTAAAAAATTATTTATTTATGGAATAAGAAACAACGCTTTAGGTTGGTTTAAATCATACTTATCTAATCGCCTTCAATTTGTATCAATAAAAAATTTAAATTCAAATAAAAATAATATTCAATGTGGTGTTCCTCAAGGTTCAGTACTAGGACCAATACTTTTTTTAATTTACATTAATGATTTACTAAATATTATAATTTCTGGTTATTTTACAATATTTGCAGATGATACTACTATTCTTTGGAAAAATAAAAATATAGATATTCTCTGGAATAATATAAAAAATTATATTATTTGTCTAAAAACTTGGTTTGAATCAAACCAACTATCCCTTAATTTTTCAAAAACATATGTAATTGGTTTTAAAGAAATATCTCAAGAAATTATAAATATAAATAATAACAAAATTAATACTACAGATACTATATTAAATTTTTAGGACTTAACATTGACGAAAATTTTAAATTTCAAAACCATATTCATAATTTAAATAAAAAATTAAGTTCAGGTTGTTATTGTGTAAAAATTATTACAAATGAATTAGGTAAATCAATAGGCAGAAATGTATACTTCTTCAGGGGTACATGTTCAAAAAAGAGCAATTAGATATTTATGCAATGTAAATTCTAGATATCACTGCAAAGATTTGTTCATCAAAAATAATATTTTGACTCTTCTTTGTATTCTTGATACAATTTGTCTGATAAATAAACATCTAAATTATTTTGAAATAAACCAGAATACCCTTTTAACGAGACAAGTTGATAATCTTACATTACCTATACCACATTTATTTTTATTTAAAAAATCCATAATTTATAACGGTATAAAATTGTATAATAATTTGCCAAACAATATCAAACTTAATAATAACTATAACATATTATTTTATTTTCTTATCACTAAAGCTTTTTATTCAATTGACGAATTTCTTAATCAGAGTTACAAGTTAAAGAATAATTTTAAACTTAAAATTCTCAATTATATATATACTCATAATAAACCACTTATTGGATGGATTTATATATTTTATATTTTTTAAATGATTTCTATTATTATTATTATTATTATTAGTTATTTATTTGCTTTGTCTACAAAGTTTTATACTTTAAGACAATAAAGCTTGATTTGATTGATTGATTTGATATATAATTTAACGTCATTTTATTGAAAGGATCAACTTTCTATAGAGAAGTTTCAACCAAATTGAAGAATCTGCGCTGATAAAAAAGATATGACCGATTTTAAAAATTCCAAATTTTTGAATTTTGACAGTAATATGAAATCCCCAATCCTCTATCTTTTATATTTAAGTGAGTTTCCCAGTGTGATAATGTTTTTTGTTTTAAACAAGTAATTGAGACAAGGAGTGCCAGAAATATAGAGACTCATGAAGATCAATGAGAATATCTAGAACTGATCATATAAGATATGAGATCATAAAAGAAAGAATGGGAATCAAGGGAAGCATAACGGATGACATCATGAAAAGACAACGGATATGGTACGGTCATGTACAACGGATGAACGACGAAAGATTACCAAAGCATGTCCTAAAATGGCAACCAATAGGGCGCAGAAAAAGAGGGCGTCCTAAACTGGAATGGCAACAGTCAATCCAAAGATCAATGAGTCAAAAAAATCTGACGGAAGATGATTGTCAGGATCAAAGGAGGTGGAGAATAGGCGTCGGACAACGTAGAAAAACGGTCTAAACCGACATAGTAGAGTTTCCCATTCAATACCATCAACCAAATTATTATCAAATCAAAACTTGATTTACCTGTTTAGTTGATATTGCCTTAATTTTTCCATGTGATAGTTTGAACCCTCCTCATTGTCGTCGCAATTTGACGCCACTTCGGCATTTTTCGATTCGACTAGCTCGATTGGGCCTTTAATATCTTCTTCCAACATTCCTGGAATAAAAACATAGTGTCACAAATAATATCTAATCTTGATTTCATAATTTGAATGTAAACTGAGCAATTCAATAATATTGAAACATTATCTTGAAAGCTTTAGTTGGTTAGTTAACCAAGATGATGGTTTCGATACGGTTTTAGATATGGCCGTTTGGCCGCTACACACAGGAAAATTTAAGATTCTGGCTGGCCGAAAATCCACACTAACGATATTCTTCTAACGCAGCTAATTTCTCTCAGTTCTAACACAGATGACATTATTTTCGATGAAAATTGTTCCACTGATTCTTAGTTAGAAGATAAATAAAGCAAATATTTTCCATAAAAAATTATGTCATTAGTGTCAAAAGTGTACATACATAGTACATAGACCAATTAGATGCGTATATTTAAGGAAGTTTTCTTGTTTTTCCCTTATTTGAAGAATAGCTACACTGATCATCTTTAGAGACCCTTTGTGTTATAATCCGTTTCCGTTTTATAAAGCTATAATAATTTGAAGTCATGATTATTTTTTATTGTCAGTAAATAAAAGTTTTAAAGAATTTATAAATATATTTTTTTAATTTAAATTTTGCGGGGTTCATATGGCTTATACTGTCAGCGTAAAACCTTTTCAGTTCTTATTTTAAAAGTTACTTTAAAAACTTTTTCGTAAACTTTTATTATTCCTAGATCAACAAGCCTGCCTACGAGTAGGGGGTCGCATTAAGCATGCTTCTGAACTTTTCTGCTAGGCATCCGTTGCTCCTGGCACGTCCACACCGCACCGGCTTACTACAATACTTATCAAATCTACACATTCAAAATACTTTGGTCCAGGTTTCAAAACCCTGCATTATTTTATAAGGCAACAATTTTGGGTGCTTTCTTCTCGATACGCTATTGAAATAGGTCGTTTCTCATTGTATCCCATGCTTCAGACTTCATCCGAAATTTGCCGTGAAACTAATGGAAGATTTACCTACTCTATATACTACTTAATAGTAGGCCTCTCTATGCCCAAAGTCATCGAAGATATGTTCTCTGCCAAAGTCTAGATCCAAATGATCTCATTCCGCTTATTTCAGGGCATGTCCTACGCTGGAGCCCTTTAATGCCTTACCGGAATTTTCTTGTTATCTTTCAGCGGATACTTTTCTTGCAGCGCTTAAAATATTTGTCTCCAGACGTGGACGAGGTTCACACGTGTAACCCGGTAACGGTACTCCATTAGTCGGCGCCGATAGATTACTCTAAGTATGCAAAAGCTTAAGCATTTTGTGATACTTTTCCAGTCTTGGCGGTCCTCACTTATAACGGTATCCCTTTTGTCGGCGCCGATAGATTACTCTAAACCTACTCTAAGGAAGCATGCAAAAGCTTAAACATTTTGTGACACTTTTCCAGTCTTGGCGGTCCTCACTTAAATGGTTTAGCCAAGGCTGGGGTGGAATCCGCCAAGGCTCACCTCAAACGGGTTTTAGGCGAGTAACGTTTACCGAATGAAGAATTAATTACTTTGTTGGCCCCTCTATGCCAAAAGTCTAGATCCAAATGACCTCATTCCGCTTATTTTAGTGCATTTCCTTACGCTGGAACCTGACCTGAACCTAACCGGAACCCGATCTTTCCGACCACAAGCTTAACACCTTGGCCAAAGACTGCAAGCTGACTTTTGAAAAACGTGGCGTTTAGAATACATACGTGTCATTTCAAATTTCCCGAAGTATATGCATATCCCGCACTGATACGCCGCGCGAGTGTGCGCGAGAAGTCGCAACGGGAAAAGGGACAAACCTGCACGCAAAACGCCGACCGACGGTGCAACAAATTCATAAACCAGTTTATTGTAGCCTGAATGGCCTTTTAAAGAAAAAAAATATACATGGTTTAAAACTTAGATTTCTGGAATACATATAGGATGTGCTTTTATTAGCAAAAAAATTTAAATCTTCTATCGAGCCCTTTTTGAGAAATTTGAGAAAATAGTTTTTTGCTTAGGAATTTATGAAAATATTTTTTTAGATTTTTTTTTAAATTTACATACTTGTGATAACGATATAAAGTACAAATAACCACCATGGTCACTAGTTTGGTTATTTGTTCGGTTCATATAATTGTAAGTGATCTTTGTTATTACTTTAATATATTAATTTTTTGTATTCGATTAAGCTTTTTTGTTACAAATCTAGTTGGTAAGTGTTGTAATATCTAAAGGCTGAATAAATGTAACTTGTACGTAATAAAGGTTGTTCTAAATTCTGACTTTGAGGCCTGTGACTGAATAAACCAATTGACGCTGCGCGGTCTGCAGCACAACAATTAACCAAACTAGTGACCATGGTGGTTATTTGTAGTTTATATCGTTATGACAAGTATGTAAATTTAAAAAATTAAATAAAAATTTTTTTAAAATCATTTTAACTTTTTTAAGCAAAAAAATATTTTCTCAAATTTCTCAAAAAGGGCTCGATAGAAGATTTTAATTTTTTTTGGTAATAAAAGCACATCCTATGTGTATTCTAAAAATTCAAGTTTCAAACCATGTATATTTTTTTTCTTTACAAGGCCCTCCAGGCTAACTGTGCATCGGCGATGATGCTGATTTTAAACCAATATTAGATGATTCATCTACTACTATACAAATTACTTACTCTGTTTTCCAAATTCTGAAGGATAAATTACTACAGAATGTATGACGCCGCCTGGTGGAAGGAAAGAGGTCAACAGCACCATAATGTCCATAGCTCGTATCCGATCCCAATCCAGGTTACATGCTGCTAGTCTCTTTGTAGCTTCCTCGGTTTTATCTGCGTCTGCATCTAACTCGCCCCATCTGGAAAAATATTACTTTTGCTTAACCAAACGGGTACAATTTTTGGTACGGAACGTCCAACTTTACTTTTAGGCCGATTATTGGAGCGAAAAAAGACCACCTACCCCTAAAAATGAATTTTGAGTTTTCGACCTTGGGGGGGGGCGGCTTCCCCCGCCATCTTCGATTTGGTGTGCACGAAAATGGTTTTTGAAATTAACTGGTTCCTGTACATTTTCTAAAGAAAAAGTTTTAAACAAAACATGAAGGACGAGAAGATTTCCTACAAGTACGTTTATACATTTTTTCATCAGACGAATAGTTTTTGAGTTATGAGGATCAGGGTTCCGCGGATATATATCATGATATTTATAGCTTGATATATATCCGATATATTAATAATTTTACTTATTAAACTAAAAATGTTTTCTACCATTCTAAATATCGGAAAATTTGTCAGTACGCCCCAGCACAAAAGTATAAGCATCTGTAAAGGTGTAGTATCGATCGATTCGGCTGCCGTATAGGCATCGCGGAGCTGACTGGGAATCCCCTGTTTCACATCTTGTGAATCCCCGACGCGACGATTTCTTTTGTTTTCTGTTTTCCCAGGTTAGAGCAGTTACTGTGTTTTCCATCTGTGTGAACTTTTGATTTGTTAGTAGTGATTTTTATTTAATATGCCAAAACCAAAGCATTCATATTGATAATGATATATATCCGATATATATCATGTGATATGATTTTTATATAAATTTCATGATATTTTCGAACCCTGATGAGGATATATATTTCGCCGTCTATTTGAATTTTGACTTTTTGTTTTAGTAGGCTTTAACTAGAAACTGCTCATTATTGAGAAAATCTGCAATAACATAAAAGAAAGACTAACTAATAGCTTATAAAATTAGGTATCATTTATTGTTCCTGGTAGATTTTTTTGAAAGCTTAGTTTTTAAGAAATATAAAAGAAATAAAAAAATTGTAATTTAAATAAAATAACTTCAATATGCGGACGCCCCTGGAGTGTCAATAATAGCTTTAACACCACTTTGTGATACAAAACAGAATTTTATAACTGTTAATCTCTTAAAACAAACTATGGCTATTACATGTGTACAGCAATACTTAGCTATTAGTTGAGCTGTGTTTTCGTGTCCTTCAAATTAAAAAAAAGACTATGTTGAAGTTATGACACTTCGAAGTCAAATTATAGTGATTTTGGGATGCATTTACCCTACGACTTTTTATTTACAATTTATTTACTATCTAAATTTTTTCCGGATTTTACGATTCTAAACATAAAATCATAGTATTGGGCATATATTCTGGTTAAAGGATTAAAGATATGTACAGCAGATTTTCGGGAAACTAAGTTGTATCTGAAAAACTGTTAACTTTTGCATAATGCATATTAGGGTTTAATTTAGTCCTTACCATTTCTTCTATCACACCCCTAAAGGAATGTATGGAATTACCAGTAACCCTGTATAGCTATAGGTCCCTGCTTCCGCCATTTTTTAAATATATCACTGTAGTGTTTGCATATTAGTGAAACGACAAACACACGAATTTAAATTTCCCGCGCCGTGACAGAGTGCTAGTGACGTAGGCAATATGGCCGCGCGGCTGACCTATGAGAAAGCAGCGTTGGAGTGACGTCACATGGGACGGTCTCTCGTTACGGGACCATTTTTAGGTCTACACGTATTTTATAGTAAGTTTGTTTTCATCCATAAATATTTGCGCAATCATAAATAATTACGCGGCTTAAATAATGTAAATATCTCAATGGCGACGAGGATGGGATACGAACCCACGCGGGCAAATGTGTACCAATTTATTTTATGTGTGTTATTAAAAATAATTTTTACCAAATACAGTGAAACCTCTTATAAACGGACACTCACGGTTTGGTCGATTTTGTCCGCTTATTGGAGGTGTCCGCTTATGGGAGAGAACTTCGAAATTTTAATATATATTGTTTGAGTTTTTCCGATATTAAATTCTTCAGCGATCTTTCGTGTTGATAGATATTCCTTCTCCGAAACGTTAACAACTTCCATTTTTGCACAATAAAAATAAAACACAGCAGTCACGCCGAATAAAATATGTTGTAAATACGACAGAAGTATTCCCCGGCTGCAGAGTGCGTTGTTGCCAACATACTACATAATATTTTTGCCCATGTCATGCAGCGCTCCGTCCCGTTGTCAGAGGTTCGTGTTCGGTTAAGGGAAGTTTCAGAATTTTTTAACCAAAAAAAATTGTCCGCGTCCGGTTATTAGAGTGTCCGGTTATAGGAGTGAATTTTAATGTAAAGAGGGAAAAGCTTGGTTCCAACAAATCTGTCCGGTTAAAGGGAGTGTCCGTTTAACAGAGGTGTCCGCAAGGAGAGGTTTCACTGTATCGTTTGCACATGAAAAATCTCATTTTTACAGGCACCAATTATTATTAATGATTAAAGTTTTAAGTTTAATTCGATTGTTACGCCAAAGCCATAAAAATTGGTCGTTTTATAGTGTTCATAGGATTCTTATCCCAGTAACTTGTGGGGGACGGGACACATATTTATAAATTTAAAAAAAACATAATATAAAAAATGATTTCAAGTGCTTTGGTATTTGGTATAGGATTTTTGGGACTTTTTTGTTTTGTTAAAAATGTGGTAAGTAGTAGTAGGCTTACCACCCACACGTCCTCTTTTACCTTATGTTTGAACAGCAAACTATTTGTCTCTCCTAAGTTTTGAATATGTAATTGCCTGTGGCTACAAGATCATCTACAAAAAATCCCTCGATTGTTATTTTTACACTACAGCTTTATGAATTTTCATAAAATTCAAGTAACACATTCTTCATCATTCCGATATTTCATCAAATTTTTGTGGAATAAATTATTATCAAGAAGTTGGAATGTTTAAAAAACATCATTTTTTAGCCGTATATTTTGCAAATAATTTGTGGATTTTTAGGAATTGCCGCAAAAACTACTGAAATCACAATGGAGCAATTCCACGCCAAGTCATCCAATTTAAAAAAAAAGTGTTGCCGTGACATTTAATTTTTTTCTTTAATCATGCTTACTAAATGAAACAGCTTATGCTTAACCACTTTTGCTTTTAGATTTTTTAATCCAATTAGTCTGAAAAGCATTTGAAAAGTCTAAAAACGGGCAAAATGGGACTTTAAAGAAAAAAATTGTGCTCATAGTAAACAGCACCTAAAAAAAATTAACCTATAGTTTTGAAAACATGCATAAAAGTAGTTTTCAAAAAAATGTGATGTTTAGCAAAATCTTTTATACTGGCTTAATTAGCGAAATTTAGAGAATATCCAAAAAACGCAGAAATTTTCGAAGTTTCCATATTTTTTTGGGGTATAAATGTAATGTTTTCTTAAATTTTTGATACAGTGTTGGAAAGCGATACTCAAGGACTTTATCTTCCTTGTATAAAACATATTTAAAAAGTAGACGTTACGTTGGAGTTCCACAAAGTAGTTAAGAATGTCTGGGAAATCCCTTAACTTCAGTATCAAAAATGACCCTGTCTATCGGGGTGCTGGTGGTAATCAAGTAGGGTAAATTTTTCACTGTATCATATACTTTTTAAAATAAGAATAAAAAATCTGGGTCTGTAATCCTTAAGGTCACTACACATTTTTTTGTTATTTTAATATTTTTAGTGATGTTAAATTGCATCACAAATTACAGGCGTGGATCTACGGGGGGGGGGGGGTTGCCCCCCCCCCCAAATCTGAAACTTTACTAAGTTTTGACACATAGAATACACCTCCTGGTCACTATGCAAAATAGTTTTGTGAAATATTTATTATGATATTTTCCCCCAAAATAAAGTTTCTAGATCCGCCCCTGCACATTAAGGTATATCAGAAGGTAAAGTTTATTTATATGAGCATTGTTCAATAAATTATGATCTAAACTCTCTTCATAAGGTCACTACACAAATTTTTTTAAAGTTTATTTACTTTTTTAGTAGTTACCTACTGTCATATTTAAAAAATCGGAAAAGAAGTTGAGTTCTATAATTTCAGAGACCGAAATTTTTTTTTTTCTGAGCTTGAAGTAAATTTAGCATCTATAGTTAAATCAT
The DNA here is from genome assembly GCA_963576565.1 of Aspidapion aeneum. NCBI lineage: Eukaryota > Metazoa > Arthropoda > Insecta > Coleoptera > Brentidae > Aspidapion > Aspidapion aeneum. The sequence goes on from OY755039.1 coordinate 32,203,172, forward strand.
CCAGAGGAGTGAAAGAATGGTGTCCAGTTGTTGTTTGTTTGAGATTTTAATGTAAAACAAATCGTTTCACAGTACCTCCAAACGCCTCACATACCATGCGTTAGATTTGTACTTAGTTTTTTTAATGCCCAGTGGCGTATGCAGAAATTTTCCAAGGGGGTTGGGAGAGGGGGCTTGAGTAAAAACAAAGTCCTGGAAAACCATTTATTTCTTCTTTCAGAAATATTCAAACTTTACGAGAAGTTATTTAATGGTTTTGGTAAGATTAGGCCTCCAATCCCCCTCCCTCCTGCGTACGCCACTGTTAAACCTGAACCATTTCATTTACCGAAGAAACAAACTAATTAATGTCCGTGTCTCACCAAAAATGTATTCTTAAAACTAAAAAAAAAATTCCGACAGTGTACGAAGATGGGACTTGAACCCACAAACCAGGATCTCACGCAAAACAGTATGTGGCTATAAATAAGATCCCCTAACGATGATTTTTATACATAGATTTTTTTTCTTTTGCGACTCAATAAAAAAATTTGATTTTTTAGATGCTTTAACCAAATTGCTTAAAAGTTGATGTTAAAATGACAGACCCAGATTTTTTATTTTACTTTTATTTAGACGATACATTATCAAGTAAAACGACGCACAAGCGAAGTTTTAATAGACAGAGAGACATGACAATTTTTTTAGTCAAATGTTGCCAAATCTGAGGTTTTTGCGGTTTTTCCAATTTTAAAAAATTTAGTTTTCTGAAAGTAATAGACCTAGAAATTTTTCTTTTGCCTTCTATGATATTCAAGCCACTGAGCTTTAATGTGCGTATAGACTTTTTTTTGATGGACCGGTGTAAATAATTAAAAATCGAGAAAATCATAAAATTTGCTATTTTTTCAAAACTGTTTTTGCCATGTCAAAAAAGTAAGGTTAATTTTTTTTTCTGTATAGGATTATCCAACCAATATTAAAGATTTCTTCCGTCAAATTTGTTTTTAGATAACATTTAATACAATAGAAATAAAAAAAAATAAGGCCACAACTGATTTTCTTCTTTTTTTTTACTTTTAAAGTGGCCTGTAAAATACGGGAGGCGATATTAAAAATTAAAATTTGTTAATTTGGTATTCCTAAGGACACTAATACATGTTATCAAAATTTGGATTTTTTTCGTGACATGGCAGCTACCCCCATTGGATGATTTGGCGTGGAATTACTCAATGGATCAAAAAACTATTCTATAATATTACAATCGCCCATTTTCAAATAAATACGCTAAGATGACGGCTCAAACATGTGAAACAGGACAATTTTGTAAAATTTATAATTTTATTTTTAAACCGATTTCTTTCAAGCAAATCTTTTGCCTTTTACAGAGTAACTTTTGATTCTAGCAAAAATCACGCAATACGAAAAAGTTGTGCATTAACAAGTTGTATCCATAATAAGTACCATTTAGATTAAAAGGCAAAAGGCTCTCGAGTTACGGTCATAATACTACCACAATGAGTTGAGGATACTTGAGGTAACTGAAGTAACTAAAGTTACAAAAAGCTACGAAAATTGAAAGCCATTTTTAATGAAAGTAAGTTGATATTTTTGCACTAATGTGTTCCTATTTCTTTTAACTTCCAGGATCTTAAAAGGTACATTGAGAGAGAGGCTGTTTTCTGCTCTAAAGAAAACTACTTATCCTTTTTTCTCTTAAAATTTATAGTGTTTGCAAAAAAAATAAAAGTCTGAAAAGACCCTAACAAATCTTTCTTAAATTGAAAAGGATGAATCATAATATATGATAAAATATGTGTGAATAGTATAACGTAGTTTTTAATTTTTTTAATGAAAACTTTAAATTTTATGAAAACAGATTACAAGTATTTTGTAGACCATACATCGATGTACCTTTTTGGCTCCTAGTATGCCAACGTTTTCTAGACAGACGTATATGCCATTCTGACGTGTGGTTATAAAAACTTAGAAATGTCTATGTCAGGAAAAGACATCTACATATGCGCAGACAGTACAGCTGCACTGTCCGGCATCAAATGGCCAAGTAAGCTCTGCACTTGTAGCTGAGTGTAGGGATGTACTAAAAACCCTGGCAGGACACAACAAGGTTGATATTCTCTGGGTTACAGGACATGAGGGCATTCTTGGAAACGAGGAGGCTGGCTAACTAGCTAGAATGAGATCATCAGCTGATAGAATGGGGCCGGAACCCATGAAGGCATCGCAGTGTCTTACCATGACGAACCTAAAACGTGACATAAACAGGCGCTCTGGGAAGACACCGAAGAAATGAGGCAACCTAAACTCCATGTCAGGGAGGTAAGCGCCTCCATGGCGAGGTCTTTTCTCACACTCGGGAAAAAAGATGAGACTGGTAACAAGGCTTTTTCTTACAAGGACACTGGCACCTTAATGAACACTTTAGCATTCTGGCAATCGTTGAGGACTCGGAGTGTACATCGTGTATGGAGGATGAAGAATCTTCTCTACATATCTTAACCTAACCGAGTGCCCTGCACTCGCCGCGATAAAACAGTCGCATTTGGGAAGCTGTGTGTTTAGCCCTAGCGATATTAGAAAGTTTCAACCCAGAAAAATCTGCTTCTTTGCTAGGGCGACCGGTTTTCAGGGCTGTAAGACAGTGGAGTACAACGGGCCCAGCAAAGTGGATTAAGTGCATGGGTCTTTTCCCGCCCACAAAACTCATTCATTAATTCAGGCCCCTAAAGGTACAAAACATAGTCAGGAACACATTAAGGCAACATCGCGGATCGGCCGGAAATAAAGCCGAAATATTTGACTGAACTGTTAATGCAAATCTTTTTCGTATCGAATAATTTTTTGTAGAAACGACAGTTACGCAAAAAAATACAAAAAAAAACATGATTTTAGAGGTATGTATTTTTTGAACACCAACACCAGTATTTACTAAGACCTTAAGACTTTAGCAGCAATGTAGACCGGGTTTATAGACTTGATACTGACCGGTTTAAGTGTAATTTTTTAATACTCACATGTCAAATAACTGCAAAAATTTGGTTCACCCTAATGTGCAAAATGATAGTACTTATTTCTCAGTGAGTTTCATCTCATATAAATTCAAATTAACTTTAGAAATAAAGAAAAATCGCATAAAATTTTTGTAATAAATGTCATTTTTTGGAAATTTAGTCCGTGCAGTCGTAGGATTCTCGTTAAAAATAGTCTTAAAATGTAGAACTACCCCTGAGGGGTGGTTTAAAGTCGAAAAATAATAAAAATAATCCATGATTGACAAAAAACTTATATACAAAAATGTTCAAAGCTAAATAATACATAAATAACTTAAAAACTATATATGTAGATGCATTACCGTATTAAATACGTATCAATATTTAAATACTGTAAAAAGCACAAGATATATTAGAATCCCTTTTCAATTACACATTCACCAAAACAATCGACTATCGGTTTAATCGTCGCTAACTTGTCTAAAAAATTAACATGTTAAATATAGCGGACAGCTGACACTGACTTACACCATTTTTATTCGACATTTCCAAGTGATGTTTGAAGGTTTAATTATGGCTACCATTTTTAAACCAAAATCTTTTTATTTATTTACAACCTTTGTGTGGAAATAATGTCTTTGTTACAACGAAAAAAGAAGACCCATATCGCAAGGTATTAATGAACAATTTATATAAATATTAAAAACTATTGCATTCATGGGAAAAAGAAGTTAAACCTTCAACCAAAATGTAGACTTTTAAACCTAGGATTATAGCACTTAGCACTGTAGACCCTTTAGTAAATACTGGTGATTTCACTAAGAGTGCACTACAATAGAAATAAAATAAAAATATAAAAAATAACGTTTTTAAGTAAATGTTTTTTATTTTCATGCTTAAGCCGTATTTGGTATTTGACAGATTTCCAATAAGTGGAAATTAAATCTCAAAGGTTTCCAACCTCTGATTGCTGATTTTAGGCCGTGGGCAATGTGATTATTCACATATGAGAAAATACCTTTATCATGCAAGCTTCTCTTGCAAACCGCCCGCGGAACGCTCGACTTCTCAATGTAGTAGAAGAGATTTCGCTGCAAACGCGTAAAAATGATTTAAAATTCACTCTCTTTGAACAGAGCGCGACTATTTCCGTGCTTCTTATTAGTCGAGACGAGGCATTTCACATCATGCGATGCATCACTTCTCACGACTAAGAAAAACGAGCTCCTGGAGTGTTGCTTGCATTAACACCAAAATCACGAAAGCCTCTTAGCGACTGGGCCTTCTTTACTGGTCGTTAGAACTTTGTACTTCCCCTCACTGAATTTTAGGCTTCCTCACCCACTCCAGACAATCATCAGGCAGACCCCGGAATATGTCGGACTCCCGGCTGTCTTAAAGCAGCGGCAGACCTTTTAAGCATGATTGACGTTACAGTAGATCCCTGTGAAGATTTCTACAGTTTTGCCTGCGGAAACTTTATAAAGAAGACTCAAATACCGGAGGACAAGCCATATGTTACTCAAATAAGTTTAATCAGGAATGTCGTTGAAGTACAATTAAGGTAGGTAATAGCAAAACGTAAAACGTATTATGGTTTTTTGCTAGTTCACACAGCTTATGTTCTACAAGGAGCTACGCCTACATCCACCTGAGATGGCCCAGTAAGGCCAAACCCGGTCGTGGATTGCCATGGATTACTGTGCCTGTAGCTTGGCAAACAAGTAATCTAATCCTTGTAATTGACGTTGGAGAAAATAAATACCACATAGTAATACTTACCAACAAAAACATCAAACCATCAGTATACAATGCCGGCAAGGGTATTTTCTCTCGGAGTAAATGTTTCTGTTGGTTCCACTAAACTTTTTTGAGTTACGATCCAGTGCAGTACGAGAACCGCAGTGAAATTAAACTCTAGACTATTGACTTTTCTAGGTCCATTTTGGAGGAACCAATTCAAAAAGACGAACTGAGTCGATACTCAGATGCAAAAATGTTGTACCAGATTTGTATGAATACTAGCTCAATAAAAGAACAAGGTGAATAAACTAATATTTCCTACTTCATATAAAAACATAAACACAACTTTAGAAAGTAGTTTAAAAAAAGACTTGTATGTATACAACACACTTGGATAATTTTTAAATTCTTGAAACTTATATTTTTATATGGTAATCCTTAAAAAATTGAAAAACTGTTAAGTACACGTTTCAGAGATTTGACGATTTCAATATTTTGATCTGGAAAACCCAACCCTACTTTTATTTTTTAGGACTTGATGAAATAAAAAAAATGCTTATGCAAGTAGGCGGTTACCCAGTGCTGGAGCGTGAAAATTGGGACGAAAAATCTTTTGATTGGATTGAAACAAACTACAAATTTTGGCAAGCGGGATTTAGTATCAATTATCTCTTCAGTCTTGGAATGGACGTTGACCTGAAGAATTCCAGTAAAAATATATTGTTCTTAGACACGCCGGCTTTAGCTTTAAAAAGAGAGTTTTTGATTCAGGGAATCGATGAGATGGTAGTTAGTGCATATTACAATTATATGGTAAGAAAATATATCGCCTTGAATCGAGCAGGGCTATCAAACGGACGGGCCACGATCCTCCACTTTGTTGACGTCACATCGGGGGCTGATTTTTTTTGATGGTCACGTCAAGACACAGCTGATTGTCTTTAAAATATTGAAGTTGGAATGACGGTTCATGAATATTTGTTTTTTTTTTTAAATAAAGCCGGTTTAGAGATTGTTTTTACTATATTCTTGCAAAACAATTTTTTTAAAATCTATAGTAATTCTTAATTTTTCAGAGCCACTTCATTAGCTCACACAACAATTAAATTTAAAGCAGAAGCGAATGTGACAAATACAGATGACAAAGTCAAATACATGTCAAATATAACAGTTGGCATGCGGTACATGGCGGGTAATGTGAATTCAAAATAAGGAATGCTAAATCTTTAAGATTTTAACTTTTAATCATCTTGCATCCTTACAAAAATTTGGGATGGTTTCTGAGAATATTTCATTGAAATTTCGCGGAAATCTGTAGTGCCATTTTGAAAATATAGTAAATACAACCCCCCCCCCCCTCCCCGAGAACAGCTGATGTTTTCAGGGTCGTGGCCTCTATTTTTGCGTTGGCCCTGAATAGAGAATTAAACAGGCCAGTCATTAAAGCGAAAACAAGTTTGCAAAAGGTGTTGTAGTCGCGATTTAGAGATATGTTGTTCACATTGGAGTCCTAAAGAAAATTTGAGTTTCGACCTTGGGGGGGCCGGCTACCCCCGCCATCTGGATTTAGTGTGCACAAAAAGGTTTTTTTTTAATTACTTGGTACCTGTACATTTTAGAAAAAAAAGTTTTAGACAAAAATTGAAGACAATAAAATTTCATACAAAAAAACTTCAGGGTTCGTAACTTAGCAAGGGTATTTCCCAGAGAACTTAATGATATCTCATTTTATAGACTATTAGTTGGTATTTATTTTATTTAGCTTCGAAGTTAAAGGCCACTAAAAAACCTAAAAAACCAATCGTCTGACAACAAAAGCGTTTTTGTAGGAAATTTTATTGTCTTTAACTTTTGTTTAAAACTTTTTTTTCTAAAACGTACAGGGTTTTCCCGTATATTTTTACACCATATCTAAAACGTTTATTTGAATAGATATCAAAATATGATAAATACAAAAGGTTCATAATTTTTTACGAATTTAAAAAAATATTTGTGTCAGAATGTCAAAAAAAAATTGTAAATGTCAAAATTTGACAGGTCGATGGTTTTTTAACCGGAGAAAAATACCAGGATTTGATGCGAAATGAAATAGAAGATCTTTTAGAAGAACTTCCTGTTAATAACTATAGAAATCTAATATGGCAACAGAATGGAGTCCCCCCACATAACATCCAGCCAGTAACGAATTTTTTAAATAATAGATATATGTAGTGGATAGGAAGATACGGCACATTATTATTAGTCCAGTCAACGAGAGGGTTGTAGAGTGCATGGAGGGGGGAGAATTTTTCACTCCGGGGATAGCTTTAGGGTAGTTAGGACATTAATATATCAAAAGTCCCCACCTCTAGCCCCCCCGCTTCAGTGGCAGAGGGGGGTAAGAAGGTGCAATTTTTCGGTTTTTTGCCTATAACTCGATTACGGCTCGGTGTACAAAAAAAATGTTATATTAAAAATTAAAGAGCATTAAATTCCCTACAAAATTTGTATGCTAACCTGAACTTTAACTGTAACAGATTTTGAGATAGTGGCAACCAAAAACCGTCAATTTTTGGAAACACACATTTTTGTCCCATATTTCTATCAGACTTCTTCATCTAAAACTTTTTTTTTAATTTTCGAAAAAATCGTGAATAACGACAATGTAGTGCATTCAATTTTGAAAAAGAAATTTATTTATCTTTAAATATGTGATCATAAATAAAAAGTTACAGGTGTTTTAGTTTTAAGTTGATATTTCTGATTTTCTACAAAAAACTGTATAATTACTAAACTATCACCTTCTTAATTATCATCATCATTCATTCATTTAGTCTTCGATCAAGCTATCGCCCTTAAGGGCACTAGGACCGGGGTAAGTTAAAAGGAATAAGTATTATTTGAAAGGAAACGTAAGGAAAAACGTTCCCACTCGTTGTAATCACAATTGAAGTATTATTATTATTTTTAAGGCTTATAAATTTATTGAGCCAGCTAAAAGATTGGATACCTAGTCATTGATAGTTACGTTTTTACACGTATAATAAGAACAATTTTTAAATTGATTTATATCAATTAGCCTTCTATAGAGCATTCTTAACATATTGTATGGACTATGCTTACAAATTTTAAATTCATATTGCATATGGAATAAAACGAAAACTTATACATCTGTAGATCTAAAAACTGATTCAAATCTGTACGAATGTAGTAATATTTGGATAGAGGTGGTGTGAAAATCTTTATAATTAATATTATTATAATTATTTTGTTTGTCTTCCTTTTTTGAATTTCTGGCTCGACTCCTTCATCTTCATGGCGCCCCCCCCCCCCCAAGCCTTACATTTTTTACATATTTTCTACATAAATCATGACACAACAGAAAAAATAGCTTCAAATTTGACATAATGAGGACTCGGGCCCCCCCAAGCAGCGGCGTAGTTCGTCGCGTGCCCGCGAAAAACAAGAAGACCTTTTTTTTTTGGTGGCAAGATTTTTGAGGGGCGTCTTTTTGAGCTGTCGGACCGCTTGAACACACGATTACCTTTTTTTTTTTGGTTGCACGATTTTTGCGAGGCGCCCGTTTTAGCTGGAGAGGTCTCGGGCCCCCCCCCCAAGACACATTCCTGGGTGCGCCACTGTCATTATGGTTGATTAAAACGGACAAACCCTTTAAAAATTCTCTCTGACAATTGTGGCATAAATTGAATATGGACATCTTTTTGCAGCTACATTTGGTGCTGTTGTAGTCAGTTACGCATCTACAAAAAATCATCTTTAAAATTTTTCTTGATGCCACTGAGTATTTGGTGAAGGCTGGAACTATACAGTTTGCTTTAGATTCCCAACCGCATAGTTCTGGAGCTAGCTAATTTGATAACCAAAGGTGTATATAGTTACTTGATATTATGTTTTAAGTTTATGTTGTTTTGTTGTTAACACACTTGAGAAATGTGATAATAAGTCAGAGTTTTATTTGGATAAAGGGGATGTGAAAATGTTTGCAACTAATGTAATTATAATTATTTTGTTTGCCTTGCTTTGTTAGGTTTCTGCTGCACTTGAATTTTTTTAAAGTTCCATATTTGCCTCTGATTTTATAAATAAAGGTGTCGGCATTTAGGGAACTTTCAGAAGAGCTACCATTTTAGCAGGTATAATTGTTAAGCAAGTTCTTTCAGCATGCAAAGAGCGGGGATTGTAAACACTTTAGCTGGTTTTTGGATTTTAGGGTATTTTAGGTAAAGCTTTATAAATCCTAGCTGACCCCTCCAAAATGCGTCTGATGTTTAATCGCAAGCAGTAAAAGCATGCAGGAACAATATTTCTTTTAATCCTAGCTGCTGCATTTCGTAGATGGAATATGCTATTTCTACTTATCCCTGACGGGATTTATAAGTGGAGTATTTACGACCTGGATTACCCAAAAATCTTTGTTCTACAATGACGACTGCATGAAGTTTGAAATTGCAGAGCTCACAATATCCTGTAATGCTTGCAGCGTTGTGATTATGTGTACTTTATTAAGTTTTTCTTTACGTAATTTTATAAGACAATCTCTGCTTTTAGGATTGGAAATAAATTCCTGATTTACACTAATTAGATTATCAAAAGTTAAATAGACTGATTTTTTCACACAAAAGCGCCTTTTTTTGCAGCCATTGCACTCAATTTTTAATGTTATATCTTTATTAAAAACAATCTTAGAGAATTGAATTTATTTAATTCAATGCTCTAAGAAAACAACAGAGCAAAAATTGCCTAAATAATGGGTCTTGAAGAATTTGACTTAGGTGTTCAATACAAAGGTTGGTTGGTTGGGTCGGTTTATTAGGTTGGTTTAATAATTGAGTATCTTTTTTGCCACCAAATCGTATGCAGTAAAAAGACCACATCATAGTTTGATTATTTTTTTCTAACACAAGATTTACATTGATCTAATTTTGGATCCGCCACACAGTGCGGACTCCTGTCGGCAATATTCGAAAAACTGAGGTTACATTTTAAAAGTTTTAATATTGCAAAAGTATAGATAAATGTCTAGTTTATCTGTAATCATAACCTATTTTTTAGTCACACTTGCGAAAGTGAACAAAATAAATAGTTAAAGTCGTTATTTTAAAACAGGTACAAAAAAAATCGTATAAAATACCTATCAGAAAATTAATTTTACTGGTTCTGCATTTAAATATAAAAAAATTTTTCTTTAAGTATTACAGTGATATATATTTACGCTATTTGTTTAAATAAAATTTTGTCAAATTGACATCTCGCTTTTAAAATAATTTAAATAAAACTGTTATGCTTACAAAAAAAAATCTTTTTTAAATTTTATTAAGGTTATAAAAAATTGCAAAGATTTGCAAGGTCTGGCATATATCCTAAATATTAGTCCAATGAATTAGTAAAAAGGCAGCATAAATATTTTTTGCTACTGGCTGCTACTAAGGGTGCTGTATTTTTTTAAATAATATATTTCAATCCTAATAATTTATAACACATTGGTTACTACCCCGGTTGAGAGGCCTCACACATCATCTCCTATTTAGGTATACCCTTAAAACCAGTCTTGCCGCCATTTGGATAAATATAAAATTGTGACAGCTCTCATCAACGTCAAAAATGGCGGCAGCAAGGTGTCAAAAATGGCACTAAATCTGGAGAAGATATGAGGCTTATTATTCGGTGATGGCAAGTGGGTATAGGTAATAATAAATTTTAAAAAAATTCCCAAAATATTTATGGTACTAAGTCACCTTACTACTGTGAGCAAAATGGAAAATTAAATATTTTAGAATCGCATATCGTATTGGCCGTTTTTTGTCAATGGGAACGCACAAAAACAATAATTTGAGGTAGTCCATAAAATTATAAAAATACTGCTATCAGTTTTAAAATATATATGCCAAAAATTATTCTGGTGTTTGTGTGGGCGAATATTTAAAAAAAAATTGTTTTTTTGCACTTTGGAGATCAAAAGTGCGCGTTTTATCACAAATTTTAGGGATAAAGTATCACTTTTTATCCACGGGACGTTCAAAGGGATGGGAAGTCTGTTTTTCTTGCGAAATAATTTTAATAAAAACGGGGCCCAAAAATGACTAAAGTATCTTTTGAGCACTCGGCGAACTGTAGCTTGTACATACAATTTTTTCTTCTCGGGATAAAAGTGCCACTTAAGTCCCTAAGAAGATAATATACTATTTTATCACTTTTTTTTACTTTTAGAACGCATAAGCATAAAATATTCAGACTTGATAATGAGTGGCCTCTCACGAAAATCTGAAGGTGTTAAATATTTTCAAAAAAATTCAACCCTTGTTGGGTTTAGAAGAATGTTCTGACAAATATTACAATTCTAAATAAGACATCATTAAATTTTTGCAAAAGTCTCAGTCTCAAATGGAAGTTATCGGGACGAAACAAAATTTATTTTTAAAACCGTTATTTCGAATGGTTAAATAAAGATATTATATCTGAGAAATTTTGTTATAAAACGGATAGAAAAATCAAAAAATACAGATTCGGAAACAGAGGCCGTACCCGGACCGAGTCGGGACGGCCTAAAACGGCTTTCTTAGAATCATCTTTAAGAACAAAGAAACTGAGGGTGCAATGTGTGTGTATGGTAAAAATAATTATTTTGGGGTTGCTAATTTAATTTTCTAGAAGGGACTTAGCCCCCCCCCAAGCCATCCTAACTACGCCGATGAATCCGAATTAAAAAAATAATTTTAGTTTAATTTCTAACACAAAAGTAAATTGATTTTTATTTTTAACGTAACTGTAGGTTAGACTGAATGTACTTTAATTTATTTTTTTAATATTTTAAATAAAAGGACATATATATATATATATATATATATATATATATTTTAAAAAGTTTTACTTATTTTAACCTTTAGACTACACTTTATGACATACCCTATAAAAAAATTAACTTTTTTGAAAAACAACAAAGATATTGATTATTGTCCAAAAACCCTATTTTTGTCCGCACTGTGCGCCACTGCCTTTAATTATATTTTTTGTATATTGAAATATGTTTATTCAGTTTATTTTATCAAAGGTATCACTGTTGAATAATACAAAAAAATAATAAAAAAGAAATTGTTTTTGTGAAAATTGAGAAATCTGGTTAAAAATTTTAATTTGCTGTATCTTTTGATATGTTATGAATAAGTTAGTAAATGCTACATATTTTTTAAGTAAATTGATTAATTTACAGCTTTCATATTGAGAAATTCCTTCTAAAATTAAAAACAAAAGTGTTAGATGAACAAGTTTGATAAAACATTTTTTTTGTGCAACGCGCCGTAATCGAGTTATAGGCTAAAATCCAAAAAACGGCACCTTTTCACCCTCCTCCGCCACTGAAGCGGGAGGGCTAGGGGTGGGGACTTTTGATATGTTAACGTCCTAACTACTTTAAACATATTCCCGGAGAGAAAAATTCTCCCCCCCTCCATGCACTCTACAACCCCTTAATGGCCATTCATTGACTGAACTATATGGCCAGCAAATAGCCCCGATTTGTCTTCCCTTGATTTTTTTTTGTGGGGCTACCTAAAAAATAAGGTGTATTATAACAGGCCGCAAACACTTCACATTTTACAACAGAAAATAGAGCAAACAATTGTTAATCTTAACGAAAATTTTGCGACCTCTATCATTCAAGCTATCCACAGAAAATTTGTAAGAATTATTTAAAATTGTATCAATAATCAAGGAGGCTATGTAGAAAATTAAAAATGACGTAATAAATATTTTTTTCTTTCACAAAAATGGTATAATTTTTTGTTTTTACTGGCTTGCGGCGCCACACATTACTGCGCAGAATCACTCCGGATAGTAAATGTTAATTAATTATATACCTTACAAAAGCAACAGCATCCCTTTTTGTGTAAATGCGATTGTCTTTTTCATGGCTGCCTTGATGTTTTAAGGAGATCAATTTAAGTATTTTAAACATTTAAGCGCATATATCTCCAAAACTAATAAATAAAATAATACAACGATATATATTTTTAAAATCAGGGATAAAAGATCTATAAATATCTAAAATAATATACAGGGTGTTCCCTTTAAAAAAACCATCGACCTGTAAAATTTTGACATTCCGACTAAAAAATTCTTAACTTCGTAAAAAATATGAAACTTTTGTATTTATCATATTTTGATATCTATTCAAATAAACATTTTAGATATGGTGTAAAAATATACGGGAAAACCCTGTACAGTAATTAAGTAATTAAAAAAAAAAACCTTTTTGTGCACACTAAATTCAAAATGGCGCGGCGGGGAGAGCCACTCCCCCCCCCCAGGGGCGAAAACTCAAATTTGTTTTTAGGACTCCAATGTCAACAACATATGTCAAAATCGCAACTACACCACCTTTTGCAAGCTAAAATTCTATAATGACTAGACTGTAAATATTTTCAGGGGAAAAATTATACGTAGATGAATCAGATATGTTTTAAGACCCTGAGCAGTTTTAACAGTTAGATTTCATCCCAAATTTAATTTAAAAAAACTGGTAAAAAACAAACGGTTGACATTTCTAAACCAGAGAACGAAATGTCAATGGTTAAAAATGCCGGGACGAAAAGAAACATTTGAGTTTATGTATTTCAGTTTATCCATACATTTTCAGGTTGACATAGCTGTCATGTTTGGCGCGAACAAATTCGAAGCAAGAGCAGAACTATACAAAGTTTTCCAACTGCAAATTAAAATAGCTAAGATGTCACTTTCGGCAGAGGAAAGGAGACATTCGATCACCCTTTACAATCCAATGACAGTTGCTGAAATCCAGGAAAGGTATGACAAGGGTTCCTGTGCCATTATCGGGGAATCTTGGGCAAACCTCTGGCAATCTGTGGAAATCAGTTCGTGGAAACCTTTGGAAAATTCCGTGGCAAACCTTGAAAATCTTTGTCAATCTCATGACGATCTTTGGAAAAGTTTTTAAAATGTTAGACTTAAATAAGAAGTAACAAATCTATTTCACTTTTTGAAGGTATCCTGGGGTGCCATGGTTAAAGTACATCAACAAAATATTGGGACCATATAATGTTGTGACGAAAGATGAAATTATCATAGTCAAGGTAAGAAATTACAGATTTCTGTTATTTTTTCGTTAAAATCATTTACGCTTTAAATTTCCAAAAAGGTGTCTAGCAATGGTAAGCTCTCTAGACCTTGAGGCAGCATTTCATTTGTGCTGATTGATTCTAACTATAGCAGTTCTTGCCATAGGCAGTTACACTTTTGTGACATTTCCAACCTCTTTCTTTATCACGTGCATAATAATAGAAACAAGAAAAATTCTGAAAAACGACATGACCTTGAGTTGTTTTTATCTGTGCGTTTTTTTTGTCAAAATACTGTCAGCATCTTTTTATTTAAGACAATGACAGTTTTGCCTTTAACTTTATACCAACATGACATATTTAATTTTTCAAGTTCAAAGTCATAAAAGTGTAAATGCGTATTGTTGACATGTCACGTCACCTTACCGGCCAACATTGAACACTCAGCAGAGTACCTTCCTTGGGTTCTCTGTCGGCCTCACATTCCCTTTGACTTGACTATAATAGGTTACCAGAGTGCTTGGTAACCTCTGAGGGATACTACTACTATGTCTGTTTAGAACGTTTTTCTACGTTGTCCGACACCTATTCTCCACCTCCTTCGATCCTGACAATCATCTTCTGTCCGGTTTTTTTGACTCACTGATCTTTGGATTGACTGTTGCCATTCTAGTTTAGGACGACCTCTTTTTGTGCGCCCTATTGGTTGCCATTCTTGGACCTGCTTTGGTAATCTTCAATCGTTCATCCGTTGTACATGGCCGTACCATATCAGTTGTCTTTTAGTGATCTCATCCGTTTTGCTTCCCTCGATTTCCAATCTCTATTTTATGGTCTCATTTCTTATATGATCTGTTCTGTTCTGTTATTGCAACCATTTCGACACTTTCTTTTTTTCTTTCTTTACACCATTTTTTCATATATGCTAAATTTTACATCCTTTTTTATCTCTCTGCTACATAAAATACTGTTAAGACATCCAATAACCTTTGTTCCTTTTACTATTTTTTCCAGTTCTTTACAGTCTGTTCCTGTCTTATCAAATTGTATAGTTCTAACTCACTTGATTCGTTTCCAATACATAAGTAATGTGTCACAGTTAACCCCCACTTTTGGTATTCTTACGTTAACTTTCTCATCATATACCCCATGTCTTCTTCATCATTAGCTACAATTACTTGGTGGTCAGTAAACTGTAGCGTGTATATGCTAAATCGGTCGTTCTATTCCCATGCCGTGTACTTTACGTTTCCAGGTTTTTTAGAGCTACTGCGATATATATTTTAAAAAGGTTTGGAGAGATACAACATCCCTGCCTTAAGCCCTTCGTTACTTGAAATTATTTTAAAAGTCGATTTCCAATTTTAATTTTAGATTTTAATCCTTTGTATAGTTATTTTATCGCTTTTATGTATGTATGATTGTTATTCGTTTGCTATAACACTGTCCATAATTTTTCTACGGCGACGGTATCATATGCTTTTTGTAGGTCCATAAAGGTAACATGAGTCTTTCTGGCAGTCCTTTTCTCAATTGCTTGTTTAAGACAAAAAACATTATCACTACAAGATTTGCCTGCACAAAAGCCACTTTGCTCTTCTTCTTGTTCATAAAAATCATCTCTAAAAATCCTACCGTAAAATCTAACTACAGTACTGGTTACTAAAATTCCTCTGGAATTGTTGCAATCCAGCTTGTTTCTTTTTTATGTATTGAAGATATGAATGCAATTATGAAATCTGAGGGATGCGGTAACGAATTGCCCGTCATTCGTCTATTAATTACCCCCTTACCTTATGACAATTAAGGGCCCATGACTTGACTGTAGAATGTTAAAGTACCAAACATGGGTTTTGGGTAAGCACACTGTAGCTGCGTTCGGTATTTACGTCGGATTAATGTTTTTTATCGAAATCGTTCGTTAATTCCATCTAGATCTAGGGGAGGTAGATCTGAATCGTTCGGTAATTCTGCTCAGACTAGTCGGACGTAAATTTGGTTTCTCCGTACATTTTGATCGACGAAACAGATTAATCTGAGATTGTGATGTATGTTGTGTATTTGTTTTGTTTACAAAAATAATTTGTTTATGTAAAAAGATTGAAATCGAATTATTTGATGTTGAAGACAACAAATTATATAAATTTCCGACATCATAGGAAAATGTCAAAATTATAGCTGAGCGTGAGTTGCAATATGTACATATTATTTTTGGTTATATTTAAGGTTATAACCATTTATCAAAATTTGATCGATTTGATCAGGATCGTTCGTTAATTCCAATTTGCTCAGACTAATCTGTAATCACGTGACCAAAAATCCGTCACGTCTGAGATGCAAATACCGAACGCAGCTTGTATTTGATGAAGATATAAAATAAATATGAATCAATTGACTAATAATGCAAAGAAGTAGAAGTTCTTAGTCTTCAGAGTACTAGGTGTAAAGAAATGGTCATTTAAGTCAAACTCGGTAGGTACGGGACAATTAACTTGTAAACGGGATGAGGGCACAATAAAAAAAAACTGCATGGCGGCATCAATAAATTAAAACAGTTAACAAAACAACAACAGCATATTCTATGTTCTGCGAACAAAATTCCAGGTTCCTCAATATATAACAAGCCTACTGGCTCTCCTGAAAGAGACACCGAAGCGGGTTCAAGCCAACTTCATGCTAAGCAGAGCTCTGGCGTCAACTCTATCTTATCTAACGACAGAAATAGAAGAAAGAGCACTTGAGTTCTCAAAAGTTGTCAAAGGCACGCAAGCGAACTCAGCGAGATGGAAACGTTGTGTCGATTTTGCTGCTGGGTCACTATCGATTGCTGTTGGAGGTACAAAACACGATACACATAAAAGGGCTGTCTTTTATATTTTGCATATAGGAACATAGAGGGCGACACTGATCGAATGTCGTTACTAAAACTTAACCCCAATCTTTACCTAACCTAAATTCAAAACGTCAGTGCGATACATACATTGTCAGTGGTGATGAATAGTGGATTTACTCATATGCACCTGAAAATAAACGTCAGTCGTCTGATTGGGTGTTCCAAGATCAAGAAAAGCCAACAAGTCATCCGTTCTCGAAGCGTATCCAAAAAGATGGTCGCCACATTTGTGTCAAAAACAGATAATGTAGCAACAATTCCTCTGGAAGATCAAGGGACTGTTACTGCCGATTGGTACATCACCATGTGTTTGCCGAAAGTCATCGCCGAACCCTGAACCACGGATCATCATCCACCAAGTTACAATGCAAGTTCGCACAAAGCACAAAAAACCATTGAATTTTTAATCCAACAAAACGTCGAGAACAAAATCCCGATCTAAGTCCCAACGATTTCTATACTTTTATACTGCGTGGTCAAAGATTTCAGTCGCCAGAAGAAGCAGTCGATGCCTTAAGGAATGCAATTTTAACAGTACCAACAAACGAGTGGAATTAAAGCTTTGACAACTGGTTTGAGCGCGTGCAAAAGTGCGTTAATTTTCGTGGAGAATACTTCGAGAAACAATAAAGTCTTTAAATTAGTAGATAACTTACTGTTTTATTTGAGATGTATATGCAAAACTTAAAAGACAACCCTCGTACTAGTCCACAGTACACCGGTCTATTTTTTAAGTGATGAGTAACAGGTTGAATTTCTGTAAATAGCTTTATTTTGCGAAGAATTTTTCTTCTGAGAAAATTCCTAACAAGGTGCGCAGGCGCAGACATTTTTCAAGCATCGGACTGACTAAACCAAGCATATAATTTGTAGGACAATGTTGCCATTTACTTTTAAACGCATTTTTTAACACAGAAAAAAAATAGCCGGTTACTTATAACTTTTTGCACCTCGTTATTTTAACATATTTGGGGTAGGGGACTAGGCCGTCAAAGCATTTAAAGGACAAACGTTTTCTTATATTTGCAATCATAAAATCTTTGAATTTAAGCAAAAAAATTCCTTTTGGTACTTAATTTTTTACAGCCACTAAATTAACATTTAGGAATATACTACTCTCAAATACCAAAATTCAAATAATGCGAGGACCTAAAACTATAAACAACAAGTGAAATTAAATAAAGAAAAATAAGACAAAAGTTTTTCTGTCTTCGGCCGGGACTCGAACACGGAATCTCTTGCTCTGTACGCAAACGCTCTTAACATTGAACTACCAAAGACCATACATAAATTTTTCGGAAAACTTTTATCTATGCATGTGTGCGGTGTCTCAATATACAAGAACGAGAAACTCTCAGGGTATTAACTCGACCAAGCCATCCAACTGATCTCTATAATTATTCCTTCCCACTGTCAAAGGTATGAAAACTCAACAGAGTGGACTATACACATGATATGCTGATTAGGATAAGCACATGGGAAACTCTTATGGTCAGTCAGGTGGGCTGATTTGGCTCGCAATGATTTCTTTTTTTAGAGTTACATAAAACATAAAGTTTACGGGCATGATAGGGCTAATAATTTGGAAGAACTTCGAAATAAAATCACAAAAGCATTTTGCTGCGGTTCCCGCTCATAGTTTTATATATTTTGGGCTTAGAATTTTTCATTATTTTTTTGTTTTGTAAATCACGCTTATACACTTTTTTTTGTTTAATTTAAAATTTCTAATTATACGCCTAGTGTAATAATTTAAATTAATAAACGTGGAATTTCGTACCCGTGAATTTAAAAAAAAATTTTCCGTGGGTAGCCTGAAAGCTTAACCTCACGGGGGTCCAAGATCTAATGGACACCTAATAAGTGTTGACAGTTAACTGTTTCGTCCTGTCCTAATGTTAAGTTCATAAGGCACTTGACAAGCTGTATAGTTTAAACAAAACCTATTTTTCCATTTACCATTGCTTCCATGCATTTTTCATCATTTACCCCACCATGGAATCAAAGACAACAACTTCTACAACAAGCTGCTAGCCCTACCAAGTGTACTTTGGCTGCCTGACTTCCGCATACGCAGATCTACCAATATTATTTACCTCATCTATTACAATAGATGAGCAAGGTGATTTTCACTTGATTTCTAACCACATGAAAATAGAAAGTTTCAAGAACCTAACCTAACGAAACCTAATCAAATCTAACCGAACCGAACCAAAGCAAACTGAACCAACAATTTTCTTTAAAAAAAAACTTTCCTGACTTACTACCCGAGATCCTAGAGGATGTGAATTCGAACCGAACCGAACCAAACCGAACCGAACTGAACCAAAGCAAACTGAACCAACAATTTAAAAAAAAAAACTTTCCTGACTTCTTTCCCGGGATCCTAGAGTGTGAATTCGAACCGAACCGGACCGAACCGAACCGAATCGAACCGAACCTATCCAAACCTAACCATACCCAACTAAACCTAATTACCAGTGTTGTAGTTTAGTTTGGTTAGGTTAGGTTTGGTTCGGTTCGGTTCGATTTGGATTCACATCCTCTAGGCTCCCGGGTAGGAAGTCAGGAAAGTTTTTTTTTTGAAAAAAATTATTGGTTCAGTTAGCTTTGGTTCGGTTCGGTTAGATTTGATTAGGTTTCGTTAGGTTAGGTTTTTGAAACTTTCTATTTTCATGTGGTTAGAAATCAAGTGAAAATCACCCTGCTCATCTATTTTAATGCATGAGGTAAATAATATTGGTAGATCTGCGCATGCGGAAGTCAGGCAGCCAAAGTACACTTGGTAGACAAGACGCTAGCCCTACCAAGTCCACTTCCAATCCCTGAATTCGCATGCGTAGATCTACCAATATTATTTAACTCATGTATTAGAATAGATGTACAGGGTGATTTTCACTTGAATGATTCTAACCACATGAAAATAGAAAGTTTCAAAAACCTAACCTAACGAAACCTAATCAGATCTAACCGAACCGAACCAAAGCAAACTAAACCAATATTTTTTTTCAAAAAAAAACTCCTGATTTCCTACCCGGGATCCTAGAGGATGTGAATCCGAACCGGACCGTACCGAACCGAACCTATCCAAACCTAACCCTACCCAACTAAACCTAATTAGTAGTACGTGTTGTAGTTTAGTTTGGTTAGGTTAGGTTTGGTTCAGTTTAGTTAGGTTCGGTTTGGTTCGGTTCGGATTCACATCCTCTAGGATCCCGGGCAGGAAGTCAGGAAAGTTTTTTTTTGAAAAAAAATATTGGTTCAGTTTGCTTTGGTTCGGTTCGGTTAGATTTGATTAGGTTTTGTTAGGTTAGGTTTTTGAAACTTTCTATTTTCATGTGGTTAGAATCATTCAAGTGAAAATCACCCTGTATTCATCTATTCTAATACATGAGGTAAATAATATTGGTAGATCTGCGCATGCGAAGTCAGAGATTGAAAGTGGACTTGGTAGCGCTAGCGTCTTGTCACTTGGTAGGGCTAGCGTCTTATGCTTCTACATGCTTGTCAAGATGAGCCCCGCACCTCAGTTCATACAACTCACCGAAAGTAAGCACATGGCGTTTACATACAGTGAACGCCAAGATCGCAAAACACCGCTGTGTGGACCTACTGCACTTTGCACATATTACAAAAACATCGCGAGTAATTTTTATACATAGTAGGGATTACAACCGGCTTCAATCATCCCTCGGCAATGAAGGTCCCGGAGAGTTGGCATATTCAAGACCTCCATTTGCCCTATTCGCTGGGAAAATCAGGGGTAAATCTTGTGCTTTTTTTACGCGTTCTCTTGCTAATCATTTGTTACTCATGCTCCATAGTATTGAGTGGTAAATTACAGCCCCTTTGGCTGGGCACGTCATTTTAAACCAGTTTAGCCTATAATTATTTACAGTTCATTAACTCCAATCTGAACATATTTTAAACTATTATTCCTAACATGCGCCTAAACGCAAGAGGTTTTTATAATAGGCTCGGATATTGTCCAGCAGGAGTCATTTTAAACCAGTTTAGCCTATAATTATTTACAGTCCATTAACCCCAATCTGAACATATTTTAAACTATTATTCCTAACATGCGCCTAAACGCAAGAGGTTTTTATAATAGGCTCGGATATTGTCCAGCAGGAGGAATGTTCTTTCCTTTGATTTTTTAATGATTCCTTACAAAAGTTTGGTGGAATAGCGAAATAGTGTGAGCCCAGGATAACAGCTGATTTTTTCAGGTTCGTGGCCTGTATTTTTTTGTTGACCTTGGTCTATCATGGGCCCAACACATTTTTCTAGAGATAAAGATATAATTTGTCTCTACATTTTTTTCTATTAGAGAAAATGGGAAATAGAAGTGAGCGGCAAGAAGTGAAACTATGGCTCAGGCCTATTGACCCCAGTTGTTGACAGCTGACATGAAATTATACAAGAAAAACACAGATATATAATTTTCTTATGTATTTAGGTGCTTATGTCAAAAGGTACTTTAACGAAGCATCAAAAAAAGCGGCGGAAGAAATTATTGGTGACTTAAAGGCTGAATTTCTAGACACTCTCAAGAAAGTCGATTGGATGGACAACGAAACCAGAGAAAAAGCATTGGAAAAAGCGCAAAAGATGAACGCATTTGTTGCGTATCCTAACGAACTGACGGATAATAACAAGATACAGGATTATTATAAAGGTAAGGTGAATAATATAGAAGTCAAGATATGCAGCAGTTTTTAAAACTAATTAGATATCTATTGTTTTCGTCATAGTCCAGCAGATTCGTGAAATTATTGTAAGAATTGCGCATTTAATGATAGAAGCATATAACTTGGTACACATATACTACATATGTATAGGTTTGATTTTGGATATGAAGCCATCTTTGATTATTCCCTATAGCAGTAATGGCGGACATTGAAAATGGCGGCCACTGAATATAGTTATACGCCAATGATTTATCGTTATTTGATCATTTAAATTGTGTTTATTATTTGGTTTAACATTAAATTATATTTAAACGTATTAAAAATAATAATAATAATATTTTTTTTTTCAGGTAAAAAGTGAAAACAAAAATAGGAGAAAATATATGGATGTTGTGCATAAGTTAATAAACCCGTTGAGTAATAATAAAAATACATCCGTAGAGTTGAGAGAAATTGATTGAAACAAGTGTTTTATCTGTCAAGAAGACAAATCTGCGGATCTTCGGTGTCCAGCAGATAGTAAACGCGAAGAAAAGTAAAGTGGGTACAAGACAGTTTCTGATCTACTTCTGGAGTTCAGTAATCAAGGATGTTTAACAAGGACAATAAATCTTTAAAATCTTGATGATGGAGGAGGAGTTGAGGCAACATTGGTGAAGCATAAAGCTCGATTCCATGAATCATGCAGATTAAAGTATAATAAAACAAAACTCCAGCGAGCTCGGAAAAGAAAGGTTGAACCTAAAGAAAATGAAAATCGTTTTACGAAATTCACTCACCAAAATGTTGTTGGGAATACTTCGGTGAATTCAAAAGACACATGTTTGTTTTGTGAACAGCTTGGTCAAGCTGATAATTCACTATGTACTGCATCTACATTCGGTCTAGATGCTCGTGTTAATAACAATAATTGGGCGCCATTTTGAATGTCCGCCATTACTGTAAAAGGCAAAATCTAAGATGGCCTCATATCAAAATTTAAACCTTTATATATGTAGTATATGTTGTCCAAATTATATACTTCTATCATTAAATGCGCAATTCTTTCACCGATCTGCCGGATTATTAAGGTTAGGTTAGATCAAATACGTAGAGCATAAATACACGAAAAGTGAAGCACGCAGACGCTAATTTTCGAATGCGCTTGCTTGTGTTTTGTCACGTAGATGTCACGCAGCTGCTATGTGGGTGGACGCCATATACACCATATTTGTAGTTTATTTACATTTTGCGGTGTTTTGCATTTGTCGTGTAAAATCAATTTTTTGTGTTAATATGGGAAATAATTCACGTAAAACATGTGCGGTTTGTGGCAAAAAGTCCGGGAGAAGTAAGGAAGTGCCATTCCATAGGTAAGTACTTGTATTTTTCTTTATAATTTGTCAATAAAGTTACGAGTGGTTTATAGATTCCATTAAACACTCTTCATGGTGTCCAAAAATAAATCTTCACAATTAATTTTAAAACTACAATTTTAATCCACAATTTGATACATTTTCACTCAATAAACTAGTTTTTAGAAAAAAAATTATGGACATAACACTAAATTTTTGACAATTGTCAAATAATTTAGTGACGTAACGGATTATTTTCCAAAACCACCAAAAATGACGCATGTGCAGTATCCAAAATCCTGTCTACCCGAAAAACGAACATTCTGGGGTCCTGCCTTCAAGCATCCCGTGTGAGACTGCATGGGTAAGCCCCATGTTTATGCTATAACCTATAAGATTGCATTATTACATTTTTTTTATTTGTTTTTTTCAAATAACTCTTTTTACTTGTAATTTAACCCAAAGTTCACAAATTACACCCCACGTCTTTTAAAAGGTAACAGAGACTTGTTCCGGTATTTATCGTACGTTTATAAAACAAACACATCAATTTTGTATGAGAGAGGGACCTTTTAGCTGTACTGAAATTTTCGTAGCACGCACCCCTCGACGAGGGCTAAACATTACTTCTACATTTTAAATAGTAAAAGTGGCAATAAAAACATAATTTTACACGACCAGCGCAAAACACCGCAAAATGTAAATAAACAACAAATATGGCGTCGAGCCGCACATTAGCTGTGTGTGAACGTGACAAAACAGACATGCGCATTTAAAAAATTCGCGTCTGCGAATTTAAATTTGCCATTGTTTCCAAAGCACGCTATAAGTTCGGTTTGGTTCGGTTCAGTTTTCGATTTTTGGAACATGTATTTATGCTCTAAAGTATTTGAATGCAATAAGGCGCTGACTCGTGACGTAGCTTTAAATTTGCGCCCCGACATAAATTGTAATTTTGGAACATACTCATTTGCATCTCTTTTTAAAGCAAAGCTAATTTTTCGTTGCTGTTCAACCGCAGCCTTCGTAAACTAACGAGCCACGAACCAGAAGAAACGGCAACACAGCAGGTGGGTCGATCATTTTCGTCCACGTGCGTCGCCCACAACGCTAGTTACTGGCCGTTTCCGCGCAGATAATGTTTTTTTTTAACTTTTAGTATATTTCAAATCGCGTTACCAATTAAAAAAACTGTTCTGGTTTTAGTGAGATGTGTAAAAAAGACCTTTTGTACACCGGTAATAAGTGAGGTTAGATGTTTGTTTTTGTTTAGAATTTTTTGTCTGTTTTTCTTTTTAAATTTTAAACATAGTCTTCAAATCTCAAAAGTTAAGCACGTTAAAGAAGGCGTGGTCATCGGCTGCAAAAACCCATCTGAAAATCAAAAACTGAAAAAACTTGCCCAGGAAAAATTGGCAGGAAATTATGAAATTAGAGAGATGCATGGTGTACACCCAAGAATCCGTGTTGTTGGCTTCCGCGATATGTATGATGAAGACGACCTTATTTCTATTCTTAAAAAAGTTAATTCAGATATTTTTAACTCTTCATTTTCTTATAAAGTCATAAAAATTGGTCAAACGAAAAGGAACTCTAACATCTATCAGGCAGTTCTCGAAGTTGATAGGGAAACATATGATAATGCTATGCTTGCAGGTAACGTCTTTATTGGTTTCGACAGCTGTTCGGTCTATGAAGGTATTGAAATATATCGCTGTTTTAGATGTAGTGAGTTTCATCACTCGTCAAAATTCTGTTCAAAGACCCTCTGTTGCCCTCGGTGTGGGGTGAGCATGAGGCAAGGGATTGTCAGGCAACTTTTTTATCCTGTCCAAATTGTATTAAACTTCGAAAGTCAGATAAGGGTATAAATTTGGCAACAAACCATGCTGCGTGGGAAAAAGAGAACTGTACTGCATACAAAAATGCTCTTATTAAACGAAAGTCGGATGTTCTGTGTGAATAGCAATTAGAACGCATCTCAGCAGGGCAGCAATCTATAGCCATACCGAAAGCAAGACTCATAAACACAACTCGCGTCTCTACCCCCACTGAAAGTATCTTAGATATATGTCATCAAAACGCAGGCGGTATGCGGTCGAAACTGAACGACTGCTTTCACTCGAGTACCCACTCCAGTTACAGCGTAATAGCCATCACCGAAACGTGGCTGGTTCCTGCTATAAATAATAGGGAGTTTATACACAACGATTTTGAGACTTTTCGTTGCGACAGAGATCGTACTGCTACTAACTTAAACGAGGGTGGAGGTGTTCTGATCGCGGTAAACAAACAGCTGTCTCCTTTTCCACTAGAACTAACTAGCTTCAGGCCCCAAGTTCCTCCCCACATTGACATTACTGGAGCAAAAATAACCCTTCAGCATAAACCATTATTTATCTTTGTCGTTTATATACCATCACCCAGCACCGCTGACGATCTTGACAGTGTTTTAGAGTTCTTTCTTTGTCAAAAATATACCTACGATAAGGACATACTTATTTTGGGAGACTTTAACGTAAAAGACTATGCAGCCTTTCTTGAAAAAAATACCTCGAATAATCTAACATTGGTGACCTCTCTTAATAATATCTTGGAAATCCTAGACTTGCAACAGCACAACTTTGTAAAAAATGAGAACAACAGACTGCTAGATCTAGTCTTATTTAAATCCAACCTTTGTAAAGTAGAAAGAGCTATAGATCCTATTATGAGAGAAGTCCCACATCATCCAGCACTTGAGATATCTATATTTTCCATTCAAAAAACTAAAAATCTTGATAAGAATACCGGACTAAATTCTTCACTAACCTATAATTTTCGCAAAGCAGACTTTCAAGACTTATACGGCAAAATTCTAACTTGTGACTGGTCCTTCCTACAAAAACTCTCTAATATCGAGGATGCCACTGAAGCATTTTACAACTGTATTTATTCCATTCTTGATTCTTGTGTCCCAAAACGTCCTAAAACCTTTTCTAAAAAGTATCCTTGTTGGTATTCAGCTACCATAATAAAAGATATTCGGAAAAAGTCTATTCTTCATTGCAAGCTTAAGAATAATAATAATGTCGAAACATACCAAGAGTTTAGCAACCTACGACAAAAAATCAAAGAAGATATTGATCTTGCATATAAGCAGCATGCACGGACAGCTGAAAACACAATAAAGCAAAATCCTAATACATTCTGGTCCTTTCTTCGTACAAATTCTTTCACCGGCAGCGTTCCCGAATCCATGTCTTTTAATAATTTACCTTTGACTTCAGATACTCAAATAGCAAACTCATTTGCTGACTTCTTTCAAACTTCCTTTAACCCGATCAACAAAAATCCTTTGCAATCATCAATCACTGACCAAAACTCGCTGTTTCAGCCCATTTCCATTACGTCATTCAACGAAGAAGAGGTATGCTCTATCCTACGTAAACTGAAGTCAAAATCAACAGCTGGACCAGATCTGATACCCTCCTATATTATTAAAGACTGTGCCTTTGTCTTGTGCAAACCTCTGACGTATTTGTATAACCTTTGCTTGGCCAATAAAAAAATACCTAACATCTGGAAACTCTCTAAAATTAGCCCAATTCACAAAAAAGATAGTAGAACTGAGGTAGGTAACTACCGACCAATTACGTTAATAAATAATTTTTTAAAATGCTTTGAAACTCTTATTCACAGTACAATTTATCCTAGTCTTAAATATAGAATATCCTCTGATCAGCATGGCTTCATAACAGGTCGATCGACAACAACAAATCTTATAGAAACCACTCAAGAAATTGCAGAAGCTTTAAACTCTTCCTCTCAAATTGACATAATCTACACGGACCCATCAAAAGCTTTCGATAAATTGGATCACTTGCTTTTAGTACAAACACTAAATTACTTTGGTTTCTCCACTGGCCTTATTGAACTCTTTGAATCTCTTATCACTAATCGTAAACAGTTTATTGAAATTCGTGGTATAAAGTCAAAGGAGATTAATGCTTCTTCCGGTGTTCCTCAAGGATCAGTCCTGGGGCCACTTCTGTTTAATCTGTTTATTGATGGAGTAAGCAAATGCCTTAAAACAACGAAACTTAAAAAATATGCTGACGACATAAAATTAGAAGCACGCATTAACTCAATCGAAGACTGCCTGAATCTTCAGAAGGACCTAACCTCTCTTAGCATATGGTGTAATGAACATAAACTACTTCTAAACATTGCAAAATGTCAAGTAATGACTTTCACCCTAAAAACTAAACCGATCGCTTTTGACTATTCTATAAATGGAAAAGTACTAAATAGACCTGAGTTTGTTCGGGATCTTGGAATTACCTTCGACTCTAAGCTAACCTTTAATAAGCACATAGATACTATTACAGCTGAAACCACCAGAACATACGGATTTTTAGTAAGAGTTAGCAGAAACTTTGAAGACCTTGAAACCATAAAACTTTTATATTATACTTTTATTAGATCAAGATTAGAATATGCCTCCGTAGTATGGTCTCCACAACTACTTACTCAGAAAGAATCGCTAGAAAAGATCCAAAGACGTATACTTAAGCTTTTGTACTTTAAATCAACCGGTAATTATCCTCCTCAAGATCACCCCCACACTGACCTTATGCAACTGTGTAATATTCAGCTACTCGACACACGTAGGCAGTCGGCCTCTCAAACGTTTCTATATAAAATTCTCCATAACCAAATTGATAGCATAAATATTTTAGAGAGAATAAACTTTTCTATTCCACGGCTAAACTCCAGACAATCACCACTTTTTTATCTTCCTACTCCTCGAGTCAATGCAATGCAATTCTCGCCAATCTATACAATTTGCGACACTCATAATAAATATATGCAGGGTATCGATATCTTTAATTGCAGTATATCAGCAGTCAAACAAGTATTTAGACGTTAGAGTTCCTACTTTTTATTTAAGATATACTGTATACATCTATCTTTTTGTACTTATTTTTCTTATATTATTTATAGTTATTGTAAACATTTTTTTTTGTAAACTTCCTGCCCTGTAATTGGGTATTACCTGTTGGGCAGTGTAAATAAATAAATAAATAAATAAATAAATAAAACATGCCGCGAAAGTGTTGTGTACGCGGTTGCAAAAGTAACTATGCATCTGTTATTAATGAAGAGGGTCAACAAACAACTTTTAGCTTCCCAAAACCTAAAAAATGCTTGTCTTTGGGCCATACACAGAGAAGATTATGTTGTGACTGCATCTTCAGTGGTTTGTTGGAAACATTTTGATAAAAGTGACGTTGTTACAACCGAGATAATTGGGGATAAAGAGGGAGTACAAAAGGAAGTGCCACTAACATTCCCTAAGTTAAACAATGGGGCAATACCTCGGCTATTTGAATCTCAACCCAAGTATATGTCAAACCCCAAACCTCCTGTAAGAGTAAATCCTGACGACAGGCGAAAAAAGATTTAGGGAAGGGAGGCTATGGAAATATATATAAATATATATTGCGTTTATAGACTTCGAAAAAGCTTTCGATAGCATTGAGCACTGGGCAGTAAAAGCATTTATAATTAATAGCCGAATAGATCACATGTTATCACACTTAATAGCCAATCATCATAAGAAGAGGTGAGAAGGGTGACACAATATTCCGTAAATTATTTAACCAGGCCCTAGAAGATGTTTTTAAAAGCTTTTGCAAGATTGGGAAGAAATAGGCATCAAAGTAAATGGACAATTCTGAACCACCTTGATATCTGCTGCTGATGATATCAATCAATCTAAAAGAAAATAGAACAAGTAGAGGAATATATATACCTGGGACAAATTATTAAACTGAAAAAAGAAAACCAAACAGCTGAAATCAAAATACGAGTAAGATTGGCCTGGGCAGCATTCTGTAAATTAAGTTACATATTAAGAAATAAAAAATATCCTCAGTACCTCAAAACGAAAGTGTATAACCAATGTATCCTTCCTGTACTTACCTATGGATCCCAGACCTGGACAGTTACAAAATCAAACATGGATAAGGTAACAAAAGCCCAAAGATCAATGGAAAGACAAATGTTACATGTACAGTAAAAGTAAAGGATGTCAGAGCAGAAGTAGCAAAATTAAAATGTAAATTTGCCGGTCATAATATCAGACAGAAAATAAAAGAAGTAGGGGAAGACCCTAAATGAGATGAGCGGACGGTTCGGTTCGTCTTTGTTTACTTCTCAAGTCCTCGGTTCACCTTTGATACTAAACGATCACATTCAGTTTGACTTGTAATTTAAGTTTTGTGTAATAAAAAATAAAGCGGGCTAAAAAAAATTACGACAATACGCCTAGAAAATTATATTTTATAAGAATGTACTAGAAAACAGTAGGAAAATTGCCTTAGTTTTCAAAAAATTCAAAAAATATTAGTTGTTCCGTTGTTCATATCATATCTAACTTTTATTTACAAAAATCAGCTGGACCACCAGTGACGTGAAACATTCGACATATATATATATATATATATATATATATAAGATCCGAACACCGGTCTATTCTATCCACCGTGGGATTTTGTAGCGGATAATCTGCAAGTTTAACGACTGCATAATCAAATCAGAATGATTTTTCTAGAAATACTCTGCCAATCTATGGGCACATAAGCTCACACTGGGTACTATAGTTTTAGTGTATCTACTTGAAAGCTAATATAACTAAAAACTGAAGTATATTTTATTGAACTCCAGACTCAATTACCTTTCGTTTGATACCACACAAGCCATGTTTTGACTTAAACTCTAATTTTTCAAATCTACCCCCACCCTTTTTTTAAAAACTAAAATGTATTTTTTTTAACTCCAGACTCAATTACCTTTCGTTTGATATCACACACGCCATATTTTCACTTAAACTCCAATTTTTGAAATATACCCCCACCCTTTTTTTAAATAAATTAAAATGTATTTTGTTTAACTCCAGACTCAATTACCTTTCGTTTGATATCACACATGCCATATTTCCCCATAAACTCTAATTTTTGAAATCTACCCCCACCCTTTTATTTGGTTTGTTTTTGGTGGATTTTGTTCATTTTTAAATGGGAACATCTCGGCCCAAAACCCAGCCTAGGTACCAAATTTCATTAAAATCGGCCAAGCGGTTTTTGAGTTATGCGCGTTGGTCGTTACAGACAGACAGACAGACAGACATACAGACAGACAGACAGACAGACGGCGCAACAAAAAAGTTTCAAAATCATCTGAAACGCAAAGGCATATAAAAATTTTTGAAATCGGAGCAACTTTTTTTTTCTCGAAAAAATTAGGATCACCGTAGCTCCCACTACTATAGTATAGTATATGTGTGAGCTAAAATGTGTTTTTAAGTCCAACAAAATAAATGTTTTTAAAACGTTTTTATATTAGTTTGTTAAAAGTCAGGTTTGGTAAACTGCTGATGATTTAAAAGAACCTTAAAAGTTTTTTTACTTATTTTTTTTTCATAAACAATCCACCTGTCAAAGTTAACTTTATCTGTAATTTTTGGTTTTTGAGATATTGCAGTTGGTATTTTAGCTCACACATATACTATACTATAGTAGTGTGGCTATGGTGATCCTAATTTTTTCGAGAAAAAAAAAGTTGCTCCGATTTCAAAAATTTTTATATATCTTTGCGTTTCAGATGATTTTGAAACATTTTTGTTGCGCCGTCTGTCTGTCTGTATGTCTGTCTGTCTGTCGCATAACTCAAAAACCGCATGGCCGATTTCAATGAAATTTGGTACCTAGGCTGGGTCTTGGGTCGAGATGGTCCCATTTAAAAATGAACAAAATCCACCGAACACAAACCAAATAAAAGGGTGGGGATAGATTTCTAAATTAGAGTTTATGTGAAAATATGACGTGTGTGATATCAAATGAAAGGTAATTGAGTCTGGAGTTAAACAAAATACATTTTAATTTATTTTAAAAAAAGGGTGGGGGTATATTTCACAAATTAGAGGTTAAGTAAAAATATGGCGTGTGTGATATCAAACGAAAGGTAATTGAATCCGGAGTTTAACAAAATACATTTTAGTTTTTGTTTTTTTTTAAGGGTGGGGGTGGATTTCAAAAATTTGAGTTTAAGTCAAAACATGGCTTGTGTAGTATCAAACAAAAGGTAATTTAGTGGGGAGTTAAATAAAATATATTTTAGTTTTTAGTTATATTAGCTCACACGTACACTATAACTATAGTACTTAGTGTGAGCTTAGGGGCCCATATATTGGCAGAGTATTTTATAAAGTAACCTTCTTATTTGATTTTTGAAATTCGTATAAAATTCTCTTTATAATAAACATTTAAATTTTTATATTTTTTGAATATTTTTTACATTATTTGTATTTTTTCTTAATATATACAGGGTGTCTCTAAAAGGTCTGTACAAAATCTTAGCACATATTCCTGAGGTCAAAATAAGTCGATTTAATGCAAATTACCAAAATTGCTCCGTTTCAGAGATACGTGAATTTAAAAATTAAAAAATTTCATGAGCGAAATTGCCGAAAAGCAACAAACTTGATTAAAGCTTTGAGAACAACAGTCAGTAGAAAACTGGCCGTTGCTATGACATTTTGCCAGTGTAAAACAGTTAGTGAAATAGTCATTCAAAATAATTCAATATTCCGTTGCGGCATCGAACACTAAAAACGGAAATATCTCGAAAACGACTTCGTTTAGCGCATGTTAACAAGAGTACTTGTTTGGCTTAAAAAGATTCAGAAAAAAAAAATTCAAAGTTACACTGAGAAAAAAGTCATTTTAAACTATAAAAAGAGCATTGTGAAGCGCCCTCTAACGGCTACAGTGAAAAGGTATCCATATTTAGGTTTCGCATCCCAAAAAACCCCCGAGTACCAATTTTTAAAGTAATGCGTTAAGAAATGTTCATAAATTTTAAGACAATCGATTTTCAATTTTTAAACCCTGTATCTCTGAAACGGAGCAATTTTGGACTAAGGTAAGTTACTTTAAATCGACTAATTTTGACCTCAGGAATATGTGCTAAGATTTTGTACAGACCTTTTAGAGACACCCTGTATTTTTGCTATTTTTATTTGTTTAGGTTAGTCTAAAGTGCTTTAAAAATAATAGACAAGCACTTTTATTAAGACTGACATGCTTTCTTGTATGATTGATATAAAACTCGTTTTTTTTTCGAAGAAATCCCTATTTGTGTGTTCAGAAGTTTCAGTATGTTTTTAATTTAACCTTTTTTGGTGAAAAATCGGGTACGCGAGCCCACTGTGTACTGATGGAAAAATGTCGATCGACATTGATTGTCAAAATGACATCTTATAAACACTTCTATTTGCAAAATAATTTGAGTAAAAAAGGGAGAGTAAGTAGCTGGATGACAATGTGTGAGTTAAGTAAATAAAACGAGTGGCACTGTATAGTTATTAAATTCATGTGTGTTTAAGATTATTAAGCTCCCTTACTAATACATTATTTTAGGCTCTGGAACGAAATAGCGATGTACAAAATAGCGAGTATTAAAATAGCGGTATCGAAATAGCGACAATCAAAATAGCGATGTAATGAAAGGGTGACTATCAAAATAGCGATGTAACAAAATGGCGATGTAACAAAATAGCGATTGTAAGAAAATAGCGATGTAACAAAATAGCGATGTAATAAAATAGCGACTCTCAAAATAGCGATGTAACAAAATAGCGATTATCAAAATAGCGATATTTTGGATCGGTTTTGGCATATAGTTCGACAAAGGGGTTTCTTTCTAACAAATTTTTTTCAAAAAAAAACTCCCTTGACTTCTTTCTCGGGATCCTAGAGGGTGTGAATCTGAACCGAACCGAAGAAGCATATTTAAAAAAAAAACTCTCCAGACTTCATTTCCGGGATCCTAGGAAGTGTGAATCCGAACCGAACCAAACTCACCCGAATTCGGTTCAGTTTGGTTCGGTTCGGTTTGGATTCACACCCTCTAGGATCCTGAAAAAGAAATCAGGGAAGTTTTTTTTTGAAAAAATTTGTTAGAAAGAAAAGGTGGTATAGTCAAAATACCGCTAGGATATAATAGCGCATTTCGGTTCGGTTCTGTTTGGATTGGTTTGAATCGATTCGGTTTGGTTTGATTCGTTATTTTGATACATCGCTATTTTGATTGTCGCTATTTTGATTGTCGCTATTTTGATACATCGCTATTTTGATATGTCGCTGTTTTGTTACAAACGCTATTTTGATACATCGCTATTTTAATAGTCGCTGTTTCATTACATCGCTATTTTGATAGTCGCTATTTCATTACTCGCTATTTCGTATGTCGCTATTTTGTACATCGCTATTTCGTTCCAAAGCCATTATTTTAAATAGAGATGGTAAATAATCAGATAATAATGTGTAAGTTCAGTCAATTACACGATTAGATTAGATGGTGGTATGTTCCAGAATCCTATTTTGTGTCGAGGTGCCGTGCTACGTTACAGTCATCGCCTTATTAACGAAATTATATTTTTAGATTTCAATATAGTCAATACAAGTTACTTATCAGCAGCCCTTAGTTTCGTTTTCTTCAGCCAGAAGAAATTATTAAAAGAATTCAGAGAACCAAACAACAAAACCGATTGGAGAAATCATTGCAAGCCTGCTGACGTTAATGCTTATTATTCATCAAGTGAAAATTCCATAGGTAAGTAAGCAATTATTGGGGGTTACCCCCCCAGAAAAAAAATATGTACGTTTTGTTAATGATTAAAGGAAAAACATCCCTCCTAGAAAAAAATTATTTTACAAATAATTACACATTACAAATAATTTTTTCGTCGACTATTACTCCCCCTCCCCACTATATTTTGTCCCAGATCCGCGCTTGAAGTAACTTTTACAAAACATACAAGCAACAATCAAAATTTAATTAAACACATAATTGACGTATATTTCTGGGTTGGCTGAATAGAAAAAAAAATTGATAGAAAAAATTTAAATAGAAAGAACAAGAAAATACATTTAAGAGAAAGTACAATTATTGATAACGGATAACAGACCGTCCTTAGTATACCATAGAAAATTGCAAAATGTGTAACGTCAGCCAAACTAACCTAACTTAAATGAATATTTGCTCCATCATAGCGAATATTATTTACAGCGCTAAATGCCAGTACATTGTTATAACTGTACATTTACGCTCTTTAAGTTTAGGTTTTAATAAGTTATATTAGTCTAGGTCAGGTCAGATCAGGTTAAAATAATTATTTAATACTGAGTTTTTCTCCAAATTTTTTCCCACCAAAAGTACCAATTTTTTTTTACCAAATGCATATTCCACTATTTGTTTTTGTACTAAATGTACTTTTAGTTGAGAGGCCTATGGTATCCCGTTCGATAGTTTTTTTTTAACTACCCTAGATCGATTGGTAATAGACATGTAACAGATCACAATTTTAAGTCACGGGTGTGCCTCCAATTTGAATAGGAGGGCCGGTGTGACGTCATGAAGCCAACATGGCGGCTTTTTTAATGTTTTTCACAAACTTTGGCTAATAACTTTTGCTCAATTAGTTTTTTGTTTGCAATAGAACATCAATTAAAATAGAAAAGAAACTAGCTTTATATCTTAAAAACTAACGATATAAATTTTTTCTAAAATACCGAAAATAGTGACTTTTTTACCAACTTGAGGAAGGGATTTACAAACAAAATATATTAACATTCTAATCTAATTTTTTTTCAGAATTCCCCGCTGGAATCCTACAAGGCCGTTTCTTTAACGCCGATCGACCACAGTACCTAAATTATGGAAGCTTAGGATTTGTTGTAGGCCATGAGATCACCCATGGATTTGACGACAAAGGTATACGGTATGAAAATAAATAAACCCAAAAATAATCTAACAGGGTTATATATACAGGGTGTATCTCGGACACGTCGATTTTCTATTCAAGGGGGACATTCTTTAAGCATCATGACGTTTCTCGCCTCCTAAGCAGGGTGAAAATAACCCCTTGAATTTAAATAGAGAAAGTGGGTCAAGTGGCATCATTTTCTAATAGTTTCGAATACCTTTACAGTTATGTTAACATTTCAAAAATTATTTTGAGATATTTGAATTTAAATTTTCTATGGAACCAACTTCAAACCGTTTTTTTATGAATTACTCCAACAATTTAAAAGAAACTCCGAGACCAGTCGATTTTATTTTTATTTCTATTTATCTTTCCTAGATACACCACCCCGAGGGGTAAAACTTACCCCTACAATTTCGTCTTCGAAATGCCTTTACAGATGTGTTAAAATGAAAAAAATCCAGGTCCGTTTTTTTTAAACTTTTTCTGAAATCTCGGATTTGACTCGACGGACCAAAAATTTGACAACGTCATTTTATTAGAGAATTAACTTTCTGTAAAGAAGTTTTAAAAGACTTGAAATATCTGCCATAATAATGAATTTCTGGGATTCGGAACTTTTGAATTTTCCCTAGTAGCTTTAATACTCTACAAAGGCTAGAAAAAAATGTTTGAGATACTTGTCTCAAAATTTGACGACAGTAATATGAAATCCACAAGCTTTTATCTTTTATAATAAGTGAGTTTCCCCTAACCCACCCTATACAGGTGAACTAAAATAATATTAATATAAAAATGCAAAAACAATAGTTTTTAGTCCTTTCCATATTTCCCTGTGTAAAAATCAGTTTCAAAAAATTTATATGATTTGAAAAAAACTACTTTTTTATTAAGAAACCATTAGAAAAAAGGTCAACATTCAAAGAAACGAAATATTTCTGAAGGAAAAAGCAGTAAAATAACAAAAATTACTTAATAGTTGGCATCTTTAAGAACAATTTAAGGCTTTTTTTGGGGAAAAATATTCTAGGGTATCAATCATTGGCAAGGTATCAATCACTAGACATTTTACCTTAGAACAAAAGCAACCGTTTATTTGACCTACATTATAAGCAAAAAATTAAAAAAATCTATGTCCAAATTTAACTACAGTACAGTCCCGATTATCCGAAATAATGTGGACCAAAGTGATGAAAATAGGAGTTTAGGATGCGTATATCATTAGATCGACTTAAAAACATTTGTAACACTCTGTCGGTTAACTAAAACAATTCGCAGTTTACACCGTCGTACATTGCCGTGAAACCCCGAGGGAGTCAAAGTCAAAGTCAAAAAGTAGCTGTATTGTTTGTTGTTTATATTTGATTAAAATTGTCACACCAAACAATTTTCCTTCAGACCACAAAATATCGAAAAAATCTACTACATAAGAACAAATAAATTAAAATAAACGTTACATGGGGTTAAGAACCAGGACAAGAAAAGGGGAACATAATAACCAAAGTAAGAAAAGTATAGGAAATACTGAAAATATAAATTCCATAAATGAGATAACCAATGACAACGACAAAATTGAAATTGTAAGGGAAAATTATGATGATTTCGAGGTATACATGGACATCATAGAACCAAAACAAAAGGTAATACGTACAAAAGACCGCCTAATAGAGGAACTTTCAAATAAAATATTATTATTAGAAGAAAAGATTGAGCTTATTAGGGAAAATTTTAAGTTAAAAAATAATACAATAATGAAGCAAAAAGAGAAAGATGAAATATTAAACAATGATGATAATAAGAAAATAGATAATGAAAAGAAAAGCTACGCAACAGTAACTAGCGAAAGATTAGAAAAATCAGGAAACAAAACTCTTATACAAAATAGCACTTTTGTTACAATTAAACCTATAAAAGTGCAGGACTCCCAAAAAACAAAAAATGAATTAGGAAAATTTATTAATCCATCATCGTTAAATGTAGAAATTAAAAAAATTACAAATGAGAAAAATGGAGCAGTGAAAATTTTTGGTAAAGATAAGGATCAGGCAGAGAAGATTAAAAATGAGGTAGATAACAAAATGGGTGGAAAATATACAGCAAAAGAAGAAGAAAAAAGAAACCCTCTAATAAAGATAATTGGAATTGGAGCAGAAATGGAAAAGGACGAACTCAGAAAAGTTATATTGGAGCAACATGATTATATAACTAACCAAAATTTAGAGGTGATAGTATTTAAAAAAATGAAATTGTTGAAATTGACGGCGAAAACTTTTTAAAAATTATGGAGAAGGGTATTTTATTTATAAATTTTGCAATATGTCCTACTTATGAATCATTTGATATTCGGCGTTGTTTTAAATGTACGGGTTACAATCATTCGGCAAATGTTTGTTCAAAAAATCAAAATTGTATGAAATGTGGTTTACAAGATCACATGGCAAGTGCTTCTTCAACATCTCATCAAAATATAGAATGCCCCAACTGTTCGGAAATGAACAAAAAATATAATTTAGGATATTTTATCAATCATGGCCCATTTGATCTTAATTGTCAAGTTTATAAAAATCATATGGAAAAAAATAAATTAAAAATTAACTATTTTTCGAAAACTGTATAGCATTAGACAAATTAGACAAAAAGACAAAATATATCAAATTAATGCAGATGGTTTTCAAAGTGCAAAAGATGAAATTGTAAGTTTTATTGAATTTAAAAAGCCAATTATTTTATGTATAACAGAGACACATATCACGAAAGATATTTTGGAAAATGAACTTTTAATTAAAAATTACATTTTGTTTAATTGTTTGTCAAACTCTAGACATACAGGTGGTGTTATGGTTTTTGTCTCAAATGAAATATCAGTATCTAATCATAATATGATTTCACAAGATTATGAATATTGGTATTTGAAAATTGAATTTAGAATAAAATATCAAAATTATAATTTAAACGTTTATTATAGATCACCAGCAGGCAATATTAATAGTTTTTTGACATTTTTTAAATCTAAATGTGAAGAATATTGGGATTACAATGGAGTTAATATATACTTGGGGGATTTTAATATACATTACGATAATGATGATTATTATGTTGAAAAATTAAAGCAATTGTTGAATTTTTATGGATTAAGACAAAAAATTAATGAATATACAAGAGTGACCAATACAACAAAATCAATGATAGATCTCGTTATGACGAATGATTTTTCCCTGGATTGTGGAATAGAAAAAACCCCTAAAATAAGTGATCATTATTGGACATATATTGAAATTGTAGCACTATCTAAACAAGAGTCAAAAACAACATGCATTAAAATTTTAGACTATAAAAAATTATCAAAAACATTAATTGATTGTGATTGGAACAGAAACTTAAATGATAGTAATTTTATTTTTCAACAAATATATAATATAGAAAAAAAGTATAAATAAGGTACAAGAAATAAAAATAATACCATCAAAAAATTGTGATACACCTTGGTTTAACAAAAAAATATATCAAGCTAAAAAAGAAAGAGATAACAAATTTCAAAAATTTTCTAAAATCAAATGTGAAAGTGACTGGATTGAGTATAAAGAGAAAAGA
This sequence comes from Aspidapion aeneum, assembly GCA_963576565.1. Classification (NCBI taxonomy): domain Eukaryota; kingdom Metazoa; phylum Arthropoda; class Insecta; order Coleoptera; family Brentidae; genus Aspidapion; species Aspidapion aeneum. The sequence goes on from OY755039.1 coordinate 32,241,297, forward strand.
AATGATTGTGTAAAAATTTTAAGAAAAGAAAAAAGGCTATACTTTGAAAACAAAATTGATAAAAATAAAGGTAATAATAAAAAAATGTGGAAAAGTTTAAAAATGTTAATTAATTCCAAACCTAGGAATGAAATTAAAGAAATTATTTTTGATGACAAAAAAGAATCAGATCCAGAAATAGTAGCAGAAAGGTTAAATCAATACTATATTGAAAGTGTAGAAATAATTATTGACTCAATACCAAATACAACTTCAGACATTTTTAAAATTCAAGTTAATGAAAACACATTGAGCGAATTTAATGAGATTACATTAAATCAATTAAAAAATAAAATATCAAAATTAAAATCAAACAATAATAAAACAGAAATAATGAATAAAGAATTATTGAAAGAAACTTTTCCAGTTATAGGTTATCAACTACTAAATCTGATAAACACATGTTTGAAAAAAGGTGAAATTCCGGATGAATTAAAATGTTCAACTATAACCCCTGTACCGAAAATAAAAAACACAAAAAAATATGACGAAATGAGACCTATTAATGTTTTATGGGACATAGAAAAATTATTAGAGGAAGTGGTTTACGATCAATTTTTAGAATTTATAGATGAAAACGAAATTTTAGTAGCTCAACAATCAGGATTTAGAAAAAAATATTCAACAGAAATTGCCGTTCAGTATGTGGTGGAAAATTGGAGGAGGTGTTTTGAAACAAATGAAATAGTTATTGGGATATTCTTAGATTTTAAAAGGGCCTTTGAAACAATTGATAGAGAGAGACTTCTACAAAAACTTTATAACTATGGATTACGAGGAAAAGTTTTGGAATGGTTTAAAAATTATTTGTTTAACAGAAAACAACGTACTAAAATAATAAACACACTATCATCAAAAAAGAAATCAAAATTGGGGTACCTCAGGGAAGTAAATTGGGGCCATTATTATTTATTCTTTACATAAATGATTTACCATCCATTTTAAAATATAGTTTAATTCAGATGTTTGCGGATGATACGTTAGTTTACTTAAAAGACAATTCTTTGGAACATATTATTAATTTATTAAATTCTGACTTAAAATTAGTTTTAAATTGGTTAAATACAAACAAATTAAAATTAAATGTTAATAAAACGAAATGTATGAAAATAAATTTGAAAAGTAATCCATTAAATTTAGAAATTCAAATAAACAATGAAAAATTGGAAATCGTGAATTCATTCAAATATCTAGGAATCATAGTAGACTCAAAATTAAAGTTTAATTTATACTACGATAATATCATCTCGAAAATAGCAGCAAAAATTGGATATTTAGGAAGAATAAGTCATTATTTATCATTTTTCTCAAAAAAATGTGTATACAACACAATAATTTTACCATATTTTTTGTATTGCTCAACTATTTTATATTCAGCTAATGAAGACATTCTGGAAAAATTACAAATTTTAAAAAATCGTGCAATGAGAATAATTTTAAATGCAGATAAATATACCAAAATAAAAACAATGTTAAATAAATTAAACTGGCTAAATGTAAAAAATTTAATATTTTATAATGTTTGTATTTTTATTTATAAAATTAATAATAATTTACTACCAGATTCCTTAAAACAATTTATAAATCAAAATTATAATTATCATACTTACAATACCCGGACAAAAGAAGATTTTCATTTAAGCACTACATCAAAATTAGTTGTTCAAAAATCAATATTTTCAAAAGGCTTGAGTGAATACAATAAATTAAACGTGTCAATTAAAAATGAACCAAATTTAAAAAAATTTTAAAAAGTATAAAAAAATATTTATGTTCAATACAATTTATATAAAGTTATTAAATTTTATTAATATAGTGTTAGTTTATACCTATTTATTTATTTGTTGTATAAATTTGAATTTTAAGTATAGTTTTAAGTTGATTTAAGAAAAAATTGTAGCAAATATGCTAAATAAAAGCTTAAAACAAAAAAAAAATCAAAAAAAAGAATATTACATTGACAAAGCCATGCTTACCTAACTTAATGTCTACTTAATCTGCACTGTATAGGTTACTATTAGTAAGAAAATATAAGTATACCTATTCTTACAATATAATTAAAATAAAATAATAATTATTACCAGCAAGTAAATTTCATTCTGGTTTTATAATAGTCGAATCTATAAAACTGGAAATGTGTAAGCTTACTTAAAATTGATTTCGTTTTTATTTATCTAGTGAGAAAAAAAAATCTTCCAAGCTATAATAGCTCTTTGTGGCTAAGAATTCTTTTGTCATCCTTCTGAATTTTTTATAGCAAACAATTTGCCTAATTTCTACCGATAAATGATTAAATTTAAATTTTTATCCATTGTATATGAATGAGTTTTTAAAGAAGGTAGAATGCGAAATTGGAAGTTGCAATAAAAAGGGACGACGACTAGAGTAAACACTATGTCTTTCTAATTCACCTCGATATTTTTTATACACCAAACAAACAGTCTCCAAAATAAAGATACAACACAAGGTTAGTATTTTATGTTCCTGAAATAAAGGTCTACAGGAACTACGTCTTTTTACTCTACAAAGATTTCTGATTGCTCTCTTTTGTAAAGTAAATACCGATTTAAAAAGTTGATTTGAACAGCATCCCCAAAAGCATATGCCATAAGAAAGATGTGATTGAACCAAAGAATAGTATACATTTTTTGCCGTAACAAAATTCAAGTTCTGTGCTACTACTCTTAGAGCAAAACAGCCTGAAGCAATTTTACCATTTAATTTTTTAATATGTTCATCAAACTTCAGTGAATTATCAATTATGATACCCAAAAACTTATTAATACCTTGCTTCGTAATATTTTCATTCTGTAGTTGAATATTATTCAGATCACATCTAAAATTTAAAATATGTGTCTTTAAGACATTAAAATAAAATAAATTTGCATCACACCATTCCTTAATGAGACTAAGATCATTTTGAACTGTAACTGCGAGTCTTTCAGCAATAACATCATGCCACAAGAATGTGTTGTCGCCCACAAAATTGGTGATTTTACCACTTATAGAAAGATGTGAAATATCATTCACAAATATCAAAAATAATAGAGGTCCAAGTATGGATCCTTGCGGAACTCCAACATTTAACCGTTGTGTGGTTGAGGTTTTATTACTTAAGATGACTGATTGTGAACGCTCAGATAAATATGACTTAAACCACTTTAACGCTACACCACTGACTCCATACTTCTCAAGCTTCCCCAACAGTATTCTGTGATCCACGCAATCAAAGGCCTTCGATAGATCACAGAACACTGCTGCGACCCTTTCACCTGCATTAAGTTTGAGATAGAGCTGTTCAAGTAAATTAAATATGGCATCACTGGTTACGTTAGCTTGAAAACCAAACTGTGTACTGGGATACTATTCTCTATTAAAAAATTTGTCAGCCTAATTTGTACCAATTTTTCAATTATTTTGGACCATTACTACCAACTAGTGCAATAGGTCTGAAATTTGAAGGAATGTTGTGATCTCCTCCCTTAAAGATAGGTAGTATTAGAGCTTTCTTCAAACAATCCGGAAAATTTCCTAAATTAAATGATTCATTGATCGCTTCAGCAAGGACAATCCAAACTAATTCAGAGAGTGCTTCAAAAATTCTAAGAGACATTTTGTCCCAGCCAGTAGAGTTTTTGTTTTTTAATTTTTGAAAGGTTTCTTTAATTTCAAAAGCTGTTGTGGGACTTATGGAAAATGAGTTTGTAACAGAAATATTATTTAAATAGTCCAGTGGATCTTTAGTTGAATTGATTTTACTAGAAAGTTTCTGGGCTATACTGCAATAGAAAGAGTTTAAATCATTAGCTTTAAGATCTGTAGACACTGAAGATGAATTTTGGAAACCACCTAGCAGTATAGGTGAATCCCAGACGCGTTTCGTATAATGCGAATTTTTTCGGTTAATCGCGATTTTTGTTTTTAAAGTTTGTTTCGGATAAACCGGATTTCGGAAAATTGCGATTCGGATAATCGGGATTGTACTGTAGTTAGTTTTTTTTTGAAATCTCGAATCTGACTCGGGGGACCAAAAATTTAACAACGTCATTTTATTGACAGGATCAAATTCTGTAGAGAAGTTTTAACAAAATTGAACTATCAGCACAAAAATATGACCGATTTTTGGAATTCCAAAATTTTTGAATTTTCCCCTTGTTTCCCTAAAACTAGAAGGGCAACTTTTGTCATATCTTTAAGGTTTCGAAAATTGAGGACAGTAATGTCCAATCCTCTATTTTTTATAATAAGTGAGTTTCCCATTCAATACCATCAAAAATGGAACACCCTATCCACCAATAATTTTCGAGGATAAAAATGGCTTTCATTGAGAATGCTACTATTTCTACTTCTAGGCAAAGAGTTTGACAAAGATGGCAACTTGCACAACTGGTGGGGCACAGAGACCAAGAAACAGTTTGACAAAAGAGCGCAGTGCGTGATCGAACAGTATGGCAACTATAGTTTTCCCGAGGTTGGGCTTAATATTAACGGGATTAAAACTCAGGGTAAGTGTTACTATTGTTTACAACACAGTCCTAAATTGCAATGGAGTCAAACTGGATCTTGTTTTGTCGAACTGTCCGGAAGTATCGGTACAAGCTACGGATTCAGAGATCATTAAATGTGATACTGTGATAGATGTGAGTTTCTAGATTATGAACATACGCTATTTGACTTTAAGCAATGTAACTTTATAGCCATAGGCAAACTAATTACTAGTACTAATTGGGACTCTCTCTTGGATTCCCCTGATGTCAACATTAATGTAAAAAACTTCTATACAACCCTTAACAATATCATTGAAGCTAATGTTCCAAAGATAATGTTTAAAAGTAAATTTTCCTTTCCACTGTGGTTTAATTCAGAACTAAAAATCGATATATTCAAAAAAAAGGAAGCACATAAAAAATTTTCAATTTCTCGCAGCCAAGTGGACTACGAGAACTTTAAAACCCTAAGAACAATCTGCAAAAGCCAAGCAGACAGCTGCTATAAATCATATATTAACGAAACTGAAGATAATAATAACAATGACCCAAAAAGTTTCTGGCGCTATGTGCAAGACAAAACAAAAAACAGAGATCTTCCTTCGGTTATGAGGCTGGGACACCAGACTGGATCTACAGGACATGAAATATCAAAACTCTTTGCACAACACTTCTTTTTAGTCTATACCTCAAACACACACAAACTATCACAAATAAACGAAACAACTTGCAATCCTTCAACACATATTTCATCATACATTGTATCATCTAATCAAATTATTGATAAGTTAAAGCAACTCAAAATCAACAAAAGTTCAGAACCTGATCAAATCCCTCCATCACTGCTTAAAAATTGAGCCATTGCTTTAAGCAAACCACTCTATATGCTCTTTAATCTTTCCCTCTCCTCTGGCATCTTTCCAGAAACCTAGAAAACCCCATATGTTGTGCCAGTATACAAAAACAGTGGGTCCAAGGCCAACGTCTCCCAATACAGGCATATCGCTATCATCTCTCAAATTCCAAAAGTTCTAGAATCTCTACTAACCGACTTTATGAATGGCACATTCAGAAACTCTTTTGATGACAGCCAACACGGATTTCTCGGTGGAAGATCTACTACTACCAATCTCTTAACTTACGAAGATGCATTGTCGAGGGCCTTGGAGAAAGGATATTCAGTGGACTCTATTTATACTGACTTTTCCAAGGCCTTCGATAAGGTCGATCACACGATCCTACTCACTAAGCTGAAAGGCTTTGGTGTTGATGAAACTCTCCTAAAATGGTTGCAATCCGACATTACTGACCGCAAACTAATTGTCAAAGTTAATAACAACTACTACTCACCACCATTCGTAGCTACCTCTGATGTACCACAGGGTGCACATCTAGCCCCAATTCTTTTTAACGGATTTATTAAAGACGCAGTGGACTGCTTTGAAGCAGCTGATGTGGAAAGTGATGCTGATGATGTAAAGGCTTATACCATTCTGTATGATAATAATGCACCTGCAGGACTTCAAGCTGACCTTAAGCGCTTTGAAAACTGGTGCTCTCAAAATGGAATGTTCCTTTATCCAGAAAAATGCCAATACATTAATTTCACCAAGAGCATAAATCCTCAAATTAACTAATACTATCTACAAAACACAGAAATCAAACATGTCTTGTGACTTGTCTTTTGCAGATCACATTGTTAAAATACGTAATAAAGCATTAAAAATGTTAGGCTTTATCAAACGGCACACACAAGAATTCATGAACAATAACGCAATAAAAACACTATATTGTAGTTTAGTTCGTTCAAAACACAATGCAAATCAAGTGCAGGTTGACTTTTTTAATACTACCCTAAGTTCACTTCAAAAAAAAAACATAAGGGAACAAAGACAGAGTTCAACAAAATTCACACTGTAAGACCTAAATCTAATCTGTGATATACTATATAATAATATATTTTTTAAATAAAATATTTATTAGATTTAGGACTAAAATTGTACATTTTATAAGAGAAACTTGAAATCAATTTGTAAAATTGTATTTTTGATCTTTAAATGGGGAAACCCGTAAATAAAACAGTAACAGTTATATGTATACTGGGTTTCTAAAGTGGGATCTAGGAGTAGGATCTTCATAAGCCAAACAAAAATGCACCCATCAAGAAACATACGGTGGAATACGGCGAATCAGTGAAAATTGAAAATCACCAGTATAAAAAAAAATCGTATATTTATACTAGAGACCCAGTATATAAGTACGACATATTAAAAAAATGGCATACATACAGAATCTTTAAATTACACAAGATACAAACAATAATAAAATACAAATTTACTGTTTAGAAATATGTTTTTTATGTAGACAAAATCAAAGTAAAAAATACTAACAAATTTTACCTATTTATACATGTTCCTATTATGTTTGTTAATAATATCTGCAGTTTATGTTTTACAACTCGATTCAGCGGACAGTGGTTCAAGTAATGAAGTTGGTTTTCAAGCATTTGTTGCATTCGCGTATTAAATTAGATACTTTTTGTTTGATATACCTAGGTTACAGCGTTTTTCATAGTCACGAAGAAGAAATATATAATATTTTTTTTGATTTTTATTTAAATAAGACAGTGTCAAAAAATCACCAGAATTCAGTCTTTTTAAAAAAGTTTTCACCATTTCATCAAATGGGTGGAAAAATATCCAAATGTGGTGAATTTTCACCACACCTGGCTACACTGCGCCCAATTTACTAGTGCCATGCATTCTTCGAGACAGAGAACGAAAGCAACCAGGACTTTTGTATGCCTTTTTCTATTCCGTGCAGTATTTTCTCGCGTAAAAGAAATTAGTCTTCGACTGCGCGCAGGTAAGGTGAGTTTTGCTGTAACTAATAAAATGCGTTATTAAACACGCGAATTATTGCCCAGTGCTATCGAAATCTTTTTCAAAGTCTATAAATGCAATATAGAGTGAAATGTTGTATTCGTTGGCTCGTTCTATATAGGATTTTCATGGTTAACAGATGGTCAACTCTACTGAAACCTTTTCTAAAGCCTGGTTGTTCTTTTGATTGATATCCGTCAAATTTTGTTGTTAGTCTATCTGTTAATTTTGTTAATTTTCGTGAAAAGCTTCAAATGACATTGAGTGTTATAGGTCGATAGTTTTTTAGGTCTGCTCTATCGCCTTTCTTGTGTAGACTAATGGTTATGGATTCTTTCCAGTTGTTTGGGATTATTTTTCTTTTAATATTTTATTCAGCTTTGTACTTGAGCGTTTCTGCCGTTACTCTGTCTTTTCTAAGAGATTTGTTATTTTTAATTTTCTTTAATGCTCTCTTTATTTCCGCTTTGCTTATTTCAGGTTGCAGCTCTGAGTTTATGTTCTTTATGTTTATTTGTAGTTTCTTCATGGTTTCTCGAGATGGTTCCGTGTTTGTTTAGTATGATTCGGTGTAAAAGAGTTGTGTGATATTTATAATATCCTCTTTAATGTGCTAACAACAGCATAAACGCTGGCACGCCACATGATTAGAAATGCCCAAATCCGTGACGACTTCCGTGCTGGAGTGCGACTTAGCCAGCTAACGCGATTAGAAATGTACCTTTACTTTTCTTTTTAAAAGTTCCTATACACCAAAATGCTCTGCGAATGCGCCGCGTGTGCGCCGCTCGCCGAATTCGTTTCATTGAACTTTTAACGATCCACGGAAAAACAGCAAACATGCATTGAAATGAAAACTCGACAACAAACTGCCGATGCCGTCCCAAAGGATCTGCGAACATACGAAGAGGAGCCAAAGAAAGCTGGTTTTCGGCAAACAGCGCGCGCGCAACTTGAGAACACGAAAACAGGACGAATCCGTGATTGCACGCGGTGTGAGCAGCGCGTGAGCGGTGCACATATGGTGCGTTCGCGGAGCAGTTTTAAAAATGTTTTCCATATTTTTCTGGTCTGTTAATAAATTCGTTCTACTGGATTATTTGTTCAGGAGATATTTATTTTAATGTAATTTCATCTTGTTGGTTTTTTAGGCGAAAATATAGCAGACAACGGTGGTCTAAAGGCAGCTTTTTATGCGTACCAAAATTGGGTCGACCGACATGGCCATGAACCCAGTTTACCAGGTAACCCTTCCCAAAACAACCTCCCCCACCCGATTCTCGAAAAACCAGCTGTTATTTAAACATGTGATCTGTTTAGAGAGCTGAGACTTTTTCTAAAAAAATTTAAAATAGCGTTAAAAATGTTCACAATTGTTAGAGTGAAATATTCTTTTACACCAAATCGATATTCTAACAAAGCTAGTAGGCTAAATATTTAGAAAAATATTTTTTTAAATGTGATCTGTCCAGAGAGCTGAGACTTTTTAGCGATAATTTTAAAACGTCTTTATGGATTGTTACGATTGTTACAGTAAAATGTTTACTATACCTAATTGATATTCTCGCAAAGTCAGTAGTTAGTAGATAATTTTTGGTCGTGTCAAAAAAGGCCGACGACTAACGCAATTCGACACTGTTGACATTTGAATGTCACATGTCGTTAACGGCTTCCGTGGAACGCCGCAAAGTCACGGACGGTTAACATAGGAATTTTGACGTACGTAGAATGTGCGCGATTGTGTTTTAGCGAGCTTCTAATAAATTCCGTGCCATTGTGGCGCTGCAGTGTTAGCGGAACCATTGAGTAAATTATATGGGTCATTTACTCAAAGGCGGGACCCATTTATTTGAAATAAGGGAAGATGGGGGAATGAGAAACAGGGGTAATAGGAAATATTTTTTTGCTACTCTTGCATTTTGTCTTCTGTCATTTGAAATATCTGAAAAAACCTTTGAAATTCTTCTACTACAATATTAATAAACTTTTAGCACTTTTGTGCTCTTTTTTAAACATATTTTTGACAAGCAAACCATTTCAGATAATATTTTCTTTTGTCTCAAGGAAACAGTTTATTTTCAGTTTTAATACTTAAGTTTATTGTCAAACGTAAGACTTTCTATGTATTGTTTTAACTTTTGCTTGTCATAAACAGGTAGTTCAGAATGGAAAGGATTCTTATTATACTTTCGTTTTGACTATCGTGAGGTAATAAAAAACATCGTAATGGGGCAATAGGACATATACCTATATTCTTTTTTGTTGCACATTGATTCCAGTAGTGAAGTTGCCTTCAAATTTGACAAAAGTGACCTATGTAAAGCTTTAGAAATGGAAAGTTGCAAAAGTATTAAATGTCATCTACCTTAAATATTCCACAGTACACCGGTCTATTTTTCAAGTGATTTCTAACTGGCTAAACTTTCGTACATAGCCTTATTTGGCCTAGACGCCTAACTTTTTTCCCAGCAAAAATACTTAAATATTGTCATTAACTTTCAAACACATATTTTAAGCTACAGAAAAAAAATTGCCGGTTACTAATTCTTTAATGGAACTTTTTTTATCTTATAATTTATAATTTTGAGATAATTTGAAAGTTAATACCTTTTTTGACCGTAAATGGCAACATTGTCCCCAAAATCATAAGAGCCGACCCTCTCCACAGCCCAGCGTGTGTCCCCTATCTACGTATTTACACGGGTAATAGGTTCAAGAGTTTAGAGCGTAGAGGCAGGCATGGGATTCGAACCCACCATCCTCTTGCCGCAAAGGAAACGACTGCGCACTAATCTCTTTTAAGCAAATGTTTTTCATTTATAATGACTTGCAAATCTACTTTTAGGGTTAAACTACACCGCAAATCAGCTGTTCTACCTTTCGGCGGCTAGTGTATGGTGTGCGAAAGAGAGACAGGAATATCTTAAATTAAAAATAATGACGTCAAGCCATTCAATGGAAAAATTCAGGGTCAATGGACCTGTGAGCAATTCTGATGAGTTCAAAATGGAGTGGAATTGCCCAAATGGATCCAAAATGAATCCTTCAGAACAGTGTAGGGTCTGGTAGATTTATAAAAAAATAATAAAATATAAAAAATTGCTGTCCAAAAAACTGTTTCAATTTTTTTTTAAAGCACCATTGCAATTGCTTTTTTGTAAGATTTTGGTTAAAGAGCTAGTCTAATAGCGGGTCCACACCAAACCAACAAAACAGCAACTCAATGTTTTTCAACATTTTTAAAACAAAATGAGAACAATTTGGCAACTTTTTTGTTTTGTTGGCGTTCTCAGCAATTTTTTATTTTCCCGTCGCCTGTCGGTAAAGAATAAAGTGTTAATGTTTTGTTTTCGTTTTGGGCAACTTTGTTGGTCTAGTCAGTACCGAATAAAACAGAAATAAACATCATGGTTCAGTTTGTGTAGTTTCTGTGTGCAAAATTACCATGTCCGGATAAAAAATTAAATGGGGTGTTGAAAATACATGTAAATTAATTAAGCTTTATCGAGAAGCTAAATTTTATGGGACGCCAAAAAAATGAACCCTGATTAAAAAAATCGTTATAAAAAGGTAGACACCCTAAAGGAAATAGGAATATTGTGTGATACTTCTTCAGAGGAAGTGGACAGAAGAATAAAAAACATCAATAGCCAGTTCCAAAGAGAACACCAGATCATAAAAAGTTCACTGATTGTTTTCCTGCGTGGACAGCAGTTGACAATTTGTTCGTGTTTTCCAAAACTTACAGTTTTGTTGCGGTGCTGTTTTGTTGAAGTTTTTGTTTTGTTGGTTTGATGTGGACCCGGCATAAGATGCAATGTATTTTTTATCTTATTTACTTCTTCGGTGAAATAAGATGGTATGTGTTTCAATTACCATTCTAAATAACTTTGAAGTTGGCGTAGACACTTTCGTCGTCATTTTCTGGCATCTTTGTTTATTATATGCACTGACACTGTACATTTACATATTTATGTATGTGTCATTGTCTATTATATTGCTGAAATTTTTATGTGCATATCCAATTTTTTTCACTATAACACTATCATTTTATAAAGGATCTAAAGTCCTAGGTTTTAAGATTCTAGCTCTAAAAGTCTAGATTTTGGTTGAAGGTGTAACTCATTTTTTCCTTTGGATGCAATAGTTTTTAATAAACGTGGAATTTCGTACCCGTGAATTTAAAAATCAAACAAGTTTCGTGGTTAATCGGGCAAAAAGGAGTTTTTGTTTTTCTCACATATTTTTCCGTGGGTAGCTTGAAGCTTAACCTCACGGGGGTCCAAGATCTAATGGACACCTAATAAGTGTTGACAGTTAACTGTTTCGTCCTTATGGGACTCCTCAGAACACTGCTTGGTCAATGTGACAATTCTTGCGAAGTTAATTAGACGGTTTTACCTCTAATCATAAGTAAATAGTGAGAAAACTATCGCAAGAAGCGCCATCTACCAAGATACGAGAGAAACAAAAAACAAAAGCAGGCGAAAAACTGCTATGATCAATGAAAAGATTGAATACAAATAAAAGGTACCTTTTTTGCTTAAAAAAATTATTTTATCAACAAAAAAAGTTGAAAAATATACTGAGAAAAAAGTTATGGTCATTTTAAACCATAAGATGCGCATCCCAAAGAACCCCCGAGTACCAATTTTTAAAGTAATGCGTTGAGAAATGTTCATAAGTTTGTATCTCTGAAACGGAGCAATTTTGGACTTTGGTAATTTGCATTAAATCGACTTATTTTGACCTCAGGAATATGTGCTAAGATTTTGTACAGACCTTTTAGAGACACCCTGTATAATTTCCACAGGCATGGGACTGATTGATACTTTTGCATTTTTTCACTTTACTTTATTTGAGGCATGCGCAGTTACCTGGTTTGAACTTTATCCCTTACTAAACGATAATGCTTGACCTTAATTGTGTTCGAATAACGCAGGCTACTAGTGCTTTTATTAGAGACGGTGTTGCCGCGCATATAACGTCATGACCGTCATGATAAAATGTAATTTACATTTAAAATATTTTTAATAACACAATTATTTCAAGAGCTACCTAGCAGATTTAAATTTATGCTGATTATTGAAAATAACTTTTTATAAAAACTGGTAGATATGTTTTCTTTGGCAACAGTGTTTACCGACTAACCAAAAGTAAAATACTCTGCCAATATATGGGCCCCTAAGCTCACACTAGGTACTATAGTTATAGTGTACATGTGAGCTAATATAACTAAAAACTGTAATATATGTTATTCAACTCCAGACTAAATTTTCTCTCGTTTGATACCACACACGCCATATTTTATGTAAACTCTAATTTTTGAAATCTACCCCCACCCTTTTATTTGGCTTGTGTTTGGACCCAGGCTAGGTACCAAATTTCATTGAAATCGGGCAAGCGGTTTTTGAGTTATGCGCGTTGGTCGTTACAGACAGACAGACATACAGACAGATGGCGCGACAAAAAAGTTGCAAAATCAACAGAAACGCAAAGATCTATAAAAAAAATTTCAATAGAAGCAACTTTTTTTTTAAATAGGTTCACCATAGCTCACACTACTATAGTATAGTATATGTGTGAGCTAATACTATAGTATATGTGTGAGCTAAAAATACACATACCTAATCCTATTTTTCCTGGCGGTTTTCACTGGTACTGGTTTTTCAGTTTTTCTCTAGTTGTTCTCGGAACTTTTTAATTAATTTTGCCTACAGAACACAAGACAGGCTATTGACAGATAAATAATGGATAACAAAAATACCGTCTGCCAAAGGTAAAAATTTAATAAAGGGTAAAGTTCGCTAATGGAGTGGCTTCAAAAAGTTCCCAATAATATACCACCACGCGTCTCTGAAACGATTGTCCGGCTTTTTGTTAAAAAAAACTGGCAACCTTGGCAATTTGATTTTGATAAGTTTGTCGCATTTTTAATTCTTTCAAATTTGTCATACATGCAGGGTATCTAGATATAACTAACTTCAATTAAAAAAAAATCCGAGACTATTTTGACCAGTATTACGATTATTGTCCTAATTCATAATACTTTTTAACATAACTTAAGTTTGTTAGCCTTGACTTCAGAACATCATGACGAAGAGCAATTTTTGACGCCAGAGAAGAAATTCAAATACAACTTCGAACAGATTTTGACCTAACAGAACGATTTCTGACAACAAAGAGCGGATTCTGACATCACAAAGCAGATTCTTACATTAAGGAGGAGATTATGATGTCAAAGACCAGATTCTGATGTCGATTGAAAATTCTAACTAACAGAACAGGTTTTGATTTCTAAGAGTAGTGTAGATTTTGATATAAGAGAGCACCAAGTATTTTAACCATAAGAGTATAAATTAAAACACATTTGAGAAGCAACTTTTAAATGCATGCACTCACCTGTGATCGATATCATCCTCCTCAATGTCCTCATCTGTTTCCTCATCATCTGAAGAGCTGTCTGAACAAATCTTCTGCTCTCCCCTAGCGTAATCAACTGCTAAATTTTTTAGCTTTTCTTTAACAATTTCGGGCATCCTATAAAAAATAAATAAAGGCTAAATAGGATCTACCATACGGCCATTCCACGCGTAACGGAAGGGACAATCGCAGTTTTTTATTTACATACAATCATATTACTTAAGTCAAATTTATTTAATTGGTACTAAAGAAAAGCTATTTAACAAGGTTTTATTTGGCAAAGTAAGTATCGTGGTTGACGGTTTGATTCCTCAAAAATTATTAATTTAAAGCGTAACGGAAGGGACTGCTAAAAACCACCAGCAAATTTGATAAAACCGTAAACGTGATTTCTCTAAATTTATAAAATGCAAAAGAAATACGTTCTGTTAGAAAGACAGAGTAATGGTTAAGGTTTTTTTCTACCAGTCAAAAACCCAACAATTTGCAAAAGTTTTTTATTAGGTAATCATTTTTAGCGTAACGGACGGGAGGTAACGGAAGGGACATAATTTTTATATATTTTTTTTGGCAGAAAATATTGAATAGTTGTTTCTACTCACATGTTATTACAGACAATTGCATCTGTACTCAATATACAGGTTTTGCACGATATAGATATTAAAAAAATATATATAACATATCTCAAGATATATTTATTTATTATTAAAAATAGTATTTTAAACAAGGTAACAAACTGGGAACTAAAAGTTAAAGATAAAAAGTAAAAACCGTTTGCGTTGCTTAAATCGTTTTACACATTTATTTTGTTTTTTATTTTCTATTCCGTTTTATCACCATTTTTTGGATAAAGAAAATGCATGGATTGAATGAAATCTTTTCTTTTGCTTCTCCCTGCTTCGTTTCTTTCTTTGCGATTCTTTTTTCTTATAGTTGTTGTATTTGTTAACATTTTCTTTGTCGATATCTTTGCATCCTTCGTTTGGTCTTTTCATTTTGGTCTGTGTTCTTGGCCGGCATCGTGTTGAATAAAAAAAATAGTAACGTTGGACGCGTTATTTAGTGATAAAGGTTGTTTTGGGACTTTTTACACCTTTTAAATTGCAGCTTTATTTTACTTATCGGTTTAAAACGAGCCATGCGTATAATAACGTCAGCGGTAACTATAGCGTCAATCGTCATTCCTTGTGCCACCCAAATACAAGATAGATTTAGAAAAAATAAAAAGAATAGAATTCAATTGGCAATGCATGAAAAAACGTGACGTTTTACCCCGTTTTTAGCGATCATTGCACATAACGGGGTCATTTTAAACGATGCAAAAAATCTTTAATATTTATTGCTAAATAACTTAACGGAAGGGACAGAAATTAAAAACATATTTTAGCAATCTCCTGAACACTGCAGGACATTTTAAATAAGAAAGCTATTACTTTCCCTTAAATTAAAGAGAAAATAAAGTTTTAGGCTTACTTATTTTCAATCAAACAAAAGATATAAAAAC
Organism: Aspidapion aeneum; assembly: GCA_963576565.1. Lineage (NCBI taxonomy): Eukaryota > Metazoa > Arthropoda > Insecta > Coleoptera > Brentidae > Aspidapion > Aspidapion aeneum. Next base: position 32,256,632 of record OY755039.1, read on the forward strand.
ATTTAAAATTTGGGCGTAACGGAAGAAATAAACATATGATAACTTATATTAATTAAATAGTGTTTAAATTTACCTTAAATCAAGAATGCGTCTTTTACAACACGAAACACAAGCCAAACAAACTGTCAAAATAAATGCATTTGTTTTAACTCCTTTCATACCGATCATGGTACACTGGATACCTTGCATTTTTTAACTGGGATTTGTTGTTATATTAGACTTGGAAATTTGACGATCTAGTATAAAGTAAGAATATTTATTTTACGATAAATTTTTGTATAGGAATAAAATTTGGACCTTTTTAAATAAAAATAAATTTTTAAGTTGGTAGATGTCAATCATAATTGTATTTTTTGATCGGAGGTTACAACTTGCATTGAATGGCCGCATACTCATTAAAAAAAATAAAAAAACCAACAAACTGCTAAATCTACTTGTACCTACTGGTCGCAATTGGGTACAAAATTGATAGGTATACCTATAATGTAAGACATGCTTCAACTTTTAGTTTTGATGCCCAAAGTGCAGTTACGAAATTATACAGTTTTGTATTTTCATGAATTAGGTTATTGGGTAATTTTGTACCCAACTGCGACTAGTAGTTACAAGTAGATTTAGTGGTTGGGTGGGTTTTTTTAATTTTTTTTATTTCCAACTTTTAGGTTTAATTCTTATTGAGCCTTTAGAAAGCACTATAAAGCATTTACCATCCATTTAGCGTTACCCGGAAAGTTCGTGTAGGTTTCGTACGGACGCGAACAGTGGAGTGAACTAGTAAAATAGTGTTGAAAAATATCTTGAAGCGCGTGCAGAAAGAATTTTTGAAATCGCCGTATATTTGTGAAAGTTATAGCTACAACTATTTCAATAAGGAGGAGGGGTGAGAGGGGACGGAGAAGGAAACTAGTAAAATGGTGTTGGAAAAAAGTCTTAAAGCGTGTGCAGAAAGAATTTTTGAAATCGCCCTATATTTGATTTTGCGAATATGGTTTTTTAAGAGGGTGGGGGAGATGACAGGATGGGAGATTGGAGGGAGGACTACAAAGTAATTAAAGCAAATTAGAGGACATTTGCAATGGGTTATCAAAGGCATTTTAATAAAATCGCCTGAAATTTAGGTAATTTGTATACCTTAAAGCCGACATCATATGACAAAATGACGTCTGACGACCGCCATATTAATTCCTGTTAAAAAAAAAATATAGTGTATAGCACCTTCGGTAGCAATTCAATGACACCTTTTTCGTCAAAATCGGTTCAGCCGTTTAGCCTCTAGCGGGACACAAACATTTATTTATATTTACATGCATACATACTTATATACATACATATCCCAAGCGAAAAACATTACCCTTCCTTTCGCTGTGCTGCAGTTGGTTCGGTTCAATTCAATTCTTTATTGTACATCGACTTATAAAAGTATATACAATGTCAAATTTTACATCAAAAAATACTATATAATATTACATTTAACTCTAGTCAATGATCAAAAAGGTCATTAATGCTATAGAAACATTTATCAATAAGGTAGCTCTGTAGTCTTTTTTTGAACTGTTTTTCTGATGTGACATTATTTATTTCATTAGGAATTTTGTTATATACATAACTAGCAAAACATTTTGGACTTTTCCTAAAAGCTGATAGATGAAAATTTGGAATCAAGATTTTACTTGTTTGCCTAGTATTATAGTTATGACTTGTTGAAACTGTTGGGAATTTGCTTTTGTTTCTCCTTACAAACATAGCCGCCTCAAGTATCAAAATGCCATAAATAGTAAGTAGCTTTTGTTTTTTAATTATAGGCCTACATGATTCCACAGGGCTCAAGGAAAAAATCTTCCTTAAGATTCGTTTCTGAAGCACAAAAACCCTCCCAATTTCGCATGATTGACCCCAATAAAGAATCATGTATTTCAGATGACTGTATACCAAAGCATAATATACATTTAAAAGTTGTTTTGTTGTTAATATGTTTTTCAAATTAACTATTGCAAAGTATGCAGAGTTGAGTTTTCCAGCTACATGGTCAATATGACAGGTCCAGGTAAGTTGGCTATCGATATGTAATCCTAAGAACTTATAACTGTCAACCCTATCAACATTTACACCATTCATGGAGAGGACAAAGTTTGGTACTAACCTTCTCTTGTGAAACACCATGTATTTAGTTTTGTTCTCATTGACTAGCAGTTTGTTACTAGTACACCATTCATGAAACTTATCAAGCATGAGATTGGACTTTTCGATAAGAGTTTGTAGGGATTCACACGATATGACAATGGTGGAATCATCGGCATATAGAACGATTTTTATTTTATCCCCTGGAGACCAACAACTTTCTAGAAAACTTACAAGGTCATTAATAAACAGAATAAATAGGAGTGGGGATAGCACACTACCTTGTGGCACCCCATATCTTTGCTCACAAGTACTAGAGAAATCTGAACCAAACTTTACCTTTATTTTCCTACCTGTCATAAAAGAAGTAACAAGATTTCTGAAATCACCTCGAAACCCTAAAGCATTCAGTTTTTGAATAAGGAACACACTATCAACACAATCAAATGCACGTGTAAGGTCAAAATAGAGAGCAACAGTGAACTTGCTTGAGTCCATTGAGTTGTAAATTGCTTGAGTGAAATCATAAGCGGCAGTATTAGTTGACAATCTATCTCTAAAACCATGCTGTGCATTTGAGAGAAGGTTTTCATGATTCAGGAATGACCTCATTCTATTTACATTTATTTTCTCAAAGATTTTGGAAAAAGACATAAGGCCAGTGATAGATCTATAATTCTCGAGAAGCTGGCAATCACCTTTCTTAAATAAAGGGACAACATGTCCTAATTTAAGTTTGTCTGGAAAGGTACCACTTGTAACAAACAAATTGTACAGAAACCTAAGTGGATACTTGATATAATCCCATATATACTCAAGAGCAAATACTGGAATATCCTCATTGCTACAGCATGCTTTCTTATTCTTCAATGATTTTATGGCTGACAAGGTCTCATCTATGGATATCTCATAGAAGAAAATGGAATTGACGTTATATGCTGGTAAAGTACATTGGCTATGGGGTAGTACTGACAGTTTTTCTATTACACTACTGGAGAAATATTCACAAAAAGCATTTGCTATTTCGGCTGACTTAGTTAAGACAGAGCCATTTGTATCGATGGATTTAATATTACAATTTTTACTTTTTTTTATGACTCTATTTAGGTTTGTGTTTATGACTTGCCATATGGTTTTAGACATGTTGGACGAATCCTGAATTTTGTTCTGAAAAAATACCTTTTTATGCTCTTGAACTTTTGCCTGAAACAGCTTTTTTGTGTCCCTGTATTGTTTAAGAATCTCTGGAGTATTCACCTGTCTACTTAGCCAGAAGAGATCTTTAAGATCTTCACTATCTACTAGAATATCCTGGCTTATCCAGTTACTAGAGTTATGTGCTACAGTTTTTTTTTAAATTAAAAAAATCAAATAAATCAAGGGTCAAAATTTACCTCGGCTAGGGGTAAATAGAAACGGACATCTCATGCAAGATTGCAAACAAACTAAATCAACATCCTTTTTTGTAAATTTCCAGCAGGTTTTGAAAACTGTGAGATATTTTATTCATTTAATTTTTACTGGTAAGTTTTTAGTCGAACACTCTGTATATGCAGGCTGGTGACTTTAAAAGGGACCATGCGTCTAAGGGGTTAATATATGATTTATAAATAAAAATCCAAAAATACATCCAATAATTTAAACCATAATTTTCCCAACAATTTTTCGGGGCAGACCCCTCAGAAAGGGGTTTAGTCACTTATAACTTTTGTTTTTAAATAAAAAGGTCCCCCACCCAATTAAACACCTTTTATATAATAAAAATCCGTTAAATTATAAAAACTCCAGTTTCTTTTACCCCATTCAGATGTAGGTACTCAAAAAAAGAGCAGCAATTTTCTAGCAATTTGGTTCGGTTCGGGAACATCCAATTATTCAAATAGTTTTGCTTTGGCAAAATTTAGCACACACAAAGTTTTTATTGACCTTTCTAGCTAGCCTATTGGCACACTTAAAGTGAACTCCATGTTATATCAGGCTTGAGAATATTGTAAATATCTCAGAAACGAAAGCTCCTATGAAGTTTTTGGTTATGACACAAATTATTAAAAATATGTTCTACTATATTCTGAAACCTGCATATTGATATGATGCTCTGTTTGGAAGTTAAATTTTTAAAAAAAAATTATTGTTAAAGGACTGTCATCAGCAACTCTTCAAATCCTTAGACAAAGTAGATATGATGTAATTATTTGAAATTTCATATGTAATTTTTATAAAACTAAAACGGACACTTTCTGAAGCGTCAAATATGCCTTAAGCAAAAAAGCATGTAAAATTAATTAGTTGCATTTTGAGCACCAACTGGAAACTACAAAATTTGGATACAAGACATAGTGTATGGCCATTTCAGTTAATCCCACCTTTTAGGTGGATTGCCACTCTGTGTGTTCGATCAAATTGCTTGTGTAATTACCTTTTGTCATACTTAGATGACTTGAAGCCACCAATTTTAGGCTTGTCAGTAACTGATACAGTGCTTCCAGATGAAGATGGTGTTTTGACTTCTTTAACAACCTAAAATGATAATGAAAACCATACAGTGTGTCCACTGATGGAGCTGAAGATGAAGAAAAATCTTTAGCAATTTTACTGTCACAATTTAATATTTATAAAACTTTTTACTTGTTCAGAAAAAGAGACAAGGTATAGCCCTTGCCATAGGCAGTTACACTTTTGTGACATTTCTAACCTCTTTATCTATCATATGCATACTCAGATCAACAAAAAAAATCTGAAAAATGGCATGTCTTTTGGATGTTTTTATCTGTGCCTTTTGTTGTCTAACTACAGTCAGCATCTTTTTATCCAGAGACAATGACAGTTTTACCTTTAATTTTATACCAACATGACATGTTTACTTTTTAATATATTTCGGTTTCAGAAATATGTTTATTTCATGTCAACCTCACAAAAGTGTAACTGTGTAAGGTAAGGACTATAGATAAAATTTAAATGGTTAAAGAAACAGAAATTGTATTAAAAAAAGGTTTAATTATTTTGATCTCGATTTTGATTGTCAAAACAATAATTTATTCATATAAAAACTTTGGATATTTAGGGTATTAATACCTTTTCAACTTTTTCATCCTTTTCATCATCCTCACTTTCACTGTCAGAACTTTCACCTTCTGAGCTTAACTCATAATATCTCTCCAAATCTTCTTTAGTTTGGTGATTGACAGGCCTTCCTCTTTTATCCACTGAATATTTGACTTGAAATTTTTTGTCAGTAAACATGGACTTAAATCTAAAATTAAATAATTAGTTACTCAAGGGATAAGAACAACCTTCCCAATATATTATGATTAACAAAAAAAATGTTGGGTAGGCATGAAAAGTAATCAGGGTGTAAAACAAAATTGGAAGAGTGCTAGTACAAAAAAGTTATGATTGAAAACCCCAACATAATTCCTGATTTGGTTGTGTGATCCTAATGATCTAGTTGGTATGTCAATAAAGTGCTGCTCCTAGTTTGCATTTATGTAAACATCTGATCCTCAAAAGTGTTTCTGGGGTAAGGAATACATATTAGGGTAAAGTGGTGTAAATGTAAACCCATATCTTTTTTGAAGATGTTCTTTTTCATTTTGATTTTCAAAACCTAAAATGGTGACCCCTGTTTTAACAATAGTGGATTTCGAACAATTTTGGTGATATATAGCTGCTTATTAACACCTGCTAAAATATTTTATTTTATCTTGAATACTTGCCCATAGTTTCACTTTTTTACAAGAATATATCTAATACATGGCGAACTAAAATATTTATACAGAGTAACTTCTTCCATATTACAAAATAAAGAGATATACATATAAAATTAAGACTAAATGTGCTAAATTGATAGGTAAATGAGGCAAAAGGTTGGCCAAAAAACCCTGAAACTGATTTTAGGTTGTCATCATTTGATGTGCACTGAGGGGCAGAGAAAGATTCCACAATGATCTGCTTTGGGTCAATTGAGTGAAAGTCTCTTTTCCTTTTATAGCTTTAAAAAAAGAAATATTCTTCCAACACAAATTTCATGAGAATTTAACATACTGGGGGCCCCTCAGGAAATTATATGACCTAAAATGATCCAATTTAAATGACCTAGGTATGTAAAAATCCTCCTAAAACTCTTTTCTAGTTTCTTACCTGCTATCTATTTTAATTTTGCTTTGTCCTTTAGGCACCCTACGAAACTTCGGGTCCTGTTTTATATGGGCAAAACGTTGGTCTTCCATTTTTTTAAAAGAAAAAAATATTTTCACAAAACAAAGAACACCACAGGGATCGCAAAACTCACAAAAAGTGTTAAAACTAAAAAGCACTTAAAAAGTGAGGTTAGATCGAACTAGGGATGGGCGCTCGGAGCAGTACCTGTTCATTTCGGAACAGGTTTTCACTCGGAACAGGTTTTGCAAGTTGTTCCGTTTGGTCGGAACAGATCCACGGATAAGAGAAATAATTAAACAATTAAACGAACTTACCTAAGTGAAGTTCAATTGTGATTATATTGCGGTGCCTCATTCGAAGAGATCACTATGGAATGTGTAATTGTTCCAATTACAATTATATATCACTTGTAGTAGACATCCTATGTGTACGTCTTGCCCACACTGTATAAAGAGAAGCTTTCACAATACACTAAACAAAAAAAGGTGCGATACAACTACCACATCTTAACTACTTCTCCGTCTTCTACTGGTTCTGTGCACCTAACCTTCATTACTTCAAAGATTCAAAAAAGTGGCGCCTGTAACATTGGGTGGGGAATTATCATAAAGACTATCGTCGTTGGGATCCTGCTTGTCTGATGAAAACTGCTTTGTTCAGCGGGCCAACGACGATATAGGGCGGGAGTGATCTCTTCGAATGAGGCACCGCAATATAATCACAATTGAACTTCACTTAGGTAAGTTCGTTTAATTGTTTAATTATATTGCGGTGCCTCATTCTCGAGATCACTATGGAATGTGTAATTGTTCCAATTACAATTATATATCACTTGTAGATGTTTAAAGACATACAGGTGCACTTTTGTTGACATATGTATTATTATTTTTAAAACATTCACAAAATAATAAAAATATGTTTTTGTTTTTTTTTTTTTTTTTTGTTTTATTAAGAAACATTATAAAAAAAAACAAACTGTTTACCCACTGGTAAAATGTGATGCTTATTTTAAGCTACAAAACTGAATGTAGAAACCAAAAATGAACTAATACTTAACTATACATATAAAAATATTCAAAGTTAACATGTGCACTAAACACTGAGGATTGCCCCAACGTAGTCCTCTATTTTATTTACTGGGCAATTATAGTATTTTGCAAATGTTTCTGAGTTTGTACTCCAACCTGCGGCTCGTCTTATGGTATCCAGAGATAGGCCATATCTGGCTGCCGCGGATGTAGAGGCGTGTTTAGCTGAATATCCCGAAAATATATTTATGTCTATTCCAGCCTCTCCTATGGTCTTCTTTACCCAATGACTTATTGTTTGGGATGACACTGTCATATAAGGTTTTTTGGTAGTAATAAAGAGGAACTCCTGTCCTGTTGAGCGGATATCAGCTGTTCTCTCAATATAGTCGATTACCGTAGAGGCTACACATATTTTAGGATCTTCTTGGAAGAAGGGTAGCTTAAGACATGGTTGCAGAGATTTATTTGATGTTGTTTTTAAATGATCTGGTATAAATATTTGTACTTGGTCTGGTAAAACTATAACATTCTCCACTCTGATTCTGTTAAGGGTTTGGAGTCTCTGAGCTGAAACTAACAATAAAAGTGTCGCTAATTTTTTCGTGAGTTGAGCTAGGTTAAGGTTGCCATTGCTTGGCATTGATCTAAAAAGTTTTAGTACCAGCTGCATATCCCATGTAACATTATACTTTCTTTGAGGAGGTCGAAGTCTAAAGAAGCCCCGAAGCACTCGAGAGACTCTGGGATCCCTACCAATATCTTGGGACAAAATTAACGATAGGGCCGATCTATGGGTGTTTAGGGTGCTATAAGATTTAGGACCATTAGAATTATATAACCCTTGAAGAAATTTGATGACCTCTTTCGCTCCAGCCTTGTACGGATCGATAGAGTATTTTAAGCAGAATGCCCACCAGCATTTGAATGTGCATTCATACTGTTTCAAAGTGGATGCTGCAATTGACTCTATGGCAGTATCGATACTACATTCCGGGATCCCCTTTATTTGAAACGCCTTCCACACAACTTGGCGGCCGCCAGGGTAATTATTTGAGGAGGCTGGATCTGAGAATGTAATCTAGAATTAAGAAAAAATAAATTTGAAGTGGAGTGAAAGAAAACTATCTATTCAACAACCAAAGATCTAAACAATGGATACCAGGGCTGTGTTGGCCAATCAGGTAACACCATTATTCCTGTTGCCTGATCCGCTATAATCTTGTTCAGGGCCCTTAGAATTATGCTGAAAGGAGGGAAAGCGTAGAAAAACCAGTTTTTCCAAGATATAGTAAACGCATCTATTGACCAGGCCTCTGGATCAGGTAACCATGAGACAAATCTATCGCATTTTTTATTCTGGTACGACGCAAACAAATCTATGTCTGGTCTGCCAAATGCTTTCACAATTCTGTTAAAATCCGAATTAGTCAGGGTCCATTCTGTTTCTGAAGGGAAGAAGCCTGGATTGAGCATCAGCCACATTATTTTCCTTAGAGCTTATGTATGAAGCTTGAAGCCACAAATTTCGGGACTCGCACCATTGCCATATTTCTCGCGCTAATTCAGACAGTTTCTTAAACTTTACGCTACCCATGCGGTTTAGGTAACTTATGGCAGTAGTGTTGTCAATCTTTAAAAGAATTGATTTAGAGTCCAAATCGGATGCAAAACATTTTAAAGCATAGAAGGCTGCTTTAAGTTCCAAGAAATTAATGTGGCTGGTTCTCTCGCTTTCTGACCACCACCCATGAGTTTTTTGAGATTTACAAGATGCTCCCCAACCTTAAGTAATTTAGTAAAAACGTATGGAGCCAAGGACAAACCAAACGGTAAGCAGCAAAACTGATAAATATTTTCGTTAAATATTAAACGCAAAAATTTGCGATAAGACTTATGAATAGGCACTGCGTAATACGCGTCTTTTAGGTCGATAGTGGCCATGTAACTGCCCTTTGAAATCAGTTTTAAGGCTGTACGAATGTCTTCCAACTTAAAGTGGGGAGGACATAGAAATTCATTAAGTGCTTTTAGGTTTAAAATAAATCTCTTCGATTTTCCGTCACTTTTAGTGGCCAGGAAATATGAAGAAATAAACTGACCATTACTGGTAGTACATCTCTCCAATACCCCGAGCTTAAGAAGTCCAGATATACTCGTTTTAATATCTAACATTTCTTGAGTGTTAGTATGAACCTGATTTCTTGTAACAAATGCTTGTTTCGGCATTTCTACAAAAGGAATTTTGTAGCCGGAAACCCAATTTAAAATAATTTTATTATCTGTTAGTTTCCTCCAGTTTGGTAGGAAATTTTTTATGTTTCCAGCCACAATACCTACCTCTAGGTCCTTTTTTCGGTCCTCCTGTAGAACCTCTTGGGAGGGGCACGCCCTTCCTGCAGAGGCCCCCTCTGATACCTCTGCCGGCTCCTGTAGTTTAAAGTTTGGTTGGGATTGTAGCTGTTAAGTTTTTTAGGTTTATGTATTGCTTTTTTAATAATCCCAGAGGTACTAGGGTTTGAATTAGAGTTCATTGGCTTAAGCTCATTGCTGACTCTCTCAATCGCCCTGGCAGTTTTAATAAGCTCTCCCCAGATTTGCTCCAAATAACAATTCTGTTACTGGAATACATGGGCTTTGAAAAGCTAGTTCTTTTATTATTTTACTGGCCTTTGAAGATCCAGCAATGAAAGTCCTTCTGGATAGTGATAACCTGTAATGCAGGTCACAGAAAATTTTCCCTGCTTCATTAAGGGACTGAGTGACCTTAGATTAGGTTTCTGATTTTGACAGGTCACCTGTCAAGACAATATTTAAACTGCAAGCTAAAGCAGAGATTCCTTTTGCCAACTGGGATTGTCGGTTGATCTGGTACTGGTCATTTTTAATGCATTCCGGAAATGCAGAATTATTTTCCGGGTTTAATTTAGGAGGGTTAAGTTGGGGAAGATTGTCTGGAATTTGGTGTTTATCAAGAAGGGGCAATCTTTCTTCCTTACCAAGGCCACTCTCTATTATGGGTTTCCATTGCTTTTGCAAAACCGAGTGGACTTTAAATATCTTTTCATCTTTTGCCTTTTCACCTAGGCATAATAAAGTTGCCTCATCTAGCTCCTCTTCATGGTCAAGGTCAATTGTGTCAGACAGCACTATAATATTAGAGTTCTGTGTAGAGCCACTCTCTGGAGTGCCCTCTTTCCGGGGTGTGTAAGTACCAGACTCAAGTTCACTTTCGCTATCAATGTAAGCCTTAGGATCGTGGGCCCGTAGCCTTGCTTGATCCCCAGGATCCCCTGCCCGTAGCTTTTGTGAGGGTCCTGGTTCAGCTTTTTTGACAAATGGTGGAGCCCTTAGCTTCCCACCAGATGTACTGTCTTCCTTCATACTTAATGAAGGCGAGGAATGACGCCTATGCAATTTTTTGCTCCTGGATCGAGATCTCCGAGGGGGGCTATACATGCTTGAAGCATCCTCTAAAGATCGAATTTTCTTTTTGAGGTAAGCGATCTCCGCGTCCATTTTTCGTTTTTGAGACTGAGAAAAGTGACTAAGTCTTGAGAGCCTGGATCGAGACCTGGATCTCGACCTAGATTTACTTGATCTCGGCCTTCGCCTACTCTTACCCATCTTCTTACGCCTAAAAAACAAAAAGAAAAAATTAATTTTCCGTAAGAACACAAAAAAAAACGTGTAAAGCAAGACACACACAAAAGACGTAATGAAGGTTAGGTGCACAGAACCAGTAGAAGACGGAGAAGTAGTTAAGATGTGGTAGTTGTATCGCACCTTTTTTTGTTTGGTGTATTGTGAAAGCTTCTCTTTATACAGTGTGGGCAAGACGTACACATAGGATGTCTACTACAAGTGATCAAGGCCAACACAAAAATAGAGGCCACGACCCTGAAAAAATCAGCTGTTCTCCCGGGGCTGAATTTTACATTGGGTCTTATGGGAGGCCAGACGTTTTTTTATGATATTTTCAAAATGGCACTACAGATTTCCGCAAAATTTCAGTGAAATATTCTCAGACACCATCCCGATATTCCACCCAAGGTTTGTAAGGAAGCAACATGATTAAAAGGTTAAAATCTTCAAGATTTAGCATTCCTTATTTTGAATTCAAATTACCCGCCATGTACCACATGCCAACTGTTATATTTGACATGTATTTGACTTTGTCATATGTGATTGTCACATTCGCTTCTGCTTTAAACTTAATTTTTGTGTGAGCTAATGAAGCGGCTATGAAAAATTAGGGCTTACTATACATTTAAAAAAAATTGTTCTGCCAGAATAAAGTAAAAACAATCTCAAAAACGGCTTTATTTAACAAAAAATCAAATATCCATGAACCGTCATTCCAACTTCAAAATTTTAAAGACAATCAGATGTGTCGTAACGTGACCATCAAAAAAAAATCAGCCCCGGATGTGACGTCAACAAAGTGGAGGATCGTGGCCCGTCCATTTTGATAGCCCTGAAGTGATATATAATTGTAATTGGAACAATTACACATTCCATAGTGATCTCGAGAATGAGGCACCGCAATATAATCGGCTGTCTACGAACAAAGAGGGCAAACTGAAGACCTGATGACCTTTTTTATTTTTTTTTTGGTCACAAATTTTTGTGTGGGCGCCCTTTTCAACCTTCGACTTCCCATCCCTTGAGGCACGCTACGCTCTTTTGGTCAGTCCAGTTCGGAACAACAGCAGAATTTTCGGAACAGGTTTTTTCTGGAACCGGAACAGTTTGTACCTGTTCCTAAAAATACGCTGTTTCGCCCATCCCTAGTACGATCTCACGTACGATCGTTGACAAAACACTACAACCCGGCGACACCGCAAATGACGCTTTTAGTAGAGGAATCGGTGATAGTGATCAGCTGATATATAAACAAAGGGAAGAAAACAAAAGAAAAAAATATCAATTTTGAAATTTTTTCTTGTTAAATTTTGGTGGTTTCTATCACTTATCTAACATCTGTGGTTTTTAATTTAATATGTATTAAAATACGTACTTTTTTTGAGTTGTCATTTGCGGAAAACATAAAAAATCTGCGTTTTTGCCAAATACGTTTGTTTTGCTAACTGCGCAATTTTTAGCAATAAAAACATGGCTGTTTGTACAGATTCTGATTTTGAAAAGTTTGTCAAAGAATACATCACGAGACAGGACCTGGTCATTCAAAGACTAGAAGACATGAAAATATCAATGAGCAGTCACCACCAGAAGTGCAACATTGCTAAAACAACAGGTCTGTAAAAATAGGCTGACCATATGTCTATATATATATATATATAGAGATCATTGCATATGTCTGGATAAAACTGTACAAGTCCAGCCAAGGCCAACACAAAAATAGAGGCCATGACCCTGAAAAAATCAGCTGTTCTCCCGGGGCTGAATTTTACATTGGGTCTTATGGGAGGTCAGACGTTTTTTTATGATATTTTCAAAATGGCACTACAGATTTTTGCAAAATTTCAGTGAAATATTCTCAGACACCATCCCGATATTCCACCAAAGGTTTGTAAGGAAGCAACATGATTAAAAGGTTAAAATCTTCAAGATTTAGCATTTCTTATTTTGAATTCAAATTACCCGCCATATACCACATGCCAACTGTTATATTTGACATGTATTTGACTTTGTCATATGTGATTGTCACATTCGCTTCTGCTTTAAACTTAATTTTTGTGTGAGCTAATGAAGCGGCTATGAAAAATTAGGACTTACTATACATTAAAAAAAAATTGTTCTGCCAGAATAAAGTAAAAACAATCTCAAAAACAGCTTTATTTAACAAAAAATCAAATATCCATGAACCGTCATTCCAACTTCAAAATTTTAAAGACAATCAGCTGTGTCGTAACGTGACCATCAAAAAAAAATGCATGCATTGATCGCCCTGGTCCAGCTTTTTGAGAAAAATTGAAATGTCTGGTAGACTTTTTTATTGTCTGGCTGTTTGGTCCTAAAAGGACATTTTTTGGAATAATTTTTTTAGGGCTGCTGAGAGGGCTGCTGTTTAAACTGACCAGGCTTGTCTGGATTTTTTGTCCAAAATAAGGCATTTTTGTCTCAGATGTCCCCCTTAGGCCTGATCTGCAGTTTCACTTCTGGCTTTTTTCTATTAGAGAAAGAGGGAAATAAAAGTCAGAGGCAAGCAGTGAAACTGTGGACTGGCCTTACACTGAAAAAATTGGGGGACTCTAGTAAAATAAATCTGCCAAAGAGCCAAAAAAAACATATCATAACAAAAACATTTTTAACTTCTTTATGTTTAATTTAGCACTGTGCCTAAGAGTCATTTACAGCCATAATAGCCAAGTTTAGAAAAATATTTCCAAACTAGTAAGAACCTTTCATTTTAAAATTTGTATTGGAGAACTTGGCTTTACTTTTATCTCAATTCTTTTTACAGAATGCCATTTTCGTGTACTTTACATTAAATGTTTTTGTTATGATTTCACTTCTTTTTTAAAGGAATTGGATAATACTTAATTTTTAAAGTAGTAAAATATGTGGAATATTGTTCAAAACTTTTGCAATGCCTTACTTAAATTTTTGAGGTTTTTAATTTTTTTCCATGGTTTTATCGTAGTTCCTATCAGCCTTCCAAAGCTCTCGCGTTTCTGAAAGTGCACAATGTTACTTTTACATAACTTTACATGTATAGGGGAGGGAAATAAATTAAAATTGTTGTGTTTTTAAATTTTGTCCTATAGTTTTGACATAGTTCCTATCAGTCTTCCAATGCTCAGCTCTCTAGTGTTTCTGGAAGTGGGTAATGTTACTTTTACATAACTTTACATGTATAGGGGAGGAGAGTAAATGAAAATATTGGGCTTTTTAAATTTTTCCCATGGTTTTATCATCATTTCTATCAGCATTCCAATGCTCAGGTCTCTAGTGTTTCTGGAAGTGGGCAATGTTAGTTTTATATAAATTTACATTTATAGGAGAAGGAAGTAAATTAAAATGTTGGTCTTTTTAAATTTTTTCATATAGTTTTATCATATTGCCTTTCAGTCTTAAAAAGTTTGGAAGTGGGCAGTGTGACTTTTACATAACTGTACATTTATAGGGGAGGGAAGTAAATTAGAATTTTGGGGTTTTAATTTTTTTCTAGAACTTTATCATAGTTACTATCGGTCTTATAAAGCTCAGCTCTCTAGCATGTCTGGAAGTGGGCATGCTACTTTTACATAACTTTAAATGTATAGGGGAGGGGAGTATATTAAAATTTTTGGTTTTTTTGATTTTTTCCAGGGGTTTGGTCATAATTTCTATCAGTCTGCCAAATTTCAGCTTTGTAGCATGTCTGGAAGTACAGTAGAATATTGATGATCTATACATGAGTGAGTGTGTGAGTCAGTGAGTGGCAATTTCGACGTTTTTTGAAATTTCGTAACTACTTTACTACTTTATGGAATTCCATGAAACTTGGAGGGGTTTTTAACTCCATGGAGATCTACAACTGTGCAAAGTTTGAGATTCGTAGCTCATTCCGAAGTAGAGTTTTAGATAGGTCAAATATGGGCTGAAATGTTTCAAGAAAAGATGGTTACGGCGCGCGAACTTGGCGAGGCACTGCCATGCCCTCAGATATTAAATTTTAAGAGTAACAACAAAAGATGTGTTGGTACAAAGTTAGAACATGCATCTCAATTAAGGTGAACTGTCCTGGTTTGGCAGGGATAGTTCCAATTTTCAACCAATTGTCCAAGGGGAAAAAATTCATCCCAGATAGTGCTGATTTCGCAGCAAAACTTGTGGTTTTTCCCTGCTATCAAACCACTGTATTTTGTATCTTGAAAGTCACTGCAAATCAAAAAGCACATGTTCTGCCATCTATAAGTAAATTGCAATTGTTTTTCAGTTTTGCAAGAGAAGATAAATTCATAGAAAAAAATAAATTTTTAAATAGGAGAAATAAATTTTTTTGTACTAATGCCAGATAAAGATACAAAATATGTATTTGTATTATAAGTTAGAATAAAAATGAACCAAAACAATAGTTTTTTAGAGAGTCATTTTATATGAAATCAACCAAAAAATAATGGAGGTTTGGCAGACCATCTTACTAATTTTAATAATTTTTGGTATATTTATTCTACCATTGATTTAGTTAATGCATTCTACACATAAAGAGGATGAAAATCACAAAATTTCAAATTTTGTGATTTTTTTTAATGAAATTTGGGAAATCAAAAAAATTGTCATTGTGGCTAAAACCGAGGCTAAAACATGTACTTCAAAAAATTAAGATATCTCAAGAACTACTGACACCAGAGTAGTGTTATAGGGCTTATTTAAAAGGTCTGTAGAAGACTCAAATTTTTGAAAGAATTTATTTTTTTAAAGTGTTTAAAAAAAAGAAGAATATTTTTTCCTGAATCTTTTAGCAAGATTCTCACCAAATTTCAAGATGAAAAAATAATGGGTTCATGTTGAAAAAAAATGTTAATAATAAAAATAAATGGTAAAATAGTGGAAAAATAATCATTTTCTTGAAAAAATACACAAAACATAAATTTTTGAGAAAAAATAACATAATTATTTCAATTATTGTGATCAGCCTAAATAAAAGCATAAAAAAGAAAAACAAAAAATATTTTTTTTTGTTTTTTTTTGTGTATTTTATATTTTTCTTTAAAGTAGATACCTAATAGGAAACACTGGTAAACTTAACACTATTATTTTATTAAGTAAATGATCCTCTTTCCAGTATTTTTTTTATGTATAATTTTTTTTTCAACATAAAAACTTGGTAAGGATGCATGGATCTTGCTAAAGCATTAAGGAAAAAAATAATTTTTTTGAAAAAAATTAGAAAATACATTTTTGAGTTTGAAAAAAAAGTATCAATTTGCCTCATTTGAAAGGTAGTTTAAAAGACCTTTCAAATAAGGTAAAGATCGAGATAAAGAATAATAGTGATTTGCAAGTGATGTGACTACAATCTTATCCTAAATGTGGCTTTTATAGCTGATGAATAGAATAGAATAGAAATTTATTCACCAGTATGAAATATATCACAAAGGCCTTGTCACTTACAAAAAAAAAGCAATACTTATATAAAAAAAATTATCTTTCTTTTTGTTTTTTATACTAAAATCGCTTCTTTAGGAAGATTGTCATGGTTTACTTTAACTACATAGATAGAATTACCTGGTCACCAACACTCAAAAATTCATTTATAGAGTAAAAAGCATGTTTTATTAAAGTTTTGATCCAGAGATTTTACATTTATTTATGTGACAGAACAGTTGTGTGTTTTTCATAAATCTACAAACAAGAATAAAATGTTTGCTTGCCACATCTTTTTTTTTTGCCTGTTTTTTAAAAAAAATTTTGCCTGTCACATTTTTCTTTGTTTAAAGTTAACTTTTTCTAATAATTTGTTTATTTGCAAAAATTTTCTTCAGGGGCACCATTTATCCAGGAAAATACAAATTTTCTAAAATTTGGTTGGATAGGTCACTTACATATGAAGCCCTCACCTTTGGTTACCAGTTAGAACAACCTAAATTTGAAAATACCGCGCAAAAATATCGGCAAACTAAAAGTAGTTAAAATTTTCAACCCAGGACCTTTTTTTAAAAGAAAATATCTTTTTTATTTTTTGAGATATATAGCTTATTAAAACGACAACTAAATTGCTGTTTTATTGCGAACAAATTATTATCCTCGTTATTATCTACACAAGTTTTCTGTAAAGTTGAGGTGGCAAAAGTTAAAAGCAAAAGTTTGTGAAAAAACATGGAAAAATTCGTAATTTTGGTTGTATTACGATGAACCCGGCGACTTAAAATTAAGTGATCCTAACCAATCGATCTGGTGTAGTCGAAAAATTTTATATTCAATTTTTTTGGTTAAAAAAAAACTTAAGTATTTTTTTCAGTTTTTTAGATATAAAGCTAATTTCGTCACTATATTAATTGGTGTTTCTTGCAAACCGAAAACGTTTTAAGAGTTTTTATGTAAAACTATTTCAGCGAAAGTTATAAGCCAAATTTTGTGACAAAACATGAAACAAGCCGCCATCCTGGATTTATGACGTCACACAGACCCTCCTACTCAAATTGGAGGCAAACACCCGGTGACTTAAAATTATTTGATCTATTACCAATCGATCTAGGGTAGTTTTAAAAAATCTTCCGCAACTATCGCACGGAACACGATTTTATATATACTAAACTATATGGGAAAATGTGTATCCATCAAGAAAAAAAGGCTGGAATGTCCCAGTTTTGCTTCTTCAGTAGTTGTTCACTTTATCTCAATCATTAACGTATTCTTCTTTTTAAGGTGATTTTGGATGGTAGGCAACATCTGAGTAAACATAAACATAATTCCAAAATCTATTAAAAAGTTAGCATTTTAATTTTTAACTGTAGGGACTGCAATGAGTGGAACTGGTGTGGCTTTAGTGGTAGGATCAGTGCTCATGTCGCCAGTGACAGGTGGTAGTTCTATGATTATGGGTGCAGGGGGTGCAGTAATGTCTGTGACAGGTATGTAGGTATAAAAACTTTACAAGGTCTTTCAAGAAGGAAAATAATACTATACTAAAAGGACTAATAATACTATTATGTCCATACTGAGAGCTCTCGCCCTCTACCTCTTGAAGGTGTTTGTAGACAGTTTGTCTGAGAATAATTGTCATATGGATCACCAGGAAGTGTAAAATCTTATATGATCGAAAAAGAACCTTATTCTATGGTAGAATATTTAGGTACTTAGAGTTAGTCTTTATCGTTAAGATACCATAAGATAACAAATTTTTGATACTATTTCACTTTGTGTTTTGTAATATCTGTTGTTTTGTTATGAATCTATCTTTGAAATAAAGAATTTTCAATCAATCAGGATGGAGGACTATTATTATTATTGGAATAAAGCCATGCAATAATAGTGTCAGAGTATATGGACAGATTTACATTGCAGGCAGACAATTGTCTTTTAAAATTGACGTACCAAAGTCTATAATTAAAATCGACAGTATTTATTTTGGTTCGTATAGTAAACAAAATCCTTATATTGAAAGATTAGCTGTCATATTCCAATGCAAAACTGTCAAAGTACGGCCTAACACGTTTACTGCATGGCTTTATTCCAATAAGTCCCTATTAGCAATTCAGTTGAGCTTAATTTTTATCACAGGTGGTTTGTCTAATATCATAACAGACTACATCGACTACAAGAGTTCTACAATGATAATGCAAGATCTACAAGAAATAATCAAAGAAAAGGAGGAGTTTGACCAAAGTTTGCAGAGGCAAATGGATAATCTACAAAAAATTATCGATTCTTTTGTAAAGACTGGAGTGGACAAAGATACTGCCATTGTTACAGCAATTAAGGGTAAAAGATACTTGTTTGGTCTAAATTTTATTTTTGCATATTATGCAGTTTAATTTTTTTAATAGCTAAAACATTTAGTAATCGTCTAAATGAAGTTATATAAAACACATTTTACAAAATATTTAATACTGTAATAGCACAGATCTTTTATAATTACAATAAAATGTTTTTTAAAAGGTGCTTACATATACTATATACAGGGTCCCATAAGTACCGACACCGAAATATCTCGATGTTTCAAGCAAAACTTTTAGGATATATAATTATCTACCAAAGTGTCACCTTAAATTTGACACATCATTTGAAGGTTATTTTGAAGTCAACCTACTTTTTAAAATGGAAACCCCGCAAACGCGGAAAATACAAGAGGATCTCTTATCGCCGTTCCAATTGAAACTGCGAACAGTGTTGCCAAAATGTTCCAAGATAATTCGTAAAAATTTTATATTAAAAATCGTAAGAAATCGTGAAGAAAGTCCTAAAAAGAGATCAAAATAGAGAAGGAATAAATAATTTTATATTTTTATATGTATTACATAATAATAATAATAATAATAAATATTTTATTTGCCAAAATTAAAGATACAATGTAACAACATCCAATATTCTTTATAACTTTTTTTTTGAGGCAAATAAAAGAAGAAACCCACTAAAGGCGAACCTAGTGCGTGGGTGTTTCTGTAGTTTACCTCATATTTAGAATTTGATAAATAAACAATACCTTATAACTTAACGTAATAATATAAATACATAATACAAATATACAAAGACAGTCACAAAATTTATTTAAGGTTTTTGTATAAAAACCTCGAGGAAAATTACAATATATCGTTTTTTATAAAAAAATTTAAGTACCTTTGTTATTTATATATGAATAAGATGATTATTTTGTGGGCTAAGAAAATTATTTAAAGTTTGTCTATCTATTGTCATAATCCATTTTTTGCACCTTTTTTTAAAGTAGTTATAGGAGTTGATTTGTCTGATCGCAACAGGTAGTTTATTGTATATTTTTGGGCAGAGATATGTGTGACATCTTAATGATATAGTTTTTTCTGGCTTAGGAACCACGTATTTGTTTTTTTGCTGGGTGTCATATTCATGATTAAGTATTTGTAGAGTTTCTTTGTTTTTAAATTGTCTAGTTAATAGTGATAGGCAGAAAAGTTAATTTAAATACATTTTTTTACATAACTCATAAAGTTGCTCTGTTGGAAATAATCGAGGCTTCTGGAAAATCACTTTTAAAATCCATTTCTGAGTTCTTTCTACCTTTTTCTTTTAAGTAATTCGCTGATCCTCCCCGTACTATTAAACCATATCTTATATGCGTTTCTACCAATGCATGGTATAGGATTTCCAATTGAGGCGTGCTAAGAATTTTCGATAAGTACTTGAATTTGCTTAACGTAGACCTAATTTTTTTTGTGACAGATTATGTGTTTGTCCAAAAAAATTCCTAGGTATTTAGTTTCACTTTTGCTTTTTATTGTTAAGGTCTCTGAGTTATTGTGAAGTTTAATAGAGAGTGCATTATAGGTAGGTAAGTTTTAAGAATATGATGTGAAGGCAACAAAGTTGGTTTTTTCTTCATTAACAGTTAGGAGATTTGTTTCAAACCATTCAAATATTGTTGACAAGTCTTTCTCCGCTTTATCTTTTAGTTCGTTCCAAGAATTCGCTTCATAAAAAATTGCAGTGTCATCCGCAAAACAAGTTATGTTACCCGTTAGTTTAAGAGAAAATAATTCATTAATATATATTATAAAGAGGATTGGTCCAAGTACAGTTCCTTGTGGAACGCCATACCTAATTGTTTTTTGTTCACTTAAAGTTTCGTCAATTTTGACTTGTTGAACTCGTCCGGTAAGATAACTTTTAAGTAATTGGTAAAAGACCCCTTGAAATCCGAGGGAATCCAAGGTATCCAAAAGGCACTCATGATCGACGGTATCAAATGCTTTTGTCAGATCTATAAAAACACAGCGATGATGTACTTATTGATTTATTAATATTTGCTACTAATTTTGCTAAGGCATCTTCAGTGGATTTTTGTTCTTGAAACCCAAATTGATTATTTGATAATAATTTAAATTTATTTAAGAATTTAATCATTTTTTCTTTTATTACTTTTTAAAGAATTTTTGCTATATTTGATATCAGTGAAATTGGTCTGTAATTTGTGATTTCTTTTTTATCGCCATTTTTAAATAGTGGTTTTGTGATAGTGATCTCAAGCCATCTTGACCAGGTGCTTTGTTGCTTAATTTCCTCAGGATTCGCATTTGTTAGAATAAATTTATGTTTTGATTTTTTTTTCTTAGTTTTTGGTAACTTCTTTGATTTTATTTTAAGTGCTAATTTTTCTCCAATTGATGTAAAAAATTCGCAATATAGGTCGGACATTACTTTATTATCTGTGATATATTGGTTATTACTCTTTACTTGTTTAATTTCTTGTTTTTTGTTTGATCCAGTAATATTTTTTACGACTTTCCAAAGGGAAGATGAATTGTTTTGATTTTTATTAATTTGTTCGTTATAGAAAACGTTTTTTGATTCCTTTATAAGGTCGTTTAATTTATTTCTATATTTTTTAAAAATTGTGATATTTTCTTGCGATAGATCCGATTTCATTTTTTGAAAAAGATAGTTTTTATGATTTGCCGATTTGATAAGACCCTGTGTTATCCAATTTTTTCTTTTAATTTGCTTGCGTGGTTTTTTTAAAAGTTTTTGTGTTGTTTTTTATGTTTTTTTAAAGTTTCAATAAATAAGTTTGTTGCTTCATTTGTGTTCTTTTCATTGTACACTGTAGACCAATCCTCATCCAAAACATCCTGGATGCATTTGTTTTGATTAAAAATGCTGATTGAATTATTTTTTACAGGGTTCGACAAAATACTGTTTTTTAGAAATATATCATTTGTAACAATGTAATGATCAGTTAACGGTTATTGTATTACGGATGCCACATTTTTACTGATGGTCGATAATGAATTACTTTTAACAAATACATGGTCCAAACATGATTCTAAATTCCCTTGTTTTCGCGTAACTACGTCATTAATTATAGATTTAAAACCTTCAGAATTCATAATATTTAGATATTCACAGGTTCACTCATTTTTTAAAGTATCAAAATTTATGTCTTCGAGAACTACATGAATATCATAGTTTTTATCACATATTTTTAAATATTGGGCAAGGTCTTTATTAAATTTGTCTTTATCACTTCCCGGGGGTCTATATATGGCAATTAATAAAAATCTTTTTTTTCCAAATTGAAATTTAATTTGTATTGCCTTTAATTCTCCAAGGAATATAATGTTGTGAACAAATTCTGTGTACTTTTTTTGGGACTTTTCTTCGACAAAAACCTCGTCTAAGTTTTCTTGTGTGTTTTTTAACACTCTGGTGTTCTGCGCTTCTTCAAATAATATGGAATTAGTACGTATTGTGGGAGTTGCAGGTGCGCTGTTGATTTTATTTTCTGGTTCTTGATTTTTTTCGGCTTCGATTTCGTCTCCGTTCTTTAGTTCGGCTACTGTAAAAGCTTGACCATTAACAATAAGCTGATTGTTCTTTATATACGCGTTCAAGTCCTTTTTTTTGGCTTGCTTTAGGTTTTTACGAAGGATCTTTACATCTTCCCTCTCTTCCTTAGTCAAATCTTCAGATATGCTTATTCCCGTATCTTTCAACTTTTTACCATTTGCTAATATTTCTTTTTTTTTTGAGGAAGGATGTTAACTTTACTAAAATTGGTTTATTGTTCTCCTCCTGTCCAAAAGTGTAGGCGTTATCTATATCAGATATTGTTATGTTGATTTGCAGGATATTTTTCAACTTATTTATTATGAACTCTGGAAGATTCTCTTTTGGCGGCTGAACACCCCAAATCAAAATGTTATTTTTTTCAGTTGTTTTTGCAATTGCGTGTATTTTCTGTTTAGGTCGTCGTATTTGCCTTGAAACTGATGTTCACTTTGTGCGATGACTCTCAAAATCTTCCTTTACTTCGGCTATTTCTTGTTGTATGTAGTCCTGAATAACTTTCTTTTGCTTGCTATTCGCTTCTTCAATCACTTTTCTATTTGTTTCTTCCATTCGGCGTTAGTGCTTCAAACTGCTCTTCATTCATTTCTATGAATATACTTTTGTTGAGCGGTGTATAATATGTTGACAAAGTTGGGTTATGTCTGATTTTGTATCTATTTTCTTAATTTTCTACGATGTATGATTAACTTGCGACTTACCGCTTTGTTACTCGATTAGCACGACACTATTATTTAGTCTAGTATAAGTTTTAAGCCTTTAAGTTGCTTTTTCGTTGCTAAAATATTGATTTGTTTACAAGCGTATTTGGTTTGCCTGCTGTCTTAGAGATAATAATGTTTCATACAGATATAGTTAGTCAGAGTCGCGGAATCGCTCGAATCATCATTTTTATTCAAATATACTTCTTTAGTTTTTTAATCATATTAATACACCTATGTCAAAATCATAGCATGCATCCATTTCCATCCGTTTTCCCAGTCAGTTTTATATTTTGTTGATAAGGGACTTTTTTCTTTTTATGAGGGAGGGATTCGGATTCGTGAACAGATTCTTCACTATCACTACTATCAGACTTATTCAGACAAACACCGCAATACGAACTAACTTCAAACAAAAGCACTTGCCTAATCCGTGAAACTATTTTAAAACAAATAACTACTGCCCGCACGATCGCGATTCCGCAATGTTCGAAGTTCGGGACTTACCAGAATTTCAATGCAATGAAAATACAGTCGAGTAGCAGCGAGAGTCATTCGTGACGTTGGTTATGAATAAAATAATACATTTTTTTGGAAAGATT
Source organism: Aspidapion aeneum (assembly GCA_963576565.1). Classification (NCBI taxonomy): domain Eukaryota; kingdom Metazoa; phylum Arthropoda; class Insecta; order Coleoptera; family Brentidae; genus Aspidapion; species Aspidapion aeneum. The sequence continues at coordinate 32,280,170 of OY755039.1, forward strand.
TTTATTAAAATTTGACGTAGAATACAAAAATCGTGAGAAACGCTACGTAATTCGTGAAATCGTAAGATACTTTCCAAAATCGTGTAATCTCACGATTAATCGTGACTTTTGGCAACACTGACTGCGAACATACAAAGAGGAGCGTTGAAATACCGACCCTATATAGATGTTTTCGGCAAACGGTGTGAGCCACCAACAGAAACAACTACTCCGAGCTATCGCCTACATTCACCTGAGGATGGCCCAAAAGGTCGAAACCGGTCCGGTCGTGGATTAGCATGGATCACTTGTTCCTGACCATCAGGACGTGTTCCGGACGGGGATCACTCGTATCCCCGTGATCGACGTTGGAGATAGTGAAAACCAAACAGTTTTAACAAGTTCCCAACGAAAGCATCAAGCCAGCAGTATAATTCAATGCCGGTAGGGGTATTTTCCCTCGGAGTAGTTGTTTCTGTTGGTGCTATCGCCTACATTCACCTGAGGATGGCCCAAAAGGTCGAAACCGGTCCGGTCGTGGATTAGCATGGATCACTTGTTCCTGACCATCAGGACGTGTTCCAGACGGGGATCACTCGTATCCCCGTGATCGACGTTGGAGATAGTGAAAACCAAACAGTTTTAACAAGTTCCCAACGAAAGCATCAAGCCAGCAGTATAATTCAATGCCGGTAGGGGTATTTTCCCTCGGAGTAGTTGTTTCTGTTGGTGGTACAAAACTTATGCTCTACACGGAGCTATCGCCTACATTCACCTGAGGATGGCCCAAAAGGTCGAAACCGGTCCGGTCGTGGATTAGCATGGATCACTTGTTCCTGACCATCAGGACGTGTTCCAGACGGGGATCACTCGTATCCCCGTGATCGACGTTGGAGATAGTGAAAACCAAACAGTTTTAACAAGTTCCCAACGAAAGCATCAAGCCAGCAGTATAATTCAATGCCGGTAGGGGTATTTTCCCTCGGAGTAGTTGTTTCTGTTGGTGGTACAAAACTTATGCTCTACACGGAGCTATCGCCTACATTCACCTGAGGATGGCCCAAAAGGTCGAAACCGGTCCGGTCGTGGATTAGCATGGATCACTTGTTCCTGACCATCAGGACGTGTTCCAGACGGGGATCACTCGTATCCCCGTGATCGACGTTGGAGATAGTGAAAACCAAACAGTTTTAACAAGTTCCCAACGAAAGCATCAAGCCAGCAGTATAATTCAATGCCGGTAGGGGTATTTTCCCTCGGAGTAGTTGTTTCTGTTGGTGGTACAAAATACTAAACTTTCTTTAAAAGTACTTTAATTCCATTAATAATTTAGTAAAATTTGATATGAATTGTGATAATTGGTGAGAGAAGTTACCCAGTGAGTTTAGATGTAGTTTTTGGAATAAATTTTTGTTGCTAATTTTAAAAACACTTTATTTTTGTCTGAAAAATTTAAGATATTTTCAAGTTTCAAATTATTTTATTTTATTTATTTAAATATTTGACTTTAATGGCACATTATTTAAATGTTTATATAGTTTTCAAAATATGCAATATTTTTTTTGTAACTGTATATTTATTACCGTTTCCCAAATGACCATTTTGTGCCAAAAATAATAAAGGTGATTATTTTGCACTTTTATGAAAGTAAGAGATCTTTCTAAATCAAATTACACTTTATTCATGATATATTTATTATATAAACATATCAAAAATATTGAAATTTAAAATATATATATATATATATATATATATATATATATTTTTAAAAATTGAAAAAGAAATAAAATTTTTAAATATAACAAAAATATATATTTCAAATATTTTCAAAATTTGAAAAAACTTTTTATAATACATAAAAGTGGCTTGAAACCTAAAGGATTTTTGTTGATATTTTCAGGAATAGCCCTAGGGTGCATTGACCTTACAGAAGAACCCAACAGCACAATAATTGATACCTTGGATAAGATCATGAGATTGCATCACTTAGAAAAAGTGACCTTAGAAACACTGCCAATAGTGGGGAGGTAAGTTTGCAGGAAGTTTATACCTTGTAAAAAACTCGTATCGGGGTTTATTATTAAACGCGTTATGGCGGTACTTGGCGTAGCGTATTCGTTAGCGATTTCGCTGTATTTGGCCAAACACTGTGCGTAGCGTTTTCGTGAGTGAATTCACTGTATTTGGCCAAACATTTTGTGTATTCGCAAGTATTCCAAACATGCAATCCACACACAAGGTTATTAGCAAAACCTCAAACATGCCAAATATGTTTGCGTATTCGCAAGCCAGTAAACAAGATGGTCATATTCGTTGGCGTTTGTGCAGTCCATTTTGTCAACAAAAATTAACTTTTCACTTTCGCTATCAAAGCAATACTGTTGTACAGTCGATTGCTAAATAAGGAAATAAAGTGTGGACGGTAAACGCAAATATTTGGCTCCTTTGATGTTAATTAAAAGTCGACTGGCGCTATTTGCCTTATTTTGACAAATGAAGCAAACAGCGAATAGCTTCTCTACACATCGCCGTTTTTGGACAAACAAAACAAATATGAATACGTGAAACCTATACAGAAGAATACCAAAAGTAGGGATTAACAGTGAACATGGACAAGACACAGTACTTATGTATTGGAAACGAATCCAGTGAGTTAGTACTAGAAAATGGCCAAACAATATCTTCATGCAATGAGTATGTATACTTGGGTTTCACATTTGATAAGACAGGGACAGACTCTAAAGAATTGGAAAACAGAATAGTAAAAGCAAAAAAAGTTATTGGATGTCTTAACAGTATTTTATGGAGCAGAGAGATAAAAAAGAATGTAAAACTTAACATATATGAAACAATGGTCAAAAGCACGCTGTTGTATGGAATAGAGACTTGTCGCGTAACAGAAAAATACAAAACAAAAATGGAAAGTGTCGAAATGGATGCAATAAGAAGATCAATGAGAATATCTAGAATAGATCACATAAGAAATGAGATCATCAAAGAAAGAATGGGAATCAAGGGAAGCATAACGGATGTCATCACTAAAAGGCACCTGATATGGTACGGCCATGTACAACGGATGAACGACGAAAGATTACCAAAGCAAGTCCTAGAATGGCAACCAATAGGGCGCAGAAAAAAAGGGCGTCCTAAACTAGAATGGCAACAGTCAATCCAAAGATCAATGAGTCAAAAAAATCTGACAGAGGATGATTGTCAGGATCGAAGGAGGTGGAGAATAGGCGTCGGACAACGTAGAAAAGCGTTCTAAACCGACATAATAGTAGTAGAAACCCATTCTTCATTTAACGAGTGAAATGACAGCGAATCAAGGAAACACCAATGTCCGTGGTTGACTTTACCCCTTTGAAGTTGCATTTTATACTTTGTTAACTCATTGTTTTCGGTTCCGAACCGACGCGACGCCGTGGAGACGGTGATAGCATGGTCTGGTTGAACTGTGACGAAATGTCTTTCTTCCTTAGAGACCGGTGGACGTTTTCGTCCCGCCATGGACTTAGGTTCCTTAGTTCGCCGTCGTGTCACTCGTTGAATGAAAAATAGGTTTCACCGATTTTTTAATTCTTTTTGATTTACCTTGTATCGTGTTGTCAGTTTGATTACTGTAGTCAGGCAAGCCACGCTGAGGATGGAAATGCCTTTTTTCGAAACAACGGTGTCCGTGGTTGACTTTACCCCTTTGAAGTTGCTTTAATACTTTGTTATATATGAATACGCTAAGGCAAGTGAAGTGTCGCCATTAGATTCTCTCTTTTAATGGAAGTGAATGAATCTGTATGGTCCATAGCTAAGAATTGCCTTAAGTTTTTAATGTTTTTGTTTTTTATATTTTAGAACAATGCACCTGTCAGAAAAGAGCTTTCAGTTTATTTACAATGTCCTCGGACTAACTGGAAAGTCTGCGCCTCACATTCTGCAAACTTTGGGAAGAATTTCCAGTATGGTGTCCATTGCATTTACTGTAATAGGTAATTATTCCTATATATATGTTAAATTTTGCCAGGTCGATGTTTTTTTAAAGGAAACACCCTTTATATTATTTTATTATTCAACCGCACAACCCTGAGGCATCTATTTTGCAAATCTTCAACTAGTTTTTCCCGTGTATAAACATTTTTTTTGATTTGATTCCATAAACAAATTTTGGGTGGATTTAAATCCGGACTGTATTGTATAAATAAGACACATGAAAATTGTTTGGTTTATCTAAATGCTTAATATTTGTTGTCAAATAACGGGTCATTGAATATAAATAAACTTACAGCCTTCTATAAAAAGGGTTAACTTTGGTTAACAAATTTAAATTTGATATTTAGATAAAAAATACTAAATATGAAAGGAATTTTTTGAGGTGTGGTCATAGACTAAATAAATTAATTTACGGCTACCACTACCTTGTTCTGAGGACCAGCCCGTAAATTAATTTATTTAGTCAAAAAATACTTGTCGCAGAATATATATATTATACATTTTTAAAATCAGAAAGAAAAAGGCCAATTTAAAAATGCAATAATATATAGGGTTTTCCCTTAAAAAAAAAACATCGACCTGCCAAAAATTGACATTTCTGATGACATTTGACAACTTTGAACTTGAACTATTGTAAAAATTAGTAAAAAGTTATATAACTATCAAATTTGGCACTTTTTTTGTAGCATATATAATAACAGAGAAAAAAGAGAGTTGCATTTATAACACACTGTACCTATAGCAGGGCTCTCAACATCTTCATATTTTATGAAAATATTCATTTTTTTTCAGGCTTCATAAACTAAAAAAAACTTCATATTTTTCATATTTTCTGCAATGAAGATCAACTGAGGGGGCTAATATTGGCTCCAGTAGTGACTACTGTTGAAGCAAACATAAATTAAAAATTATCTTTTTCATTTAAAGTATACTTAAGCTTGTTTCCTTCCTCAATATATATCAACATATTCTTTTTTATACTCGCTTATTGATAAAGATGGCGATCTGCTGATTTTACCTTACAGTGTTCTTTTTTTGCGCTCTTAAAAATGGTGTTATTAGATTTTTTTCGTACCTTATAGTTTTTATTATACAGAAGATTTTTTAAAATACTGTAATTTTGTAAAAACATTTTTATAGCTACTTTTTTTGCGGAAGAAAATGCCATTGTCAAAATTTTTACATAAAATTTGGTTTTTGGCATCCCATATTTAAAAACAAAAAATCTTTTTTAAAATGTCAAAAAGAACTAAATTTTAAAGATTTTATTGTTCTTGCATAATCCCAAATTTATAACAATAACTATTTTAAAAACTATACCGGTCAAAAATTTGGCAGCATCATTTTTTTCTCAAAATAAATTTGGATGAAAAAAGAGGTGAGGTGAAATCCACAGAAAATGTACTTTTAAAATATGTGCCTTATTTTTGTTTGGCGATATCCCATTCAGGCTTAATTTAACTTTTTGAAACTGTTAATACATTTCTTTATAAGTAAAAAAAACATTTTTGGTTAGTAAATATAGTTTCCAAAAACAAAAAATTAACCCATATGAAAAGGGACAAAATTTTTTTTTATTCATAATTTCTTCATATTTTTTTTGTAATTTCATATTTTTATTAAAAGATTTCATATTATTTTGCTGATTATTTGTTGAGAGCCCTGCTATAGTATAAATCGCGTCTTACGGCTCACTATAGAATATGCTCACTTATATGTCCCTTTTTTCAAATCAAAAATGGTTTTTTTTAAATATCCAAAAAATTATTTTTTCAAAAATACCACACACTTTGGGTCTGCCATTAACACTTTTTGAAATATCTATATGCAATTAAAGATATTACAAATTAGTAGTCTTGGAGATACCAAATTGGCGTTGCAATTTCTAACTTTAGTAGGTAACTAGGTAAGTAGATTTGTTTTTACACAAATCAATCAAATACATAATATATTTATATACTATTATTTGTGTATGGCATTGTTCAAAAGGATACTTTTATATTGGAATTAAAAAATTATAAAATGCACAGGGTGTTTAATAAAAAAAAATTATTTGCGTCGCTCTATGTACAATAAAGCTAGGTTTGAAAAGTCTCGAAAAATGTTTTACAGTTATGGGTACAACTTTTCTGGATTTTTGCTGCGTCGGTTGGTTGAATACTACTTCAACTCGCTAGTAGAACACTACACGAACACACTGACATTTCGATAAATGTATAGGGTTGATATGAATAAATGTATAGAGCTGTTTTTATACATAATAGAAATAGAAATATTTATTTGCTCCAAATACGTATAAAATACATTTAAGTTTGTCAAAGGTTGAGAAAAAAAAACTAATACTAACAAAAAACAGAAAATACTAAACAAAAAATAGAAAATGTCAAAGTGGACCAAAATACATAGTAAAATCTATCAAAAAAAATCATTCACATTGTATAAAACATTATCGGTAAGAAGTTGTCTGATAGTAGACCTAAACTTCTTATAGTTCATATCCCTAATTTCTCTAAGCAAAATGTTAAACAATTGAATAGCTAAATGGTTAAATGGTTGAGTTTTGGATAGTCTATGAAAAGGAATTGACAATTGTTCCCAATCACCATTTCTTGTGAAAAAATTTTCTCTTACATATAATAAACAATGAATAAAAGGACATAATTTCAAGACTTTTAAATAACGGCTTACAATGATCTAACTTTTTAGAATTGCCCAAAATCCTACTAATCTGTTTTTGCACTTTAAAAACTCTATCCGCATTAGGCGCACTGCCCCACAATAATAAACCGTAAGAAGTAGTAAGCTTTTGCAGTATCTAGCGTTGTTAATTGCATTAATTTTCTTATTTGAAACACAACTGAATTAAGTTTTTTTGTTAAGTTGTCTACGTGGAAAAACCAATTTAGTTTGTTGTCTACATAAATACCTAGAATTTTTACGCTTCGATGTTCATCTGTATTTGTTAAAAATAGAGTTTCGGTCTTACTCTCATTAAGGTCTAAATGATTTGCTCTGAACCACGCACATGCCTGCTGTACTGCTTCCTCTGTTTTTTTATCTGCATCAGCTTTACTAATACTCTATCTCTATACTCTTCCATTCTTAGACACTCTTAATAATCGTAAACCAAATCTTACGCTTACCAATTCAGTCTATAGAAAACCCACGCATACCGATCGGTACCTTAACGCATCGTTGCATTATCATCCGGTACAGAAATCATCTCGTTTACAGAGCAGTAAAGTTATCCCAACCCGAATTCTTAGACCAGAAATTAAAATGCCTTACATTGTTCTTCTATCAAAAAACTTTTAACATAAAGATATCAAACGGTCCATGAGAAAGTACACTTCTCCACAAACCCTCAGTTCAAGCAACTCCGAGAATAATTCTTCACTGGCCACTGCGATACTGCCTTATATACAAAATATATCAGATATCAAAAATTCTTAAAAAGCATATAACATCCAAACCAGATTCTATACTTGTCGAAAAATCATTTAACATTTAAAGTCAAAGACAAAACTCCTTTTGAAACATCAGGAGATTACAGCTTTCCAGTTAGCCATCGCGAAACTGGGCCTAAGATTTTATTTGACCAATCTAAAATTCTTGTCTCTAATCGATTTTATCAAAGAAAAATCCGAGAATGTATAAAAATCTTTAAACATTCGACCAATATGAAGTGTGACATTGGTCTTTATCTTTTACCTATGTGGGAATAAGTCATCCGAAATACGCTTGAGCTTGTGTACAGAGACAAATCAAAAGAGTCTAGCGAGTTTGAGTACTGCTCCACCGACGTAGGAGAAATCCAGAAAAGTTGTACCCATAAAGACCGTTTTGATTGAGCAAATGTTAAAATTTCAGATGTGGCTCTACTAGTTCGTGACTGGACAGTAGAACACCCTTCGATTGAAGTTATACAAGAGGTACAGAACAAACTAACACAAGAAAAACTAATTTTAAAAGATCTGTTGGAAGTAGTAGAAGCTTCAAGAGGCACCAAAGACAAATTACTTGTTAAAGTGATAGAAGAAATTAAAATTATTGAAAATCAGGATGACTTGTTAAAAGATTTTGAAGTTTTTGACGATTCTGAAATAGAAGATAGCAAAAAAAATCAATTGACACATGAAAAAGATATTGAGAAACCAGACATTGCTAACCACGACATTGAAACGTTGGAAGCTTCGAAAAATAATACTGAATCTATAAAAAGAGTTGTTACGTCTAATAGTGCCGATTCTGTAATAGAAGAAAATGAAAATTTGGACACAGCCAATAACGAAAATGAAACATTAGAAACTTCGAAAAATATCAATTTTCCTAAAATCGGCGAACATAAAATTCAAGCCATAGTAGTACAACATAAACGCGAGAAGGTGCATGACATATTGCTACAAAGTGCACCTCCTGCAAAAAGGCTCTTCCCAAATATTCCCGAGTTTGACTAAAATATTTATTGTTTTGTTGACTAAATGCATATATAATACCACAACGATTATTAAAAAATATTTTAGTTGGATCGTCATAAAATCAATACCTGTAAGGTAATAATAATGTATTATGATATTTGGGACAATCATATTATAGGTTTTGTAGTATAGCAATTTGTAAAATACTTATAAGCCTGCCTAATTTACGTTTGATATACCTGTGAGGTAAAATATAAACAAAAATGATCAACCAACGCATGAAAAACAAATTGATAAACCAGACATTGCCAACCAAGAAAATTAAGAAAGTTATATGTTAAAATTGTTGAAGACGAGGATGATTTGTTAAAAGATTTTGACGATTCTCAAGTAGGAGATAGCAGAAAAAATAAATTGACACAAAAAATAATTTGCGAAAACAAACATTGCCAATCACGAGAAAAATTGAAAAATAACACTGCATCCGTAAAAACAGTTGATTTGTAGAATAACGCCGATTTTGTGATAGAAGATAGCAGAAACGATCAACCAAAACATTAAAAAATGGAAATTCACACACATATAACTAAAATAAAACATATCGATTTGTTCAAAAATGGCGAAGAAGATAAAATTTAAGTTACTATAGCCAAAATTTACCTTCTGTCAAAGGCTTTACCCCATACTGAATTACATACTAAAATTTTGTAGACAGGATCCATACATATCAATGATATACTTATTAAAATTTGTTATTATATAAAGGCTTTTCTTACCAGGTGCTCTTAATAATTATACTCAGAATAGTCATACTATAGTTTTGTAATATAATTTGTAAAATACTCAATAAATAAATACTGAAACATAAATTGTCTCTAGATTGTTTAAAGCAGTTAATTAGTTTTGGAAATTTATGAGGTAGAAATAAAAATAATTAATAACACTGGAAGACAATTACTACTAACCACATAAAAAAATCAAAAATATAGTGTCTCATGAAAATGAACACAAGATATTTTAATGAAATTTGTCATACATGTACTATGAATCAAGAGGCATTTTTCCCCAATCATTTCTAACCAAAGTTGGTTAGTTGATTTTTTTCAATCCGATGCACGGTTTTCGCTTTAAAAAATAAAAACCGTTTCTCTGCATGATCATAACAATATCGTTAATATGACCACCCTGTATCTCAAAAGGTAATACGTTTAAGACATATGTTCATATAAAGTTTTTTTCTTAAAATGGGCCCAAAAATCACCCCCATAAATATTGACATTCAATTAGGAAACACCCTGTATATGGTGTAAAAGTAAAATAACGGACTTACACAACTCTTATACAGTGTTTTTAAGAAGAACTCTGGAGGTGGGATATTTATAAACCAAACAGCAATCCTATTATAAGGTTTGTGCGTGTCAAACAAAAACAGATATTAGGGACTTACGGGAATAAAGCCATGCAATAATAGTGTCAGGCCGTATTTTGACAGTCTTGCATTGAAATATGACAGCTAATCTTTCAACATAAGGATTTTGTTTACTACACGAACCGAAATAAATACTGTCGACTTTAATTATAGATAAATAAACGACTTAGTTTTAAATTCGACTTTGGTATGTCAATTTTGACAGATCAACTGTCAGCCTGACACTATTATTGCATGGCTTTATTCCAATAAGTCCCCATTATATTGTGCATTGCTGCCACTTCTCTACTCTTAAATGTGTTAAAAGAAATGTATGTACTCTAAGAGTAAAGTAAGCAAACGACATATTGAAAGATCTAAGTGAAAAAGTCTGGTTTTAAACTAATCGAGTAAACAAGGTAAATAAAGTACGCCTGTAAATGAAAAACGCACACACACACAAGTTTATTTTTTCGATTAAAGTAATTAAATTAAAAGTAATAAAACGAAATAATTTTCATCGATACAAAAATTAATTTTTCATCAAAACAGCAAAACATATCAAAATAAAAACTAATGACTTACTGTGTTCTTCCATTACTGTGCAGTTTTGTGGAAACCAATTGGTTTAAAAAAAAAATGTTTTAGCCCCCAAGCTCCCCCCTGCGTACGCCTCTTTCATTTTCTGTCTTTAATCTTACACACAGCTTTTTGGGACCCCAAGAGCAGAGGCAGATTACTTGAGGCCTCTAGGATCATAACCCGCCAACCTGTTTTACCAAAATGTTCAAAAAGAGACTGTTTAACTAAGTTATGGTAACAATAACAAGCCTGAAAACTGTATTTTAAGAGGGATTAGGTAGGTTTTGCAATTGTATACTTGATGTTGTATTAAAGTGACACCGCGTCATCAAAACCTTGATAGGCGGGAAGGGAGTAGAGGGGCACATACAGTGGCACGCACTTCCTTTAATTTTTTTATTGATAGTGATTTCCAAAATGAGGCACTGCACTAATTAGTCATTAGCTTACTATTTTACTTGCTTTTTATTGATGTCTTCTTTTAAACGATTGCATTAGAAAGGAACATATAGTCTAAATTATACGCATTTGTAATGACGTCACCAGGTAAGAAAAAAACGTATGGCGTAGATATTTTTTGATTGACAGTGACGGATACTTCACATAACCAATTACCTACCTATTTAAATCATAGACACTGCTTTTTTTTAAAAGTTTATTGTCGCCGCTGTTTATAATATAATAAACAAAGATAAATAAAAATGACGTCATTACAAATGGGTATAATTTGAACTATATATACTCTTATCTGGTTGTTACGAACATATTATTGATTTAGCCGGGCTTTGACGTTTTCTATTCGTTGTTGTTTTGACTGTTTATGTCAAACAAATTATGACGGAGCTTTTTACAAAACAAATGACCGTTTTTGCAACTAAATCAATATTTTCGCACATTTGAATATAATTTTGGATCCTGTTTTATGTTTCGGATCTTTATTTAATAGGTTAGTACCTATTTGATCTCTCCTTTAAAAGGTCTTTGTGTTTTATCCTTCGAATATTAAACCCCGAGCGGCACACTGCATGTACAAAGTGAAACACTAATTTTTTAAGGCTTCCTTACTTAGATTTTTCCGCAAAATTTGGTTTACCATAGCTATGACGCGGTGCCACTTTAATACAATATCAACTATAGTACTATTCACATTGATATATATTAAGTAGGAGAATATTTTGCTGTATAGAACAAATTTGTGATTAAAACTGGATTTGGCGGGTTTTGATCCTAGAGGCCTCATTTGATAAAAGTAGTGGAGTATAACTACGAACTACTTAATCAAAATAGTAGTTAAATATTTAACACCTTTTTTTTTATTACAATGCATAGTACCGCTGGTTGTTTTGCACGCTTCATCACGACGTAATAAAAAAGTTGTTAAGTTAAAAATAATCGAAAATAACTACTAGGAGAAAAGAAGTTGTAAAAATATAACTGTTTTTTCTTACAAGCGTGCGGAAATGTAACTTTTCCGCACGATTTTTCGTTTAGTAAGATGTACTTTTTACTTTCTTGTACTTGTACTTTCCCGCACGTCCAAAATGCAAGAATCCTCCTGTTCACAATCGTTTCCAAATGAAAACCCGTCCTCCTACACACGTTTCATTTTCAATAAGTGCTGCTGTACCGATGCTACCAGAAGCACCGAAGGAAGAATCTTGTAATATGTTACAGCCTGTACAGACCAATATACCTTCCTCCATTCACTACACTAGTAATTCTCAGCAGCAAACTGATCAAGGCATTTCTGTAGTGGGCCAAACACCAACCAATCAAATTCAAATAAGAAACGACGTTCTTCAAAATGTTGCGGCATCTGCTATATTGCAGCATGCAACAAACACAAAGTGCACTTTCAATTTCAATATTTACCATCGTTAACTTTTTCGTTATTGTTAATTAAATGTTCTTTACATAAAGTTTTTTATTAATATATCATGATAAAACAATTCTGTTTCATTATTTTTCCGTGCATAAAAAAATCGTGTGGAAAAGTAAAAAAATCGTGCGGAAAAGTAACTTTTCTGCACAAGTGCCGAAAAGTTACTTTTCCGCACGATTTTTGTTTTGTTAAAATTGAAGAAATTTAGGACTAATTAAATGATTTATGTAACTAATCTATCTTATGTATCATTTTCTAGCATTATTATTATAAAATCTTTGCGAATTAAAACATGTTTCTTGATAAAGAAGATGGGCAAAAACACTCGTAGGAAAAACATTGTACCTACCTCTTGCGGAAACTATCGTTTCCAACCTTGACGGCTTGCCCCAACTCCGCTCCGCGTCGTTCGTGCAACTGCCGCCGCGTGCGGAAAAGTACCACTTTCCGCACTTGTTAGGTAAATAATTATTACAGAAAACCATGTACCAAACTACTTTTGTAGTTCACTATTCTCCAGCTCTGCCCAAGGGTTTGTTTAGGAACCATGTATGGATCCTTGGTCAAATAAAAAATTTGGATTGCTCGTCATTATTATGTATATTTTCTAAATTTAATGTTAATGCAGTAAAAAAATAACTCTCTCCTAAAGTGACATGACACATTAAAATGTATCTTATAAAAGACACTGGCAAAATAACGAAAAATATAAAAACTAAAAATATACAAGATACGAACACAAATAAATACAAATATAAAAGATCGCCTTTAAACAAGTTTTTTTAACTAATAATAATTCATCAATTTTTAAAATCGATACAAGCCTTATAAAAATTTGGGTTAATTTTTTTGGATTTTTAAATTTTTTAGCAGAATAAAACTAAACCGTCACTATAAACAACAAATGAAATTAAAGAAAGAAAAACAAGAAAAAAAGTTTTCTGCTTCGGCCGGGGATCGAACCCGGGATCTCTTGCTATCTAGGCAAACATTCTACCACTGAACCACCGAAGCCACACATAAATTTTTCGGAAAACCTCTATGCGGGCCGCGGTACCTCAATACAAGAACGAGAGACACTCAGGTATTAACTCGACCAAGTCATCCAACCGATCTCTAAATTCTTCTTTCCCACTGTCAAAGGTATGATCCCCGGCCGAAGCAGAAAACTTTTTTCTTGTTTTTCTTTCTTTAATTTCATTTGTTGTTTATAGTTTTAGGTCCTTGCATTACTTGCAATTTGGTAGTTGATAAACCGTCACTATTAGCAAAAAGGCATTTGAGGTAACCCAGGTTTAAAAACAAAAAACTTCTTATGCGCGGCTTTTTTTGAATTACGTTCAAATAAACTTTTGATTGGGTTATTTTTATTACTAATATTCGAATTGTTTTCGAATATTTGTTTACAATCTCAAAATGTGATTGCTTTAGAACTATAAAATTAAATTGAAGGATAAAATAACGATTATACGATATCTACCTACTTGTACTAAAAACGAGAATTTTCAATTCTAAAAACTACGGTCTTTTCTTAACTATAGTTATAGCTATAGTATTGCCACAAACTGTATACAAACACAAAAATGGCTGCGAATCCCTGTACTATCCTTTGATTTACTTTTTAAAAAATACCTATATAAAATGTAGACTAAAATTTGCTTCAAAAATAATTTGAGTACTTTTTGAAATAGGCAATTCGTGTAAAATATAAATAAAAATAGCATGTAAAATCTGGGTAAAAAATTGTATACAAAAATTGCAAATATTTAAGTCTTACCTAAATCTAACCTTTCTTCTCAAGTTCCACATTTCGAAGATATAACGGCCTGAAACAAGAAATAACATGTAGTAGATATTAATTCCCATATAAAAGTCATATACCCACGGTAACTGCCCATTCATGATGCAAACATGAGGGCCTTGGGGTCCTTAAGCAAAATAGACCTGATTGGTTGCTTTCAAAGCCATATGCATATTATTTCCATATATCACGTATTATTGCAATACCTACGGTACTTTACGATGCAGAATGCAAACATATTTGAAATAGCAATATCAATGGGTATAAGTCTATCCTTTTTGCGGTCCTTAAGATAAAAATGTCCTGATTGGTTATACTTTTACGCATGAATATTATTTTATTCTTGTATTCGTTAAGTCAAAGCATCGGCGTACAGTTGACAAAAACTCTATCTATGTAAGTTTGGTATCTGTGCATTTTTCGTACCTTTATTTCTGAATGTTTGCTTCAAACGCCAACCATTGTGTAAATAGGTAACAGGGAGTATTGGAATATTACGTATATGATAAAAATGGACTCTCGAGTTACCGTGCGTGTTAAAGTTTGACCTTCACCCTAAAAGGGTTCATTGGAGGGCATGAAAAATGAGATAAAACTTATCGAAACAGTTTTAATTTAATTTTTTCCAAACAAGCAGCTACTTGGTGCAGGTTTTAGTTTATTTGTTTATAGATAAAGTCCATATGCCTTTGTTTTTTATGGCCCCGTAGAGCAACCTCAAAAATCCCATAGAATTTTAAACAGTCTATTAACCTACTAAGTATATGTAAGTATTTTTGTCGAATTTTTATTAAGTTCGGTAATGTTTTGCCTATAGGCACTATTCAATTGGCACCTAATATCAGTCTTGCCCAGCATGGAAAAATGTGGTTATTTAAATGAATGCCACTCACTTTGTGTCTTTTTAACTTTTCACCAAAGTGCTTGATATCACACATTCCCTTCGCACGCAGGATCACTTCGTGGATTGTTCATAACAAGACAAATTAACCAAAAAAGAAGCATTTCTTTTTTTACAACCGCACAACCAGTTTCAGCATCGTATAATTTTTTTATTAAATTTTCTATTATAAGTTTTTATGGAACACCCCTCGGCATTACTTACACTAAAATTTTGGTTAATTTTTAGGTTCGGTCTATGTGGCCCTAAAGATTTTATATGTCAACGTATTTAAATTTGCACAGTTAATTATGTAATCGACGGTATTTATTTCCATTTTATAAACAAACGATAACAAAAACAAACAATGACACGCGATCAAAACAAACCTATACGTCTTCACTAAGGATAGAACCGGCTGCGTAGCAAGGGCAACGGACGTTTTCGCACAATGATGATGGCCGACTTCAACTAAAACAAACGTTCCCCCGCCCCCTCTCGAGTACATCCATCCATACCCCGCCTAAAAATGGGTGAAATTGAAACCTTCCCCTGCACGGCGCTGCCGGCTTGTAATTATTATTTACGCTGTTAACCACAGATAATAAAAAGAACTAGACAATTATGTCGTAAGGAAAGATTTAACTTTTTTTTAAATAAATCAATTAAAAATACTGTTTGTTGTCTAGTTTTGGGAGGGCACTGCCCCGTTGCCCTCCCTGTAGCAGCCGCTACTCTTGGGGGGGGGGGGAATAAATAAACGTAGGATGAAAGCACATTCAAACTACCGCTAACCCAAAGGTTCACTTCTTGGAAAAACATGTGTAGTAGACTTTATTGTAGACAATAAAATTTTCTGTTAAACGCTGTAATATAATTTTTATGTCACATATAAGACTTATATAAATAAATTTTAAAAAATAACCAAAATATTTAATTTTTGTTACACATTTTATCCATTAAAAAAAAAAAATTAAGCATCTTAGGCAAAAAATTGACTTTCTTCTTTTGATTTTGGACTTGATTCTATTCCACTGAAGTTAATTCTTAATAAAACTTGACAAGAATGTTTTTTTTGGCAATTTTTGAAAGTTATGGACGCCACTGGAGCTGTAATTATTAAATAACTTCCACCCTGTTGTATACCGTTTAAAAGGATTTTTTTGTTTTAAGAAAATGGAACAAACATGTGAAAGACAAATTATGGGAATACATGGGTTTTTTAAACTTTTTTAAAATACTACAATTACCGGACGGCGCTGGAGAGTTTTTAATCACATTAAATTTTCCGACTTATAAACTGTTAGAAAGAGAATTATCTACAATAAAAAAAATAGTTACAGATTTCGAGAACATTAAAAAACTCTATAACAATGCACCATTGTAGGTGGGGTGGGGGGGGGGGTGTTTCGGGTAGTTTTTTTAAGATGATCTACGGGCCTTCACCCTACGTTTCTTTCTAGCTCCCCAATAAACCGTTTTAGGGTGAAGGCTAATCTTTAACACGTACGTAACTCACACTATAGCATTCATTATCTACTAATGGTGTTTTATTTACCAATGCCGCCCGTTTTCTATAATTACTAAGGCATTACGTACCTTCTGAATCTCGACCTTAAGTTTAGTATAAACCCAACTAACTTATTAATTTGGTTCCGAGGTTATTTAGAGGGTGCGGTTATGGCTTTTAGGATCAATTTGGCTACATAAAGGTAATGTATATTGCCAATTACCTAAAGAGGTGTTATACAACCAAAAAGTGATTTATAAAGGGAGTATAATAAAACTGATATTCCTTCCGTTCCTTTTAGATACTTTTGGTTTTCTTGATTTCTGATTTATAAAGATGGTCTTATAAAACCCTTTTACCTAAAATTTTTAAAAATAAATAAATATAAACTTTGGCCATTTAGTTTTTTTCATTACTTTAGGTCATAACAAAAGTGTTTTATAATAGGGCTAACAGGTTACCTTATATCCTTTTGTTTTTATAGTTACCAGTAGTTTATTAGTAAATATGATTATATAGGTGGCCATATTGAACCTAGTTTCCTTAAGGTTTTTAAGAGTGGTAAATATAAACTTTAGACTTTTGGTTTTTGCCATTACTTTCAGGCATTTTAAAAAGGTTTTATAGGAAGGCTTAAAGGTAAACTTAATTCTTTTGTATTTATTGTTACCCATAGCTGCATATTAAATACTATTTAAATAGGCGGCCATATAAAACTTTGTTTTCTTAAAGGTTTTAACAGAAGTAAATAAATACTTTCGTGTTTTAGATTTTTAGGTAATTCTGGTAAAAATAATAGATATACCTAGGTACAGATTGGTACTTACCTATTGCAAGATTGATTATTCTAAGTACAATAATTAATAATTGATAAGCTTCCGTCCTCCTGGGTAGGACACCCAGGCATAGATAAGGCCTGTTTAAATGGCCAATATAAGAAGTTTCCCTCCAACCTGCACGCACAACGGATATCATTGCACTGGCCCTCTTGATTGTGTGCAAATTGCACGATTAACAACATTTAAAAGTGTTGAATTATCCGCTTTTAACACAAAACAAACACAAAAAATTTAAGTGAGGTTATGATGACTATTTACTCTTTTTTATTGGTTTCATAAGGGCACTTAAAAATCCTTGTAGCGATAGAGTAACAAATAAAACCAAGTGACCACTATAAAACGATAATGGCGTATATAAAATTATTTAAAAAATATTGTGCAGAAAATATTTATGTAGTGGTTTTAGCAGTGTTTTTTAACAATAATTTTACTTTATTTTGATTTATGTAAACCAGACTTTTTTAATGGTAAATAGTGTAAATTAATTTTTTTTATTTTAAATATTTGTTTTGTTATCAAAAAACGATTAAAAGGCATTTTAGAGCTGGGCGCGCTTGGTTTGTGAGCTTTTCAGATACGATTTTATCAGAAAAATACCTCTGGCAGGCAATTTTGATGATCAACAAAACGACAAAACTCCTCATAAAATATATATATTTTTATGTGATAAAATCATTTTTATAGCCATTGTGAATTTAAAATATCGCTAAAGCTTTTATAAGAAAAAATTTTTACTCTAAAGGTATTATGGTATTTAACAGAACCGCCAGGATACCAAATTACCAAATCTAGTTTTATAATAGGATAGAGGACGTTTCTGTGTTGCTTTTAGAACCTGGCATAATAGCTTTAGGCTCTAAAAGGTTCTAAACTGGTGGAACCGCTAGAGGGCGAAGCTGGAGTTTATTTCTTATGGTTTTATAGTGAGTTTAATACATAGGTTGCCACCACCAATTGGGGAGTCCCCTTTAGGAGGTCTAAGGGGTATATAATGGTAACGGGAACGTGCTAGCGACCAAACATTGTAACTAATGGTTTTATGGAAAGGCGCTGGCAACCTTTTAGTTTCTGCTATAAATAAAGAAATGTTACTTGGGAAGACATCATTGTATACATAATACACCTTAAATTAATGTAAAGTATCTTACCACGCTTTGGGTGTTAGCAGAGAAACTTGCAGATACTTTTGGGCCTTGTATTTGTCTTGAACCGCGTGTTGGGCACGCGTGCTTGCTCCCGTAAACATATCATGTAAAAATTCTATGCATGGTCTTAGCTGCTCCATATTGTATCCTGTCGTATCGACGAATTTCTGTCCCCACACCTAAAATAGGCCAGTCATTAATGCGAAAAAAGGCCCTAGCTTGCCAAAGGTCGGTTTTCGAACATGGCGGGAGGAACGGCTCCCCCCATCTTGGATTTAGTGTGCACAGAAATGGATTTTTTAAAATTACTTGCTTCCTGCACATTTTAGAAAAAAAAGTTTTAAACAAAAGTTGAAGACAATAAAATTTCCAACAAAAGCGCTTTTATAAATGTTTAAGTCAGACGAATGGTTTTTGAGTTATAAAGCTAAATATTTCGCCGCCATTTTGGATTTTAACCATTTTTTTTTTTAGTGGCCTTTAACTTAGAGACATAAAATAAAGACTAATTAATAATAAAAAAAATAAGTATTTTACAGAAAATGTTTATGCAACTACTTTTTTCATCTCATAAATTACGATATGAAAAAATGAACAGTAAGGAATTAGTAACTGGCTATTTTTTTCTGTGGTCTAAAAAATGTGTTTGAAAGTACATGGCAACAACACATTTTGATGACGACTGTTGAACGCTGAAAAGGAAGTGAACGGTAGGGCGATTAGCCTTTTTTTTCTTTTTGCGTCTCTTTTCGAGACGGAAACCTGATATTTTCAGCATGTGAAGCCGACGACCATACCACGGGACTACCCTGCCTTATGTTTTAGTTCTAGGTAATTACATAGTTTCACAAAACCTAGCACATTATTTCGCGTCACATCTGTTTTTTTCATGTTTGCAAAGTCTAGGATAAGAAAAAAACAATACAGCAGCAAAAGAAGATGACGTCACCAAAGCGAAAAATCGTGGTCCATTCGTTGTGAGAGCCCTGAACTTATTAAGGTGACTGATAATAAGTGCTGCTCATAGGGAACACTCTTCATCAGTTATCGTAGGACTTTATCACTAGTACTCACTTGTTCATCAAGGGTTTCCTGTGCTATTATGATAGAGCTAGCAGCTAGCGCTGAAGGCAAAAACTCGAGGTACCGTTCTCCCTCCAACATCGATAATTCACATAGAAACTGAAAAACAGAACAAAATATAATTATTATTATTTATTCAATCATTAGAGACATTAAAGCCGTTTTGGTGCAAAAGGTCAGAACGTTTTGAAACTTGGCACTATTGAAGGGGTGGTGGTTCTTAGTCTTCCATTAAGTGTGCGAACTCGAGAACCTGCCGCTTTTGCCGCCATTTTAGAGAAATTGCACCCAAAATTAGTTTTTGGAATAACTTGGTTATAGAAAAAAATACTAAATTTTATCAAGTTATAAAATTAACCATTGTGTCGCCATTTTAAATTTACCCAGGGTTTTTTTCTTTAGTAGCCCTACTTAAAATCTGCTTTTAATAGAATAATATTAAGAACATAAAATAATTACTGACGAAGAAGCTACAAAATAAGATATTTATAAATTGCCTGTGTAGTACCCTTGCTAAGATACTAACCCTAATTAAAAAAAAACACCCAACAGCTAAATTTACTTGTAAATACTAGTCGCAGTTCAGTACAAAATTGATAGGTATACCTATAATGTACGACATGTTTCAACTTTTAGTTCTGATACCCAAAGCGCACTTACGAAATTATACATATTATTTTGTATTTTTATGAATCAGGTTATTGGGTAATTTTGTACCCAACTGCGACTAGTACAAGTAAATTTAACAGTTGGGTGTTTTTTTTATTTCCAACTTTTAGGTTTAATTCTTATTCAGGCTTATAAAAAGCACTATGCATTTACAAATTCATTTCGCTTTACTCAAAAAGTGCGTGTAGTTTTTCTACGGACGCTTCCATTGAGTGAAGGTGGGGGAGGAGAGAGGGAGGAGGGAACTAGTAAAATGGTATCGAAAAGAATCTTAAAGCGTGAGCCGAAAGAAATTTTAAAATCGCTCTAAATTTGTGAAAGGTATAGCTACAACTATTACTAATAAGACTGATGGGGAGAAGAGAGGGAGAGGAAGTGGGAAACTAGTAAAATGATGTTGGAAAAAAAGTCTTAAAGTGTGTGTAGAAAGAATTTTTCAAATTGCTCTATATTTGTGAAAGGTATACCTACAACTATTACTAATAAGGAGAGAGGGTTCGGTTCATTTTTTGAAATCGCTTTATATGTGCAAGTTACAGCTATAACTATTACTAATAAGGATGGCGGGGAGGAGAGAGGAAGAGGCGGGGGGGGGGGGGATATGAAAGCGTACGCAGAAAGAATTTTTGAAATCGCTCTATATTTGATAAAATTATGCGAATATGGTTTTTGAATAGGGTAGGCGGATGACAGGAGGGGAGATGGGTGGGAGCAGGGAGGACTACAAAGTAACTACATCAAAGGAATTTCAAAAAAATCGCCTAAAATTTAGATAATTTGTATGCATTAAAGCCTACATCATGTGACAAAATGGCGTCTGAAGACCGCCATGTTGATTCCTGTTTAAAAAAAATATAGCCTATAGCACCTTCGGGATCAGTAGCAATTCAACACCTTTTTTGTCAAAATCGGTTCTGCCGTGTAGCCTTCTCCGTGCTGCAGTTGGGTAAAAAGTGTTAGCGAAACCCTCAGATCTTATTTTCTATTAGAGAAAATGTATATTAAACCAGGAAATTAAGTTACCTAAAGGATGTATCCTCCAACGGGTCCTAATGGTCGGATTATTATTAAATATCACGTGTAGGAATACAAAAAGTTAAATAAAGGGAGGCGACTTTAAATGGAACGCTGCCTTCAGACAGTTCAAAATTCCAGGTTAAATTTCCTGACTTTTTGGTCAATTTTAAAGGTAGCCTTTTTAATTCCCTGACTTTTCCATGTTTTCCAGGTGAGTGGGAATTCTGCAATACCTTCTCTAGCCATTGCTGCGCAGGTAATTGTTCGTTTCGTTAAGTTTGTTCCCTAGACCATTTTGATGTGTGTAATGGGTATACAGACAGGCTCATTCTACTGGGTACATATAAAATTAATCTGCCAATATTCTTTCGCCCGACCCCCCCTTGTCACGTATAAGCAGCGCGGCCGCGCGGCGCCGTCATCCCAGATGCATTCATTTTTGGTTTGTGCCTTGTCCGAGAAACAGATAGGTGAGTTTTGAATCAAAATAATACATTTTTAACTAAAAATTGATGCATTTTTAACTAAAAATGAATGTTTATGAAATTGGCGAAAAAGTTCAGGTTGTTAAATGGTATTATCAAGGCACATCATTAAGGCGTAACCAAGAACTTTTTTCGTCCAGAACCAGGTCTCATTACAGTCCGTAGATTTGTGCAGAATTTTGAAGAACATGGTTGTGTGGCCCCGAGTCGTCACAAAAAACTAAAGTTTTAAATAAGCAGCAGGAAGCTCGGGAAATTATGATTTGCCCTTCAGTCCAGGAAAATTCCAAGTTAACAAGTTATCAAATTGCCGAAGCAGTTGATACGTCAACAGCCACTGTCAAAAGGGTTTAAAAAAAAATGCTTATCATTCCTATAAAATCAAAAACGCATGAAATTTTTCCCGAAGACGATTATCGTCGTATAGAATTTTGCGAAACAATGACGAAAAGGACTAATCGTGACGAAAACTTTTTGAAATCTATTTTTTCAGTGATAAGTGTACTTTTCTATTATTGAATCGTCATAACCCAACATATGTACGATATTGGTCAAAGGAAAACTTACATTTGCACTTTGACGTTAGAACACAATATCTCCAAAAACTTTATGTTTGGGGGAGGGGTATTGTCGGAGAACATGTAATTGGACAATTTTTCATTAACGGTAATTTGAATGGCCCTAGTTACTTGGAACTTCTGCAGCAACAAATTGTGCCAACAGCTAGGCAGTTTTTAGGGGCGAGATTTGATGAAACGTGGTTTCAGCAAGATGATTGCCCTGCGCACAATGTTAACCTTGTTAGGGAATATCTTGATAATGTATTTCGTAATAGGGTAATAAGCACACGGGGAACTATTTTGTGGCCAGCGAGATCACCAGATTGGCTCCTAACGATTTCTTCCTATGGGCAGAGAACATATAACATCTTTCTTCGATGCTATGGGGCTATATTAAAAGTAAAGTATACGGGCATGAGAGGTAAGAACTGCGACATAAAATAACGGAAGCATTTCAAACTATTAGTCCTAACATGCTTCGTAACGTCAGAATGAGTTTTTATAATAGGCTCGGATATTGTCTAGCCGAACAAGGAGGACTTTTCGAGCATCTGCTGCACTGATCTGCTATAATTTTTTTTGATTGGGGGAGATTTTTTGGTTTTTAAAATGTATTGTTTTGTTTTAAAACACCACTTTTATTTGTTTCCCCCTGTAATTTTTCCATTATTTTGTCGGGGATAAATCTGAGCCGTTCTACAAAAACGCTCAAATTTATCATCTGAAATGGTACATAACTGTAGGCTTACGTAATTTGCGTGTTTTTAAATTAATTTTAGCAAATAGGCGTACATCCAACACGCATCGTGAATGCAGGCAGACTGAGAAGCAACGCGCTCGACAACAAAGCACTAGCAGCTAGCTGTTTGGGCGGAAGAAAATTGGGAGATTAACTTTCTATGTACCTAGTAGAATGATCCTGTCTGTATACCAAAATGTATTATTTGGGACACCTTTAATAACTTTCAAACATAGACACAGACAAATGAGTGAAAGCATTGGGAGTTAATAAATATACTTACCATGGCCAAATTTTTCGCTTTATCACTGATTTTGTTCACACTTCCGATAGCAGTTATAAAGCATAATGGTGTCGGAACTGACAATTCGAAGCTAAGTACTTTTAAAATCAGATGTTCCATCCTTATCACTTGCCTCTTTGTGTACGTATCGTCGGTTATGTAAACAAACTCTTCAATGTTCGGACAATATATCTCTTCATACTTCCTGAAAACGAATAAATGAACCCATTAACACCCTCTTAGCTTTTTGCAACAAGGAAAATACATGAAAGCACTTTAGTAAAATTAGCTTTTTTTAATTATCAAAAATAAAGATAAGATCTGTATCAAGTTTTAATTATCAGAAAAAAAATGGTTTTCCTACTCTACGAACCGCAAATTGACAAGATTTCTGCTTTTCGTTGTACATTATAAAACCTTTCGTTTTATCCCCCTCTGAAAGGGAGGGGTAAATGCTTGTGATATATTCATATAACAAATACTCTGCCAATATATGGGCCCCTAAGCTCAAACTAGGTACTATAGTTATAGTGTACGTGCAAGCTAATAAAACTAAAACCTGAAATATATTTTATTCAACTCCAGACTAAATTACCTTTTGTTTGATACCACACAAGCCATGTTTTGACTTAAACTCAAATTTTTAAAATCTACCCCCATCCTTAAAAAAACAAAAACTAAAATGTATTTTGTTTAACTCCGGACTTAATTACCTTTCGTTTGATATCACACACGCCATATTTTCACGTAAACTCTAATTTTTGAAATCTACCCCCACCCTTTTTGAAGAAAAAAAAAACTAAAATGTATTTTGTTTAACTCCATACTCAATTACCTTTCGTTTGATATCACACACGCCATATTTTCACATAAACTCTAATTTTTGAAATCTTCCCCCACCCTTTTATTTGGCTTGTGCTCGGTGGATTTTCTTCATTTTTAAATGGGACCATCTCGACCCAAGACCCAGCCTAAGTACTAAATTTCATTAAAATCGGCCTAGCGGTTTTTGAGTTATGCGCGTTGGTCGTTACAGACAGACAGACAGACGGCGCGACAAAAAAGTTTCAAAATCATCTGAAACGCAAAGATATATAAAAATTTTTGAAATCGGAGCAACTTTTTTTTTCTCGAAAAAATTAGGATCACCATAGCGCACACTACTATAGTATAGTATATGTCTGAGCTAACAATACTTTAGATAAATATTTTGATTTGGCCAGCGCCTTTAAAAAAGTTATACTTACGATGCAAGAAACATAGCGGCCGTTCCTACTAGTTGTAACTTCGCCCTTACCACAGACATGTAACTTAAGAATCTGTAAAATAAAAAATCAAAATAAGCCTAAATAAATACACGAAGCGTGGTTATACTAGTTTTCAATTTTTTAGAATTTAACTAAAGTTACCAAGTTATCAACCAACAAAGCAACGATTTGGCATGTTCCATCAAGAAGCGACCACAACTAGAGTCCCTGTATATCGACAAATATGTTAACATACAGGGACCCTAACCAAATCCACCCTAAAGCATTGTTTGAATGACATTTGAACAGACAACTAAGAGAAGTTTTCTATATCAGAACTTCTCGTATACCGGTATGGCCCGGCCATTTTCTATAAGGGAGGTGTTGCGAAACCCTTCCAACAAAAACATTGAATTAATAATGTAATTTTTAAATAAAAACAAGATCAAACTTTGATAAAATTAAAAATGGTTTCACCCCCTTTTTTTGCAAATTATATGATCTATTTGATTTTTTTTTTTTTGGTATTAGGATCTCTTTATATATACTAGATTTTAGTATGAAAGACTAACCCAGTCGCGTGGAAGAAACGAGACAGAAGAAAAGCAAGATAAGAAGAAGAACCATACGAAAATAACAAAGAAAAAGAAGCAAAGAATAGGGAAGACTAAATGGAGTCAACTTGTATGAAGAAAGAAAAGGGCTGTTTCACAGGAAACAAGAAATAGAAAACAGTAAAAGAATAAATAGAAAAAAAAAAGAAATAGAAAAAACTAAATAAAATATATTGAAGAATTTCACAAGAAAAAATAAACAAAGCTGAATTAAACTGTGATACAGAATCAACAATGGGCTCTGGGTGACTTCGAGTCATCCCAAAGTCCGCCGCATAGAGCCGGCAAATTGCCCATGAAGGCAGAGCCAAACAGAATAGAGTGGAATTGGAAGTTTTCTATATTCATTCGTAATTTGGGCTCGCCGGCACCCTACTCTAGACACTGCAAGGCAAGGGAGGACTGCAATAATTTAAAAAAGGCTTTATGATTTTCCAAGCAATTCCAGCAAAATATACTGGCATTCTAACAAACATTTCTATGGCTATTTGGCAAAAGTTGATAACTCCATTTTTTACATTTTTGAGATGTTCCACTATTTCTTTTTAACAAATAGTTTTTCCCCTAAACTTCTTATATCATTACACAAAAATTACATATAGCTATAACAAAAGGTACAAAAAAAATTAAATTGAGAAAAAACATATTTTTCAAAAAAACAAGGTTTTTAAATGACTCTCCTGTAAAATTCAAGAGAGAGGAGTTATCAACTTTTGCCAAATAGCCACAGATCTATAATGAGGCAAGATTACAAAAAATAATATTTAGGAAAATATATATATTTTTTAAATATAAATTACAGCAAAAACTATTAGTTGAATAGTCTTTTAAAAAATGCTCATAGTTCTATTTTCGTTCTAAAAATTATTTTATTAACTTTCAGAAATAGATTTTGAGATAAAAATGTTTAAAAAATACAATACAATAAATCTAGATTATCCAATTGACATTTTTGTTTTAAAGGTTGCGGTAATCTACTACTACTACTATGTCGGTTTAGAACGTTTTTCTACGTGTCCTAATAGCGAATATTAAATTAAAATTTTCAATTTTGATTCTTAGTCTCCAAGGGATCTTGACAGAATTTTTTTACAAAATGATTTTCCCAAGATTGAGAAAATAAAATAATGGATCTGATACCTTCCTCGTCCATTAGCACACTCAGCCTTGAAAACAGGTTCGTAAGAAATTTTTTAAATATCTCAGAAACGGAAGCTCCTACGAAATTTTTAGTAATAACATAAATTACACTGGTCTGCAAAAAAAAAATTCTTGAGCCCTGGAATTATTTCCACTAATTCTTATGTAAGACGGCGCCCTAAACCCAAATATAGCTTGCGTTTTCTTCTACCACCCACCATTTTTGAGGGAGCAGACTTTTTACCTATTTTGATCATTCTTCGATAATAATTATAATATTATCTACATAAATTTAAATTTTTAAGTATAAAGAGAGTTATTTTAGTTTCAAACAATAATAAATACATGGGCGCACCCCAAGGGGGGCCTTGCCCCCTTCCCCAAGCCGTAGATTTTTTTACATATATTCCACATATTTCATAAAAAAACAAAAAATAGCTTAAAATTCGACATCATGAGGCTATAGAGGCGTCGCACACAGGTACGGATTCGACATCTGGGAGGACACGCCTGTTTTTGCTTATAATTTCATAGATCATTCCCTTAAATTCAACCAAATAGTTTTCAAAAAATTTAAATACATCCTAATAAATAATAATTGTTATGTACAGGGTGTCCGAAATAAGATGACCCTGTACCTTATCTTAAAAGATGTATGTTATATTAGAAAAATGTCTAAACAAAAGTAGTTGGGTTTTAAATATATTTTTATTGTTTAACATAGACATATATACAGAGTGGTTTATTTTATGTGTTTCAGTTTTTTAATAGCTATTAAATCGTGTTATCAGTTAATCGTATCATGGGTACCATTTTTGGTACACTCGGTGGTACTCATAGAACCAACTGGGTCTAGGCAGTATACAAAATTAGCTAAATTTTAATGAAGAATGCAAAAGAAAAAAATTATATAGGGTGTTTCATTTGTCGGAATAGGGATAATTGCGGCATTTTCTAAAAGGATTGAAAGGATTAGTATTTTATAGTTTATGTTTTTTTTACCGGGTTGTTAACTGCAATAAGTTTGTTTTTATTTTTATTTATTTATATTATTTTTACTACGCCACTGCTATCGATTACTATTAGTAATTTTTTTTATGCTGATACTGAAGTATAAATTAACAACAGTTTTTTTAATATGTTATTCTAGGAATCCATTCCAGGTATTTTATTTAACTAAGGAAAAACTGGCGTACGCCGAAGTATAGAAAATATTTTAAGAAATGGGCATTTTATTAGCTATATCTTAAAATCCGACATAAGAATGTCTGAAGTGATTTAAGTGGCACTTATAACATAAAAAGCAGTTTTTAAATAAAAAAAAATGGTAAAAGAACAGGACAGGCCACTGCATTTAAATGCCAAAACAGATGGATTTATATTCTTTTAGCTTAAGGAGATAGAGTATATCTAATCTAATTTTTGCCGTTTTATGACTAAATATTTAATTTAACATGTATTTTTGTGCTTTTTTGATCTGTCTCTGTGTGGAAACGTGGGGGGGCACCACATTCTAACCCATATTTTTATGATGCTCTTACATGGCTCTAGAACATATTCAAATGTTAACGAAATCGGTTGGTGTCGACGTTACATGAAGTTGAGTGTCTCTTTCTGATTTTTATTTTCTGCATGTTTTAAACCTGTTTTAACAAGCGAGCGCAACTTAGCGCAAAAAGGCAAAAGCGCCTCTGTAAAGACAAATGTTTTAGCTATCTTCTCTAAGAAAATTGAGACACGACATCGATATATATTTTTTATATTCTTCTTCAAACTTTGCCATGTTTTCAAAAAAAGTAAATTTTCTCTCCAATTTACAAGCACCCTGTACTGTGATTAGCCAATTAAATTTTAAAAACTATATTGTTTTATAAAGAGTAATCTTCGTACTTATCACCCATTGCAAGAACAAAAAATTGTCACTTGAAATAAAGACACAAAAAAAACTACTAAAGATGTTTCGCCACAAAAAAAAAACACATAAAACTGCAAAAGTGGGTAGACTTTGACAGGTTGTATGGACCACTAGATATGTTATCTGTAGAATGTGTATAGTGCCCTGATATTTTATTGCATGTAAAAAATTATCCCATGTCGTCCCAGATTACACAGGGCAGACCAGTGTGCATCGGGCCCCCCAAGACATATTCCTGGGTGCGCCACTGATAAATAAGAACTTTCGTACCTTTACTTGGTGCTTGCTTTCCTTTTATACCCTGAGGTACAACCCTCGTTTTAAAAACCAGCAGTACTCCGCCAACATGCTTCCATTTCACTTCCCTGAAAACCTATTTTCCAACTTAGCGATGTCTTGATGAAACCGTTCCCCGTATTCATCCGAGACTGCTCCTAAATTTTCAGGAAAGAAGTCCAGATGCGAGTGAAAAAAGTGCACTTTAAGGGACATGTTACATCCCATGGCCTTTTACGCTAAGAGCAATTCCTCGACCTGAGCGACATAATCATCACTTTTATGGTTACCTAAAAAGTTCTTACACACCTTTTGAAATGCAAACCAAGCTCGTTTTTCTTTTTGATTGAGGGGTTCAATAAACGTCGAATCTTGAAAAAGTTGTCTAATCAGGGGCCACACAAAAACACCTTCCTTAATTTTAGCCTCACTAAGACGAGGAAATTTAGTTTTCAAAAATATGAATGCGTCGCCTGTTTTGTCCAGGGCTTTTACAAACTGTTTGATCAATCCAAGTTTGATGTGCAAAAGCGGCAACTAAATATTATCTTGCGGGACTAATAAGGATCGTTGGCGACATTTTTCTGACCGGGAGTAAATCTTTCTCGCAAAGGCCAGTTCCGTACAATGTAATGTTTGTCCCGTGCTCGGCTGTCCCATTCACAAATAAAGCAACAATATTTTAAAACTATTTATTTTCCTACTTTTTAATATGTTAATAAATAAAAGTGGAAAAAATTTCCAAGCCCCTCCAAGGCGATTTTTTGTATACGCCAGTGCTTTCTGTATATATATACTTTTATATACTAATATGTTGCTTTATACTTTGCTGTAACGTTTATTACCTTTACCGTTAAGATGCTGGCAGCTAAAATTTTGTAAAAATAATAAGAAAATGCATATAAAACGGTAAGATCGACAATGTACATTTACCATTTATGCAAAACACCCCCCACCCCAAAACAAATGGCTTACCACCTTGCTATAAATATTAATGTTTGAAAACTCTAAACTCTCCAGTCTCTCAGAAATAATGATGTTAAGGCCAAAAAAAATCCTTTCCGTCCCACCAAACTATCGAAAAGCAGTAAAAATAGGTAGGGGGGTCTCCCCCGAAAATGGGGGGTGATGGGGAAAAACGGAGTTTATTTGCAAACAGCATGAAATGGTTGCTTAAAAAATATTTTAGTAGAATTTATTTCAATTTACATGTTTGAAGCAACATGGACTACATTTTCTTGTTTTCATGCGGTCAGCATAAAATACTCCAAAATTTTTTTTATGGTTTTTATAGCAGATCTGAGCAGTTTGAATTTGAAGATAGCTAAATAATGCATTTTTTAAAAATCTTCAATCAAACAAACTTTTTTTGTGGTGTATATAATTGACATTTTTTAAAACTTCTATGTTTTAATTTTAGGTAAAGTGCTTCCAAGGCAACATAATAATAAAAACTTTGTTCTTTAATTATTATGTAAATTCAGTTTTTTTATTTTGTCAAATTTTTTGAGAAAATTGTTTTGAAAAAAAATTATGTTAGTGGAGACCTAAAATCAAAATAACTTTTACTTGCTATTAAAGGATGTACCTTCGTTCAAATAGTAAAATTTGTTTCACGTTGCCATCTTAAAGTGAGAGATTGATTTTTTGAAATTAGGTCATATAAAATCAACGAAAGAGGGGGGTGGAAAAAAGTTGTTGCATTTTTTATAGCTGAGGTCTAACTTACGCCAGTTTAAATATTTTAAAAAAATTCCTGACCCTAACCCCTATGTGTTAGCCGTATTTTAGGGATTTCGCAGAAGACAGCGTTGCCAGGTCGAATTTCAAGAAAACAGTAGGTCATAGATAAAAAAGCAGATTTTGTAAAAAAACAGTAGATATTTTTTGCACTCCAATAAAGCGTTTCATGTTTCTTTTAGTGATAAACAAAAAAAATAGTTGATTTAACCAATTCTCGAACGCAGCGTGATGACAACGACAACCGACGCGACGCGGGGATCCCCCGACGCGCACTTATAGCGATTTCGGCTTTTGCTCGAAAACTGCCCTCGAGTGCTCGAAAATTGCTCTGAAACGGATACAGGCTTTCTACTTAAAAAACGAGAAGTGCTCTACAAATCTTCGACTTGGTGCTCTGAATTGCTCCATCTCTTTTTAAGGATCAACGTTTCAGTTCAAAACAAACCCATAATCCCAATTTTTAGATCTGATTATATTTGTTTCTAATTTTGGTGTATTTGTGTTTTTATAAGTATTTTCCGTGTTTTGCATGTAGAAAATTTAAATTCACAACAGTATTTTTTGGTAGTTATAAAACCCACGAAATTTCGAGCAAGTGTTTAAAAAGTCGTGTTCGCCCTTGCTCCGTAGGCGAGCAATCCCGCTCGATCTCAGATCAATTCCAGAGTGCTCGGAGAGAGGTTCGTGACGTTACCGCTCTACGCGCGAGTGATTTCAGAGCAGTGAAGCCGAAATCGCTATTACATTTCACGAAGAAGCGCGAAATTCAAAATCGGACACAGACACAAAATACATCATGAAGATGTTTTAAAGGAAGTGGGCGTTTTCATATCATTTTTTCACAGGCAAAAATTATAAATATTTTAAATAGGTATCTAAGTAGGTACATAAAAATTTTCATAAATAACAAAAACAGTAGATCTCCTGCTCATATTTCTTGAAAACCGAAAAAAGCAGTAGGTTCCGCCGTAAAAACAGTATTCAGTAGACAAAGACCCAAAAGCAGTAGATCTACTGAAAAATCAGTAGACCTGGCAACGCTGGCAGAGGAAAAAGTTGGGCGCATTGGCAAAATAAGCTATTTACAAACATTTTGCCTGTCATAATTTAAAAAACAGACAGGTAGCATGTCGCGTTTTTGATGGGATTAAATGAGAAACTCGGTTATATATAAAGGGAGCGATCTGTGGATTTCACCTTACTGTGGTCTTTTTTTGAGCTCTTAAAAATATGTTAAGATCAGTGTTGCCAGGTTCCACAGAAATATTGCATGAGAAATATTTTGGGAAAGCATGAGATTTCAACAAAAAAAAGCATGAGATGGCGGAATTGTAGCTGTTGCCTCTAGCGTAGTGCTCATTCATTATTGCAGGCACTTCTTACCACGTATACATTGTTTCCTTCCTACTGCATTCTACCCAATGAAACCCAGGTAACTTTGTCCAGTGTTTTTTAAAATGTTGTTTGTAGATCTTTTTCTTCTTAGCAGAACTAGGTCCGGGCAAGTTTTGGTCAGTTTCACTACCACTGCTAGTAGCACTATCACTTAGTACCATTTTGTATAATCTGTGTATCTCTTAATATCATTACACTTGAAAACAACTCTATATAGTAAGACGCGTACGACGTAAAGGTGGGGCACATAACAGAAAATCGATTATCGTTTTCGGGGAATACCCGAAGAAGCGAACCGCGCATTTGAACGTCATACTCTCAACCAGGCTCGAGGTTGCAATTTGCGATTATGAAACACGATTCTTTGTGATGTAAGCCGAATTCTATTATGATTACTTTGTTATTTGTAGTTCATAGTTACCTCTATAATTAATTTTATGTATAATTTATTTTTGTTTCTGTAAGCTGAAAAGCATGAGCTTTTGCGATAAAATAATGATAGCATAAGATTTGTTTGAAAAACATGAGATCTCATTCAAAAGCATGAGACCTGGCATCACTGGTTAAGATACAGGGACTCACCAGGAACTCTAGTTTTGATAACCCTGACCATACCTGTCAATAAAATTAACTGCTAGATATAACGTTTCAGTGTGCAATTTGTATTCCTCAGCGACCTCTACTAGCCAATCGACCAATATGGTTCGCATGTTTGCAGTGATATCGGGCTGTTTCCTCATGTAGCCTGGCTTTGCTCGGTTAAGCAGCTAAAAAAACATAATATTCAAAGTAAAAACTTATTTGCGAGACGCGGCGGCGCACAATGGGTTATATGAGAGGACTAGCGCGACACTCAATTTTAACTCAGTTTTAACCCACTTCTAGACATCGGATCAACTTCGAATTTGGTACACACTTAAAGCTCCAATGACAATACAATATACTGATATTTTGAAGTTTACAGCTCCCCCCCCCCCTTTGAAGAGGGTGGAAGGGGACCATCCAAGTATGTCCGATTTCGTTCAAAATTGGTATGTAGGGACTTTTCGGGATAGGAATCACGAATTTTTAATTATATTTTTAAAATTGTGAAATTGACGCCGCCCTTGTCCCTCTTGTAAGTCAATTTTGACCAACTTGTACATATCAGATCAACATTTCGATGGACTTATAGTTACAGCGACAAAACAATATTATAAAGCTCTAAAGTTGGAAACTCTCCACCTTTAAGGATAGTGGAGGGGTTTTCAGGGTTTAGGATCACACACCATATTTTTTCTTATTTAATAAGCTTTCGAACAAGTTTTCACAAGTTGGGTCTACTAATTGCAAAAGACGTTGGATGTTACTAACTTTTTAGTGAACTTTTTTAATTAATTTATAAATTTTACTTAAAAGGATATTTTTTATTGTCTAAAAATGGCAAAAAAGTAAAGGTTAGCTTTTTTACATATTTGACAGGTGTAAAAAAAAGTAGTTTAACGTTTTTATTTTTTGATAAGCTTTCGAGCAAGGTGCCACAAGTGGGGTTATCTAATTTGAAAAAAAAGTTTTATGCGAGTTTTGAACAGAAATATTGCTCGTTAAAAATCTTAGTCGAGGTACTTTTGGATTTTTCAGAATAATCTAAATTCAATCCGCTGTCGAATTTATTCCATTCGGCTGATACACTGATTGTATAAAGACTACGTACATGGCAGTGTTTAGGGCTCCCCCAAAAAAAAGGGGCAGCTAGGGGCAGCAAATTTGTTGTTTTTTTAGTCAAATTGACCCCTCTCTCTAATATTCTGGTGGAGATTTTACTAAGCCTTGCTAAGCTTGTTTCTGCAGGCTTTACAAAGAAAAATATATTTCAAAAAATTTTAACCATAAAAAGGGTTTTGGAATTAGGAAATTACTAGTAGTTTTTAGAAGTGCAGTTACTGCTTATGCCCACTTTATACGCACATACCCAAAAATTGCTGTTTGTATTATCATTTTTTTTAATTTAAAAATACTGTAAAAATACATAAATTTTTCTCCCAAAATATTTCTCAACTTTAGGGCTCTGTTACAGAGAAATACATTAAGACTTTTTTATCAGTTGCATTTTTTTTATTAGCTGGACTATCTGCAATACATTTGGGTGGGTTAGGTTATCATAATTTAAAAAACATATACAGGGCTAATGTCGTGCTAGCTCCGCCATATAACCCATTGTGCGGCGTAACTAGGAGGCGACGAAAACTTAGAGTGAAGGATCTGCTCTGCTCGCCTGTCCAAAATAGGGGTAAGGGACAATCAAATACGTTAGAGCATAAATACTGGTTTAAAAAATCGAAAAGTGAAGCAGTCATGGCTTGTTTTAGAAACAAAGGCAAATTTAAATTCGCAGACATAAATTTTCAAGTGCGCATGCGTTTTAAAGTGGTTCTGGCTTTAAGGATCGCGTATAAGAATGCATGGGTATGCCCCGTTTTATGCTCTAAGGTATTTGGAGACAATTCGCAGCGGCCCGGCGCACGGAGGTCAGCTTGTCTAATTTAGACGATCGAAACCTTAATATAGAACCATTTTCCACTAAGTCTTAAAAAAGTGTCCAATTACCTTATTAGTAGACCCCAATGCAGAAAATCGATCAACTAACTCGTTGTCACTTGTTACGACGACAAGTCATAGGCCGTTTGATAGCCTGCATAATGATCCGCACTTATTCCGCACGGAAAGGCGATTTTCAAAAGTGCTCCAAGTTGGTAAACCAGAGATTATATGGTGATTTCTTCACGTATATTTAAAATATGGGTTAGTATCTTTAATTTTTACTATTAAAGCATTTGCAAAGTTTCAATTTGCTTATTAAAAAAGTTAGATAAAAGTTGTGTATTGATTTATTATAATTTTTCAAATATTTATTATATATCTTGGACTGAAAAAATCTGGATCGTTACGTATCAATTGCGTTTGTGACTTTATTATTTCAATCATGTATCAAGGGTTGTAGAGGTTCAGCTGCCGCTTCTTACCGCTGTATTAGCTATTATTTATTGTTTCAGCGTTGGCGCATGGGATTGGCCGACGTAATTTAATTAAAATGTGGCACAAAACACCGGTTTCACAGGATAAAGATCAATCCGTTTTGAACTATGTAGGTGAAAATAATGAATATAAAGACTACGATAATGAATATCAGTTCGTGGTAAAAATTGATAAATAGTATAGCAAGATTAATAAATTTAGTTACATTTTTATAAAAAAGCTATTAGCTAGTTACGTACACACACTCTCAAAGTATCAATTTTTCAAGTTTTTTGCTTAAGAGGAAAAAAACTATATGCAACATTATTTTTGGAGGCGACTGTACCATCTCCAGAATACACAGTATATTAAAATCACATTTTTTAAACGCTAGTTGACATTTCCTAACTTTCAGCATCAATTTGTTAAAATTAAAACCATAAAATAATTTCGATCGTTCAGAACCGACAAGCTGACCACCGTGGGCCAGTGCATCTACGGAATATTAACGGATTGGATTCCAGCAAAGTTCAAGCAGCAAATCCAAAATGGCCGCCGTCCTGTCGTTTTGACATTTCGTTCTCAGGTTTATAAATGTTAAGTTGTTGTTAACCGCTGTTTTTATTTATTTGTGTTTTTGCCAGTTTTTTTTAATTAAATTTGGGCTAAAATCTAACTATCAAAAACTGTTTAGAGTAAAACTGTAACGTTTTAAGTTACACCCGGTTCCCATCTACGACTTTCTCGTGGGTGCCCGCTCACGCGCCACATGATCTCCATATGAAATGTTATGACAGTCATGTGACGGGTGCGCGGGCACGCACAAGAAAGCCGTAGGTGGGAACCGGGTTAAACTCTTTCTATTAAAGTAAAGAAAGTCCGAGATTTGATTTTTTTCCCAACAAAAATAACAACTCACAGTCTCTGCCATTTTGACTAGGCTGCGATAAAATCAAAGTATAGTAATGTCAAACGCATGGTGAACCCACTCTTTTTATTTTGGGTGGTTGTAAAATCCCTAGTTGTTCGCCGCGGGCTGATCCGCCGGGGTCCAATTTTTCGCGAGGACAAGTCGACGCGAGAATTTTTGTTTAGTTTTTATTTTAATCTTAACTTATTTTGTTCTTAAATCATAGCTCTCCTGTCCTCTTGTTGAGAGATCAAAATCTGTGTAAAACATATCCTAACTGGTGCCGGGACCGCCATAATTTTGCAAAAAAAAAATGTCCCAACAAAATTTTTTTTTCCGAAAAAACTAAAAAAAGTTTTAGAAAAAATTACTTTTTTTAAAAACAATTTTTCTTTTCTAATAATAGCTTTAAAAAACTATTTTATTTAAAAAAAAAACAAAAAAAAATTTACAATATTTTTTTAAAAATAAGTTTACTATATAAAATAAACAAAATTGCAATCTTAAACCTTGTCGCCGACGAATTGTCCCCGCGAAAAATCGACCTGCGGCGAATTGTCCTATCCCCCCCAAAATGGCGCTTGTTTATTTTATTTTTTTTTCTCATTTGATAACCGTGACTCTTTCGCCGACACTAAGGCCGCCATTTCGGAACGTCTAATTGCACGGGTCATCGGCCACCTTTGGAACCCCAGACCGGGTATTTTTTTTATCCGGTCCTTTTGTCCCTTAGAATGGCCTACCGACTGAAGGAGTGTGTAACAAAGTCCGCCTTCACGAGATATCCGACCTCATCCGGCCTGGTTACCGGCGTGAATGAAGGGGTAGGACAATATTACATTTTACACTCCCCAGGAATCCTATAAATGTCTGCCGCACCCGACCTCGGCAACCGACGGGGATCTGTTTAATATAACGTTTCTTCAAAATAGCGCCAGTTTAAAATAGGTTAGTTAACATAAAATAAGCACACTAATATGCACAAGCATAAATTAATCTACAACGTTTTTGGAAAGGCGCTCCTATCTTAAACAGGCGCTATTCCGATAAACGCTATTTTATAAGAGCTGTTTCGAAGCTGAGCCACTGAGGATCTTTCACCGATTTTTTAATTATAAGAGGGTGGACATGTTGAAAATCTTTTGTTGAAATTTGTTTACGGTTTCGAAGTTTTTTAGCTCACGAGTAATTTCCATGCATAATATAAAACACAGTTTCTCTCGAAATTGGATGAAAACTCACCTCGTGTTCTTTTAAATATTGATATATGTCCATACTGTATTCTTCCACCGCAAAAAAGTCAGTTTCAGCTAATTCTTGCTCTCTTAAATTTAGCAGGTTTTCTAAGGTACAACTCCTGAAAAATACCGATGTTTGGAAAAGTCTTAATTTAAGTTTTCATTTGCAATGTAATTGTAATTAATTAATTACAAAAGGTGGTATAGTCGCGATTTTGACATATGTTGTTGACATTGGAGTCCTAAAAACAAATTTGAGTTTTTGAACTTGGGCGAAGCCGGCTCCCCCGCCATCTTGGATTTAGTGTGCACAAAAAGGATTTTTTTTAAATTACTTGATTGCTGAAGGTTTTAGAAAAAAAAGGTTTGAACAAAAGCTGAAGACAATAAAATTTCCTACAAAAACGCTTTTGAATGTTTTATTGTTAGACGAATGGTTTTTGAGTTATGATGCTAAACATTTCGCCACCATTTTTGATTTTGATCAATTTTTTTTTTAGTGGACTTTAACTTCGAAACTGCTTATTTTTGAGAAAATCTGTATTCTTTGAGTGTTACCCGTTAACAAAAACCCACTAGATAAATAAGGTTTTAAAGATAATTTTATTTTCAACAATGTTAAACAATATTTTTTAGAAAACTTAGTTTTTAAGAAAATTGAATAAAACCAAAAATAAAACAAATAAAAATCTTTAAAAAAATTTATAAAAAAAAAATAACCTCAATATGCAGACGCCCCCGGAGTGTCAATAATAGGGACTTATTGCAATAGTGCCAGGCACTTATTGTGCCGGGCACTATATGGACAGTTTCACAGCTGTCTTCTTTATATTATATATGGATTTATAAATTCGACTTTGGTATGTCAATTTTGAAAGATTAACTGTCAGTTTTCAATGGTAAGCTGTCATAATAGTGCCGGGCACTATTATTGCCTGGCTTTATTGCAATAAGTCCCTAATAGCTTTAACACAACTTTGTGATACGTTGTTTGAAAGAACATTTTATTTTCTCTAAAAAAGGTGTTTTAAAATTTTTCCCTAAAATGCTTAGTTTTTTTGAAAACTGAATACAACCTAAAAAACATTATTTTTCTTTGTGATCTCAAAAAATAACCCCAATTTATGGATGACAATAGGGTGTTTGACAGTAGTAAAAAATAAATATATATTTATTTTTAGATATCTCTTTAGGTCTTGGTAATGCTAAAAACAAACTTTTTTGTTTAATTTTTTCTCAATTTCATAGTTCTTTTAATTAAATAAATTCATTGAATTAAAACAATTAGCCATGTGATTCAAAACAGGCGGTCTACCAATCAGCTGCGAGTGACGTCACAAAACAGTAAACGCCTCGAACGAACCTATTTTCTGTGTTATTTTCTTATGAATGGTAACGTTTGCTTTGGTTTAAAGTGCGAATTATCGTCCTAAATTAGATTTTATTTTGTGTTTTGCTTATAAAAAATATTTTCAATGGAAAACGGACTCTCCAAAGCCGATAGCTCCAACTTGCCAATGCTGCATTCCTTTATGGTGGCAGGTTTTTTTGCCAACAACAGTGATTTTTGTACTGCGGAACTAAAAAACGTTAAAATGTTGATGTAAGTATTCGATGAGTTGTTTTGTATATAACTGAAAGTTGTTTTATGATATTCGTCACCTACTTTTACTCATTTAGATTTTGAGTTTAGGTTATATGTTTTGCTTTTTTGTTTAATATGCCACAATAGATTCAATTAAATACCCAATCATTATTATTTTAAGCATTAAGAAACAATCAAAAGTTGCAGGACAGGGAGGCAAAAAGTATACAACGACCAGCAATACTTAAAGTACTGCATAGGTTACACGGCATAGTCCTGCGTAAGTACTGCCTAGTCCTGCCTATGCACTGCCTAGTCTTGCATATGCACTGCTCAGTCCTACATTTAGCCTGCATGTGCACTGCCTAATCCTGCATTTAGAGGTACTCCCTAGTCCTGCCTACCACCGCCTAAAAATGTGTACACCTTTCTGCCTATTATAGTTGTTTACCCCTTGTAATAAACATAACCTCAAAAATTTCATCGTCATTTACGAAACAGTTATATATATATATTATAGACAACTTGAGAAAAATTAATAAAAACAATTTAGTTATACTCATATCAAAGTGATATTCACAAATGTAAAGTGAAGTTCTAGCCACTTTTTCCGTTCTTTGTAGGCACATGAATAAATAGTTTTTCAGGTGTTTTTATGCTAGTATTCGAACACTGAGGCACTACACACCACTTATAGGACATTTTTTTACATAAAAAACAGTAAAAACACAGACCAAAAACAAATAAACACTTGAATGCCGTGTATCTCTCCGCGAGTTTACTGCGCTGTGACGTCATTGCAACGTCATGCTAGAAATAAGCGTTTTAGGGGCAAATTCAAATCGGAAATTAGAAAAATTGATTTTAAATGTAGTCATGATAAAATATACTATTTTAAATTGAAAACTAATCCATTTCTCAAAGTAGAGTATTGTAAATACAAAAAATAAAAAATCATTTTGCATAGCAAATTAGGGACCTATATATCATTCTAAACACTTCTCTAAAATTTGTCAAATACCCTATTTAAGTGCTAACCGTGGACTTGGCCCATCTTGGTGATACATCTTTTAAAAGATAATTTAATTTTCTATAATAAAGTTGATTACACACTTTTTGTAAAATGCTTACCTTTTGAGCAAATGACATAAAACTGAATAAATTCGGTTCATTTTGCATATACTATGGAAATACATATGAAACTGGTGTACTGCTAACACTCAGTTTATATTGTCAGGATAGAAAATAATGTCCTATTAAGTAAATGGCACCAGTTACGTTTATAAGCAAGTGCACATTAACCCTAAACAATCTAAGGAAATGAACTTCTGTATATAGTTCAAATTGTATTAAAAGTAATAAATTGTATACAGAGATTATTATAAACAAGAAGCGATTAATCGGTTTTCGATGATGTTTATACAGGAAACAAAACACATCTCGATATCCTATCAATGGCAAACGGTTTGTAATAAAAGCATCTCCAAAAGAGTTTAGCAGTTAGTTGTAAGCTGAGAACCTAACGTCCCAGGCGTAGTTAATAGTGAAGACAAGTAGTACGATAGTCAAAGGTATAAGAAGTTGAGCGTATCGAGAAGATTTGTAGACAAGATGTATTTAAGTACAATGTAAGTAGTAATTAAAAGTATTATAATAAAACCATAACACCTAACTTAAACTGTGTTACGTCACGATAAAATCCCCTCGTGACAATATCTCAGCAAGGGTACTACTCAGAGAACTCACTGATGTCCCATTTTATAGGCTATTAGATGGTCTTTATTTTATGTTATTAAAGATTTTATCAAAAATAAGCAGTTTCAAAGTGGCTACTAAATAAAAAATTGATTAAAATTCAAAATGGCGACGATATGTTTAGCATCATAACTCGAAAACCATTTGCCTGACAAAAAAACGTACAAGAGCGTTTTTGTAGGAAATTGTATTGTGTTCAACTTTTGTCTGAAACCTTTTTTTCTAAAATGTAATGTAATAAATGGGAGTCGCCCAAACCCCCCCCCACCCCCCAAGGACGAAAACTCAAATTTTTTTAGGACTCCAATGTGACCAACATATGTCAAAATAGCGACTACACCTTTTGCAAGCTGGGGGTCTTTTTTTTTTCGCTTTCTTCTGATCAAAATGTTTGTTTTTAAAATAGGCAAATTAGGTTTACTAAGCAAGTTTGTGTATGAGAAATACTGTTTAAGTATACAGGGTGTCCCAAAAGTCCGAGTCCACCCAAATATCTTCTGAACTATTGAAGATAACTAAACCATATTTGGCAGTGATCAATAACAGTAAGATATCTATTTTTTGAAAGGGCGGATGTGACGCCTCTACATTAGGAGGCGGCATAGGGGCGGTCAACTTAAAATTTTTAAATTGAAACGCCTATCGAGTGATACCTCGTTATAAAGGTCTTTGAAAAACTAACAAATTGACATAACTGTCAATTGTCTACGTCAAATCTGTCAAAAGCTATAGCCTGTCAACCCTAATTTTTTCAGTCTTCGTTAAAATTCTCAAGTTTCTTGCTTTAAACAAAAATCCTATAGAGTGATATCTTGTTTGGAAGGTCTTTGAATAGCCAACATTTTGGTCTAACTGCTCCTTGCCTATGTAAAACATGTCAAAATCTATCGACTGTCAAACTTAGTTTTACTATTTTGCCACGATTTGTCTAACTATAGCTTCCAAAGGTCTTTCAAAAACTGACAAGTTGACGTAGCTGTCACTTGCTTACGTCAAACATTTTTTCTACATTTTTTTTACTTCAGTTTGAAGTGTTTAAAATGCCACGATCAAATGAAGATAAAATTGAAATAATTTTTTTATGGGCGAACAAGATATAGGAAAACTAAACGCCTTTTCAACAATACATTTAAAGAAAGACCAATGTCTCATAAAAAAATAATTTCAACTTTATCTTCATTTGATCGTGGCATCTTAAAATACAAATTTGTCAAAAAGTTTAGAAAATATTTTTGACGTATATAAGTGACAGCTACGTCAACATGTTAGTGTTTGAAAGACCTTTCGAATATGCTATGGTTACACAAAACTTGGGAAATTTGTCAAAAATGGTAAAAGAATAAGTTTGGCAGTCGACAGATTTTGACACGTTTCACACAGACAAGGGGCAGCCAAAATGTTTGTTTTTTCAAAGACCTTTTAAATAAGTTATAATTCAATAGAGTTTTTGTTTAAAACAACAAGCTTGTTAATTCAAAGAAAACTAAAAAAAATAGGTTTGGCAGTCCATAGCTTTTGACAGATTTGACGTAGACAATTGGCAGTTATGTCAAAATGTTAGTTTTTCAATGACTTTTAAAATGAGCTATCACTCGATAGGAGTTTCAATTTAAAAAATTTAAGTTGACCACCCCACAATGAGTTATATGAGAGGACTAGCGCGACACTCAATTTTAACAGTTTTAACCCACTTCTAGACATCGGATCAACTTCAAATTTGGTACACACTTAAAGTTCCGATGACAATACAATATAATGATAATATGAAGTTCACAGCTCCCCCCCCCCTTTGGGAATGCTGGAGGGGGGCTACTATCTAAGTATGTCCGATATCGTTCAAAATTGGTATGCAGGGACTTTTGGAAATGGGAATCAAGAATTTTTAATTAGATTTTTAAAATTGTGAAAGCGACGCCCCCTCCCCCTTGGACAACTTTGACCAACTTGTACATATCCGATCAACATCAAATTTGCTATGGACTTATAGTTACAGCGACAATACAATATTATAAAGCTCTAAAGATGGTAAATCTCCACCTTTAAGGATGGTTGGAGGGGTTTTCGGGGTTTAGGTTCATGCACCATCTTTTTTCTTATTTAATAAGCTTTCGAACAAGTTGCCACAAGTCTACCAGTTGCAAAAGAGGTTAGATGTTACTAACTTTTTACTTAAGTTTTTTAGTTAAATTATAAATTTTACTTAAAAGGATAGTTTTTATTGTCTAAAAATTACAAAAAAGTAAATGTTAGCCTTTTTTTTAATATTTGACAGGTGTCAAAAAAAAGTAGTTCATCGTTTTTCTTTTTTGATAAGCTTTCTAACAAGACGCCACAAGTGGAGTTGTCTCGTTTGAAAAAAAAAGTTGCATGCGAGTAGACCCCTTTGCGGGGGTCTATAGAAAAAAATTTCGAACAAAAATATTGCTCGTTAAAAATCTCTGTCGAAGTACTTTGGATTTTTCAGAATAATCTAAATTCAATCCGCTGTCGAATTTATTTTATTTGGCTGATATTTGACACTGACCACGTACATGGCCGTGTTTAGGGCTACCCCAAAAAAAAGGGGGCAGTTAGGGGCAGCAAAATTTTTGTTTTTTTAGTAAAATAGACCCCTCTCTCTAATATTCTGGTGGATATTTTACTAAGCCTTGCTAAGCTTGGTTCTGCAAGCTTTACAAAGAAAAATAGAGACAAAAATAAACTTACTATATTTGAAAAATTTTAAACCATAAAAAGGGCTTTGAAATTAGGAAATTACTAGTAGTTTTTAAAAGTGCAGTTACTCGTTATGGCCACTTTATACCCATATACCCAAAAAGTGCTGTTTGTAATGTTATTTTTTTTTGTTTAAAAATACTGTAAAAACACATACATTTTTTTCCCAAAATATTTTTCAACTTTAGGGCTTTGTTACAGAGAAATACATTAAGACTTTTTTTTGCAATTACATTTTTTTTATTAACTGGACTATCTGCAATACATTTGGGTAGGCTTGGTTATCATAATTTAAAAAACATATACAGGGCTAATGTCGTGCTAGCTCCGCCATATAACCCATTGTGCGCCCCTATGCCGCCCCCTAATGTAGGGGCGGCACATCCAACCTTTCAAAAAATAGATATCTTAATATTATTAATCACTGCCAAATATGGTTCAGTTATCTTAGAGACTCGGACTTTTGGGACACCCTGTATATTTAAATAAACACTGAATATGACCAGATTAGAATTTGATATTATAATCTTGGCATTTCTCGGAAAAAACTTTATCCACAAACTCGCTATTATGGTCAAGCGCTTCAACAGTTTTTTTTTGTATCTAACTACATACAGCGTGCTTCAATGAGGTTTTTGGAAACATAGGGTGTAAATGATATGACAAAATTTTATAACATGACGCTCAAAACAACTGAATTTAGTCTAAATCATGTCAAAGTTTCAAAATAGTCATTATCTTTCAAATACTAAAAAATTGACGTGTCCCACCTTAATATTTTTTTAGCAGGAATATTCTTTAATAGAACTAAAAAAGTTTCATGAGTCTTGGTCTAAAAGTTAAAAAAATAATTTAAAAAAAACTAGTTTTCTTGAGTAGGTTAAGTTAACATGTACATACATACGAAAACTTGACCCTTAACTTGGTTTGCACACACCAGTGCCTAGCAAAATCCCTTTGAAGATTAGCCGACAAGTTCAAACTTTTGACTGCATTCGCGTGTCACCACACTGTCTCGTCTCAATAGACGTAAGGTGGTCTGAAGATAGAGCCTGCGTGGACGGACAGGGCGCGGGCGATGATCACAATTTTACGATTATTTTTGTGTAAGAATTTAAAAAAAAAACAAAATGTTTTCTATCCAGGAGTATGCTGAAATGCTAAATATTTATGGTGAAGCTCACCGAAGCTCTCATCTAGCTGGGAGAATCTATCAGGAGAGAATTCCATTAAAAAATAATACAAAATTTAAAAAAAAACAAAACCTCTCCAGAAAAGGTGGGGTAAGGTGAACCCCTCAAAATGCAACCAGTGCAGTGTAGTGAGGTGACTATTTTCACCCAAAAATATCACGTCTTGTGCGTAAATAATAGGGTATTTGACAAATTTTAGAAAAGAGTTTAGAATGATACATAGATCCCTAATTTGCTATGCAAAATTGTTAAAATAGTATATTAATAATTAATTAAGTTTTCTAATTTCCGATTTGAATTTGCCGCTAAAACGCTCATTTCTAGCATGGCGTTGCAATGACGTCACAGCGCAGTAAACTCGCGGACAGATACACGGCACTCAAGTGTTTATTTGTTTTTGGTCTTTTTTTACTGTTCTTTATGTAAAAAAATGTCCTATAAGTGGTGTGTAGTGCCTGAGTGTTCGAATACTAGCATAAAAACACCTAAAAAACTATTTATTCATGTGCCTACAGCAGTAAAATAACGGAAAAAGTGGCTAGAACTTGTTCGAAGAGACCCAAAGGCCTTATCTAATACATCTTCACTTTACATTTGTCTATAATATTAATAACTAATTCGT
Organism: Aspidapion aeneum; assembly: GCA_963576565.1. Taxonomy (NCBI): domain Eukaryota; kingdom Metazoa; phylum Arthropoda; class Insecta; order Coleoptera; family Brentidae; genus Aspidapion; species Aspidapion aeneum. The sequence continues at coordinate 32,324,779 of OY755039.1, forward strand.
AAATGACGATGAAATTTTTGAGGTTATGTTTATTACAAGGGGTGAACCACTATAATAGGCAGAAAGGTGTACAAATTTTTAGGCGGTGCTAGGCAGTTATTAGGCAGGACTAGGGAGTACCTCTAAATGTAGGACTGAGCAGTGCATATGCAAGACTAGGCAGTGCATAGGTAGGACTAGGCAGTACCTACGCAGGACTATGCAGTGCAACCTATGCAGTACTTCAAGTATTGCTGGTCGTTGTATACTTTTTGCCTACCTGTCCCTCCGTCGGTTTATTACATGATTTTTATTTTAGTTTTTTCATATAATGAATCTATTGTAAGTGGCATATTAAACAAAAAAGCAAAACATATAACTTAACCTCAAAATCTAAATGAGTAAAAGTAGGCGAAGAATATCGTAAAAAAACTTTCAGTTATATACAAAACAACTCATCGAATACTTACATCAACATTTTAACGTTTCTAAATTCCGTAGAACAAAAATCACTGTTGTTGGCAAAGCAGCCTGCCACCATAAAGGAGTTCAGCATTGGCAAGTTGGAGCTATCGGCTTTGGAGAATCCGTTTTCCATTGAAAATGTTTTTTATAAGCAAAACACAAAATAAAATCTAATTTAGGACGATAATTCGCACTTTAAACCACAGCAAACGTTACCATTCATAAGAAAATAACACAGAAAATAGGTTCGTTCGAGGCGTTTACTGTTTTGTGACGTCACTCGCAGCTGATTGGTAGACCGCCTGTTTAGAATCACGTGGCTAATTGTTTTAATTTAATGAATTTATTTAATTAAAAGAACTATGAATTTGAGAAAAAATTAAACAAAAAGTTTGTTTTTAGCATTTCCAAGACCTAAATAGATATCTAAAAATAAATATATATTTATTTTTTACTACTGTCAAACAGCCTATTGTTTCAATTAACTTTAACGCTTCAACTTTATCAAACCAGATGCGACCTGCCAATAAAGCCGAATTTTGGGGTAAGTACAATTTAACTTTGTTTATCAAGCTGTTTTAGTTTTAAAACATTTTTTTATGTTTTTGGTACGCAAAGATGGAAATCGAGATTTCCTGTCACCCATATATACATAGATGTTGTTGACACACAATGTGTTACGAAGTAACGACAAAAAATAATAAAAAATGTCAATTTTGATTCACTGGATCTACAAACTAAAAAAGTTTTTACCAAAAAACATCAAATTCCAAAATATCATCATGCTCCACAAGAGGACCTTTAGAAAAAAGTGCATTAAATAGTTTCACATACCTATCGACACTCATAGGACTTTCAAATATTTCCTCATTGGCAGGTTTATTCGTATCACTTTTGCTAGCTACATTAGGTAGAAGCCCTTTCTTTGACAATTCCTCCACTTCCGTTTTGGTGACAAATCGATCGTCTGCCGTACCTTAACAAAAATATACAAAAATAACGACAAAATTCTTTCAAAGTCTGTATTGTAAAGATTGTAAATTTGAACGTGTGTACTGCATAAAGTTATGCCAGGTTTATACAGCATTGAATAAAAATTAAATAAAAAATAATTACATCCGAACATGTATAATTTGGAATTTAGTTCCGCTAAGATACAAGATTGAAAAATGGTTAAAAAAAGTATTTTAATATATCTTTCAGTCAAATGTCAGATTTTGAAATTCACTTTTGGCTACCTTCTGACTATAAAAATTATTATTTGTATACTCTCAGTTAATTAGTTTTTAGAAATTAAGCCTAGTGTACGATATTACGACTTGACTCTAACTTCGCCACTATGTGAACGATAGAAAAATATCAACCAGAAAAGTAAGATTTAAAAATCAACAACTAAAAACTATTTTATTATTATTATAGAAGATATTAACTTTGCACTTAACAGCAAGCAAAAGTTTACATTTAACATTTATTAATAAAAAGTCATCATCACATTTTTCGTCATTCAAAGATAGTTATTATACATGGTTGAAAAGCTCTTTTAATGCTTTATTCACGTATAAATCCAATACAGTGGTCACAAGAAATAACAAAGTAGGCTATGGTTTCAAAAATACTCTGCCAATATATGGGCCCCTAAGCTCACACTGGCTACTATAGTTATAGTGTACGTGTGAGCTAATATAACTAAAAACTGAAATATATTTTATTCAACTCCAGACTAAATTACCTTTTGTTTGATACCCCAAGCCATGTTTTGCCTTAATCTCAAATTTTTGAAATCTACCCCCACCCTTAAAAAAAAACAAAAACTAAAATGTATTTTGTTAAACTCCGGACTCAATTACCTTTCGTTTGATATCACACAGGCCATATTTTCACTTAAACTCTAATTTTTTAAATATACCCCCACCCCTTTTTTTAAATAAATTAAAATGTATTTTGTTTAATTCCAGACTCAATTACCTTTCGTTTGATATCACACACGCCATATTTTCACATAAACTCTAATTTTGTGAAATCTACCCCCACCCTTTTATTTGGTTTGTGTTCGGTGGATTTTGTTCATTTTTAAATGGGACAATCTCGACCCAAGACCCAGCCTAAGTACCAAATTTCATTAAAATCGGCCAAGCGGTTTTTGAGTTATGCGCGTTGGTCGTTACAGACATACAGACAGACAGACGACAGACAGACAGACGGCGCAACAAAAAAGTTTCAAAATCATCTGAAACGCAAAGATATATAAAAAATTTTGAAATCGGAGCAACTTTTTTTTCCTCGAAAAAATTAGGATCACCATAGCTCACACTACTATAGTATAGTATATGTGTGAGCTAAAACTAGAAGGTCTAGAAAAAATTGTTAACGTCATTCAATTGACTGTAGTTGCTTATGCAAAACAACCAAATTTCATTAAATTTGTTTGCAAAATGGCCGCGATATTTAAATTTTTCAACACAATTTTTAGTTTTTGCTCGATATTTTAAAAACCCCTATAGATATTTTTAATTTTGATAAGGCATCTGATTGGGCTTAGAATAGCGCAACTTTTTTCTCATTTAAACAAACTCGTATCTCTTACCGTTTCCGAAATCCCCATATAGTTGCTTTTATTTGGGACCCGTGTATATATATTTAGCATATATTTATAAGAGCTAGAAGCGAGTCACAATATTACAGTATTATCTCGATATCTCAAAGAACTAATTAACTAAGAGCATATACATAATATATTTTTTGAAATCTTGAGGATGAGCCAATTTGACACATGAAACAAAATCTTAAGTTAAGACAGTAAATGACATCTGACACTTTCTAAAAGGGGCTAAAAAATTATGAAACTTATAATTAATTAAAACATTTTCTACCTTGTATCAAAATATAATGAGACATGCAATATCTATAAAGCTGAAAATAAATTGCAAATTTGTCACAAGCCTTGACATTTGTTAATTTTTTTGGCAGTTGTCACATTTGTTGAGGTAGGACTCAGTTAGAGACCCTGATTTTTAAAATAGAGAGATGCGACAAACCTATCAGTCACTGAAATTAACATATTTGGTTATGTTATTTTCTTGCCAAGTTCATTGGCGTTTCACTAAAATGATTTAAATTGTCAGCGGTGAAAAAAAACAAAAACTTTGTCGGCACCCCCTGTATAGGTTTTGTTAAAAATCGATTATTTTTATTTTCCGACGCTTATGAATTAAAAAGGACAGAAGGGGCGTCTCTCTCTAAACATCGCTAGAGTATAGAAGACCGATATTTTCATCCTTTGATTTTGACTTAAATAAATTTGACTTTGAAGAGTTTGTCGCGTCTCTCCATTGTAAGAATATGTCATACATACAGGGTCTCTAGACTCAGTGTGCTGTATGAGTTATCAGTCTCCACTAAGCTGTGTAGTTAACCTTGAATTTATTGTATACCTTTGTAAACCTGGCACGTACTTTTCGCTTTGAGTTTCTTGTCAACTTTGGCCAGCCGTTCTTCATAATTATTGTCTTCGTAGACCTTAAATGCTTCAAATTGTGCTACAGGGACAATTGGGTTTACGATGTTCTTTCGGACTTGAATCTAAATTTTAAAAAAATATTGTAAAACACGTGCTTTATGATTGGTTTAGTGTAGACAGGGTTTCATTGAATAACATGCTTTTGGCTTCTAATAATTATTCTACAAAGATGGTAGTCCATAGAGCTTATTATCGACGCCGATTTTTACCTTCCTAGCCCGCGTAGTAATGGCTAGAAAAAGTATTATTTTCGACAATAAATTTTTTTTTGAGATAATGCCAAAAATGTGTTATTTGGATGTATTTTGACCTATCTTAGCAATATCGTCGTGATATCTGTCTGTGTGTGTGTATTATTTCTGTCCGTAACACGATAGCTCCTAAACTGCTGAACCGATTTTCATAAAATTTTCGGGTAAAATATTGTTCAACACTCTTACGAGCTGATTAGATTTTGGTCAAAATCCATTAATGCTAATGACAGTTTTTTGACAATTAAAAACTGCTAACTTTTTAACGGAGCATCGTATCAATACACTGTTTTCGGAATATAGTAGACTATATATTGCCCAATAATTCGTGTTATAACCAAAACTTCGTAGGAGCTTTAGTTTCTGAGATATTCTCAAAACACTGTTTTCTAGGCTAATATATTATCATAGCTTCACTTGAAGTGTGATAATAGGCTAGCTAGGAACGTGCCAGATCCATCATGGATCCATTTTTGAGGCAATTGGCTGAAATTTATTGACATTTTTTAATCAACCTGTCAGAGATACAATTTTGACCTTCCTAGCCCGCGCAGCAATGGCTAAAAAAGGTATTATTTTCGACAATTATTTTTGTTCAGATAACGCCAAAATTGTGTTATTTGGGTGTATTTTGACCTATCTTAGCAATATCGTCGTGACGTCTGTCCGTGTGTGTGTGTATGCCTCTCCGTAACACGATAGCTCCTAAACCGCTAAACCGATTTTCATGAAATTTTCAGGTAAAATAGTGAACAATACTGCAAAGAGTTGATTAGATTTTGGTCCAACTACAACGCTGAAAAATCATATTTTAAAAACTATACAGTTTATCAACAAAAGCACCGAGTTGCAGTATGGTGGGGCCATAAAGATACGAAAAAACTACACCCTGAGTTAAGATTCTGAAAAACGTCATTAAGCGAATTCTAGGGTAGGGAATCCCATAAGGCCAAAATGGAAAAACTTTGAAAAATCATATATTAAAAACTATACAGTTTATAAACAAAAGCACCGAGCTGCAGTATGGTGGGGCCATATAGATGCGAAAAAACCACACCCTGAGTTAAGATTCGAAAAAACGTCATTTAGCGAACTTTAGGGTTGGGAATCCCATAAGACCAAAATGCCCAAGCTTTGAAAATTCATATTTCAAAAACTATACAGTTTACCAACAAAAGCACCGAGTTGCAGTATGGTGGGGCCATAGTGATGCGAAACAACCACACCCTGAGTTAAGATTCGAAAAAACGTCATTTAGCGAACTTTAGGGTTGGGAATCCCATAAGACCAAAATGCCCAAGCTTTGAAAATTCATATTTCAAAAACTATACAGTTTACCAACAAAAGCACCGATTTACAGTATGGTGGGGCCATAGTGATGCGAAACAACCACACCCTGAGTGTTGATTCGAAAAAAAGCTGTATTAGCGAATTTTAGGGTAGGGAGTATAAGACCAAAATATCCAAATTTTAATAAGATTCGAAAAAAACGTCATTTAGCGAAATTTAGGGTTGGGAATCCCATAAGACCAAATTCCCAAGCTTTGAAAATTCATATTTCAAAAACTATACAGTTTACCAACAAAAGCACCGAGTTGCAGTATGGTGGCCATAGTGATGCGAAACAACCACACCCTGAGTGTTAATTCGGAAAAACGGTGTTAGCGAATTTTAGGGTAGGGAATCCCATAAGACCAAAATCGGCAAACTTTGAAAATTTATATTTCGAAAACTATACAGTTTATCAACAAAAGCACCGAGTTGCAGTATGGTGGGGCCATAGAGATGCGAAAAAACCACACTTCGAGTAAAGATCCGAAAAAACGTCATTTAGTGAATTTTAGGGTAGGGAATCACATAAGACCAAAATGCCCAAACTTTGAAAATTCATATTTCAAAAACTACACAGTTTACCAACAAAAGCACCGAGTTGCAGTATGGTGGGGCCATAGTGATGCGAAACAACCACACCCTGAGTTAAGATTCTAAAAACGTCATTAAGCGATTTCTAGGGTAGGGAATCCCATAAGACCAAAATTGGCAAACTTTGAAAATTTATATTTCGAAAACTATACAGTTTATCAACAAAAGCACCGAGTTGCAGTATGGTGGGGCCATAGAGATGCGAAAAAACCACACTTTGAGTAAAGATCCGAAAAAACGTCATTTAGTGAATTTTAGGGTAGGGAATCACATAAGACCAAAATGCCCAAACTTTGAAAATTCATATTTCAAAACTATACAGTTTACCAACAAAAGCACCGAGTTGCAGTATGGTGGGGCCATAGTGATGCGAAACAACCACACCCTGAGTTAGGATTCTAAAAAACGTCATTAAGCGATTTCTAGAGTAGGGAATCCCATAAGGCCAAAATGGAAAAACTTTGAAAAATCCTATACTAAAAACTATACAGTTTATAAACAAAAGCACCAAGCTGCAGTATGGTGGGGCCATAGAGATGCGAAAAAACCACACTTTGAGTAAAGATCCGAAAAAACGTCATTTAGTGAATTTTAGGGTAGGGAATCACATAAGACCAAAATGCCCAAACTTTGAAAATTCATATTTCAAAAACTATACAGTTTACCAACAAAAGCACCGAGTTGCAGTATGGTGGGGCCATAGTGATGCGAAACAACCACACCCTGAGTTAAGATTCTAAAAACGTCATTAAGCGATTTCTAGGGTAGGGAATCCCAAGCTTTGAAAATTCATATTTCAAAAACTATACAGTTTACCAACAAAAGCACCGATTTACAGTATGGTGGGGCCATAGTGATGCGAAACAACCACACCCTGAGTGTTGATTCGAAAAAAAGCTCTATTAGCGAATTTTAGGGTAGGGAGTATAAGACCAAAATATCCAAATTTTAATAAGATTCGAAAAAAACGTCATTTAGCGAACTTTAGGGTTGGGAATCCCATAAGACCAAATTCCCAAGCTTTGAAAAATCATATTTCAAAAACTATACAGTTTACCAACAAAAGCACCGAGTTGCAGTATGGTGGCCATAGTGATGCGAAACAACCACACCCTGAGTGTTAATTCGGAAAAAAAAACGGTGTTAGCGAATTTTAGGGTAGGGAATCCCATAAGACCAAAATCGGCAAACTTTGAAAATTTATATTTCGAAAACTATACAGTTTATCAACAAAAGCACCGAGTTGCAGTATGGTGGGGCCATAGAGATGCGAAAAAACCACACTTTGAGTAAAGATCCGAAAAAACGTCATTTAGTGAATTTTAGGGTAGGGAATCACATAAGACCAAAATGCCCAAACTTTGAAAATTTATATTTCAAAAACTACACAGTTTACCAACAAAAGCACCGAGTTGCAGTATGGTGGGGCCATAGTGATGCGAAACAACCACACCCTGAGTTAAGATTCTAAAAAACGTCATTAAGCGATTTCTAGGGTAGGGAATCCCATAAGACAAAAATTGGCAAACTTTGAAAATTTATATTTCGAAAACTATACAGTTTATCAACAAAAGCACCGAGTTGCAGTATGGTGGGGCCATAGAGATGCGAAAAAACCACACTTTGAGTAAAGATCCGAAAAAACGTCATTTAGTGAATTTTAGGGTAGGGAATCACATAAGACCAAAATGCCCAAACTTTGAAAATTCATATTTCAAAAACTATACAGTTTACCAACAAAAGCACCGAGTTGCAGTATGGTGGGGTCATAGTGATGCGAAACAACCACACCCTGAGTGTTGATTCGGAAAAACGATGCTAGCGAATTTTAGGGTAGGGAATCCCATAAGACCAAAATCGCCAAATTTTGAAAATTCATATTTTAAAAACTATTGAGTTTATCGAAAAAAGCACCGAGTTGCATTACGGTGGGGCCATGTAGATGCGAAAAAAACCACACCCTAAAATAAGATTCGAAAAAACGTCGCTTAGCAAATTTTAGGATAGGGAATCCCATAACACCAAAATGGGCAAACGTTGAAAATTTATATTTCAAAAACTATACAGTTTATCAACAAAAGCACCGAGTTGCAGTATGGTGGGCCCATAGAGATGCGAAAAAACCACACCTTGAGGAAAGATCCGAAAAAACGTTGTTTAGCGAAGTTTAGGGCCAAGACCAAGACCAAAATGGGCAAATTTTGAAAATTCATATTTTGAAAACTATACAGTTTATCAACAAAAGCACCGAGTTGCAGTATGGTGGGGCCCGAGCGCGGATTTGAGGGGAAGTCCCGTGCTAATTAACCCCCCTAGAAAGAAATAAATGCACCTTTAGTTAATAAATAAAGAGCTTAACCGATAATTACTCCTCTCCCCTCGAAAAAAATAAATGCACAAATATATTTTTCGTCGACACCCCCCCCCCCTTCCTAGATTTATGCACAGATCCGCGCTTGTAAGTGAGAAACAGTAATAACACAATACAAGAAAATACTCCTCCTAGGCTGTACCACTCTTCCCCACTGCAATTACTAACTTGAGAAGATAGTTACTGCAGTAGTGGCAGAGTGGTTAAGGGGGCGTATTTTCTGGTATGGTGTTTGTTATGGGAAGGTGTGTAATATAAAAATTCTTCGATATAAGTGAAAAGTAATAATCCCATAGGGGGTTTTATAAGTAGGTATAAGAGATTAATAATACGAAAAAAACGTGCACTCACCTGTGCCACTCCACATCGACGATTTGTACTCGTCAATGGTTTGTAAGAGAAGGGACCATTCGTTTTGGGAATCTACTGTAATTCAATTCCCAACGGCGGCAGTTGGTAAACCGGCGAATTTGTATGCGCGATTTAAACACCACCGCGCACTACTAATAAAGAGCTTGGTCCAAGCTATAAACGCGATATTTTAAGGAAAAAGTTATAAAATTAAATAAAAGTCAAAGAATTCTTATATTTCTCCAAATAATCGCAAGTTAAAACCATTAATAAAATGAAAGCTAAATTATACCCCAAAGAGAAAAGCTTTCAAAACTAAACAGTGTTTCTCACTTATACAAATTGATCACTTTGGGTCATGTGATTATTTTCAGGCTTGAATGACACACAAAGCATTATTTGGCGATTTTAGTTTATTTATGATTTTTTTTTGTACTTTAATAATTTTTAAACATAGTGTTATACAATTAATATTATTATTGCCCACATTTTTAGGTAAACCTGGCTTAAAAAGTATTTATTAACACGTTTTTAGTGTTAAAAAATATTTTGGACAGACTTTGGCATATTTAAAATGGAAATTGCACTGAAATTTTAGGGGAGGCCGTGAAATTTTCTGGAACTTATTTTCTTTGTTAGCAAAAATTAATAGAATTGTTCAGTGAGTTATTCTAAGAAAAAATTTCTATATAAACCCTTTCGATGGGTTTCAAGGAACCATTTTTCTTAGTAATGCATATATGTTTATTAGTGAAAGCTATACTTAAGCTAAGTATATAGCTATATACTCACTTAGCCACAACATCACAGGAAAAAGCCAATATGCTGGCCAAAATCTTTTCATCCAACTCAAACCTAACAGTGCCAAATGGAAAAACTCCACCGTTCATTGAAAGGGTTTCCCACAGTATGCCAGACCTGATATACCCTTTTGTCACAGAGAAATACGAAAATCCCTTAAAAAGTTGGATACAAACAAAGCAATGGGTCCAGATGGCATTCCCGCGATAGTACTCAAAAATTGTGCTAGCGAACTCACCCCAACTTTCGCAAAATTATTCAATTTATCTTATAGGCAAGGAGTATATCCATCATCATGAAAGTCTGCCACAGTACAACCCATTCCAAAGAAAGGAAAAAAGACAGATCCGTTAAACTATAGACCAATTGCTCTACTTCCGGTGATATCAAAAGTAATGGAAAGAGTTGTGAACAATCACCTAACCAAGTACAAAATTATCAACGACAAGCAATACGGATTTCGTAAATATAGGTCAACTGGCGATTTACTTACATACGTCACTCACTTATGGCAAAAAGCGATTGAGTTGCGAGGTGAAACAAGAACAACTGCCTTAGATATATCTAAAGCATTCAATAAAGTCTGGCATGAAAATCTGCTCAACAAGCTCAAAGCAACAGGATTGTCGCCGAGACTTTGCACTTGGTTTGAAAGTTACCTTAAGGATAGATCCATTTATGTTGCACAACTCTTACCAAATAAATGATGGTGTGCCACAGGGAGCAATCCTTTCGCCAACACTTTTTCTGATTTACATAAATGACCTCATAGATAAAACAGTAAATCCACTTTATTGCTTTGCAGATGATGGCAATGTAGTCTCCTCAGTCATACCACCCACATGTCTCTCCGCACGTGAATTCCATTACCTTAGACTAACTGAAATATCACAGATAAATAACGACTTGGAGATAATAGAGGACTGGGGCAACAAAGACCTTGTACAGTTCAACGCGCAGAAAACCCAAGCAGCACTGTTTTCAAAAAAGACCAGCACCGGTGAGCCAAACATCATGCTATCTGGAAGTGCTGTCGCATTGCAGAGCCAGTTGAACATTTTAGGAGTCACTGCAGAGACCAACATGTCTTGGCACAGTCACGTGGTAGATATAGCTAAAAGGGCGTCCCAAAAGCTTAGGGTGCTATTTCGTACAAGACATCTGTATACACCAAGCCAACTGCTGACACTCTACAAAGCCCAGATTCGACCAACTATGGAGTACTGCTCACATATATGGAGTGCGGCACCCAAACATACCTTAATGCTTTTGAACACCGTGCAAAAACGAGCTATCAAGCTGATCAATGACCCCGCACTTACCCGTAGCTTGGATAGTCTCGAACATCGAAGAACTGTGGGCGATCTATCTCTCTTCTACAGGTATTATCACGGAAAATGCTCTGAAGAGTTGGCACGTATGATCCCCCGGGAGTAGCATCTACTAGGCGAACACGTCAAACAGACGGTAACCATCAATTTATTGTCAAAATAGAGGCGCCAAGAACCTCATTATATCAGAATTCATATCTCTGGAGAACAGCTACGCTGTGGAATAAACTCCCTGCGACAGTTTTCCCTGCAGGTTACAACCTGAACCGTTTCAAAACCAACACACACCAACATTTCCGCGCACTTGCCGGTTCTCGAGCGTGATAGGGATATCCTTGCGAGTGCGCATACCCGTAAAAAAAAAAATGAGCCACAATAGACCCACTGATGGTCGCAGTGGAAGTCCACAGACATATGAATCATCAATCAAGTATAAAAAATAGTATGACTTATCTCTAAATATGGGAAATATCCCTGGCAAAATTGTCAAAAATTGAATATTTAATTTTTTGCCAATTTTGCCAGAGGTATTTCCTTGACTTAGAGATTAGTCATACTATTTTTAATACTTAGTGTAAGTATAGCTTTTACTAAACATAATATATGCATTACTAAGAAAAAAGTTCCTGGAATTTATCAACTTTTGTTTTATGAATGGTGTGAGAAAAACAGATTGCTCGTGAATCCAACTAAGATATATTTCATAGTTTTTCACAAAAGGCGTCAAATTCAACCATTAAATTTATATCTAGGATTCAAAAAAATTGAAAAACTAGAAAATGGTAAATTTCTATTCTACTTTATTTATCTAGATGAAAAGTTAACATAGAACAAACAATGTAATTATGTAGCTGGAAAAATGAACTCTTCTTTTTTTGCAATTTTAAATCCTAAAAACTTGCTTACTACCAAACAACTTTTAAATGTGTACTACTCACTAGCCTACAGTTATAGTGGGTTTACACATGCATGAATTTAGTGGCGCCAGTGTTCGCGCCAGTTCTATTGGCACGCCAGTAAAGGTTTACACTATTGTGCGAAAATTAAAAACGCCAGTTTCATTTTTAAAGTGTACACGATACGTGATATGTCGGCTGAACTCTCGGAAGCCTGCAAAATAGTCGCTAAACTTTTATTGAAAAAAAAAATAAAAGAGATTCAGGAAAAGGAACAACGAAAAGGCCGTATCTGCATGGGTTAAAGCATGGATTGCTAGTCGATCTACTTTGGGTGCTTCCGAAAAACTTTTAGGAGAACTTGCAGCAGAAGATCCTGCGAGCTATAAAAACCATCTTCGAATGACAAAGCAACATTTTAATATTCTTCTAGAGTTTCTCTTATTTAAACAACATTCTTTAAAACTCGGTCTGCTACTTTAAACCATGGGACTATTGGGGTGTATACTTCATTTGCACCGGCTCCGGAATGTTGGCTTTTTTTAATTTTTGTCAATTCCAAAGCATATGTGTTTCTTATGGATCATATTTTTGCTTTTACTTCTGCAACTTCAAAGCCTTCAATAGTCAATATTTTACTAATTTTTTGGGAAGCATTATCTCGACTATCTTTGTTTTTATACGAACTACTGTGTACATCCCATAAACAAGGAAAACATTCATAGCCTTCAAGAAACTGTATGGTCAGTTCTGCTGACCACTTTTTTTAGCCATATTAAGCTATAAAAACAAAAATAAACAAAAATTTTAAGCTCAAACACAATGAAAATAAAAAATAATGTAAAATAATGAACCTAAAACTGGCGAGCCGACGTGCAAGCACTTGTTTACACATGAAAATTTTCCTTTTCTGCGCGCATGCGTCACCACTGGCGCCAGCAAATTCAGTCAGCTGCAGACTTTTTTGATACATGCATGCAAAAAAATAACTTGTATGCAAGTCAGTGTTTACACTTGCAAATTTAACTTACTGGCGCGCCAGTTTTTATTGGCGCCAGCAAATCCATGCATGTGTAAACTCTCCTTTATCTAAAATATCTGGTGCTTTTTTTAGGTCAATGTACAAATTTTGATAGAATTCTGATCCTGCAGAAAAAAATTCATTTTTAAGGCAAACCCTTTAGAAACATACAAGCCAATTTTTAGTATAATTAATAAGTATAATTATTGTGTTACTTTCAACTTTAAATTTGAAGTTTGGTGCCTACTATATGATATAACTATTTGACTTTTTATAATTATATTTATGCTATGTGCTATTATAGGTACACACTTGTAGTTATGTCATTAATTTACTAGTATTAACTAATTTATTTAGTTAACCTGTTTTTCTTTTGACAATGTCTAAACATTTACTTATGTAAGTCCTTTAAGTCAAATAAATAATTTGAATTTGAATAACTTTTTTTGTATTTTGCACCTAAACCCATCAGAAAACACCCCCTATTCATATAACAAATTTTGCTTAGAATTGAAAGAACAGTTTGATCAATGTTTGCTAACTAAGAAAAAAAACACCTGTAACACCAAAAATGAAAAATAAAATTTCATACATTTATCTGACGCTGTCTGCTCTTTATTCCTTCTAAAAAGCCAATATTAAACTGAAAAAGTAAATTCATTTATAAATGGAGGTGTAGGTAATGCCTTTTTAACAAACCTCTTTAAGGGAGTTCTTATTTCCGCATCTGTAATTCTCTTTAAGGCAGTCTTTGTTCTCTTTCAGCTGTAAAGCTGCTTTAGATTGGAGAGGCTGAAATCAAGAAAAATAATAATTAGGGTCAATCACGGTCAATACGATTTTAAAATCTTCTATGTGGAATTGATTGATTGATTGTACAGCTCCCAATATATAAATTACCTTATAAGGTATCTTATAAATAAAAATAAAAACAATTTTTAAAATCAATAATTTGATTTTAAAAAACATTTCTAGCCTTTATAAAAAGGCCATGGGGAAGCAGAACAACCCATAGTTTTTTAAGGGTATAATTTTGTAGTTTCTTTTTTACAGGGCTTTTTAAAACTACAAAAACAAACTGATTGTCTGCCTGCAATCTTGATGACCTTTAAGTTTTACCATTTATAAAAAACCAAACAAAACTTTTAGAGTTAACAATAATTTATCTACAGAATTTAATCTGATGCTTAGCGTAAACTCGGAACAGTTGCTTTTTTACTTATCAAATCATGACCCACTCTGTTTACTTCCTTCATAAACTTTGTTTACTAATAAAGTATTTAATGAACAAGAATTCACTGAATATTATAAGGTATAATGCAAATAATAAACGATACCGCGGTATTTGTTTATAAGTGTATCAACTTTTTATATATTATTATCAAAGGGTGTTGCTTTAAATCTCATTTATGACAAATTGTAAATTAATCGTATTTTCTTAATTTTCTGAGGATATTCACAATAATAGTTTAGGTGTTGTTGCCAGAGGGCAGCTAGGATCTCTGAGGGGTATTCTGTCCCCCCCCCCCTGGCCTTTTTACAAAGGCCTGAAAGGTTTTTTAAAATCAAATTATTGATTTTAAAACTTATTTTTATTAATAAAAAATACCTTATGACCATGAGGTAATTTATATGTAGGGCGACTGTACAATCAATTCCACATAGATTTTAAAGATGTTTTATTAGTCAAGGACATTGTGTAGAAAAAACTAAATTTAAAAAAAATTATATTTTTTTTCTTGAAATAAAATTGTAAAATTTGAAATAAAATCAACATAAACAGTAACATTGAGCTTACAAATAAAGCTGGGCTTATACAAAAAGATAGCATAACATAAGACATAGCATGAAATGAAAATAGTTGTTTTTATACAATTTTAATTTTCAATTTCAATATACTTTATTGTCGTAAAAATACAGTAAATCTTTATAGACAAAGCGAAAAACTTACGTTCAGACATAAAATTATATAAATATTCTGACTTAAGTCAAAAATCAAAGTTATATCTATAAAAGTTAAATTTAACCTGTAACTACAGACGCGGAGTCAATTTGACTTCCTGACCAATCTGATCAGTCTGTTTCTTACCCTATATATTATATTATATCAAGCCAAGCTGGTTGAGTTTCAAAGCACTCTCGATTATTGGCAGTTTTAGAGTTGTAATTTAATTTTGATGTTATTGCGGGGTCAAAAAGACGCCACGTCTGTGTTTACGTTTACTTAAGAAGTAAAGAACATAAAGTACCCAAGTAAATTTAAAAAAAAAACGCGCGAAGTAAAAAAATACATAAGCGTACCAAGGAATTCACAAACAACAAAAAATACACATAATCAAGTAAATCACTTATTAGCCTAACAAAATCTTAACTATATAGATCTTAGTATATTTTTAAAACCTGTCATCAAAATATTCTTCCAGTGAATAATAGGCTTTACCAACTAACAATTCTTTGACTGTTTTTCTAAAAGTTTGTACATTATCATGTTTTTTACAGTTATTTGGTAATTTATTAAATATTTTAATGCTATCATATATCAAAGATTGTTTTGTGAGGGCTGATTTGGGAATTGGAAGAGGAATATTTTCTTGGTTCCGAAGGTTATAGCTTGATGAAAAAACTACACCCTTGTACTTTTTAAAAATTAAGCAAACTGTTTCCAATATAAAAATACATGTAAGAGTTAAAATCTGATGCTTTAGAAATAGAGGTTTGCAGTTTTCTCTTGCATCAGCACCACATAGATATCTTACAGCGCGTTTCTGCAAAATGAAGACTGACTCCAAAAGGGTTTTGCTACAACAACCCCAGAATGCTACTCCATAACGTAAAAACGATTCAATCAAAGCAAAATATGTTGTTTTTGCCATATTGTATCCCAATTCAGAAAATGTCCGACGCACGGCAAAACATCCAGAGGCGAGTTTTTTATTTAAATTTTTGATGTGCTCATTAAACTTTAATTTGTCATCTATATAAATTCCCAAAAACTTTGAACCATTAGAACCTTTTATTGTCTTGTCACCAAAAGGAATGTCACTAATGGAGAACCTAAAACTTAAAACCCTTGTTTTTTCTATATTAAATCAAAGAAAGTTGCTATTGCACCACTCTTTGATCTTGCCTATGTCTCGAGAAATAATCTGCCTCAAAGTTTCTGGGTCTTTATGATGCCATAAAATAGTTGTGTCATCAGCGAAAATTGTGAAGAAACCCTGAATATCTGTTTTGATCAAATCATTGATATATAAAAGAAAAAGAACCGGACCAAGAACAGAACCCTGTGGAACCCCATGATTTATTGGTTTTGGATCAGAAGTGTGACATCCATTTTTGACCATTTGCCACAAAAAATAGCTGCAGCATATTCCTGATTATTTAGCTTTAAATAAAGTTCCTCTAAAAATGAAAAGACAGCGTCATTTGTACTTATTATTTTCTTGAAAGCCAAACTGAAACTTGTTTAAAATTTTATGTTTATTTAGAAATTGTAGCATACGCTTCTTAACGATTTTTTTGGATAGCGTAGGTAAAAGAGAAATAGGTCTGAAATTAGCTGGATTGTCATGAGCACCTGATTTATGCAACGGAATTACTAAAGATGTCTTTAAATATTCAGTAAAGTTACCAGTAGAAAAACTTTTATTTATTGACTGAGTCAATACAGTGTGTCCCAACGAAAACGAAACAGAGGCGTTTTTGGGTATTTAGAATATTTTTTCGAAAAATTCCTCATAAAATATAACATGACATAACATTGAGGCTTGGTCCAATAACAGCTTGACTTTTGTGCATGTGATTTTAGAACTTTCAGCTATCATCAGCTATTTCTAATTTTCTTTTGCTTTAAAAATATGGATGGTGCTGAATTGATTGAACAGGTGCAGGGCTACCCTGACCTGTACAACAAAAAAGACAAGGTTTCTTCATCCATCTAGGTACAGGTGCAGAACCATTTAAAACAAAATATATTTTTAAGGTTGTTTGAATGTTGTTTAAGACACAAGAAAGTGGTTAACAGATATTGAGAGAAAACCGATTCAAGATTTATTCTAAATAAAAATGTACCTTTTCCTAATTTCCCAAGTTAGTTCGTAATTTATAAAAGTGAAATTTTTTTTGTGTTTACGAAATATGAAAAGTTGGGGCTGGAATTCCTAATGGAGACATTTCTAACCTAACAGTGACATATATTTTCAAATAGTGACTTTAAACTGATGTGTAGGCACTAACAAGCTATGCTTCACTGTCAAATGTTTATTTCTCATTAATTACTTTATTTTTCTATGCTATTTTTTTTTTGTATTATATTATTATTATTATTAATATGATTATCTAAAAGAAATAAATAACACCACTAATAAAACTACTAAATGGCTATTAGGACCCATCCTTAAACTATGTAACAGAAAAACCACTACCTGTCTCTCTTTAACTCAGTAAAAGTAACTTAAATCTCTCCCTTAGTGTGTTACATAATTTAAGAACAAACCCTCACCACCCACATAGCACAAAAATCACATCAACGTTAAATTCACGTGAACAAAAATAACAAAGTTTTTTTTACTTGAAAACAACCTCATACCATGTAATATTTATTTTGTTAAATCTACATGCTTAAAGATAACTTAAAAACAAGGAGAAATCAAGCTATAAAAATGTACTTTTTGCTGAAGTTTCTGGTGCTGTGTATACAACGTGTTTTTTACCCTCGCTATTTTCATGTACGAAATTCACACTTGAAAAGTCCTCCACAACATGTTCTAAAACGCCACTAGATTAAGACTTCTCAAACCTACTGACTTTCTGCATCTTTTTTGGTCACATTTTTTTAATAACATTTTTTTAAAGGAAGTTATAAAAGTTCAATAGTTTAAGACCACAACACTTCAAGACAATTCTAAAGATGGCGCTCAAGGCAAGACAACATATTTATGTATCTATCTACAGTCGAACTCGAACCTCTATAACTCAAACCTCTCTATAACTTGAACCTTTTAAGTGGTCCCTGCAATTTTTATATGAATTTTAACCTCTTTAACTTAAATTTCTATAAGTCGAACTCTCCATAACTCTAACTGATTTGGTTGTCCCTTAAAGTTTGAGTTATAGAGGTTCGACTGTATATACATTGTTTTTTTTAAAACCTAAACAAGATTAATGAACAGTAAACACTTTCACAGAATATTAATGTGTCTTTATCAGGTTAATAACAGATGCGTCGTGATCGTGGATCAGGGATCAGTCCCTTAACAGGTTTTTGGAGTTTAGAGGCCAAAGCACTGCCTGATAGATTTCGTCAAAGTGAAAAATCCCGAATATAGGTGGCGATGCTGCTAGTAAAATCTCAAACATATACGGTAGAAAAGCCATGCAAGTCGCGTTTTAAAATTCATGTAGAAAAGGCGTGATTCTAATGTGATTTTAACGTTGATAAAAATCACTTGAAACTAACGTAAAAACATTGCTGTTTTAATTTGATAAAGGCGTTATTAAAACGCAGTTTTTAGCAATGTTATTTTTTATAACGTTAATGAATGACCTATTCAGCTTGTTTTCATATATGAAATAAACATTTTTTTCTAGCAGCTTTTAAAAGCAACGTTTTTTTTTCTAACGCCTTTTTTACGTGTTAAACACGTGATTGTGCTATGTGGGCACATGTATTAGGGCTGAGCCCCAATTAACCTGTATGTACCTAAATACCAAATATCTGACATTTTGCTTACTATTTTTGAATAATTAGTTTTTTTAAACAAATACTCTGCCAATATATGGGCCCCTAAGCTTACACTAGGTACTATAGTTATAGTTTACGTGTGAGCTAATATAACTAAAAACTGAAATATATTTTATTCAACTCCAGACTAAATTACATTTTGTTTACCACACAAGCCATGTTTTGACTTAAACTCAAATTTTTAAAATCTACCCCCACCCTTAAAAAA
The DNA here is from genome assembly GCA_963576565.1 of Aspidapion aeneum. NCBI lineage: Eukaryota > Metazoa > Arthropoda > Insecta > Coleoptera > Brentidae > Aspidapion > Aspidapion aeneum. The sequence goes on from OY755039.1 coordinate 32,343,636, forward strand.
AGCAAAAACTAAAATGTATTTTGTTAAACTCCGGACTCAATTGCCTTTCGTTTGATATCACACACGCCATATTTTCACTTAAACTCGAATTTTTGAAATATACCCCCACCCTTTTTTTAAAATAAATTAAAATGTATTTTGTTTAACTCCAGACTCAATTACCTTTCGTTTGATATCACACACGCCATATTTTCACATAAACTCTAATTTTTGAAATCTACCCCCACCCTTTTATTTGGTTTGTGTTCGGTGGATTTTGTTCATTTTTAAATGGGACCATCTCGACCCAAGACCCAGCCTAGGTACCAAATTTCTTTAAAATCGGCCGAGCGGTTTTTGAGTTATGCGCGTTGGTCGTTACAGACATACAGACAGACAGACATACAGACAGACAGACAGACAGACAGACAGACGGCGCAACAAAAAAGTTTCAAAACCATCTGAAACGCAAAGATATATAAAAATTTTTGAAATCGGAGCAACTTTTTTTTTCTCGAAAAAATTAGGATCACCATAGCTCACACTACTATAGTATAGTATATGTGTGAGCTAAAAAAAACATCAAAACCATGTAATATGATTTCACAGAAGACATGACATATAAAGATAAAAGTTGGGCATCTTTTTATGTTTCATGTTATGTCATGTTATTTTTCTGTAGAATCACCAACAGGGTTTCTCATATGCGCAACTCTGTTATGTGCTCATGATATGTCTTAAGGTTAGCTTGTGAGAAAAACAGATCATCAATTTTTGGGGAGGCTTGAGTGAGCCTGAGAGAGAACCAAACCTAATTTTTAAAACAAAAAAAAGGGCAGTGCATTTGTTATTTAGTATGACTTGGTCTAAGTCATGTTGGACTAAATTCAGAGATCTCAATATTTTCACTACTCCTGGACTGTATGTGTAGAAGCCTACAATATCTATCTTGATGTTCATAGTTGCAATAATACAGAAAACACTAATGTAAATCATGGTATAATGGTGATGAATCACATTATTATAGAGGACGACTCTTTGACTAACATTTCATCAACATCTCTTGAATCTGAGGAAAATTTTTGTCCAACAGTATCGGAGATAGTAAACACTTAAAGAACAGTATCTCCATTTATTATCAAAATTGTAGGGGTGTTAAAACCAAGTTGGATAAACTTACATTCAGTTTACTTAGTAGTGATTATGATATAATAGCTCTATCAGAAACATGGCTCAATGAGTCAGTAACTACTGCTGAGGTAAGTTTTTGTAATAGAATATGCTTTAGAAAAGACAAATAGAATAATTACACGCAAATGACAGGGTTCATTTTACTTGCTGTTAGGGATTGTTTTTTAATAACAGAGTATCGAATCTTTGATGAGGATCAAGAAGCATTATGTGTCAAAATTAAACTCGGCAATAATAGTTTTTTATATGTAGTTTTAGTATATATTGTTCCTAACAGTGCTAGTTTTATATATGAGCAGTTTTTTGAAAAAATAGAATTGTGTTTTTGAAAAAAAATTCTGAAATTATCATAATAAGTGATTTTAACATTCCTACCCATGTTGACCCCGCATCATCATGCATGAACCTAAATATTCTTAAATCATTTTTAGCATTTAATAGCTTGTCTCAACTAAACCAAGTAAAGAACAGTATTAATGTTATACTGGACTTGGTAATATCTTCATTTGACAATATCTGTGTTGAACAAACAGAAGACTCCCTTTTACCTATAGATAAAAAGCATCCTTGTCTTTCTGTCTGAATAACAACTATATCTCCAATTCAATCTTGTAAACTTGTGTCTACAACCAAGTATAACTTTAAGAAAGCTGATTTCTTACTGATGTACGACCTTTTTAACAACCAACACTGGGATACTCTAAACCAATTTAATGATGTTAATGCTGCCCTAGCCACCTTTTACAATATCCTTAATGAAATCTTTGAAAATTGTGTTTCAAAATCCACCCAGACTGATAAAAAATACCCTGTATGGTTCAACAAACAAATTATTTTGCTTATCAAAAAGAAACATAACTGTTTTGAAAAATCAAAAAAAAATTAGATCAAATTACTGGAGGGCAAAATATGTAAACTTATGTCACATAATGAAAGAAAAAATCAGGTTAGCTTACTCAAAATATTTGTTTGATGTAAAGTCTAGCTTAAAAACTAACCCTAAATTCTTTTGGTCCTATGTTAAAGGACTTAAAGAAAATTCTGATGTCCTTCAGGAAATGCTTTTTAATGATAAAACATATTCTGGGCCTCAGAATATAGGGCTGTCTAACAAAACATATGATCAAATCCAAGATGTGTTCCATAGGACAAACAAACCGATTTCCCATAAGCCGTAATGTTAACAAAAACGTAAATTTTACAAAAACGACAAGAGCTTTAGTCTCAAAAATTAATCCGTTTTAAGAACGAATCCTTTGTGCATATGGGAAAAATGCGTTTTTCTTAAAAATATTAAACTAAAGCGAGAAAATCTGAAATAAAAGGGATGATGTTTTCTTCAAAAAAGTAGGTTATGTTTTTGTTTATTTTCTTTTTTTTTAACTTTTTTTCTAGTTATTTTACTTATTTTGAATTATTACATGGGCGCACCAAGGGGGCGGGGGGCTAGGGGCCCGCACCCCCCAAACGACATATTTTTTTAGATATTTTCCATATATTTCATGAATAAACAGGAAAAATAGCATAAAGTATGACATCATGAGACCTCTGGGGGCCCCCCAAAGGTATCGGGCCCCCAAAGGTTTCGGGTCCCCCCAAGACATATTTCTGGGTGTACCACTGATTATTATGTCAAGTTTTTTTGCTGTTGTGAATTGTGGCAGCGGAGGAAGTAATGATAATGTTAGTTTTCATTGAATTTGAAGTTTTTTGACCAATGAATCAATGAACTATCAGCCCAAGGTAGGGGAAAGTGGATAAGTAGTTCTATTCAAAGAGCTCACTTCAAGGGTCACTTAACAGAGACGAAATTGAAATAGACTAAACTTTTCTCATCAGATTCAGGTTTTCTATTAGGATCTTTTATTGTACTTGACTAAACCTTTTGCTAAGTAATAGGCCTTCTATAGCGTTAAACTGTGAAAAATATTTCACTATGATTTTTAGGTTTAGACAAAGTTTAATTGTGTTAACCCTCCAGTAGTGACATGAAAAAGAGGCACAACTTATAGGTAGGTTAGTCCAACAGATCAATATGCACATATGAGTTCCAATCAAGGTTGGTCAAGCAAACTTCTAATAAGTACTTTACAAAATATGTTTATTTAAAAAAATATAAGTAAACATTATATTTAAAAAAACTTGCAAAATTAAAATACAGTTTTTCCTATGATATATGATTTTCCATGAACTATAATACATAGGGCTTAAGGAGTGTCAAACCTAAGGTTCATCAGCTCACAACAGTACTGTTCAAATTTTACAACAGTAGAATATTCGCTGTTGTATTACTACTGTTACTATTACTTTTGTTACTGTTTTTTTGTAACAATATTTGCTCAATTATGTATCTAAAAGTTTATACAAATAAATATATACTCTACTCTACAATTGGGCGTAACAGCATATGAACCATTAGCATCAAAGTCAACAAAAATGACTTTTTTTTTCCATCTATTTTTTGATGCCATAAAAAATTTTTTTTGGTAATAAGCTCAGAACAGTAGGTACAGTAGAAATTTCACAACAGGACTTGTAGTAGGTCCAGTCAGATGCTATACAAATTTTATGGTGTACAAGTTTCTGATGTCAAAAAGCATGGAAATAAAGGAAAATTTGCACCAAAATAGTTTAAGATAAAAAGAGGTTTGAGTTAGGGAGATTGAATTCACCAGTTTATTCTAAACTGTTTTGAGGTCTGTAAAATAAATATTTATTAAAGAAAAAGAAACTTTGATGATACAGGACTTCACTCGACACTATACAGGACGCTACACTACCAAAAGTTTATTTAAGAGTTCTATAGGATGGTGTACAAATTTGGTTCAGCTCATTACCCACACTTTAACCTCATATTGTTTTCCTTTTCTTTCTTCTCTAGACCCTTTTTTCAACCATAATTTTTTTAATTTTTCAACCCTTTTGAAACAATAATCCATTCAGGAGAGACCCAGTCAGGATCATTGCTGTATTCTAGTTTTGAAAGTTGCTTGCCTAGAATAGTAAAAAAATCATAGTGAAATATTTCTTACAGTTTAACACAATTCTATTTACACTTCTGCAAAAGGTCCACTCAAGCACAAAAAAAGATCCCAATAGAAAATGTTGCCAAAATGGCAGTTACATATTTATCCAAAACAAATCTGACAAAAAAATTTCGAATATTTCAATTTATCCTCTGTTAAAAGGTAATAGAGCACTTATCCACTTTCTTTTCCCTTCTTTGAGCTGATACCTAGTTCATTTAAATCAAGATGATTTTTTAAGGTCAAAATACTTGGCATTCGATCAAAACTAACATTATCAAGATTTCCCCAGCTGCCACAATTCATTACAGCACAGAAACTAATAATAATGATTCAAACTGAGTAAAAAACTGGAAAAAGTTTAAAAAAACAAAAGTAAATAAAAACATAACCTGACTTTTTGAAGAAAACGTGGTCCCTTTCATTTGAGATTTACTGGCTTTAATTGATTTTTTTTAAGAAAAACGCATTTTTCCCTTGTGTACAAATGGTCAATACTTAAAACAGCATCTTTGTTGTAAATTAAATCGTTTCACTTTTTTTTAAAATTACGTTTTTGTTAACATTGCAGCTTATGGGAAAACACTTTGTTTGTCCTATGGCAATCATCTTGGATCAAAAAACAGCTGATCATGACAGTTCGTTAGACAAGCTAATTGCAAATGGATTTGCTGAATTCTTTAAATCAGTTTTTATTGATGATGTTGAGGTTACCTGCAACAAATTTACAGTAGGATCACACTTCTGTGATAATTTGATAAAGAAGGGCAAAATTGTGAAGGCTGTTAAACAAATAAAAGGTAACAAAGCCATAGGTCCAGATGGAATACCTGCATATATCATAAAGGGCTGTAGTGAATATTTATTGCAGCCTCTACAACTTTTGTTTAACCTTATCCTGAAAACATCAATATACCCTGATAAATGGAAAACCAGCAAAGTCATACTGCTCCAGGCAAGATATAAAAAACTATAGTCCTGTAAGCATTGTGTGTGCTATTTCTAAAGTATTTGAGGTAATTATATTTGAACGCCTATTCAGTGAAATCTCAGGGAAGATATAAAAAAACTATAGTCCTGTAAGCATTGTGTGTGCTATTTCTAAAGTATTTGAACGCCTATTCAGTGAAATCTCAGGCAAAATAATATCATGCCAGCAAGGCTTTTTTCCTAAAAGATCGAACTTTACCAATCAACAATAAGTCACAAGTAGACATAATCTATACAGAAATGGAAAAGGCTTTCGATAGAGTGAGACACTCTGTAATTTTAAAAGCATTAAGCAAAGATTAATTTAAGAAAATTTAAACAAATTGTTGATGGAAAACTTCGACAAAACTTCTAGATAATATAGTATTTTGCTGTTTTTTATATTTTTTTTGATTCTTGGTTTTTGTTTATTTGTTACTTTGTCTTATGTATTGGTATTGTCTTAACATATTTTAAACGGAGTATTTTAAAACTTTTAACAACATATATATTTATTTTAGCTGTGTATGAGTATAATTTTAACTTTTTTTTTGTATTTAATTGTATCTAGTTGTAGTGTATTTTAAACACACACTTTTTTAACTTAAAACTTATAAAAGCTTTTGCTTCTTTTTTTAAATTATTTTTATTTAGACATGCACTTCAATGGTAACTAAAGGCCGCTTGACATGGTGCATGACAATAAAATTTGCAGGCAAATGCATGAAATTTTGCCCAGGTGCATGTGCAGTACAAATCCAGCTGATTGTTGCTAATTTTTTTGCATGCAAACTGGGGAATTTTTACCTAGATTCTGGGGAATCAATGCATGGCCATGCACAATGTCAAATGAAAAGAAGATTTTTTGCAGGCAACAATTTGACCGGAAACTTTTTGCTTGCAAATATTTGCAGCGCGTCATGCACCATGTCAAGCGGCCTTAAGAGTAAAATTAGGTTTCAAATGGAAACTTAAATGTGCATAAAATAAAAACTAATTTTATCATTGAGATTTGTGAAAGTGAAAGTTTTCTTGTATTTTTTTTAATATAATTTAGATATTGTATTTATATATATACATATTTTTTAGCTATGTAAGGGTTACTTTTATATTTTTGTAATTATATAGGTGGATATTTGTAATTGGCATATGCTATTAATATCCTAAATAAATAAATAAAAAATAAATAAATAAACAATCTTTCTCTTCAGACCTAATGATAAATTTGTAGAGTTTGTGAGTGACAACAACAACAACACACACCAGACATACAAACCGTCAGTTACCAAGACACACTTTGACATAAAAACTTCCCACATATGCATTAAGGTCACTCATCATAAAGCAAGCTTTACAGGTAGCGAAGCCTGACTTTGGTTTTCTATTTTTGGGTTATAATTTTTGACATGTTTTCCTCGGTTTTGCATTGGCGGCTCTTTCTTATTTTAAAAATGTGGTTTTAACACAGTATAGAGATCTATTTAATAATGATACAGTTTCAAGATAGTTTGCAGCATAACTTTTTAATTCTAATTACATAAATATATATAGTTTAGGTACCTACATACTGTGTAAAACAACATCTTTATAAAATAAAACCAAACCGCCAATGTGAGACCGAGGAAAACATGTCAAAAATAATAACCAAAAAATAGAAAGGGTGATGTTGCCTTCGCTTCCTATAAGGCTTGCCTTTACTTGTCCTTAATATGCATGCATGAACTTTTTCAACAAATTGAAGAAATAAACTTTGAACTTTGAGCTGGCATTACCCATATAAATTAGTATCACATTATGGCAATACATGTACAAATTTCTAGGCATTACTTTAAGATTTACATGGCATTACTGGAAACACATGTACAAATTTTGGGTGAGCTGTTACCTCCTTGAGTCAGATACCAGAGAAATATGCTCTTCTTGGTACAAAGATTCAAAATAGTCTAATGGATCGTTCATACTCGTCTTTTGTCTAATCTTTTGTCTTGGTTTAGTCATATGTCTTGTCATAAGAAAGTTAAAACCACTGTTTCTTATGGGAGTGTTCATACAATGCTTTTGCTTTTGTTTTTGATTAGTCTTTGTCTTAAGAGTTGCCAACTTTCAATCCTTAGGACAACGACTAAGACGAGTGACAGACATCAGCTGATATTTGTTTTTTTTTACAGGGCGTCTGAAGAGCGCAAGCGCGCGGCCGGAATTTTGAATTTACCGCCATTAATCATGTTTTTAACAGAAAATCTCAACATAACCTCAAAATTTTATTTTGTCTTTCGTGTCTGTGTTTCGTGCACAGATTAGGTTAAATAAGATTGTTTTGTGTAGAAAATGACGTTTGAAGAGGGCCTTTTTATTGAAATTGATTTTTTTTTCAGTGGGTTATGACTAAGACTAATCAAAAACAAAAGACGAGTATGAACAGCCGATTTTGTTTAAGACAGCTAAGACTAATCAAAGGACAAAGACTAATCAAAAACAAAAGACTAAGACGAGTATGAACAATACTTTAGAGAGCCCTTGAATTATGCCATCTTTGTTTAAATTGTTATCAAGTTTAATGATAAAAATCAACAATTTCTTTTTTTAGAACCTTAAACATGCGGCTTACCTCATTCTTGAAGACATTGGAATTCTGCACCCCCAGTACCACGTTCTCGTCGAGGCTGATCGCTCCCAAAATAGTCCTTTTTTGTTGCACCGCCATGATGGTCTGTTTGCCCTTCGGTGCGGTGACCTCCGGCAAGCGATTTTCCTGATCTTCGTGAATGCGAAAAGTGGCCATTTGTATCGGTTCAGCAACTGCAAAGTGTCCGCAACACTTTGAGGTACGCTAAGACCTCAAACTTCTATGTTTACAACCCCGTTTTCAGGGCTAAAAGAACTTTTTTTTAACGGCTCACTGGCTTTCGACAAGACAACGGCTTTTGGTCTGACAGGACCTTGGGCGGGAAAGCCGGAAAAAACGGTTGGTGGCTGTGTTGTCACGTTGACACGTTCGGTTCCCTGAAAAAATTTCGCTCTTACGGATTTGTTAAAGTCCGTGCTATTCTTCATAACCCTCTTTAAACGAACAAACCAAATTTGTTTTATATTTGTCTTCTTGGCCAAGCCAGGGTTAAGTTTAATCTCTCTCAGTTACGCATTATCCAAATAAGACACAAATATAAACCATCGCTTTCTCGCGAAAATTTGTGTATTATCAGTTAGGTACTGTGTGTTTTCTTTTTCTAAGATTTCGACCGGTTTCGACAGTCGGAACCAGAGGCGGACCCAGTATTTCCAGGGGGGAGGGGCCAAGGAGGAAGCAAAAACCAAAATATATTTTTTTTTGCTTTTTTTACTAATTGTTAGGTCTGATAATAAAATGAATAGTTTTTAAAAAAATTTTAAGTACTCAGTACTAAAAAAGTGGCATTGCGGGTAAATTTTGTTCAAACTTGCATTTGATGCCTTGGCATTTTCTTCCCTAGAACTAAAAAAACGTTTTATGTCAGGGAGGTGGGGAGTGCCCGGGCCCCTCTGCCACCCCCACCCCTGAATCCGCCACCGGTCGGAACTCGTGAGGTATAAGTATAAAGAGCCTCTCATCTCTTCTATTACATGGATACATGCTGCCCGGTTATTAGAAAAAAATACTCTTATTCTACATACAAAGCTTGGGTATCTAATGATATAGTTAAAGACAGTCAGGAACTTAAAAACATGTTTTGGCTTATAAAAAATAGTAGATCGGCAGACAGTGAAGAACAGTACAAGAATGCAAAAAAACGGAAAAGGTCAAAGTTGTAAAAAAGGAGTTCTATCAAAACAAAATCGTAAACAGTGAAAACTGTAACAAAGCCATTTGGCAAGCTGTAAACACAAATTTGGGTCGAATAAAAAATAATAACAACAAAGATCTTCAGGCAGTAAATTACAAGGACTCTGTTATAACGGACCCACAAGAAATTGCAAACTGTTTTTTTCACTACTTCGCCACTAGTGTGGAAGAGCTTCTGACTGACCAATGTTTCACAAACAACAACAACTGTACATTACCTGACACAAATTTGCATACTATGTTTTTAAATCCTGTAGAAGAAGGCGAGCTTCACCTCGCACTTATGCAGCTAAAAAATAGGAAGGCCTGCTGCAATATAAACGATGTTCCTGTATTTGTACTTGACTGTCTATGGGACTCTATAAAAAAACCCTTATGTCATATTTTAAATGTATCAATACAAAATGGTACTTTTCCAAAAAGGTTGAAAATTGGTTATGTAGTACCCCTATTAAAAAAAGGTGATCCGGAATTAATTTCAAACTATAGATCGATCACAGGGCTCACATCTTTATCCAAGTTATTTGAGAAAACTGTAGTTAACAGACTCAATTCTTTCATCCATCGTTTCAAACTCCTGTCTCCTCATCAACACGGATTTCGCTCTAATTTCTCCACTTCTACTGCGGCTTTTGATTTAGTACAGTTTATTTACGAATCCCTTGATTCGAACAAACTTACATTAGCCATCTTTCTAGATCTGACTCGTGCCTTCGATTGCATTTCTATACCTTTTCTTTTAAAAAAATGTAATGAGATGGGACTAAGGGGAAACATAAATGATTGGTTAGAAAGCACTCTTTCAGAGAGAAAAATATTTGTGAAATTTCAAAAAAATATATCTAAAGAAGCTACTCCTAAATTTGGGGTTCCTCAAGGTAGTGTCTTATCGCCTTTAATTTTCATACTTTTTATAAACGATATGATCAAATACATTATGGATCAGTGTAAAAACATAAAGATAGTTTTATATGCAGACGACTGCACTATAGTAGTAACTGCAGAAAACTTAGAAGATCTTGAAAGTATGTCAAACTTTATTCTTCAAGTCTTTGGCAAATGGTGTGAAAAAAACAAACTCTTGGTCAATCCCTCTAAAACTCACTATATTGTTTTCCGTAAAAGGAAACTGATTAGTGATATAAAACTAAAATTAAAAAACAATGACATAATCAAAATGGAAAACTGTTCTTTTTTAGGACTTCAAATTGATGAACAGATAACTTGGGAAAAACATTGCAGTTTTGTGGCAGGAAAACTAAACTCTACCTTTTTTGCAATTTTGAACCTAAAGAACTTACTCACAACTAAACAGCTTATTAACGTATACTACTCCTTAGGATACAGTCACATAAGATACCAAGTTGTGTTCTGGGGTCAATGTAGAAACTTTGAACGCATTCTTCTATTGCAAAAAAGATTACTGCGACTTATAAACTAAAACATCAGGACTCTTGCAGACCTGTGTTTAGGGAAAATAATCTAATGACAGCTCCATCTATCCTGATTTTTGAAACAGCACTATTTGTGAAAAAACAGCAACAAAAATTTCCATCTGTAAACACACTCCATACTCATAATACAAGGTCTAGTTCAAATATTAGAATCCCTAATTACAATCTGTCATTATATGCTAAGAGTCCATACTGCTTTTGTGCAACAATTTTTAATGCAATTCCAAATACCATAAAAAGCTTGCAAAGCTTTAAAAAATTTCGAGAGGAACTTAAAAAACTGCTTATAAATAAAGCATACTACTCAGTAAGGGAGTTTTTAAATTCGAGAGGAGGTTAAATCCGAGAAGAGCGAAAAAGAAATACTACCTACATACTCTAAAATTAATAATTTGTAAAACTTATCTTTATTTATGTTACATAGATTAATTGCATAAATTAGTTTAAGGAATTATATTATTTTATGTTAGTCTTTACCTGACACCGTCTATATTTACCATGTAAATCTTATGGCAATAAAGTACATTGAACATTGAACATTGAACATTATCAGAGGACCCCCAGATTTTTGCCCTTTTGATTTTAGAATTTAAAAACCAATAAAATTATTAATGGCCTTTTATATTTTTTCGTGTTGTCAACTACCCACAAGTATTCGCAAAGTTTAATTTTTTTTTTTAAATAGGTTGAGTAACGGGCTCAATAAAAATTGAGGCAGTTGAATTATTAGTTTTCAAGATATTCCGTCTCAAAAATGTCGGACAAAAAACTAATGACACATTTTCTATAAAAATTAAAATACAAATATAGAGAGAATTTCTACATGCAAAACAAGCTTAATGTAAAGTAGAACCATGATAACATGTACAATTTTAAATAGTACTTAATAGTTACTGCAAAAAAGACTTAAAACTAATTTTTTTATGATATATTAAACAGGTACAAGTTGCAACTAAACACTACCTTATTAATTAGTTGTTAATTTTATAATAAATTTAATAAATAATAAAAATAATTATTGATATGTTAATAAGTTACGTGCCAATCCGTCTTATGCTACGTTAGAAACATCAACAAGCGGGTTATACGCGCAGAAGATATCGATAACTTTATCCTTGTAGACTGTCGTGCCATCAAAATCCACAATAAATAAAATATTCTTAACATTTCATCGAACGAGAAGTTTTCAGCGTAAGAAAACCTAAGCTTCAATCGATTATACAAATATACTAATTATGAGAAAAATCTACACATTCTGTTGCATTTTGACGAACAGCCCAACTTAACGATTCGATGTGGCGAGAAGATTATCAACGAAGAAGGGCTGTATTCAACCTCCTATCCAAGAGTTCAGGCTTTATTGAAAAAATAGGCTACCTTCCTTATAAATAAAAAATCATTCAAAAATTGACGCCAGCAGCTCAAGTGCGCACAACAGAAGTTCCTAAGAGGCAAAATTTTAGACACTGATCCTGTATTGATATATCTTCTAAAGGGAGGAAGACTATAAGTTTTGATTATTTTCATTAGCGGAAAAAATGTACTTGTTAGCTAATTTGACCAACCTTGTAGATCAAAATGAATAGCCGACTTAATCTGGGACCAATCTGGGACACCTTGTATATGGTTAGTACATAGCAATTAAAGAACAGGACTATTAGCTCACACATATACTATACTATAGTAGTGTGAGCTATGGTGATCCTAATTTTTTCGAGAAAAAAAAAAGTTGCTCCGATTTCAAAATTTTTTATATATCTTTGCGTTTCAGATGATTTTGAAACTTTTTTGTTGCGCCGTCTGTCTGTCTGTCTGTCTGTCTGTCTGTATGTCTGTCTGTGTGTCTGTATGTCTGTCTGTAACGGCCAACGCGCATAACTCAAAAACCGCTTGGCCGATTTTAATGAAATTTGGCACCTAGGCTGGGTCTTGGGTCGAGATGGTCCCATTTAAAAATGAACAAAATCCACCGAACACAAACCAAATAAAAGGGTGGGGGTAGATTTCAAAAATTAGAGTTTATGTGAAAATATGGCGTGTGTGATATTAAACGAAAGGTAATTGAGTCTGCAGTTAAACAAAATACATTTTAATTTATTTAAAAAAAAAGGGTGGGGGTATATTTTAAAAATTAGAGTTTAAGTGAAAATATGGCTTATGTGATATCAAACGAAAGGTAATTGAGTCCGGACTTTAACAAAATACATTTTAGTTATTGTTTTTTTTGTAAGGGTGGGGGTAGATTTCAAAAATTTGAGTTTAAGTCGAAACATGGCTTGTGGTATCAAACAAAAGGTAATTTAGTCTGGAGTTGAATAAAATAAATTTCAGTTTTTAGTTATATTAGCTCACACGTACACTATAACTATAGTACCTAGTGTGAGCTTAGGGGCCCATATATTGGCAGAGTATTAGCTCACACATATACTATACTATAGTAGTGTGAGCTATGGTGATCCTAATTTTTTCGAGAAAAAAAAAGTTGCTCCGATTTCAAAAATTTTTATATATCTTTGCGTTTCAGATGATTTTGAAACTTTTTTGTTGCGCCGTCTGTCTGTCTGTCTGTCTGTCTGTCTGTATGTCTGTCTGTGTGTCTGTATGTCTGTCTGTAACAACCAACGCGCATAACTCAAAAACCGCTTGGCCGATTTTAATGAAATTTGGCACCTAGGCTGGGTCTTGGGTCGAGATGGTCCCATTTAAAAATGAACAAAATCCACCGAACACAAACCAAATAAAAGGGTGGGGGTAGATTTCAAAAATTAGAGTTTATGTGAAAATATGGCGTGTGTGATATTAAACGAAAGGTAATTGAGTCTGCAGTTAAACAAAATACATTTTAATTTATTAAAAAAAAAAGGGTGGGGGTATATTTTAAAAATTAGAGTTTAAGTGAAAATATGGCTTGTGTGATATCAAACGAAAGGTAATTGAGTCCGGACTTTAACAAAATACATTTTAGTTAATGTTTTTTTTGTAAGGGTGGGGGTAGATTTCAAAAATTTGAGTTTAAGTCGAAACATGGCTTGTGGTATCAAACAAAAGGTAATTTAGTCTGGAGTTGAATAAAATATATTTCAGTTTTTAGTTATATTAGCTCACACGTACACTATAACTATAGTACCTAGTGTGAGCTTAGGGGCCCATATATTGGCAGAGTATTTTTTTACTGCTAATCTAAACCTAATCAGTTTCAATGATATTTGGCATATATGTTCCATGAGCCACCTGCGCTCGATATAGGCTATTATTATATAGAGCGATACCGTTTGTTTTAAGGCTAGTATTAAAATAAATCAGACAGCTGCAATTTTATGAGAAAAATAAATTATTAGTTTTTTGTATTGGGTCCCGAAAAGTGTGCCTTTTAGGCGCTTAAAGGTTTCTCTAAAGTATAAAAAGTAGGCAGTCAGATTGGTGCTAAAACGCAGAGATCGACCAATGTAAGCCGCCGTATTTAAGGTCACCAGATTACGAACTTTGTGATCTAGTGACCTTAGCCGTATTTAATAGAATATCGACTATAATACTCAAACTACGTTATTAGAAATCGTATTGTATGTTTTGTCTTTGGTTTCGTCTCTAGTCTGCTCTAAAGTCCCTGATGTATGTTGACATATATATTTGGAATATCCAAATATGTCAACATACAGAGACTCTAGTCTGCTCTAGAGAGGAAAATATGTTTATCAAAACATTTCGCTTTTGACTTTGACATTGGCATTGGCAAGGGTATAGGATGTCAAGTAGAAAAGAGTGTAAATTTTCGCTATTTTCGTAAGGAATAATATACGAGAGGTGTGAAGGATTATTAGGAGTTCCGAATACCAGCAGCGCGCGGCAACGCTGCATGGACTGTTCCTGAGAACTCGACCAATCAGAACTCTTTGTTTGGTCATCTGCTCAACGCCAGCTGTTTTGAATTTTCCAAGCGCATTTTGGGAAATTTTAAATTTTGCTTGGATGGAAAGTGTATATTTGAATATAAAAGTTCTAAAATTCACGAAAAATTGATGCAAATGCTTGATAAATTCAATTAGGTACTAGGTACAGGATTTAATTTTATTAAAAAATCTTTAATCTAATTTGTAGAAGGTTCGGTTATAAAAGATCAAATATAATAGCGATTTTGGCTTTTGCTCGAAAACTGCCACAGAAGACCACGGTTCGGTCCGCTTTGAAACGAGTCAATATGTTATGAAAACTGCCGTCCACAGTAAACAGACCGCAGGTCGGGGTCCGTGTACTGTGCTGCCGTCAAACTGAAAAACGAGCAGTGCTCTACAAAAGATTGGGCCCGCAGACCACAGAATACCAAGGAGTGGTACACCACGGTGGATAGAATAGAGCGGTGTTCGGATCTTATATATGTCGAATTTTCACATCACTGGTGGTCCAGCTGATTTTTGTAAACAAAAGTTAGATATGAATCCTACATCTTTGTTTACTTCCCAAGTCCTCGGTTCACCTTTGATACTAAACGATCAAATTCATTTTGACTTGTAGTTTAAGTTTTGTGCAATAAAAAATAAAGCGGGCTAAAAAAAATAACGACAATATGTCTAAAAAATTATATTTTATAAGGATGTACTAGAAAACAGCAGGAAAATTGCCTTAGTTTTCAAACCAATCAAAAAATATTAGTTATTCCGTTGTTCATATCATATCTAACTTTTGTTTACAAAAATCAGCTGGACCACCAGTGACGTGAAAAAATTCGACATATATATATATATATATATATATATATATATATATATATATATATATATATATGATCCGAACACCGGTCTATTCCAACGATTATATGTCTATAGTTCTTGGGTCTATTCTATCAACCGTGGGGGCACACTACACACACGGTCCGTAAATAAACCGGATGTCTGGTAACTCCCAGTCAATAAGAACTCGGCAGCCTATGACGCGGCAATATGCCTACTACACGATCAATAAAGAGAGACCTATACGTTATATTATGAGAGAAATAAAGATAGATGCCGTAAAAATACCAAAATTTATTAAAAAATTTATGATAAAAATTCCAACAGTTTTATAAATATCAGATTCAGGACACAATTATAATTACTTTTCCTAAGGTGATTCGACTCTCTTGTTCATATTAATTTAACTTTTTTCGCCGAACACTGCAATATTGATTTTTTTTGTGAAAAGGAGGTAATTAAAATGAGTTTTTTTTTTGAGAAATTTTATCAAAAAAATTAAAAGAAAGGAAATTGAAATGACTTTAAGTCAATGGCAGTAAGGGAACATTCATAAATTACATAACGCAAAGATTCAGGATTTTTTTCCCCCCTTTTTAACGCATTTCAAGAAAAAATATAATAAAAATACATTGACTGAGTTAGCAATGGTGGACACTCAACTTGGAACACCCTGTATAATGCTCAAGTAGGAGGGAAGAAATATTAGCGTTAGAGTTAATGTAATTTTATTATATAGATTTATAGAACTGTTGGAATTTGTATCATAAATTTTTAAATTATTAAATTTTTTAATAAATGTAGGTATTTTTACGGCATTTATCTTTATTTCTCTCATAATATAACGTATAGGTCTCTCTTTATTGATCGTGTAGCAGACATATTGCCTCGTCATAGGCTGCGGAGTTCTTTTTGACTGGGAGTTACCAGACAACCGGTTTATTTACGGACCATGCAGACAACCGGCTTATTTAAGTACCGTGCACTACACAAAATAATTCGCTATGATTGGCTTTCAGCACAGAACACTAAAAATAAAGCTTTCAGCACGTATCACAGGTGATCCGTGCTTTCAGTGGAGGAAGTGGTGATTCCAAAAATTGGCAACACACAAAAAATGCAGCTGATAAATAAAAACATTGTTCTTTGTTTACAACACGTGGTTGTACTTGTCCAATAAATATATTTTTTTAAATATTTTTTAGTTCTGTTCCCCTTGGTGCTCCCTGAACGTTATGGCGGAGCAATACAAGTAAATATAATTCTGCTGTCCCTAAGAAAAAATAATCTTATTTAACCTAATCTGTGGAAGAAACTGGCTTGTAGAAATTTTAGGATTTAGAAAAATGTTTAATTTTGAAATAAAAAGTTTAAAGAAATAAACATCATTTTTATTTCAAAACAAAGACAATAAAAAAGTATAATGCCTCATATAAAACTTAAAGCCCATATTTTTATTTGCTATAAAAAGCTTTAAAAATACAAAACAACTTATCTATACAGGATGTCCCATAACGAAGGGGCCATAGGCCAACAGGTGATAGAGGAGGTCATGTCTGACAAAAAAGTTCCTATAATGCATAGGTCAAAACTCTTTCTTTGTCGAGATACAGAGGATCAAAGTTGGCAATATTTTTAACTTGTTTTATAACTTTTTTAAAAAATGCAGTAAAAATATAAAATTGGGTAGAGTCATGTATTAGAATAAGAGCAATAAATTGTAATAAAATTTATTTTGAAAAAAATTAGTCAATTTTTTTTTTTAAACTATTTTTTTGGTATAAACTTTTATAAATGCCTTATTAAACTCAATGTTTTTTTTATATTTTTTGTTAATAAAAACTCTAGCAAGACATTAATAAAATATCAATGATATTTTTTAAAAGACTAAGCTAGCAAAAATTATTTTTTTTTTTTAATTATTTTTTATATGTTTTGGAGGTTATTTCGACAGCCTGTATCTCCTCAATTTGTAATTTTATCAAAAAAAAGAATACCACAATTTTGAATCACAATTAGCTGACTATTCAGCTGGCTGTGACAAATTTTCTCTTTTTTGTAAAACCCTTTTCCCCCCACTCCTCTAACTTTAAAAATCCTATATCTTAAAAACAGATGTGTGTTGACCACCATGTTATATGAACTTTTTTCATGGAAATAACCTCCTCTATCACTTGCTGTACTATGGCCCCTAAGTTATGGGATACTCTGTATATTTAAGTAATAAAGTCTTTAAAAGTTATCTACTGTTTTATTCCAGCTGTATATATGCAAAACTTAAAAGACAACCCCCATACTTGTGTGAATTAAGCCATTTTTGAATAAGCTTTATATCAGCAATTATTATAGATTTTTTATTTCCAAAAAATTTGTGTTCAAATCTAATTAATTAAGAACAAAAAAAATTTACACTATTTATACAACAATTGAATTGTATATTTCACTTGTATGTTTCTGGACAATAAAGTTATTCTGCATCTGAACCACTAGTTGCTTGTTCCAATACAGCACTAAATTGCCCCTTGACTTTATTTTAGACAATGAGGTAATATAAATAAGAAAGAGTGTGGGCCCCAGGTTAGATTAGATTAGATTAGATTAGATGATTCTTTATTTGCATGAAATTTTTACATATTTAATCAAATAGCGTCACAAATGTAGGGATAGAGCCCTTGGGTACTCCACAGTCTATTTTTTGTTTTTACCCATGTAAACATACTAATTGCAATCTGCCAGATGTATTTACTTTTAAATAAGTAAACTTAAGTAACTAGCAAAGGTATCTTGATTTATTTTCAGATCCCTTCATCCCATCAAATATTACCGAGATTATTTGCAGAGTGATGTCAGACCAGATGGAAGGTCTTTTGACAGTTATAGACCTATGATTATAAATGTAGGATCCCTTAATACAGCAGATGGTTCAGCTGTTGTGAAAATAGGAAACACCACTGTTGTTTGTGGGATAAAAGCAGTAAGTCTTATCTAATAGGCTTTAAAGCTAAATAAACAGAGCCTGACCGATCTAATACTACTACTACTACTATGTCGGTTTAGAATGTTTTTCTACGTGGTCCGACGCCTATTCTCCACCTCCTTCGATCCTGACAGTCATCTTTCGTCAGGTTTTTTTGACTCATTGATCTTTGGATTGACTGTTGCCATTCCAGTTTAGGATGCCCTCTTTTTCTGTGCCCCATTGGTTGCCATTCTAGGACCTGCTTTGGTAATCTTTCGGCGCTCATCCATTGTACATGGCCGTACCATATTAGTTGCCTTTTAGTGATGTCATCCATTATGGTTCCCTCAATTCCCATTCTTTCTTTTATGATCTCATTTCTTATATGATCTGTTCTGGATATTCTCATTGATCTTCTTATTGCATCCATTTCGACACTTTCCATTTTTGCTTTGTATTTTTCTGTTACGCGACCAGTCTCTATTCCATACAACAGCATGCTTTTAACCATTGTTTCATATATGTTAAATTTTACATTCTTTCTTATCTCTCTGCTAAATACTGTTAAGACAACCAATAACCTTTTTCGCTTTTACTATTCTTTTTTCCAGTTCTTTACAGTCTGTTCCTGTCTTATCAAATGTGACACCCAAGTATACATACTCATGCAATACATAAGTACTGTGTCTTGTCCATGTTCACTGTTAACCCCCACTTTTGGTATTCTTCTGTTAATTTTCTCATCATATACTCCATGTCTTCTTTATCACTAGCTACAATTACTTGGTCGTCAGCAAACTGTAGTGTGTATATGGTAAATCGGTCGTTAAGTTGTATTCCCAAGCCGTGTACTTTGCGTTTCCAGTTTTTTAGTTAGCGATATATATTTTAAAAAGAGTTGGAGAGATACAACATCCCTGTCTTACGCCTTTCGTTACCTGGATTTCTTTTGAAAGTCGATTTCCAATTTTAATTTTAGATTTTGACCCTTTGTAAAGTTGTTTTATCGCTTTTATCGCTTTTATAAATATATATATGATTGATATTAGTTTGTTCTAACACTGTCCATAATTTTTCTACTGGAATGGTATCATATGCTTTTTGTAGGTCCACAAAGGTAACATGAGTCTTTATATTTCTGGCACACTAAGACAAAAAACATTATCACTAAAAGATCTGCCTTTTAGTATATGACCATTGTTATTAGGAAAAAAGATAAAAGCTAATTCATAATGATGAGGTAGCATACTCTCTAAAAAATATAGTAAATGAAAATAAATGGATGTATGACGGATCTGACACCTTCCTAGCTAGCCTATTAGCACACTTCAAGTGAAGCCATGATATATCAGCCCTGAAAACAGTTTTGTGTAAATATCTCAGAAAAATTCAAAGTCTACTATATTCTGAAAACCGCATATTGATATGATGTTAAAAAGTTAGCATTTTAAAAAAATTTTAATTGTCAAAAAACTTTATACATTACATTAGTCATTAGTATTAATGGATTTTGACCAAAATCTGATCAGCTCCTTAGAATGTCGAACACTATTTTACCTGAAGATTTGATGAAAATCTGTTCAGCAGTTTAGGAGCTATCGTCTTACGGACAAAAATAATATACACACACACACAGACAGACATCACGACGATATTGTTAACATATAAAATACACCACAATAACACATTTTCGGCGTTATAGTCTATGGACAAATCGGCCTAACAGGGGGTTTCGTTATCAAGTGGTGCCAACTTTTTGCCTATAAGCCAAGTTTGTTAAGGACACTCCATAGATCAGGTTTTGACTTGTTGTCATTCTGGTAAATGCCTTTTTTTAAAGATATGACCCCAACCACTTTTTTTTGGACGATATTTTTTAAAACGATGTATCTTTCTTAAAAATAGTCGTAGAGGGTTGCAAAAAATGGCAAATGAATCAGTAAACACCCGCAATAAAATAACATTCTGTTATATTTTTCAAAATGTTGCTTGGTTTTTTTAGAAAAATAAAATGAATTTTTACTTTTTTTTTGTATAGCTAGTAAAGTTTAACCTACATTTTTAATAACACCAAAGCAAAATTTAAAAAAAAAGTTTAAATAAAAGTTTTAGAACGAACATTTGCCTTTAATTTGGTGTATACAAGTATTATATAGATGTATATTTTATATTTGTTTCAATAAAAAAACAAATTGTTGTCACCAAAACGACTACCATAAGAAGGTGTACGTACCGTACGCGGACTCCTATAAGGCGGCGCGCGGCTTTACGCAGCTGAGGCGTCTAGTAAAACAGGTGATTTCTATTATTATTGTTATCGTTGTTTGATGGCCATTATCAAACAACGTTGTTATTCTTATTTTTGAAATTGAATATTAATCGACGAAAGAGGTAGTTAAGTATGCAAAATATGAGGGCCGCAGTTTGACAATGGATCCTATCTGAGAATAGGTCACAGACTAACGATTTGGATATTGCCGGGCAAGTTTTTGGTCCAATTTTTTTTATCCCCCCTCCTTATATAGTCGTGTTCGAATTTCTAAAAATGTAACTAAGTTGACGCCCTAAAGACACAATGACAAAGAAATGGATGAAAAATGTGTAAAATCTAATTTAAAAATAAAATTATATTAGTTTTTTAAATTTTAGCTGCAAAATTCCCCAAGACCTCAGTCTTGAAATTTTTAGATTTTTTTCAAATTTTTTTAAAAACTAAGCTTAGGGAAAAATATGCACTAATTTTTATTATAGACCATAAAATTTCCTTTTCAACAATGTATAAGTCAGTGGGGTACGACTAGTGACAAACTCTCCAGCGGCGTCCGTTTATTGAGGTAGTGTAAATAAATTTAAAAAAAAATGTTTATTACAGGTTTTACCCGATTTTCTTAAAAACTGAGCTCTATATCAAAAAATATAATACATACATACTTTGTTATAGACAATAAAATTGCCTTTTAAATAATGTATAATAAGGCAATGGTTGTTTTATCTATAACAATTTAGGGGCGTCCGTAAATAAAATCAATTTTGAACAATCACTAAATTTATCAATTTATCACTAAGATTTATCCAATTTTCTCAAAATTAAGCTTTTTGGAAAAAAAATTATTTCGCCGGTTATTGTAGAAAATAAAATTTAATTTTTAACAATGTATTAGTCAGTGGGGTCAGGCTAATGACAAACTCTCCAGCGGCGTCCGTTTATTAAGAAAATATAAAAAAATTAAAGAAGGTTTTACCCGATTATCCTAAAAACCAAGCTCTTTATCAAAAACTGTGACCTATAGTCGATTGTCGACAATAAAATTTCCTTTTAAACGTGTATAATAATGTAAGATTTATCTTCACAGGCCTGTGCAACTTAAATCAATTTTTACAAATCACCAAACAAATTAATTCTGTTACAAGTTTTTCCAATTTTCTCAGAAAGTAAGCTCAATTGACAAAAATGTGTTTTATACTTTCTTGTAGGAAATAAAATGTTCTTTTTATCAATGTGTAAGTCAGTGGGGTTTAATTAATGACCAACCCTTCAGCGATGTCCGTATATGGGGGATTAAAAAATAAAATCATTTTTGTCACTTGTTTCACCCGATTTTTTTTTTCGACTTTACACACACTTTTTTAAAAAGTATTTTTTTTAATACATTTTAAATCAAGTAATTTAAGCTTTGTTGTATTAAAAGCGGATAAAAAATAAAAAAGATACAATTTGTTTTTAAAAATGCTTTTCCGCCATATTGAATTCGCCATATTTAAAAAAAGCGCGATTATCACAATGACAATAAGTCAAAACCTGATCTGCTAGGTATGTTAAACAAATTTAAGTTACTTTCAAAAAGTTCTGATGGTTTTTATTAAAAGCATAATTTTTAAATATACCCCAAAGACCCCTATTTTTTCCAGTTATTTGGAAATAACTTAAAAACTAATTAACGCATTGGAACATTTGAATCAGATTTGAATAAAGAATCAAAATAGCTATCTTTTTTATAGAAATTTTTTTTTTCTAGCTCCAATAGTTTTATAAATAAAATAAGAAAAATAAAAAATTTTACAATTTTTTTTGATTTTTTAAATTTTTTGACAAATACAATACGCACATTACAAAGCAAGTATTTTAAACTTTGTTCCTTGAAAATGGGATAAGAAATAAAAAAGTAAATTTTTTTTTAAAGATACGCCTTTCCGCCATTTTGAATCCGCCATATCTTTCAAACAACGCATTTACCAGAATGACAACAAGTCAAAACCTGATATATGGGATGCCCTTAACAAAGCTAGCTTATCGGCAGAAAGTTGGCACGACTTGCACACAAAACTTGATTTGTCCATAGACTATTATCTGAAAAAAAAATTGTCGTCGAAATTAATAACTTCTCTAGCCATTGGTACGCGGGCTAAGAAGGTAAAGAACTGCAAGAGACCAAACAGTTTCTAAATAACACAATACCTTTTTTTCTATTTTAGAATCCTAGCCCAATCGGCACGTTGGCTATTGGCGGAACAATTCCAAACAAGTTTTAATCTGTTAACCTCCGACCAACAATATATCCAAAGCCGTTTTCAAGCGAATAACTAGTAATTACCTCTGGTTATCCCTTGGTTGACATTAAAAATCAGCTGTTAAGGCCCTTAGCCTATTACCACAGAAACGCCGCTTGAATAGCTTTTTTTATAACCGGTTATTGTTTGTTGTTGCTCTTTGCGATTTTTTAAAGAAGTTTAGTTGGTTTTAGTTTAGATGAATAATAATCTTCTTGCCATTATTGAACTTAAGTTCTACTCGACGGACTCTGAAATACTGGCGTATTTGATTCGAAAAGGGCATAATTTGGAAAAAAAATAAGTATGATAAACTGTGGTTAGAGGACTACAATGATACTGGTTTTTTTTATGATATTTCGTGTATCAGTCCACATTGGGTAAATTCGAGTAAGCCAAGGGTTGATGAAAATAAAATTTTGGCAAGACAATATAGAGGAGGCCATCACTTTGTACAATTTTCCTTCATAATTGAGGCACACATGATAAATTTCAAAAATTCACAGAACATTTTTCCGAAAAAGAAACAAAACAAATGATTGTGAGGTTAGAAAACACAATAACCTTCCTCAAAAGTGTGGTAATTACCGGTAATAAACGATGACGTCCAAAGGGCTCATTTATGACGTCACTCTTCAAGGAGTGGTATTTACCAAGGCCGCTTGAACGGCAGTGGTAAATACTAGTAATTACTAGTTATTCGCTTGAAAACGATTCAAGACAAAAAGTTCATTTATAATCATAGGTCGGCAAACGTTTTGTTAGCGATATACTGAGAGTTGAAATTTCAGGTTTTTCTTTATAGCTTCTGCAGTTTTTGAGATATATACAGTAGCGGACAAAAGTTTGGAAACTTTTTCTAAAATTCTTTATCCTTACGTTAATTTCCTATTCTTTGTTATTAAAGATTGTTCTTTTTTGAAGTTTGCCTATAGTCTTAGGAATCTAAAACTGTAATTTGTCTTTGTTTTGGTACTACAGGCTAGCATTGAAATACCTATATATTATTTTATCACTAAATATGATACGACAAAAGTATGGAAACATATTTTTTTTATTGAAAAATTAAACAATAACTCTACAAAAAGATTTTAAGAATACTATCTCGCTAATATTTAATACCATAGCCTTTAGCCACTAGGGTCACTGCCTGACATCTATTGTTCATTGAACATACCAATTTGTTACAGACATCTGACGGGATATTTTGCCAAATATGTTCGATAGGGTTTAAGTCCGGGGATTGTGAAGGCCATGTAAGAACATTAACATTTTTCAGCTTAAACCAGTCTTTTATGAATTTTGAGGAATGCTTAGGATCATTATCCTGTTGAAAGGTCTATCGTAGAGGCATTTCTTCTTCAGCGAAAGGGAGCATGTGTTCACTAAATATATTCCTGTAAACTTTTCTGTCCAGTTCCAGAACTAGAAAAACAACCCCACACCATGATGTTGCCCCCACCATGCTTAACTGTTGGCAACTGATACTTTTTCGCATTGGACGTCTCACATAGCATGTACCATCAGATCCAAACAAGTTGAACTTGCTTTCATCACTCTATAAAATTGTATTCCATTGTTGTTCTGTCCAGTTTACATGAGCTTTGGCAAATTCAAGTCGGGCGGTGCGATTTTTTTTTGATATGAGGGGCTTTTTCACGGACGCCTACCAAAGAGACCAGCATCCACCAAGCGTCTTTGCACTGTTCTGACAGAAAGATTTTCAGCACCTTCTACTATTTGTTTGAAAATAAGTGTAACGATCTAACAGCCGATTGGTTTTTCTCGGTCTTCCGCGCATTGGGGCGCGTCGCAGTTGATCCATATTCTTGATATTTGCTGATAATTTTCGAAACCGTCCCTTTGTAGAGTTTTAATCTTTGAGAAATATCAACATTTCTGACACCACTTTTGAAAAGGTCAATAACTTTGTCTCTTAAATCTTTTGAAAGTTGTTTCACTTTAGCCATTTTCACAGATGCTAGTTATTTACCGCGCGCAATATCAATATGAAGCAGCGTGAAAAATAAATGAAATACAGATATGTTTCCACACTTTTGTCGTTTAAAAATATTCGGTACTAGACAAAAAAAATGTTTTTATGTAGAAAGAATTCGAATATTGATAAGATAAACATTGCATTAGTACGTGCGTACATTGCAATAGTATTCGTTCCTCCAAAAATTTTATTTACGTATGAAAAAGAATTGATAATAATGTAAATATATGTTTCCAAACTTTTGTCCGTTACTCTTTAGAACCTAGATTAAGGTAAATACCCATTGTCGTTGGGCATGCCAATTGAATATAAGAAGCCACAGAAATATATTAATCCCCAAAATTTTTTTTATGCGATTAGCGTCGCTGGTAGATTCTAAAATATAAAAACAAATGAGTTTTCTGTTTTATATGGGCATTTTTTGGTCATCTGTACTTTTTTTGGATCTTTGAGCGTAAGCAAAGAAATAACTATTTGGAATGGGCTAGTTGGCAATTTTTTAAGGTTTATTTATTTTTTATTTATTTATTCTTCAATGTATCTACAGCATTACGCCAATTACAGATACAAGTACTAAAATACAAAAAAGAGTAGGTACATATAGAACACATTAATCACACTCATTGTTTGGTTCGGAGTCTGCAGCACTGAACCATAGCGAAGTAACCTTCATGTTCTATTGGGGCAGTAGCCATCTGGCAACCGCACACGAGATCCAACACTTATCACTAATCCTCACAAAGTTTTTTATCTAATATCTTCTTAAATGCCTTTAATCTGATATTATCAATGTCAATATTTGAGGCATTCTAATTAAGCAGGTTGCCTAAACTATATATAGGAGAACTCTTAAATAGGTTAGTCCTTGGATAAGCTAAATAAAAAACACTTTTACTTCTAGAATTCAATCTGTTAACGAAAAAAGGGAGCTGATTCAATATTTCCGGACAATCAATATCATTTTTCAGAATTTTAAACATTGTACAGAGGCATATTTTAACACGACGCTTATCCAAGGACAGTCTATTAAACACATGAAGCAAAAAGGCATCTTTACAGCCATGTAGGGGGTAAATACCAAACTTTCTATAAAACATACATTTTAAAAATCTTCGTTGTACTCATTCAATAGCACTTATCCAAATTTGATACTGTGGAGACCATATTACAGTACCATATTCTATTATTGGCAAAACTAAACTATCAAAAAGTTTGAGACTAGCATCAGTACTAAATGACTTTGTATTCCGAACTATAAGTCCAGAAACTTTTTGAGCGCTCTTTATTTTTAATAATACATGTTCTGAGAATGACATATTGTCATCAAATATGACCCCCAAATCCTTCTGACAGTTCACACGCTTAATATCTATACTATCTAGTGAATATTTAAAATCAATAGTATTTTTATTATGGGTAAAAGATCTACAAGAACATTTATCCAAATTTAAGTTAAAGCTATTATCACTTGACCAATCTGCAACCTTATGAAACTTATTTTAAAGTACTTTACAATCATCCAAACAGACAATTCTAAAAAATAATTTATAAACATCAGCAAATGCCAATGATTGCACATTTTTTGTTCTTGTTAGAATTTTGTTAAATGCAACTATAAAAAGCAATGGCCCAAGGTTTGAACCTTGAGGAACTCCTGATGAACTTGCATAAATCTCAGATATGCAGCCTTTAATTTCGACATATTGATATCTTTTGCCTTTGTTGCTGCCCAGATATGATATCGTTAATTTAATTAAAAATGGCGAGACATCCATATTTCTAAGACCATCTATTATGATACTGTGCCTAATTTTGTCAAAACCTTTTTCTAGGTCAGTAAAAATAACATCAACTTGTGCCTTTTCATTTATCGCTTCATGAATATATTGCACAAAGTTAGCCAGATTGGTCAAAGTAGATTTTTTTGGTAGAAACCCATGTTGATATGGAGAAATTTTTGCCGATACTTCATCGTATAGCATTTTATATACAATTTCAAAAATTTTTGAGACAGCAATTTTTAATATTTTCTCTTGTTCCGCTCTCATGTATGGGAATCACTTTACTAAGTTTTCATTTGTTTGGGAAAACAGTAGTCCTAATAATTAAATTAAAAAGAAATTTAAGTGGTAAAATTAGATACTCACCACAGCCCTTTAAAACATACGAGGGGATTCCATCAGGTCCAATTGCTTTGTTGGGTTTAATTTTACGGATAGCTTTGTTAATATCGTCCTCTGTTATTAATTTATTACAGAAGTTGTTTTTCAAATATGTATTTTCAGAAATACTTAAGTCATCATTTATAAAAACGGATTTAAAATAAGTTGCAAAGCCATTGACAATGGATTCCGTACCATTAAATATTACATTGTTTAGAGACATTTCCTCTAAAAAATCTGGGCTATCCCTTAAGTTTTTTACATAGGATCAGAAAAATTTTGGGTTAATTTTAAAACTATTTTGTACGTCCATAAGGTACTGTGTGTGAGTCTCAGTTATTTTATTCTTGATGAACTTCCTTAAGTTCACATATTTAGACTTCCAGTATTGGGATTTTAGTTTACGAGATTTTACTAAATATTCGTGTTTTTGCTTTAAAAGTTTGATTATTTCACGAGTATACCAGACCGGATATTTTTTACTTTGTTGCCAAGATTTAGGAACACATTGGTCAAACATATCATAGACAATATTATAAAACGCATCAAGTGTCATATTAACATCCGTAAAATTCGTTAGTTCATCCCAGTTCTGAAATTTAAAAAGATTATACATTCGAACATAATTTGCTTTTTTGAAATTAAATTTATGGGTTGGTACTAATTTACTTAAGGCTTAAACATGGATGGTGCTTATCAACTGACAGTAAAGGCTCCGCAGCACATTCAACCAATAAATCACTGAAATACGTCAAAACCAAATCCAATATGACATTATTATGATGATGAGTGTTTAGTATCAAGTGGTGTAAAAATGAAACACTTTTTAAAACTTTTTTATTTTTAAGATTTTAGACTCCTCTGTAGGAATCGATTTTTTTTAAAGGATATAAGCGATAATCAGCCAAATATTGCAAACGTAAAAACATAAAATATGATATAATATGAGAAAGAAAATTAGAACTGTGTCTCGTATTTTACCTTGAAATAGTTCGAAAATTAGACAGGTCAGGCGAAATATGAGACAGACAGATAAAATTCACGTATAAACTGTCGGATCGCTGTCTAAACCAAAAATAAGACATTCAGGTTAAAATTGAGACATAAGTTTTTGGCTTTTTTTTTTACTTAAATGCAACAAATAAGTGCAAAAATATTTATTTATACGAAGATACGCGCTAAACCGATCTACGAACTCACACGACAAAAGTTTCGGTACCGTTTTTAAAAGTTTTGTACTACAAATAAAGCTATGGATTTTGTTATTTTGATTACGAGCCTATTTTTTATGAAAAAATAAAATAAATTGTAGGTATGAAGTCCTTACAACTGCTGCTATCGTTTATAACAGAAAATCTGTCGGAATTCAATTATATTAGTATTTTAGCTCACACATATACTATACTATAGTAGTGTGAGCTATGGTGATCCTAATTTTTTCGAAAAAAAAAAGTTGCTCCGATTTCAAAATTTTTTATATATCTTTGCGTTTCAGATGATTTTGAAACTTTTTTGTTGCGCCGTCTGTCTGTCTGTATGTCTGTCTGTCTGTCTGTATGTCTGTCTGTAACGACCAACGCGCATAACTCAAAAACCGCTTAGCCGATTTTAATGAAATTTGGTACCTAGGCTGGGTCTTGGGTCGAGATGGTCCCATTTAAAAATGAACAAAATCCACTGAACACAAACCAAATGAAAGGGTGGGAATAGATTTCAAAAATTAGAGTTTATGTGAAAATATGGCGTGTGTGATATCAAACGAAAGGTAATTGAGTCTGGAGTTAAACAAAATACATTTTAATTTATTTAAAAAAAAGGGTGGGGGTATATTTCAAAAATTAGAGTTTAAGTGAAAATATGGGTGTGTGATAACAAACGAAAGGTAATTAAGTCCGGAGTTCAACAAAATACATTTTAGTTTTTGTTTTTTTTAAGGGTGGGGGTGAATTTCAAAAATTTGAGTTTAAGTCAAAACATGGCTTGTGTGGTATCAAACAAAAGATAATTTAGTATAGAGTTGAATAATAGTAGTTTACCTAACTAGTGCGGAAAGTGCCTCTTTTCCGCACGCGATTGCAGATGGCCAAACGACGCGATAGCGGAGTTTGGCCAGCAATCAAGTGCGGAAAAGACACTTTACGCACGAGTTAGGTACACTATTTTTTCTATAAGCGTGAGACAAAACTAAAAATTAATCAGAAAATTATTTATATTCAAAACGTTTTAATTAAATCAATTATTATTATTCACATTCTAGCGGCTTCTAGAACTGACTGGGGTAGATCTTCGTCCGAAGAATCCATTGAAAATCTGATTTTTTGGTTTGAAAAATTCAAAAGACGCTTGTATCTGCAAATGTGGCTTTGTTTTGACAGTTTGTTTGTACTTTGTTGCTATGGTGATTTAAGATGCCAAATCTAAAACCACTAGTGTTCATTGTTGTTTGACATTGACAATGACGATATTTATACCGGGGAGGTTTAAAACTTATAATTTGAACCTATTTTACTGAAAACTTTATTTTATCGAAAATATTGAAAATATAGCAGAATTTTAGTCAATTTGAATATTTTTAGGATATTTCGTGTGCTAGGAAAGATACAAATGTATTTTGAACGGTCTAAATGTTATAGAACACCTCAAAATCGTAACAAATTTACTTTTCCGCACTAGTGCGGAAAAAATATTTTTCCGCACTAGTGCGGAAAAGTGGCACTTTCCACACTAAAATGCGTGCGGAAAAGTGGACTTTTCCGCACGCTTATAGAAAAAATATATTTCAGTATTTAGTTATATATTAGCTCACACGTACACTATAACTATAGTACCTAGTGTGAGCTTAGGGGCCCATATATTGGCAGAGTATTTTGTATAGGTGTCTCATTTTTCAACAGGATTTTGGGTGTCTCACTTTTACACCTATCCTATGTGGCAGATTACAAAAATTATCTATCTTTTATGTAGCAGATTACAAAAAATATATATGTTATGCTGGTGGATAAATAATCCTCTTTCATAAAAGTAGTAATTTTTGCAGGAAATTTGCAGACCAAAACCAGATAGTCCCAATCAAGGATTTTTAGTGCCCAATGTTGAGTTACCCCCTTTATGTTCATCAAAATTTAAGCCTGGACCCCCCTCTGATGAAGCACAGGTATGTGTAGTTTTATGATACAGTTGAGAAACAGGGAAAAACACTCACGTAATCAGCAGTGAGTTAGGTGCATAACATTAATTATTAAGAAAAATAAAAGAGTACAATCTGAAAAACTAATAAAACATATGTCAACTGCTTGACCATAGATAAAGGATTTTTGCTTCGGTTCAGTCAGTTGCTGCTTGACTAATCAACATTCTTTCAACTCGTGGAAGAACCTAGTCAGAATTAGAGACCAAAGTTATTTTGTTTTCAATCATAACAAAAATATTTCACGTAAAAAAAACCAAGTACGCGGAAATGGTATTCCGTAAAAAGAATTAAGATGAAAGTAAAGCCAAGTTCTCTAATACAAATTTCAAAATGAAAGGTTCTTACTAGTTAGGAAATGTTTTTTTTTAACTTTGCTATTACAGCCAAACTTCTTTATGTTCAGTTTAGCACTGTGCCTAAGAGTCATTTGCAGCCGTAATAGCCAAGTTTAGAAAAACATTTCCAAACTAGTAAGAACCTTTCATTTTGAAATTTTTATTAGAGAACTTGGCTTTAGTTTCATCTCAGTTGTTTTTACGGAATACCATTTTCACGTCCTTGACTTTTTTTTACATGTTTTTGTTTTTTTTTCACTCCTTTTTTAGAAGATTTGGATAATATTTAAGTTTTAACGCAATAAAATATGCGAAATATTGTTCAAAACTTTTGCAATGCCTTATTAAAAATTTTGAGGTTTTTTATTTTTTTCGTATGGTTTTATCATAGTTCCTATCAGCGTTTCGAAGCTCAGCTCTCTAACGTCCCTGGAAGTGGAAAATGTTACTTTTACATAACTTTACATTTATGGGGGATGGGAGTAAATTAAAATTTTGGTGTTTTTAAATTTTTTTCTATAGTTTTAGCATAGTTCCTTCGGTCTTCCAAAGCTTAGTTCTCTAGCGTTTCTGGAAATGGGCAATGTTACTTTTACATAACTTTAAATTTATAGGGGAGGGAAGTTAATTAAAATATTGGGTTTTTTGAATTTTTTTCTATAGTTTTATCATAGAGGGTTTTTATTATATTTCCTATCAGTCTGCCAAAGCTCAGCTCTCTAGCGCTTCTTAGTAAGAGGTTTATTTTGAGGTTTTTTATTTTTTTCGTATGGTTTTATCATAGTTCCTATCAGCATTTCGAAGCTCAGCTCTCTAACGTCCCTGGAAGTGGAAAATGTTACTTTTACATAACTTTACATTTATGGGGGATGGGAGTAAATTAAAATTTTGGTGTTTTTAAATTTTTTTCTATAGTTTTAGCATAGTTCCTTCGGTCTTCCAAAGCTTAGTTCTCTAGCGTTTCTGGAAATGGGCAATGTTACTTTTACATAACTTTAAATTTATAGGGGAGGGAAGTTAATTAAAATATTGGGTTTTTTGAATTTTTTTCTATAGTTTTATCATAGAGGGTTTTTATTATATTTCCTATCAGTCTGCCAAAGCTCAGCTCTCTAGCGCTTCTTAGTAAGAGGTTTATTTTGAGGTTTTTTATTTTTTTCGTATGGTTTTATCATAGTTCCTATCAGCATTTCGAAGCTCAGCTCTCTAACGTCCCTGGAAGTGGAAAATGTTACTTTTACATAACTTTACATGTATGGGGGATGGGAGTAAATTAAAATTTTGGTGTTTTTAAATTTTTTTCTATAGTTTTAGCATAGTTCCTTCGGTCTTCCAAAGCTTAGTTCTCTAGCGTTTCTGGAAATGGGCAATGTTACTTTTACATAACTTTAAATTTATAGGGGAGGGAAGTTAATTAAAATATTGGAGTTTTTTAATTTTTTTCTATAGTTTTATCATAGAGGGTTTTTATTATATTTCCTATCAGTCTGCCAAAGCTCAGCTCTCTAGCGCTTCTTAAGTAAGTAAGAGGGGAGTAAATTAAATTTTCCAAGGGTTTGGTCATAATTTCTATGAGTCTACCAAATTTCAGCTATGTAGCATGTCTGGAAGTACTATGATCTATACATGAGTGAGTGGCAATTTCGACGTTTTTTGAAATTTCGTAACTACTTTACTACTTTATGGAAGGCCATGAAACTTGGTGGGGTTGTTAACTCTATGAAGACCTGCTGCTCAATTTGAGTTTCGTAGCTCATTCCGAAGTAGAGTTTTAGATAGGTCAAATATGGGCTGAAATGTTTCAAGAAAAGATGGTACAGCAGTTTACGCCGCGAACTTGGCCGGACACCGCCGTGCTCACAGATATACAGACAGGATCATTCTACTAGGTACATAGAAAGTTAATCTCGCAATTTTCTTCCTCCTCAAACAGCTATCTGCTAGTGCTTTGTCGTCGAGCGCTTTGCTTCTTAGTCTGCCTTCATTTATGCGTGTTGGGTGTACGCCTATTTGCAAAAATTAATTTAAAAACACGAAAATTAATTAATTATTTTATATGTACCTATATTTGAGGATGTATATAAGTGGCACCGCGTCATAGCTATGCTAAACCAAGTTTTGCGGCAAAATCTATGTAAAGAAGCCTCAAAAAATTGTGTGCCGCTCTATATTCCTATAATAAAACACCGAGGCCTTTTAAAGGAGATAAAAAGTACTTACCTAATAAATAAAGATCCGAAACATAAAAGAGAATCCAAAATTATATTAAAATGTGCGCAAATATTGATTTAGTTGCAAAAACGGTAATTTGTTATGTAAAAAGTCGGTCCCAATTTGTTTGACATTAATACAGTCAAAACAACAACGAATAGAAAACGTCATAGCCCGGCTAAATCAATATGTTCGTAACAACCAGACAAGAGTATATATGTTCCTTTCTAATAAAATCGTTTAGAAGAAGACATAATTAAAAAGCAAGTAAAATAGTAAGCTAATGACTAATTAGTGCAGTGCCTCGTTTTGGGAATCAATACCAATAAAAAAATGACAGGAAGTGCGGGTCACTGTATGTACCCCTCTAATCTCTTCTCGCCCATCACGGTTTTGATGACGCGATGCCACTTTAATACAATATCAAGTATAGTAGAATGAGCCTGTCTGTATACTAACCAATGAGTTCCACAATGGATGTGACTACTCATTTGAGTGTGGATGTTAATAATGGTATCTGCTAACTCATTTTCAAAAAATGTTTTAACACACCGCAAGAAAAACGTTTTTTCGAGAGACTTGGCATCAAATAAAAGTGGGTAGACAACTTAAACCAAAATGAATTTTTCATAACTAAAAAAGTTGTAGACCCTTTCCTAAAATGCATATTTTTGAATTTTTAGTTAGTCTACTTTGTGTGTCGCAAAGGGAGTCACTTTTTCTTCGTATCCCCTGAAAGTACTTTAAACCCGAAAAGTGCCTAATGTGTATCACCCTGTAACAAATAAATATTGTGCTTTAGGTGATAACCCAAATAATAGCAGACATAGTCGAAAACTCAAAAATCATTCATTTGGAGGATCTATGTATATACCCGGACAAAATAGCATGGTGCCTGTATGTCGATATGATTTGCTTGGACTATGATGGCGCTCTGGTCGATGCTTGCCTTTTGGCACTTGTAGGAAGTTTAAATTCTTGTAAGTGTGAACACTTTTTTATTTTAAGCAAGTTTTCGTGGCTAATCGGATAAAAATAAGTATTTTGTTTCTCTCATATTTTTCCGTGAGTAGCTCGAAAGCTTAACCTTATGGGGGTCCAAGGTCTAATGGACGCCTAATAAGTGTTGACAGTTAACTGTTTTGTCCTTATGGGACTTCTCAGAACACTGCTTGGTCAATGTGACACCCTTGCGAAGTTAATTAGACGGTTTTGTCTCTAATCCTATGTCTAGTGAGATACGAGATAAACTAGAACAAGAGCAGGCGAGAATAAACTGCTATATATATCGATCAATGAAAAAATCTCTTGCAAAGAAAAAGAAACCATCCGTGACCTACGACAGCTCTTCTGTGTTTCAGGCCAGAGCAACGCTGATTAGCGTTTTTACCCAATATGAGACGCGAGCGTCGATTAGCGGAATTTTTATGCCAAATAATACTAATAAACGTGAATTTTAGTACCCGTGGTTTCTTTTTCTTTGCAATCGATCTTTTCATTGATCGATATATACAGTGCTCGACATCGAACGTTTAGACTTTATGAAAAGCGTATAAAAAAGGATGAACTTATGGGAAACAAGAAGTCAGTGAGGGACCAAAGACGCGCATATTTAGGAGCGTTTGCCGTTGTGACTCAAAATTCATTAATAGTTTTTTATTACTAAACAGGAGCAAGCACAGTAAGATTTCCACTTTTAAAAGAGGAAGAAATAGAAATTATTATTTATTTCGTTATTTTAGCTTTAATCAGGAAACATTAAATCGAGAAAAATTCAATTTTTTAATAATTTTTTCTTAAGACAATCACCTTGCTCTTTTAATAAAGTCCCCTTTTATTAGTGAACCGAACCGATACTGCGTTTAATGATAGAAGCAACACACTTGGTATGAATAGGCATAAGACTCGCCCGAACATTTTACGAAAGGTAACCAACCCCCCACCCCTTAAACGTGTTTTTTGATAGATTTTTGCTAATAACTCGAAAACAATCAATTTTGTCAAAAATCTTCTGAAGATTATTTTCCAAGCGGATACAATTTGCTTTCCAACCATGTACCTTAGTATCTTCTGAGGGCAGTGGTGCACATTCCATTAGCGTACGAAAAAACATTTTTTAAATATTTTTTTTCTCTTTTTTTTGTGGTATTTTTTTATCCGTAACACTTTCTTTTTCAAAAAAATATTTTTGTTTAAAACCCCATTGTATACAGTTAAATACTTATTAAGGTAGGCATGTTTTTTTAAATAGCCGCCTTGAAATAAAAATAAATGTGTTTGTAGAAATCCTTAAATCAAACAAAAATTTTAATCATTCATTTTTGTAACTGAGTAATTAAAAATAGAGAGTAAAAAATTATTTTTGGTTAGTATTAACTTAAAACTGACTTTTTCTAGTTAACCTTTTTCAAAGTGGGGATCCCTCCTCTCACCCCCTCAAAAGTGCTCTCTTACAGTATTTTTCCAATTATTTGCAAACTTGGAAAAAAACAACTAAGTAACAACTATTAAGGCTGATGAAAAGTCCTCTCTAACGATGTATAACACGCCCCCCTTACATCAGTGGCGCACCTTTTATAGGCATTTAAATAAATTAAAGGTGTGGAAAAAACTTTTTAAATTTTCTTAAATTTTACTGTCCCACATATCTGGTTTTAAAACTTATTTTTGAAACTGAAGAAATTTCCTTTCCAACGATCTATATCACTCTCCCCTTAAGGCAGCGGTAGATCTAGCATAGTCGCACCAAAAATGGTCAAATTTGGTATACACTTGAATCTTCATTTAAGACAATTTTTTTGGAACAGTATTAATACACACACTACGTTCAATGAGAGAAGCAACACAATTGGTATGGATATACAGTATACTCACCCAAATAATATAATGAAGGGGATCCACCCGCCTACTCTTGGCGGGGGGGTGGTCCCCCCGTAAATATTTTTTTCACATTTTTTCTAATAAACCGAAAATTCTCAAAAAAACATTTAGGGTAGGGATAGCCCCCCCCACCAAGGGTGGGCGGATGGTTCCCCGTCGTTATATTTTCGGGGGAGTATACTGTATATTTATACCAAGTGTGTTGCTTCTCTCATTCAACGCAGTGTCTGTATTAAAACTGGTCCAACATGGTTGTCTTAAATGAAGATTCAAGTATATACCAAATTTGACCATTTTTGGTGCGTCTATGCCAGATCTACCGCTTAAAGAATTTCTCCAGCTTTAAAAATAAGATTTAAAACCAGACATGTGGGACAGTAAAATTTAAGAAAACTAAAAAAAAACTCGTTTTTTCCACACCTCTCATTTATTTAAATGCCTATAAAACGTGCGCCACTGATGTAAGGGGGGCGTGTTATACATCGTTAGAGAGGACTTTTCATCTGCCTCAATAATTGTTACATAGTTATTTTTGCCAAGTTAAAAGTTTGCAAATAATACCACATAATAATAATACCACAAAAAATAGATAAAAATTTTTTTAAAAAATTTTTCGTACGCTAATGGAATATGCACCACTGCCGTTAAAGGGTACTAAGGTACATCGTTGAAAAGGACATTGTATCTGCTTGAAAAATGATGATTTTTATAATATTTTTGAAAAAGTTGACTGTTTTTGAGTTATCAGCAAAAAACTATCAAAAAGCACGTTTAAGGGGGGGGGACCACTCCCTGCTAGGGAGGGGCTGTTTTCCTTTCGTAAAATGTTCGGGCGAGTCTTATGTCTATCCATGCCAAGTGTGTTGCTTGTATCATTCAACGCAGCACATGGCTGTAATCTCGGATGTAGGGCCTGAACTAAAAGCAGAATTACGGATTCGCAGTATTGATAATCGCGAAAAGAAAACCATTTTCTTGAATTGCTAACTTGACAACAGCGCTAAACTACTTATCTCTCTTAGTGCCATTTATTTAAATAGCGATCTTACTTCAATTCACATATTTTCAATGGCCAAACGATCGTTGACGAACCCTGTATATAGTGGAGCGGCGTAGGGCATAAAAAAGGGGTTCGCCTGCACCAAGGTGATGATGGTTGCCAAGCTATATTTTTTGAAACTTGGATGTCTCCTGACTACGAAAATATATCTTGGCCTCCCTCCCTCTCGGTCATGCCCCCTCCACCCCCTTTCATCCCCTTAAAATGGATTCTTCTTCAGCAGTGATAGAACAAAAATTTTTTCACTGTTGTTTGTGTAGTAATCTGTAGATTATATGATGTATTAACACTCTATTGCATATCTCGAAAACTAAGCATTTCGACTGCACTTAAATGATGACATTTGACGGTCTACTAATAGCAGTTTATACTCGCCTGCTCTTGTTCTAGTTTCTCTCGTATCTCGGTAGATGGCGCTTCTTGCGAGGGTTTTCTCACTATAGACATAGGTACAGACAAATCCGTCCAAATTCGCAAGGGTGTCACATTGACCAAAAAGTGTTCTGAGGAGTTTCATAAGGACGAAACAATTAAATGTCAATACTTATTAGGTGTCCATTAGATCTTGGACCCCCGTGAGTTTAAGCTTTCGAGCTACCCACGGAAAAATATGAGAGAAACAAAAACTTCTTTTTACCCGATTAGCCACGAAAACTTGTTTGATTTTAAATTTACGGGTACTAAAATTCTCGTTTGTTAGTATTATTTGACTTTTTTCTTTGATTTATCCTGTAGCACCCACACATACTCTCCAGCTTGTTTTTGAGACATTGGCGGAAAACTATTGTAATATGTTCTACTATTTCATCCTACTACAATAAAACTATAAAAGCTAGATGTAAATATAGAATAGAATTTTTTATATTAGTTTTTATTTATAAAAATCTCCCGGGTAGTCAAAAAATAAAAAAAAGTTTTTGTAAATATATGACATTTTGAAATAGGCATCTAAAAAATATTTGCATAAAAAAATCAAATTCTAATATTTTTTATAAACAGCTCTTTTGGTACAGCCTGTAGGAAAACAACTGGTTTTGTTTTGTTTTTCGAGCTTTTGTTTTTCGATATTTTGTCGTTCGACCTTTTGTATTTCGCAATTATGTTGTTCGAGCTTTTGTTATTCGGGATTTTGTCTTTCGATTTCACCACCACGCACATATTATATATTTTTAAAATCGACGAAAAGACGAATCCAGAAATATGTTAAAATGCAGCAGAACTAAATTTATATCTCAAAAATTTGACAATGGGTATAACATATGTCGTTACAAAAATTGCCAGTTACTTATTCCTTATTATCACTTTTTTCATCTCATAAATGACGAGTTAAAAGAAGTAACTGTAAAGAATAAGTAACCAGCATTTTTTTTTCTATGGCTTAAAACATGCGTTTGAAAGTAAATGGCAACGATGTCTCCAAAATCGCATGCTTGGTGCGCCCGCGCACTCTGTTCAATCACTTTCAAAAATTTTCTCAGAGAAATAATTAAAATGTCAAATAATTTACAGGATGCTGCCTGTAAAAAAATCCAATTTTTTAGTTTGAGCTTTATACCCAACCTTGTACAAATAAAATAATTACTGCATAGTAGACAATATAGAACCTTACAGCTCAACCCTACAAATTTTTTATTAAACTTTATTTGATTTGTAGCTTAAGAAATAATTATCAGCGATCCTCTATAACCAATCACCATTTACAGTCAAGGACTTTTTAAATTGCCGGTGTACTTATTTATGTATTATGTATTTAAAAAACTAAAAAAAAATAATTTTCTAAATATGTATGTATACAGACAGAGGTAATGTTTACAATTTTTTTGTTTTGGTTTAAACTAATTTTCCGACTTTCAATTAGGAATATTTTTTATTTTCGAGGGCGGCAATTTAAAAAGTCCCCGACTGTACATAAAAAACAACATGTATTTTTTTAGTTAAGTTACCAGCCATAGAATATGACCCAGTATTAGATAAGCAGCAAGTAAATGTGGAGGAGAAAAAACCTTTAAAACTTCATTGCACTCCCGTGGCTACAAGTTTTTCAATATTCGATGAGTAAGTGATTTACAAAATGGATCTTATTTCAACCTGTAAATAATCTCCCATCCTTACTAAAGATTACCAAGCGATTTATTAACGGATAACCAATTTTAACTAAAGAATATTAGCGATCGCGGTTTAAACCAAAGTAGGAGAAATTTTGCTGTCCAACCCAAATAACTTAGAGCATAAATACTGGTTCAAAATCATAGCTTGCTCGGCGTGGCAATGTCATATTTGAATTCTCAGACGCAAATTTTCAAATGCACATACCTGTTTTGGCTACTGAGTAGATGGACGCCATATTTGTTGTTTATTTACATTTTGCGGTGTTTTGCGTTTGTCGCTTGAAATTCTGTTTTTTTTTTCTGTGAAAAATAGGAAATAATTTACGTAAAACATGTGCGGTTTGTGGAAAAATGTCTGGGAGAGGTAAGGGAGTGCTCACAATTTTATCTCAGTTTTTGTTTAGGTTTTCTTGTTTAGCTCATTAGCTAGAATGTGAAGTAAATGTCAGTAAAAAAACATAAGATTCTTCTATTAGAAGAATTTTTTGCAGTTTGTTATTTTGGTAAGTTAAAGTTTTCATTTTAATATTTTGGGTCTTATTTATTTTATAGGTCATAAGAAAAGTCTTGTAACAATTTGTAAATTGCAACAGAGGTTTATTTTGTACCCATTAAAGTTTGTAACGTTCCCAAGTAACATTTCTTTATTTATAGCAGAAGCTAAAAGGTTGCCAGCGCCTTTCCTTAAAACCATTAGTTTCAATGTTTGGGACTCCCCAATTGGTGGTGGCAACCTATGTATTAAACTCACTATAAAACCATAAGAAATAAACTCCAGCTTCGCCCTCTAGCGGTTCCACCAGTATAGAACTTTTTAGAGCCTGAAGCTATTATGCCAGGTTCTAAAAGCATTTCAGAAACGTCCTCTATCCTATTATAAAACTAGATTTGGTAATTTGGTATCCTGGCGATTCTGTTGAATACCATAATACCTTTAAAGTAAAGAAGTTTTCCTATAAAAGCTATGGCGATATTTTAGATTCACAATATATATATAAAATAATTTAGGTCACAAAATTGCCAAAAATGTCAGAAAATTATTTTATCACATAAAAATATACCGAGTTTGTCGTTTTGTTGATGATCAAATTGCCTGCCAGATTTATTTTTCTGATAAAATCGTATCTGAAAAGCTCTCAAAACAAGCGCGCCAGCTCAAGAATGCTTTTTAATAGTTTTTTGATAACAAAATAACAAATATTTACAATTAAAAAAAAACATTTACACTATTCACCATTAAAAAAGTCTGTTTGGTTTACATACATCAAAATTAAAGTAAAATTATTGTTAAAAAACACTGCTAAAACGACTAGATAAATATTTTCTCTTTACAATATTTTTTAAATAAATTTATATACGCCATTATGGTTTTATAGTGGTCACTTGGTTTTATTTGTTACTGTATAGCATCAAGGATTTTTGAGTGCCCTTATGAAACCAACAAAAAAGAACAAAGTAAACATAGTCAACATAACCTCACTTAAATTTTTTGTATTTGTTTTTAAAGTGTTTAAAAACGTATAATTCAACACTTAAATGTTTTTTATCGTGCAATATCGACACAATCGAGAAGGCCAGTGCAATAATATTCGTTGTGCCTGCAGGTTGGAGGGCAACCTCTTATATTGGCCATCTAAACAGGCCTTATCTAGGCCTGGGTGTCCTACCCAGGAGGACGGAAACGCAACAATTATTAATTATTGGGCTTTAATTAATCAATCTTGCACTAGGTAGGTACCAATCTGTACCTAGGTATATCTATTATTTTTACAAGAAATACCTAAATAAATAACATGAAAGTATTTACTTACTTCTGTTAGAACCCTACAAGGTTTTATACGGCCGCCTATTTAAATAATATGTAATATAAAGCTATGGGTAACTATAAATACAAAAGAATTAAGATTACCTTTAAGCCTTCCTATAAAACCTTTTTAAAATGCCTAAAAGTAATGGCAAAAACCAAAAGTCTAAAGTTTATATTTACCACTCTTAAAAACCTTAAGGAAACTAGGTTCTATATGGCCGCCTATCTATCCATATTTACTTTTAAACTACTGGTAACTATAAAAACAAAAGGATATAAGATAACCTTTTAGCTCTATTATAAAACACTTTTGTGATGACCTAAAGTAATGAAAAAAACTAAATGACCAAAGTTTATATTTATTTATTTTTAAAAACTTTAGGTAAAATGGTTTTATAAGACTATCTTTATAAATCAGAAAACAATAAAACCAAAAGTATTTAAAAGGAACAGAAGGAATATCAGTTTTATGATACTCCCTTTACTTTTTGGTTGTATAACACCCCTTTAGGTAATTGGCAATATAAATTACCTTTATGTAGCCAAATTGATCCTAAAACCCATAACAGCACCCTCTAAATAACCTAGGAACCAAATTAATAAAACCTTGAGTGGTAATAATGTTACTTGGGTTTTTAAAACTGTTTTATATTTATTTTATACACACAAGATATCTACTAGGGTACCCTCGTTAAGGGGTTCGATTTAAAACAAAATCGTCCCGACAAGTCACTTTAACTTACCAAACTAACAAACTGCAAAATATTCTTCAGATAGTAAAATCTTATGTTTCTTTTCTGAAAATTAATTTAGAGGTTTTAGTTTAAGTTCAACAAAACTTAGAATAAATAAATATAGCTCGAACCAAACATGCAAACATTTTTGTGCCCAATTTTAATCCTGCCTAAACCTACTTAACCTAAGTCATCTCAAAATCAACCTAACCAACCAGCCTAACAAACCAAGCCAACCAGTGTAACCAAACAACCTAATTAAATAACAACCAACCCACATTGAATCAACTAACTTAACCAACTAACCAACCAACGAACATAAAACCAACTTACCTAACCAACCGACCTAGCCAGCTAAACTAGCAAATCGACCTAACCAACTAACCTAACGAACCAATCCAACCTAACATAATTTTGTAGTTTCAATATTTTAAATTTCGATATTTTATATCACAGGAACTGCGAACGCTGATATTTTTTCTAAAATATATTTTTTTAATCTCCTATCAGTTGCCATCTTGATATCTCATATTTGCTATGAGAATTTTTGTTGGAAAAGTTTAGATTCGCGTTCAGTACTCAGAACTTTTCATTTTGACCACTTTTAGGATACCACTTGCTTGGGCTAGTGTCCCTAAATAATTTGACAGTTTTTATATTGTTTTTACATTGTAAAAACTGTCAAATTATTTAGAGACATAATGTAAAAACTGTCAAATTGTTTAGGGACTCTAGCCTGGGCTAGTAGTGGTAGTGGTGGGGAGACCATTTTTTGGTCTAGCGACTAGGCACACGGCGCGCCGTTTTCGCAAATCCCGATTTGTCCGTCCAAACTGGTGCACGTGCCCTTTAGGATGCAAGTTTTCTTTCTCTAAGAGGATTTAATTTTGCCTGGCACCTCTTTGTCGAAGGCAGGGATCTTTATACTGCGTAGCAAGTATACACAGTGGACCCACGCTTTTACACTTCTTCCGAAAGGTGGTCCTGGTACATGTTAGACTTGCATCTATCTAACATCGCTATCGTCCCAGCAGAACTTGGTTATAGACGATAGACTTCTTTCCTTTTCAGCGCAACAGTCGTGGTCGTCGTGAGTTGACTGTAGGAGATTTATGCTGGCGCCATCCGGGTACCGACTATATAGCAGGCTCCTGGGTTATTATTCCTGCTTCCTCGGCTGGCTGCGTATATTCTCGATGTTCAAGGTCAACTTATATCTTGCGTGCATCGCATCGCACGCTAATTCGATTACGACTGTTTAACGCTGAAAAGGAAGTGAGCGGCAGGGCAGACTGTTTTTTTGTTTTTGCATCGTTCTTGGAGACGCGAACATGGTACCTTCTGCATGTGAAGCCGACGAACATACCACGGTACTACCCTGCCGCCTAGCCTGGGCTTACTAAGAACTCAATTTATTTTTTAGCAAAGTAGTTCTTACCGACCCAACAACGGAAGAGGAGACTCTGAGTACTGGTACCGTAACGGTAGTAACGCGAGGAGAGGACCTTTGCTACGTCCACAAACCGGGAGGCAGCGCTCTTACAAACGAGCAACTGACTCAATGCGTTGAGGAGGGGAAAAGAAGAGCACCCATTGTAAGGAGTTTGCTGCAGAAGGCCTTGGAGGCGTAAATCATTTAGAGGTAATTCTGTTGTAACGGTTGTGACATTTTATTTTTTAGTTATCAACGTTATGTGTTAATTAAAGATTAAAATAATTTGTGCAATAGCCCAGTCATATTAGGAATTCACGTGGAAAAAAATAGGTGCAAGCTGGATTTTTGTTTAATTATTCCTTAGCATCCGGAACACATCCCAACATATCCTCCGCCAAAATCCTTTAGCTTCGCTAGATATAAGGCCCCAAATGTTCTAAAAATCAGTTTTTTGTGATTGTCTCGAAAGCTAATAACTTTTTCAAAAAAGGAGAGTGAAAAAAAACGAAAAAAATACGAAAATTATTCGGTCCATACTATAAAATTAAGAAAAAAACCTAACCTAACATTTAAAAAAATATATTTAAAATAAAGATTTTTTTTATTAAATTTTTTTCCACTCTGTAGTTAACTTGTTTTAAAATGATAATACTATTTATAATATTAAGCTAATTTCAGCTCCACTTGTACCAAACACTATTTACTAAAATTTAGTTTTTGTTTTTTTAAAGTAAAACAACTTTAAGTAAAGGTTAGGAAAGTAGTTAATACTAGCCGGACCACCATTGAAGATTTAATTTTTATACAATTAGGAACAGTACGACACAAAAAAGCGTAATAATCAAAATATTTTACTTCTCGTTAGAAACAGTGTTAAAATACGCGCAATTGCGCACACTTTAATGGTTGATAGAGGAGACCCAAAATAAGAAAAAAGTTCATATAACATAGGGGTCAAAACTCAACTGATTTTTGTCTAAATCGTGTCAAAGTTTTAAATTATTATCTTTTAAATACAAAAAATTTAAAGTGTCCCACCTTAATCATATTTTAGCAGGAATATCCTTCAATAGATCTAAAAAAGTTCCACAAATCTTGTCCTAAAAGTTAAAAAATAAAAATAAAAACCACAAGTTTTCTGGAAATTTAACGAGTTTAAAAATAAACGGCATCACCGCATCATTTACATCACGAAAACTTGACCTTCAACTTTGTACACACCTGTGCCTTGGCAAATCCGTTTGAACACTCGTGCTTATAAAAATCCAGTACACGGAAACTTCTAAGAAGTTACTTATATTTTGTTGTTAGCTATGTTTACAGTGTTATTACCAAATGATATTTAAAAATTGACTCGGACATATTGCATGTCACAAAAAATTAAAAATGTCAAGAAATCTTAGCTGGATTTTCAGTAACTTACTTGTATGGAACAGTAAGGCCCACAAAGCTTTCATTCAAATGAAAAATCTAAATTAAACAACGGTTTTGATGTTGATCAATTTTATTTCTTCTTATAAATATCTTTCACATTCATTGTTTTACTTCTTATGTAACACTGTACAACACAAAAATATCCGGGAAACTGGCACCGGAAATATAATTCGCTTGACCCCCAAAACTTACTACCAAGAGGATTCAGCTAGGTTAGCTCTTGTTTCCGGGATATTCGGAACTAAAGACCGAAGAGCGGCATACCCTTTTTTCCCGTATATTTAGTGAACTAAGCTTTTCTCGAAAAAATGTGTGCAAAGCTTATTTGAAGCCAATAAAATTGTCTTCAAAACAAAGTATCGCGGGATTTGGTCAAGAAACAAAATATATGTGGAATGATAAACAATTATTTTCCGTATATCTCCCAAATACGTTCTAACATAAATACATGTTTAAAGAATCGAAAAGTGAAGCACTTATAGCTGGCTTTGAAAACAATGGCAAATTTAAATTCACGGATGCGAATTTTCAAGTGCGCATGTGTGTGTTTTGTCATGTAGACACATAGCTGCTATGTGAGTGGAGGACATCTTGGAATTTTGCGGTCGTGTAAAATAATTTTTTTTTCTG
The DNA here is from genome assembly GCA_963576565.1 of Aspidapion aeneum. Taxonomy (NCBI): domain Eukaryota; kingdom Metazoa; phylum Arthropoda; class Insecta; order Coleoptera; family Brentidae; genus Aspidapion; species Aspidapion aeneum. The sequence continues at coordinate 32,388,291 of OY755039.1, forward strand.
TGAAAAATGGGAAATATTTCACGTAAAATGTGCGGTTTGTGAAAAAATGTCCGGAAGAAGTAAGGGAGTGCCATTCCATAAGTAACTACGTGTATTTTTCTTTATAATTTGTTAATACAGTTAAAATGGTTTATAGGTGCCATTAAACAGTCTTCATGGTGTCCACAATAAATCTATTACAATTAGTTTTAGAAAAACTACAACATTAATCCACAATTTAATAAATTTTCACTCAACTAGTTTTTAGAAAAAAATAATAGACATAACCCTAAATATTTGATAATTGCCAAATAATGTAGTGACGTAACGGAGTATGTTCCAAAACCACCAAAACTGACGCATGCGCAGTAACCGATATCCTGTCTAGCCGAAAAAGGAACCCTAAGAATTAAATAGGGGTTCTGGCTTCAAGCATCGCGTGTGTTAATTTAATTTAATTCTCTTCCAAACATGTGTCTAAACATTTGGTTGTAAAAATGTTGGTTTTTGCGATCAAAGAAAAAACATCGCCGTACTTCTTATTTTTAAAATTCCGTATGTTGAATATATGAGCTAACTTTGATAAAGGCTTTCGGTCGCGGAATCAGGGACTGAACACTAACAAATTTCTGGCGGAAATTCACCGGATATAATTTTTTATTAAATTTTGTTGCACATTGTAATAAACATTTCACATATAATAATAATAGCACTAAACGCTGATGAAGTTACATTTCTTAAAGATATTTTTCTAAAAATCAACAGAAAACACTAAAAAAAATCCAGCGTAGAAGGCAATATAGCCCAGGTATTTTAAACTTTTAATGTCAAATTCGGGCTTGGTTTTACTCAACATGTGTTTTTTCACAGAAAAAGTGAATTTACTCACAATTATCACACATTTGTCTTTTTGTTTGATATTTTGTAAAATAAATATGCGAAAGTTTAACGTAAAGTGAATGGGCGAGAAAATGTAAATTTTGTAAACAAGAAAGGTACGCTGGTTATTATCATAACTTTTAATAGCAGCATGTTTTTTTTTCCATTTGGTAATTTTCACTTTACTACTATTGACGAAGATTTAGTACTTAGTAAAAACTAAACATGCTTTGTTGACTTTTTATACATTCTTAATGTAAAATCACAACTTTGTTAACTGAACCACAGTTTAGTTATCATTAATACACATGATCACACAACTGAGAAAAACATTGAAATTTCCCGCCTAGTTAGTAAGATTGATGGGCCATTATTTAATTTTTTAAGTCAGTTTTTGTTTTGGCTGTAATTGAACAACAATGTGGCGAGTATATGCTTCATCGACGTCTTCTGCATAAGGTCACTTGGTCAATGACCTCCCAGAATAAATGTCTGTAATAATCAATTTAATAATCTATGATTGAAACTATTATTTTCTATAAAGGTATTCAAAATAAACAAATATGTTCTATTATTCTCCATTGGCAACATCTTTTCGATCGTCCCTCGTATTGCAAGCTAAAGGTTAATATTGTTGGAGAGGCCACCAGTAATTCGCGTCGCTTCACAGTCAGGGCGCAGATTCTGTGTACTGTCGAATGTCTTCCTTTCTTTCTATTTTTCGCAATTAGTAGGCGATATAACATATTGCTATTAAATTATTCAGTGCACATAATGTGGACCCAGGCGCGTTTCTTATGCCGTTTTCCCGATCAGAGCCGACCGACGCCATTGCGGATTACGATTAGCTGTCTCTGTCTACAAAATATACGGAAATCAAGCACGTAAAAGAACGGCAACATTGGCGAAATTTTCGATTTATTTGAACTAAGCCTGGAATTTAAAATAAGCACCAATTAATCGAGGGCCGCCATAATTATGTTATGGCCCGTGGCACCATCGCTGTTGGTATTTCTGATCTTAGGGCCACCCCACATTAACTTTTTAAAATATAAAAATAATAAATTTCAGTTTAGGTTGGACAGTGGACTAAATTTGAAAAAAAATTGAAAAATATTTATTATACATACGAGAAAAATTGAAAATCTAGACATTAAAATTTTTAACTGAAATATTTAATCAGTATCGATTTAAGAACAAGGATAATACGTAGTTTTAAGCTGTTTTTTGCGTATAGTTTTGACCGAATCTTTAGATGACCGAGAATGACCCTCCTGTAATAAAACTCACGAGCCGCCACTGATATGCTTGACACTCACCTCTTTTTTTTTAACAGTCTAAAACGCCTGGGTTTATAGGTCAATTTTCTTAAAACTAAGAACTGACATGGCTAGATTTTGATAGTTTGGTACAAGAGGACTCAACAGAAAGTGCAAGAAGTAACATTAAAATATTCAATAATAATAACTGAATAAAACATTCTAACCGCAGGAAAATGGTAATAACTTTTATTACGGCTCTAAAATAAAGTGTCGATTTAAAACTTCATTGAAACCGAACGAACGAATTTTCCAAAAAACCTGTACTACCTTGCGTAGAACCTTTTGTATGATGTAGTTAACAGCTGAAAAAGCATAAACCAAAACTCGATAGCCATGAGAAAATTTCACTTATCCCATAGGCCAACCTCTTTCATTTTGGTCTGAAAATACTGTTGCAAATTAACGGCACACTGATAGTACTCAGTTTCAGGCAAATTGTAAAGTTTACAATTCGTAAAAATTCTCATCATGTCGGCGATAAAAAGCCGCCGCGAAACGTAGTATTTCGCTTTTAAACGTTCAGTCATTGTTTTTAAATCCATCGGATACTTGATGTGATCGTAGTAATCTGAAACATCATCCTTGTTGACAGGCAGTCGGAAGGGCCAGGATGCTTCGTGAGTTTTGACAGCGTTCAGCACGGTACGCAACGTCGACGCCAGCGTTTCGATGTCTTGCGATTCTTCCAGCTGCTGCCCTCTAGTTGCGCGTGGGGTCGGCTTGTAACCTGCAAGAGATTTTGTGGTATGTAATTTTAATTTAATTATTTTTTAAGTTTAAATAATTGTTTTTATACAAATCTTATTATTTCAAATTATTTAAAATAAATAAAGGATGTAACACCTTCAGCTTATCCTTCGAATGCCTTAAGGCGGACTCTCAAACCTTTTAATTATAAATTATGCTATTATAATCAGAGATTATAGCACAGCTAGAGATTGGATTTTACCATGCATTTGAGATATCTGTACTGGGAAAAGGCCTCTAAAAATAACTGGCAGAAGCGTGGTGGCATGTTGGATTTCAAATGAACCCAAACGTATGGCTTGGATACATTCACGGTACTGATAATGGGTGCTGTGCTCTCAGCGCCATCTCTTTTCTAACCTAAAAACACCCACTATCAGTTACCTCAGGTAATTTGTTTAAAAACAAGCCAAGTAAGCAGCTACTCAAGATAATATCTTTGCCTTTCAAAAGTTCCAAAATCCAAAAAAATTTAAATAAAAAATTAAAATTAACTCCAATTTTGACAACGTCAAATCACCGCATTGACAAATTATCAACGTCATTTGAAAGCAGGAGAAATTATAGGCAGGTAAACAAGAGCTGACTAGGGATATCAGGGGAGATCGAACGAGTTACGGGATCGAGATTGTCTTGTCTTTTAAATCTGCGAAGCGAGAAGGAGGTAAGAATAGCGTTTTTATACACCTTGCGAATTTCTTTCTCAGGCATTATACCGCCGTTAAATTAACTATCGAAGAAAAAGTTCAAATGTTAAAATATTAATTTGGAGGAAACTCCGCTCGGAATGTAGTAAATTTGTCTATTGCTAAATGAGGACCGTGATATTCTTTGCAAAACTATCATTTTGAATATAATTATCCATTTTGATAAATTTGGGTGCGTTAAGCTTTGCAGAAAATGTAGTGCCAATGAAAAGGTGGATTAGGGTCCAAGACCATGTCGGAGCAAAGGCAATAGCGGCTGAAGTACTCCCTCCTTTTTCAAGTTCAGCCATTGCTAAAGAGAAACCCGATGACATTCCTGCCAGAACCATTCGAAACATTTTAAAAACATGGATACAAAGCCTACAAGTTAAAAAAATCTCAGGAACTGTTTCCTGAAGACAATATTTTAAGGATGGAATTTTGTCAAAAATGATGGATCGTGCAAATCAGTATGAAAATTTTGTCAGCTGTTGAATCGGCTATATGTGTAAAAAATCATTTTTATTCGTAAGATATGGCAGCCTAATTTAACGCGATGTTTAGACACAATTATAAACGAAAAATAGGTACGTTCCTCTTCGAAATTCTCCGAGTAACTGATTCATAGACCACACCTAAACTAGGCAATAAAATATCTTTATCTCTACCAAAAACAATGCAAAAAAATTAATTCGACGCGGCTTATGGAAGGTGGCGTATGACTCGAGAGGGATGAAGAGAGGGAAAGTTGTTTCTGTTTTTATCTAAACACCTGTTAAATGAGTTGTTCTCTTTCAAAGCATGTGAAGTTTCTAAAAAGTGACTGACCTGTTTCCTCCAACCCAGGAATAGATTCCACTGGGATGCTGTTAACGCCATCTTTGAAAAACGTGATTCCAGGGTGAACTTTTGACACTGTGCGTTGTTGTTGGTAAATCAGCTGGCGAATAAATTTCTTCTGCCTTCGGATCATGTTAGTGAACTGTGTGTACACGATTTTTGGATTCAATTCACAGTGCATTAGGGTTGCCCCCTCGTAGTCTTTAATATAACCTGGAAAATTTAATTTTGCTTATTTAAGGGAAAATATCTTTTCTAGACATGAGATTTTAACTCCGATTTAAAAAAAAATATATATCGCAGTAGCTCTAAAAAACTGAAAACTTAGAGTACACGGCATGGGAATACAACTTAACGACCGATTTACCATATACAGACTACAGTTTGCTGACGAATTGTAGCTAATGATAAAAAAGAAATGGAGTATATGATAAGAAAGTTAACGGAAGAATACCAAAAGTGGGGGTTTACAGCGAACGTGGAATAGTCACAGTACTTATGTATTGAAAACGAATCAATTGAGTTAAATCTAGATAATGGACAATTTTTCCATGTATGTATACTTAGGAATAGACTGTAAAGAATTGAAAGAAAGAATAGTAAATTTGTAAAACAATTACAAAAAGCGCCCCATAGACAAACACATCAATTCACGTGGTTTATCGTGGCAGACCATATGCGACGGTTAGTTTGTTAGTTAGTTAGTCCCATACACTTCTAAACATCTATGTTTATGTTTGTTTTGATAGCTGTAATTTTGAAATTGTCACTATAGTTGATATTCAATATAAAAGTAGTAAATAAACAAAAATTGATTTTAATAAAATATAGTTTAAAACAATACAAACAGCTATTACAGATAGTACAGAAGTTAGAGAATGAATATTGAATATTTTATAACTGTGATATTTATCGTGACGTCACATTCCAGAGGAAGATACGTACCAAATCCCTTTCCCTTTCGGTTTAATCATGGTTGGCTGTAGTGGACACACGGCCACTCACGCACTTTAATTTTAACTAATTTTTAGAGATGACACGATATACCGCGTTAATGGATGTGTGTGTATGGGCCGCTAAAATCAGGGAAAATCTGAAACCAGCCTGGAAAAGTTTAGGAATTTAATGAAGGTTTTTCCGTACGAATCCTAATCAATAGTAAAGGTCGTTTCCAAATTACCAAAATTTAAGGATATCAAGGACCGAAACAGTGCCAAATTAACCATTTTAGTTAGTTTTGGTCAAAAGCCTTTTTGTCATGTTTAAAAAAGTTTTTTCTGTATAATTTTTGGCAACAATGGCAAGTGCCATTCAGAAAGGACGTAAAACTTATATGTGTCCTAAAAATTTCACAACAATTGAACAAAGGATAGTCTAGATATGAAATTTTAAAAGTGCTGACAATAACCAAATATTTCAAGATTTTTGCCAATATTGATATTTTTGCTAATTTCAAAAATTTATATGTAGACAATCCTTTGTCCAATTGTGAAATTTTCAGGACATATATAACTTTTACGTCTTTTTCATTTTGGCGTAAAATTACACACAAAAATTTTTTTCTTAGATTTTTTTTTAAATGTTATTAAAAGTCACTAAATAATTTTGTTTCAATAATCGCCGAAATACGTGACCTGAGAACTGGATCGACGTTTTCAAATGTACCACTTGTCCATTGATAGTTGGTACAGGATCAGATTTATATACAATTTCAAGTGGTTTCTGCACTTTTGGCCGGTACTGTATGTTAAAAATTAAGAATAAAATTTATACTTGTCAATACCTGAAAAAAAAATCTTCGAAAAGGCAATTTTATTTTGAGCAAATGTTGCTTCTTACGTGTTTCCATACATCTAATAGTTTCGTAGTAAATGACAATTTTCTATGCAGATGCTTACCAAAAATTTTTTCTCCTGCTTTTTTGCAAATTTTAATTTTTTTTGTGTTACCGGTTAGCATGTGTCATATTTAGATAGAAAAACTAAGTAAAATATAGATTTTAAAAATTCTTATAATTTAACCACCCTGTATTTCATTAACGAAAGCATTAAACATTGATATATCGTTTACCTTGATAGATTGCCTTTCCTAGCTTAATATCTTTTGAAAATCCAATTCTTTCAAAATAGCCGATCGCATTTTTGTCAGCAAAAGTCAACAGATGCAGCAAGCCTTGTTTGATGTGGTAGTCCTTAAGGTGGTTCATCAAATGGGTGCCTGATAAAAATGAATAAATACAAATGTCCAATCAGAAAAGGTTCAATTTTGATCTTAATCAATTTTTAATATATTTTTTCGAAACAACTCTGGGCCAAAAAAAGCCGTGCGTAAAACAGCTGTGCAGATCATGTAACTTTTCCGTGCATCCCAAAAAGTTGAATGCATTTTTGGTGTTTTCATTTCCGAATGGCTCCGGTTATAAACGAAGAGAAGTCCGGGGTCAACAACCTTATTTTCCCGACTTATTCCGAGAAGTTCCGACGCACTACGAATATTAACGAAATCTGAAACCTGCCCATGCTTTAAGTGAATTACAAATAACTTGACCTAAATACCCCGACCTAACAAAGATAGAAATTAAAACTTTATCTGGTTATTACGGCGCTGTTAAGGACATTTTTTAATTAAAACAATTGCGTTTTTCCTAGACAAACAAAAATCACTAACTTTTCAATGTCAGTTACACAAAATACCGTGTGTGTATGTTGTTGTTCTTTTTACAGTTACGTTTTATATTAATTCAATGTCAATAAAATAATGATAACTCACCGTAGCCTTTAATTTGTTCTCGGGAAGTAACTGCCAAAAAAACTATTTCTGAAAAACCTTGTGTGTAGAATGGTCTGAAGCAAATACCTCCGATAGGTCTATCGTTTTTCACCAAGACGATTGTTCTATGTTTGCTGAAGAATTAAACAAATGAAAATGCTATTATTGATTTTTAGCCGGCACTTGTTCAAGAATGTTCAATGAGCCGTTCGAGAATGTGGACTAAATCGTTGTTATTAACATGCTTTTATTAGCTTATCTTGTAAGTTTGTATGTATGTACAGTGTGATTCAAGGAATACGAGTATGTATAGTTTGTGTATGTTTATCATAGCGTTTTGTCTAAAAATGCAATTTTTCTAGATGGGAGATGTGAATACTGTCTCCTAGCGGGGAGGTTCGGTTCGTTGAATTCGCAAGGCCCGATTTTGTTATATTTGTTTTCCAGGAGTGGTAGCTCTAGTAGTTTCCAAGATAAATCTGGCTGCCATGCTTAATGTGACGTTTGTATAGTAAAAAATAGTTATTCTTCGAACTCTATTGTCGCTTGTTACCTCAATTTGTGGGAGGCGGAGCAAGTGACTATGAGATTTTCTTTTTTTAGCCCCCCTAGATAACAAAATAAAACTTACGGGTCAAACAATAGCAATGTAATGTATTCTACTGGCATGCGGGGCAGCTGGTGCGAAAAAATATTTTTCATGTGGATCAGCCAGAGCATCACTTGTTTTGACACTGGCGTAGTTAGACTGTTACCTGAAAAAATTGTCATTAATTGGCAGGCCAATATTAGCGTTGATTAATTAAATTAAAAAAATGGAACCGCGTTCTAAAAATTGACATATCTGGGACAAAAAGTAAAAAATAATAATGCTTACATTGTAAAAACATTTTCCCATAGTAACACGTAGCTCTGGGGAGAGGGTTAGCTCTGCACAAATGCCAACACTACGTCAGGCGTCGGCACGGGTTGCAAGGGTTTCCAAGAGATGTCGTCAGTTGCCACGTCCTTTAAACATTTCTCCTTCAGGTTTCGGTGCAAAATAGCTTTATCTACTTCTTGTATGTAGTCAAAATTATGAGGTAGAAACCTATCAATCTTATGCAACTTAACTTGTGCGTGTACGTAGAAATTTTAGAAACAATTTTTTTTAAAATAATTTTGAATTTTATTTTATTATAGCTCCCTTTCCTCTTTTTGGGAGGTTTAAATTGGTGTGGGGCCTAACCGTCAAATGATCGCAAACGGTTCCTAACCCGTCCAGATACGCCCAGGTTAGGATACGTTTGCGATGAATTGACACCGATTTCGACCTCTCAAAAGGAGGACAGGGAATATATAATTTTAAAAATCCCGCGTCAGTATGTCTATTGCTTACATTTTATAATTTCATATTCACACGTAGAATTGGCAACATAGTAAAGAGCTGGCCCTCTCCCCAACGCTACGTATGGTAACCGATTCCAGAGTCTATAATTTATGGGGTAGTCATTTTACTTTTAGTATAGTGGGAAAACTCGTTAAAAAAGTCCAAAAGTGCGATAAATATCTTGTAAGAAACGTGTCCTTTTATCCGAGAGGAAATCATTATTTTACATACAAATATGCATGCTGCATGTATAACTTTGTTTATCCTGTGATATATTATAGGGGGCTGTGATTATATCTCCTCATGGTCATTGTAACAGTGGCGAATCTAGGATATCCTAGACGGGCAAAAATTTTTAACAATGCAGTTTTTAATAAATTTACACTGTGAAGTTTGTCATTATGTGCAAATAGAATGCGCCGCAGGCGAAAATTGTTTGAAAATACAGTAATTTTTGTGTAAAAATTTAAATTTGGTAAAGAAGTCTTTTACGCATTGGTTATTTTTTACTGGACCTAAAGATAAAGCTTTACGTCAAGTGGGGGGCTCTGTCCCCCCCCTGTATCCGCCACTGCATTATAAACAAAAGAATTTAAACCCATTGTATCTCACCTATTATATGAATCTGAATAATGTCATCTTGCTCCTCTAACTTCGGTGCTTCATCTGTAGGGGGCGCACTGTCTGCAAATACTATATCGTGTCCTAAACAAAATGGTTGCAGTCAAATTCAAGTCCATCTTTCCCATTTTAATTATTGACTTACTGGAGAAAATTTCCAGATATCTAGAGACTTTTTTGACCCCAGATTGAGATTTAGCTTTGAAAAATACCAAGTTTAAATATTTTAAAATTACAAAAAAAATGACTTAACGGTTTTAGTAGCTAGGCAGAGTTTTTTAACTAGTTTTTAAAATGTTGTGCTAATTTAGTTTAATAATGTCCCCTGCAGATGTAAGTTTGTACTTACGAAACATGTCGGGACTAACACTGTTTAAAACAAATTAAAAATTAGTGGAGGAAGACAATAACCTGTTTGATTCTTATTAGATTATGTTATTATATATTTTAATTTTTATAAAATCCTTTAAAATGGTCGAATACCAACCTGCCATATAATTTGGATCATCAATAGTCCTAATGACTTGATTAACAGTATCTTGTGATAGATCTTCGAAAATATCATCGGGCGCCACCTTTCTTCTTTTGTTTTCTCGCAAAGCGTCAGCGCTTTGTTTAATTCCTTTGCCTGGGGATCCAGGATCTAAAAATGTATAAAACCGAATTTATGATTCGTTTTACAACATTTTTCATTAAAACTAAAAAAACTACGGGAGGTCACAACAAGTATGCATAATTTGAATTAAGCTGTTTAGACTTTTTAAAGTTTATAAATTAGACACACACAAGTTAATACGCACTGTTATTGGCGTAACTGGGAAATGTTGTATTCTTATTGGTCAGAATTTTGTATTAACAGCTCATTACATAGAGAATAAAATGATGAGGCAAATTTTACAAAAATACTCTAATGACATTAGAAGAAAATTAAAAGAATCAACATGCATTTATTGAAATAAATAAAACTTGCCTTTCTATTCTTAAACAAGATTCACAAAAAGGTTTTTTCAAAATTAATTAATACTGTAATGATATTTTGATTACAAATTGTGAAAGGCTTTCGCGGCCATCGTCCAATGGTGGGTGTGCTTTCGGGCTGTTCGGCCGTCGTCGTTGGAAATTCGTTCTCGACGTTTCGCCATCTCGAGTGGATGGCATCTTCAGATGTTGACTGTTTGTCGGCTTCTCGAAGACTGGTCACAGATTAGGTAAATAAGTATAAAAAAAGATGGGACACTCATTCTATGCCTCTTTTTTTAGTTCCTGACCAATCGAGCGCGGCGCTGCAATCGCCCAGCTGGCGCGGCGGCGGCAGCCGCCAATTTTAAAAATTAAATTTTGATTGCACCAAAATGTTTGCATTGTTTCATATCAAAAATGAAACAATGCAAATATTTTGGCAGTAAATTCAGAAAATAAAACTACATTATGTATGTGGGTAGGTATTTATTATAAATAACTTATTTAAAACTTTATTAAAAGAAAATTAATAAATTTTTTATTGTATAATTCAACACATATGTAATACCAGTATTATAATTAATCTCTCTTAATAATAAACATGTGAGTTCCTTACATATATTAGGGGGCTAGCTCAGTCACAATATATCATATTTTATATAACACTTTTGTCCAGAGGTGGTTCGGTTGCTAATTTTAGTACACCATATTTGCCCAGGTAGAATATCCTAGGTCACGTAGTGAGTGCTGCTCTCTTGATCAGTTACCTACCTTAGCATACACACCAAATTACCCTAAATGATTTATCCCGCTGTTATAATTGGTCTCGTTTTTGAAAATGTGAATTGTGAACACGAGCCCCACTCTATGTGCATGTCAGTCATGTCTCCTTTGGAGCAGCTGGAAAAACAGTACCTGAAACAATATAAAATTGTAATATACAAACAATATTCTTTCTTCGGAATGTTATAATTCCTATTTACCAAAAGTGCTAGATAAGCAAACCGAACCCAGCCCAAGGTTTGAAATTTATAACCCACAATCAGAGGATAGACATCAGCGTAGCTCAGGGGGGCCTGGCCCCCTCTGTTGGATCTCAGGCTGCCCTTATGTATTGCAGGGGTCCCCTGGATCACTACTATTAAAAAAATACAGATACAATATATGTGTATCACAGAAAGCAAAGACGTAGGCCGCAGCCCCCTTCAGGCTGGCCACGCCGATGAAATTGGGCCTTTTGTTAAAATAAACCATGCAAATTTATTTTATAGGTTATGTTATATACTTACTTGAGATTATTAATAAATTCTTGAATTTTTGGCTGGCCGGTAAAATTTGGTTTCCTAAATACCAAAAATGTTGGTAAAAGCCGTAAAAATTGCAGTAAAAAACGAAAAAATGGAATTCCAGAAAATTCGAGACCGATCAGCTGGTTTCTACCGAAAAGATGGGCAGTAGCGGGTTGGGTGAGGATGAGCGGAGGTCTACGGTGGCGCCGCCATCGACTGGTCAGTGAAGCTCGACTGACCAGGCCCTGAGACTGGTGGTTAGTCTGTCGCGGGCGCAGGTTATATACGGTATGGTGGGCGGGGCGTATATCAGAGCTGGTCGGTGATTGGTCACATTCCCTTGATTCAGTTTTGTTATTGTAAGCGAGCCGTTTAGTGTTTTTAAGAACCGGTACCCATGTTCTGTTAATTTTAAGAGTTTCTTCAGATCTGTTGAAGTTCTGCTGGTGTTTATGAATTTCGATTGCTTCTCTATAGAAATACAGGGTGTTGAAAGTGATAATGTCCAAGAAGCATAATAGCTCTTTAGACAGGTTTTCCAAACAAAATATACGCAATGTTACTATTATTACTATATAATATACAGGGTGTCTCTAAAAGGTCTGTACAAAATCTTAGCACATATTCCTGAGGTCAAAATAAGTCGATTTAAAGCAACTTACCTTAGTCCGAAATTGCTCCGTTTCAGAGATACAGTGTGGTAAATTTAAAAATTAAAAATCGATTGTCTAAAAATTTATGAACATTTCTCAACGCATTACTTTAAAAATTGGTACTCGGGGGTTCTTTGGGATGCGAAACCTAAATATACCTTTTCACTGTTGCCGTTAGAGGGCGCTTCACAATGCTATTTTTATAGTTTAAAATTACTATAACTTTTTTTTCAGTGTAACTTTTAACTCTTTTTGTTAAGAAAATATTTTCCTGAATCTTTTTAAGCCAAAAAGGTACTCTTGTTAACATGCCCTAAAATAAGTCGTTTTCGAGATATTTCCGTTTTTAGTGTTCGATGCCGCAACGAAATGCTGAAATTATTTTGAATAACTATTTCACTAGTGTTTTACACTAGCAAAATGTCATAGCAACGGCCAGTTTTCTACTGATTATTATTGTTCTCAAAGCTTTATTCAAGTTTGTTGCTTTTCGGCAATTTCGCTCATGAAATTTTAATTAAATTAAATTTTTAAATTCCCCACCCTGTATCTCTGAAACGGAGCAATTTTGGACTAAGCTAATTTGCATTAAATCGACTTATTTTGACCTCAGGAATATGTGCTAAGATTTTGTACAGACCTTTTAGAGACACCCTGTATTTACAATTTATTTATTATTTTTAATCTGTACCCTTAAAACATTATCTACAGGGTGTTGAAGTAAATATTAGTAGAAAATTTTAATGAGAAACAAGCTTTAGTATGTTGTACATTAAACCTGGCTCATCAGAAGTTCTCATGGGCCCAACTTAAATTAATGACCAGTTTTTGAAATACAGGGTAGGGTGTTGAAAGTAATAATGTCCAAGAAGCATAATGGCTCTTTAGACGGATTTTCTAAATATAAACGCAATGTTACTATTACATATACTTACGTTTATTTATTATTTTTAATCTGTACCTTTAAAACATAATTTACAAGGTGTTTAAGTAAATATTAGTAGAATGTTTTAATGAGGAACAAGCTTTAGTATGTTGTACATTTAACTTTGGTCATCAGAAGCTCTCATCGGCCCAACTTAAATTAATTTCCAGGTTTTGAAATACAGAGTGTTGAAAGTGATAACATTCAAGAAGCATAATAGCTCTTTAGACGGGTTTTCCAAAGATATACGCAATGTTACCATTACATATAGAGTATTTGTTAGTCTTTTTAATGATTCTTTACTTATTAAGTATTTAATACAGGGTGTTTCGGCAAATATCATTTAGTAAATACTATTACAAAATCTATGTATTGTATATATTATTAAGCATCCTACTATTAACCAGGGCTTTTGACGAGTTTATCCTGCAAAAAAAGCGAAAAAGAACTGATTGTAAAGAAAAGAGGACTTTAAAAGACTTTTTTTAAAAGAAAATCCCTACCAATAATAATAATGCTTTAAAGGTACAGATTGAAAATAATAAATAAATCGTAAATATATGTAATAGTAACATTACGTAAGTGTTTGGAAAATCCATCTAAAGAGCTATAATGCTTCTTGGACATTATCACTTTCAACACCCTCTATTTTAAAAACTGGTCATTCATTTAAGTTGGGCCCATGAGAACTTTTGATAAGCAAGGTTTAATCTACAACATACTAAAGCTTGTTTCTCATTAAAACATTCGACAAATATTTACTTAAACACCCTGTAGATGTTTTAAAGGTACATATTGAAAATAATAAATAAATCGTAAATACATGTAATATTAACATTGCGTATATGTTTGGAAAACCCGTCTAAAGAGATATTATGCTTGGACGTTATCACTTTCAACACCCCTTATTTCAAAAACTGGTCATTAATTTGAGTTGGGCCATGAAAACTTTTGATAAGAAAGGTTCAGTCTACAACATACTAAAATTTCATTAAGTTTGACGGATTACAGATATCCTATAAGAGGTGTGCCTGATCCTTTAGGAAAAAAATTACATAAACCGAAAATTGGGCCTTCTATTCTTGAATATGATTTACAGAGAGTTTTTCAAAATTGATTTATACTATAAAGTTTTTTATTATTATTATTACTTTTGAAATTATTTTCATTTTGTTGAAACTAGTATAAAGAAATTTGATTTTGGTATGAAATTTTACAAAATAATACATTTAAAAATATTATGAAGAGTTATAAGTTTTTAAAACTTTTAAATGCATATATCTCCAAAACTAATCCCAACATAATTTTTGAAATGAGGAAGAAAAGACCTATAAAAATCTAAAATAATATATAAGGTGTTCAATTTAAAAAAAACCATCAAACTGTCAAATTTTGATTCTTAAACTGTAAAAAATTATGAAACTTTTGTATTTATCATATTTAGATATGGTGTAAAAATACAGTCAACTCCGGATATAGATATGCCTGATCCTTTAGGAAAAAAATTACATAAACCGAAAATTGGGCCTTCTATTCTTGAATATGATTTACAGAGAGTTTTTCAAAATTGATTTATACTATAAAGTTTTTTATTATTATTATTACTTTTGAAATTATTTTCATTTTGTTGAAACTAGTATAAAGAAATTTGATTTTGGTATGAAATTTTACAAAATAATACATTTAAAAATATTATGAAGAGTTATAAGTTTTTAAAACTTTTAAATGCATATATCTCCAAAACTAATCCCAACATAATTTTTGAAATGAGGAAGAAAAGACCTATAAAAATCTAAAATAATATATAAGGTGTTCAATTTAAAAAAAACCATCAAACTGTCAAATTTTGATTCTTAAACTGTAAAAAATTATGAAACTTTTGTATTTATCATATTTAGATATGGTGTAAAAATACAGTCAACTCCGGATATAGTGAACATGAGGATTGCACGGAAACTGGTTCGCTATATCCGAGGTTTATTATAAGAAGACATATAGACCATTTTGTATACCTAAGTAAAAATTTTTTTGGGTATTTTGAATGGGGTTTGCTATAAGCGAGTGTTCATTATAAACGGGTTCACTTTTTACACCATATCTAAAACGTTTATTTGAATAGATATCAAAATATGATAAATACAAAAGTTTCATAATTTTTTACGAATTTTAAGAATCTTTGTCAATGTCAAAATTTGACAGGTCGTTGGTTTTTTTAAAGGAAACACCCTATATATTATTTCAGAAATTTATAGATCCCTCCTTTCTGATTTCAAAAATATATATGTTGGGATTATTTTGTTTAATAGTTTTGGAGATATATGCGTTTAAAAGTATAAAAAACTTAAATTGGTACTTTTTTAAACATCAAGGAAGCCATGAAAAAAACAATCGCATTGACACAAAAATGATGCTATTGTTTTGTCACCTTGTCAAATTCAGTTTTAAGAGCGGTTGCATGATTTTTACCGAGGAAGAAAAAGTAGATATTATTAAATTATTTTACTCAAATAATCCTGAACGGTCTATTCCGGATGCAGCAACTTTTTTTAACAAATCATGGCATAAAATTCACTTTGTTTTAAAATATCACAAATACAAGGCTTATAAATTTTTACCCGTGCAAAATTTAAGCAACGAAAATAAAATAAACAGATTACATTTTTGTCAGGAAATACAACGAGGAATAGCGGCAAATCAAATAAATTTGTCAAATATAATTTTTACTGATGTTCAATAAAAAAAATAAGCATATTTGGTCAAGAGAAAACCCGCATGTTTTACAAGCTGTCAAAATTCAAGGACGCAGATCCCTACATGTTTGGTGCGGTCTCCTGAATAACAGAGTTATTGGGCCTATATTTTTAAATGGTAACCTAACCGGAGAAAAATACCATGATTTGTTGCGACATAAAATAGAAGGAGCTTTTAGAAGAACTCCCTATTAATAACTATAGAAATTTAATATGACAATAGCCATTTCGTGTCCTTTTGGAAAATTTTGATTTGAATTCGTGGGTTAGAGGACTGGACAACAATGAAACTACCAGATTTATGGCAACGTTTCGGTTTTAATTAAACCTTTTTCAAGCCCTAGAATGAAAGAGAGGCACTTTAGAAATAGAAAACATAATTTTACAATACAATCTTTTTTGAAAAAAAAATTTTTTGTCATAGAAATAGAAAATAGAAATAGACTAATGCTTACTCAATCTCCTGTTTCGTAAGTCCGTTTGGGATGGAATAAAGCACTTGCATCATGATTTTAAGCGAATAAAATTGTTGTTATTTTTAATAAAACTGGCTGGTATTTTGAGGTTATGTGATCGCTATGATGATGATTGGCTTTCAATGAAGTAAGATATTAGAGAGATATTGAAAACAAAAAAATTAAAGACGTGCACATTAGAGAATTATTGAAACAAAGTTATAAGTACGTTCGTGTTTTCTGTCCCAAACCGCCTGCCGACCCGTAAGGAGTGAGAACCTGCAAAATGATAAAAAATAAATAAAATTTTTGATACATTTAAAACAATGCACACGTTAAAATACCATACAACTTACATACACTCTAAATAACTTTTTTGTAAAAAAACAGAATGGTTAAAGCTATTTCCTAAACACAGAAGTCAAAACAACTACTAAAACTTAAATCTATGTGTTTTCACTTGGGTACTTATGTAGACTAGATAGTTATAGGTACATACAAAAGAGCATATTAGGAAATCCAATTAAAAATCACAATAATGATAGAGACTTAAATGACTTAAATATAAAATAATATCACATGGTGTTTTTGTCAGGTACAATTAAAAGGAACTTAAATTTTAGTCAGTGCTGTTGACATTTTTATAAATTTGTAATATATTGTTGTATATTCCGCTTAATCTATCTGTGGTGTCAGTTTTAATGTTGACTGTGTCATTTAAACTTATATAAATCATCTCACTTACTTTTCTCTTGTATAGTTGTGGTTCTGAGTCTATTATTCTTGCTTCATCAAATTTAAAATGGTGGCCAGTTTGAAAATGGTGTTTGGATAATGCAGTTTTATCTGCATCATAACTTCTATCATTGCGGCAGTCATATTTATGTTGTTGAATCCTTTTGTCTAGATACTGCATAGTCTCTCCAATGTAACATTTTTGGCATTGGCAGGGTATCTTGTACACCACTGAGCTTCTTTTCCCTTGTGGTACCTTGTCTTTGAGCGGTGTAAATAGAGAGCTGGTATTTTTTGGATTATAAAAAGCTAGTTTTGTTTCAGTTTTGTTGAAACATCTTCCTATTTTTTGTGAGAGTCCATCAATGTAGGGAAATTTGAAATATTTATTCTGTTGTTCTTGCTTGTTCTTTTTGTTTTTTGTTTTGAACTTATTTATGTTTCTATTAATGAAGTTTAAGGGGTAGTTGTTGTTTAAGAGTAGTTTCTTTACTTTTTAATAGAAACATAAATAAGTTCAAAACAAAAAACAAAAAGAACAAGCAAGAACAACAGAATAAATATTTCAAATTTCCCTACATTGATGGACTCTCACAAAAAATAGGAAGATGTTTCAACAAAACTGAAACAAAACTAGCTTTTTATAATCCAAAAAATACCAGCTCTCTATTTACACCGCTCAAAGACAAGGTACCACAAGGGAAAAGAAGCTCAGTGGTGTACAAGATACCCTGCCAATGCCAAAAATGTTACATTGGAGAGACTATGCAGTATCTAGACAAAAGGATTCAACAACATAAATATGACTGCCGCAATGATAGAAGTTATGATGCAGATAAAACTGCATTATCCAAACACCATTTTCAAACTGGCCACCATTTTAAATTTGATGAAGCAAGAATAATAGACTCAGAACCACAACTATACAAGAGAAAAGTAAGTGAGATGATTTATATAAGTTTAAATGACACAGTCAACATTAAAACTGACACCACAGATAGATTAAGTGGAATATACAACAATATATTACAAATTTATAAAAATGTCAACAGCACTGACTAAAATTTAAGTTCCTTTTAATTGTACCTGACAAAAACACCATGTGATATTATTTTATATTTAAGTCATTTAAGTCTCTATCATTATTGTGATTTTTAATTGGATTTCCTAATATGCTCTTTTGTATGTACCTATAACTATCTAGTCTACATAAGTACCCAAGTGAAAACACATAGATTTAAGTTTTAGTAGTTGTTTTGACTTCTGTGTTTAGGAAATAGCTTTAACCATTCTGTTTTTTTACAAAAAAGTTATTTAGAGTGTGAGTGTATGTAAGTTGTATGGTATTTTAACGTGTGCATTGTTTTAAATGTATCAAAAATTTTATTTATTTTTTATCATTTTGCAGGTTCTCACTCCTTACGGGTCGGCAGTCGGTTTGGGACAGAAAACACGAACGTACTTATAACTGTGTTTCAATAATTCTCTAATGTGCACGTCTTTAATTTTTTTGTTTTCAATATCTCTCTAATATCTTACTTCATTGAAAGCCAATCATCATCATAGCGATCACATAACCTCAAAATACCAGCCAGTTTTATTAAAAATAACAACAATTTTATTCGCTTAAAATCATGATGCAAGTGCTTTATTCCATCCCAAACGGACTTACGAAACAGGAGATTGAGTAAGCATTAGTCTATTTCTATTTTCTATTTCTATGACAAAAAATTTTTTTTTTCAAAAAAGATTGTATTGTAAAATTATGTTTTCTATTTCTAAAGTGCCTCTCTTTCATTCTAGGGCTTGAAAAAGGTTTAATTAAAACCGAAACGTTGCCATAAATCTGGTAGTTTCATTGTTGTCCAGTCCTCTAACCCACGAATTCAAATCAAATTTTTCCAAAAGGACACGAAATGGCTATTGTCAATGAAGAGGGTTTCTTTTCGAACATCAGAAGCAGGTATGGAGATGAGGCACTAGTACTTATGAAAGCATGGTCGAGGGATACACTTAAACTGGCTAACATAAAAAACAGAAGAATATTTTTGCTTAAATGTAGAAGTGGTAACATTCTTCCTAAACATCTTAGTAAATAAAATCTATATGTTCTTTATAATTTTTTAAAGTAATTTTTCCTTACTAGTGGCGTAATACCCAGAAAAAGTTGTGTTTGTAAACATCTTAGTGGAAGTATAAAATACATATACCCACTTTACTCGGAAAACCACCCCTTTCATAAAAGGGTTGATAACATATTAATGAAGTTTAGAAAAGCTTTATTAAACACAGAGATTAACATAACTATTTGGAAATTAAAAACCATAACTGAAACAATACAATGGACCAAATCTGAATTGAGAAACTTGATTCCAGATGAGATACTGTTATATTGCACTAATGAGAACAACAACAGATATAACAAAGAATTCCACAAAATTAAAGAAATTAATATAAAAAAACTGAAGTCTTTAGAAGAAACACAAAACGAAATATGCATTAAAGTGAGGGATAACTATCTATACAACTACAGTAATGTTCAACTACCAAATGAGGTACAAACAATCCTCAGTTTGGGTCCAAAATTTGGCCTTCCACTTAGAAAGGATGAAATACCTATTCCCACAATTATTAAAGATGTAGAATATTGCATCAGGAACCAAGGCATCTCTAATGAAGAAAAGGACAATCTCAGAGCTCAATCTACAAACATAATCACCAACTTTTACCGAAAAGATAACCCAACCACTCATAAAGGATTGTTACAGAAGATCAAAATCACAAAAAAGTTTCTTAGCGATAACCCCAACTTGATAGTGAGTAGATCAGATAAAGGGAACTCTACAGTCATAATGGATAAAGAAGAATACCATAATAAAGTACTTGAAATGCTGAGTGATGCCAATATATACCAACTCACCAACCAAGACCCCACCAACAAATTCCAAACATATGCAAACAAAATAGTGACTGATCTGAAGAAACAAAATTTAATATCGATTCAAAAAGAAAAGGAATTAAAAAGACACAACTCTATCTCACCTAAACTGTACTGTCTGAGAAAGACTCACAAAAATGGACTACATTTGAGGCCTGTAGTAAGCTGTATTAATTCACCTGGTTACAATATAGCTAAATACCTACATGAAATACTCAACCCCTTAACAACTACATTTCATTTTAACATCAAAGATTCCTTCCAATTTGCTGAAGTCATAAAACAACATACAATACCAAATGGACATGTATTAGTATCCTTAGATGTAGTTAGTTTATTTACAAACATACCAAAGAAACTAGTATTAGAGATCATTACCAAAAATTTTAAATTCATATCAAATTACATGGATATTCCTAAAAAAAGTATCATTGATTTAGTCAGTTACTGCTTTGAAACAAGCTATTTTTCCTATGGAGGAAATATATACCTACAAAAAGATGGGTCAGCTATGGGGAATCCCGCATCACCAATATTGGCTAACTTAGTCATGAATCACCTGGTTACTGAAGTCTTAAAGAATATACAGTTTGACATTCCATTTATATATGTATATGTTGATGACACAATCCTGTCTGCTCCCAAGGACCAACTAAAAACATTACTGGAGACATTTAACAGCTTTCATCCATCTCTTCAATTTACTATGGAAATAGAAAATGAGAGAAAAATATGTTTTCTTGACATGGAAATCCACTGCCAAACAAATGGAACTCTCATTACAAATTGGTATTCGAAACCCACCAGCTCTGGTAGGCTGCTTAATTATAATAGGTATCATAAATGGATTATTACATAGAGCCATCAACCTTAGTCATCCGGAATTTCACACTGACAACATGGAAAAAGTAAAGAAACTACTCTTAAACAACAACTACCCCTTAAACTTCATTAATAGAAACATAAATAAGTTCAAAACAAAAAACAAAAAGAACAAGCAAGAACAACAGAATAAATATTTCAAATTTCCCTACATTGATGGACTCTCACAAAAAATAGGAAGATGTTTCAACAAAACTGAAACAAAACTAGCTTTTTATAATCCAAAAAATACCAGCTCTCTATTTACACCGCTCAAAGACAAGGTACCACAAGGGAAAAGAAGCTCAGTGGTGTACAAGATACCCTGCCAATGCCAAAAATGTTACATTGGAGAGACTATGCAGTATCTAGACAAAAGGATTCAACAACATAAATATGACTGCCGCAATGATAGAAGTTATGATGCAGATAAAACTGCATTATCCAAACACCATTTTCAAACTGGCCACCATTTTAAATTTGATGAAGCAAGAATAATAGACTCAGAACCACAACTATACAAGAGAAAAGTAAGTGAGATGATTTATATAAGTTTAAATGACACAGTCAACATTAAAACTGACACCACAGATAGATTAAGCGGAATATACAACAATATATTACAAATTTATAAAAATGTCAACAGCACTGACTAAAATTTAAGTTCCTTTTAATTGTACCTGACAAAAACACCATGTGATATTATTTTATATTTAAGTCATTTAAGTCTCTATCATTATTGTGATTTTTAATTGGATTTCCTAATATGCTCTTTTGTATGTACCTATAACTATCTAGTCTACATAAGTACCCAAGTGAAAACACATAGATTTAAGTTTTAGTAGTTGTTTTGACTTCTGTGTTTAGGAAATAGCTTTAACCATTCTGTTTTTTTACAAAAAAGTTATTTAGAGTGTGAGTGTATGTAAGTTGTATGGTATTTTAACGTGTGCATTGTTTTAAATGTATCAAAAATTTTATTTATTTTTTATCATTTTGCAGGTTCTCACTCCTTACGGGTCGGCAGTCGGTTTGGGACAGAAAACACGAACGTACTTATAACTTTGTTTCAATAATTCTCTAATGTGCACGTCTTTAATTTTTTTGTTTTCAATATCTCTCTAATATCTTACTTCATTGAAAGCCAATCATCATCATAGCGATCACATAACCTCAAAATACCAGCCAGTTTTATTAAAAATAACAACAATTTTATTCGCTTAAAATCATGATGCAAGTGCTTTATTCCATCCCAAACGGACTTACGAAACAGGAGATTGAGTAAGCATTAGTCTATTTCTATTTTCTATTTCTATGACAAAAAATATTTTTTTTTTCAAAAAAGATTGTATTGTAAAATTATGTTTTCTATTTCTAAAGTGCCTCTCTTTCATTCTAGGGCTTGAAAAAGGTTTAATTAAAACCGAAACGTTGCCATAAATCTGGTAGTTTCATTGTTGTCCAGTCCTCTAACCCACGAATTCAAATCGAAATTTAATATGGCAACAGGGCGGAGCCCCCCTACATAACATCCACCCCGTAACGAATTTTTTAAATAATAGATATATGTATTGGTATGTTCTACGTTTTCCGATACCCAATCTCCACTCGTTTCTGTTTGCCCATAATTCATCATCTAGGCCTCTTATTGTCATTTCACTGTCTATTCCTTCTCTCCAGCTTCTCCTTGGCCGTCCTCGTTTTCTTCGGCCAGTTGGTTTCCATTGTAGTATTTGTTTCGGTAGTCTTTCATCATTCATTCTTTGTACATGTCCGTACCACACCAGTTGTTTTGTTCTTATATCATCGACTAAAGTACGTTCACACACTGTCATAATTTCTCTTATTCTTTGATTTGTAACTCTTTCGCTTTTTGATTTCCCTGCTGCTCTTCTCCAATAGTCCATCTCCGTAGCGGAAAGCTTTTTTTCTGTTCAATCCTTGATTTTTGTTCTGTTTTGATATACTTTGGTCCCAAATTATTCCATTTAATAAAGTTATTGCTTTTCTTTCTTGTACGTTTCGATCTTTTATAGCTTTGTATAGTGTTCCATCAGCTGTAATTTTTAGACCTAAGTATTTATACTCATCACAGGACTGAATTCGCTGCCCGGTATTTAAGATTAGATCCTGTTTCATTCCACCGATACACATATACTCTGTCTTATTGAGATTAACCTCTAGTCCCCACTTATTGTACTCTTCTATTAGTTTTCGTGTCATATATTCGAGGTCGTCATAATCCTGAGCCACTACTATCTGATCATCGGCGAAACATAAAGTATACAAGGTGGTTTCGTCCAACGGAATTCCCATGTTTTGGCATTTTCTCTTCCAAACTTTAAGGACTAGTTCCAAGTATATCTTGAAGAGCGTAGGCGAGATACAGCAACCTTGTTTAAGACCTTTATTTACTTGAAAGCCTTTGGTTAGTTTTGCTTTTATTTTAACTTTTGCCTTACTATTGCGGTATAACTCTTTGATGGCCTTAATTAGTTGTACGCTTATGTTTGTGTTTTCCAACGCTTTCCAAAGTAGATTTAGTGGTATACTATCATATGCCTTCTGCAAATCGACGTAAAGCAGATGCAGCTCTTGTCCGTATGCCATTTTCTTTTCAATAACTTGGGTTATACAAAAGAGATGATCTGAAGTCGATCTACCCGCCCTGAAACCAGCTTGTTCTTCTGCCTCCATGTCTTTATATTCGCTCTCCACTTTATTTCTTATTATTTTACCGTTTATTCTGCTTAGCGTACTAGTCACAGATATATCTCTATAATTGTCATATATATCTTTCCTTCCTTTTTTGTGTATTGTGGATATATATGACGTTTTCCACTCAGTTGGTACTACAGTTCCATTTAAATATTTTTGAAAAAGATTCCGTAATCTCCAAAACAGTTCTTCAGTGCCATATTTAATAAGTTCGGCTGGGATATTTCCGGGTCCGGCAGATTTACCGCTTTTTAAGTTTGTGCACACGTTTTTGACTTCAGAGATTGTGAGGGGTACTGGAGATCCCATCGTTCTAATTATATTGTCTCTTGCGTCTTCCTTAATTCTGCTCTATCTTCAGTTAAAAGTTTTTTAAAATGCTCATCCCATTCTTTGTCTGGTATTGGTGAAATGATATCTGTGCATGTTTCTTTTTAATCGATCTTATAGTTTTCCAGCTTTCGGTACTTCTCCTACCTCCTAAGTAAGAATCTATTTTCTGGCACTTTTGCGTCCACGAATGATTTTTCTTATCACTGATGATTCTTCTCACCTTTGATTGCGCGATTTTGTATTCTTGTCTGCTTCTATGGGATTAGGATAAGTAGGTGTAATATAATTTCCTTTTTTGCTCTTTCAATCTCAGCATCCCACCAGTATGGTTTTCTTCTTTTAGAAGTTTCTTCCACTAATCCTAGTGCTTCTTTTGCAGCTTGGTGGATGCTTAATGTAATACATTCGTATTCCTCATCTGGGGTTTCACCTGAACTTGTATTAAGTTTTTCGTTCAGTCTCTTTTTGTATAAGTTTTTTACGCTGTCATGTTCTAGGCTTAGTAGATTATATTTACAGTGATCAATTTCTTCAATCACTGTATCATCAAGATGTTGTTGATGCAGGCTTCGGCCTTGATAAGGAAAGATAATTTTGGGCTCCAGAAAATAGTGATCACTTCCGCATGTTGATCCACGCTTTGTTCTGACATCTTGAATTTTTAGTTTTGTCTTTTGTTTAGTGATAAGATAATCAATGACGAATTTCAGGTTTTGTGAGGGTTTGGTCCAGGTATATTTGTGAATTTCCTTATGTTGAAAAAAAAACCGTTTTGGATTTTTAGGTCTAATTGCACATACTGTAATTAGCCGGTTTCCATTGTCATTAACAACTTTTTCTCCATATTGGCCAACTGCCAGATCATTAACTCTGTTACCGGTTCTACTATTTAAATCTCCCAATATGACAATTTCTCTAGATGTACTTACTGATGATATTTCATTATGTATTTCTTCAAAAAAATTCTTTCACGGCTACAGTTGCATCGTCGTTATACGCATAGATTCCAAAAATCGTAAGTCTCATTCCTTTTATTGTTATATTCATTTTAATTAGCCTTTCATTGACTGCTTCCCAGTTGGTGATAAATTTTCTAAATCTTTTGTTGACCAAAATAGATACCCTTGTTGAGCATGTTTTTCTTTTGCCACTCCGCTATAGAAATGGTCATATTGTCCTAGCTTTTCAGATCCTTTTCCTTTCTTTTTCGTTTCTGTTAGTACAGCAAGGTCTACCTTCATTCTGCTGCACTCATGTACTATTTCATTAACTTTTCGACCCCTTGCACGTTCCATGTACCAAAAATCATATTCCTGTTTCTTTGCTTGGTTCGTCTTAGGTTTGTCTTTTCTTTCCGAGGCGTTTGATTTGGTTTTTTAACAGTGTACGTTTTTTTCGGGTATCAGAGAGTTAGTCTGATGCCCCAACCCCCAATCTGGAGGACCAGGTGATTTTTGATCGAGGTTTTCTTCCCCTAGCCTTTGACGATTCCAACGCCGGTACTACAAGGCAGTAGTCTTTTATACTATCCCTAAAAGAAAGGGTTGCCACCTACGCTATGATCACCGTACCGAGGTCCATTCTCTCCGCCTTTCATATCGATGTGGTCTTCTCCCGTAACCCTGGGAAAGGGACCCTATACAGGTGCTAACTCTCCGGGTCGGAGAGTACCTGGAATCTACGGAGGGCAGGGGTCGATTCATTTCCCCTGGTAGACATCTGACGAGGTCTACCCGTACCCGTGGATAGGAAGATACGGCACATTATTATGGCCAGCAAATAGCCCCGATTTGTCTCCCCTTGATTTTTTTTGTGGGGCTATCTAAAAAATAAGGCGTATTATAACAGGCCGCAAACACTTTAAATTTTACAACAGAAAATAGAGCAAACAATTGTTGATCTTAACGAAAATTTTGCGAACTCTATCTTTCAAGCTATCCACATAAAATTTGTAAGAATTATTCAAAATTTTAATAATAATCAAGGAGGCGATTTAGAAAATTAAAAATGAAGTAATAAATATTTTTTTCTTTCACAAAAATTGCATAATTTTTTGTTTTTACTGGCTTGCGGCGCCACACATTACTGCGCAGAATCACCTCGGATAGTAAATATTAATTAATTATATACCTTATAAAATCAACAGCATCACTTTTTTTGTAAATGCGATTGTCTTTTTCATGGCTGCCTTGATGTTTTAAGGAGATCACTTTAAGTATTTTATTAATTATAAATAAAATAATACAATGATATATATTTTTAAAATCAGGGCTAAAAGATCTATAAATATCTAAAATAATATACAGGGTGTTCCCTTTAAAAAACCATCGACCTGTCAAATTTTGACATTTAGAAAATTCTTATACTTCGTAAAAAAAATATTAAACTTTTTATCATTTTTTGATATCTATTGAAATAAACATTTTAGATATGGTGTAAAAATATATGGGAAAACCCTGTACATGAATTGCTAAAAAACCAAAAAAAAATGGTTTAACAATAAACCACGTTATTAAAAAATTATGAAAAGCCTAACACTTCAAAATTTTGCCACTGAAGTTCTTGCTTACTTCAGTATGAAACTTACCTAACCTTAGTTTTCCCAGCCCTTCCCCAGGCGGGAGGACAATCGGCGGCATTTTGAACTCAGGATCCCAAATCGGCGAACTGGTTGAGTAAATTTCTTCGTCCAATAATTTTAAGAATGGCGGAAAATGATTGAGCAAAATAGCCCTGAAAAATAGGCCAGTTTTACCTTCTTAGCCCACACAGCAATGGCTAAAGAAGGTATTGTTTTCGACGAAAAATTTGATCTTGATTTTTTGAAGACCCAAAATCAGCTGTTATCAAACATTTATCATTCAGTAATGTACCCAAAATCTGACATAAAACGCGGTGAAATGATGATGTGACACCGGAAACCCGTACATTAATTATCAGATTTAACGCAGAAAGCAGCATAATTTTTTACAAAAATTTCAAAAATAATGAAATTTTGAAAGAAATCTAGAACTCTTAGAAAAACATTGGTTTGTTCAGTCAGTCACGTCTTACAAAGCCACAGAAAATTTTTTGGAATTTTTAAGATATAGGAAAAATAAGAAGACATCTAACAGTAGGCGAGTTTCTCTTTAGTAAAAAAATATTGATGGGTGTTTTTTCTGTTTAGTTAAAATGAAATTTGTTTTTTTTAGAAATTAATACAAGTTAAAATGTTGCTATACCTGCTTATTTTTTTACCGCACTTTAGGGATAAGTCCACTTTTTATTTGGGGGATAAAAGTGAAGGATCCGTGAAAAAAAAGTAAAAATTAGGGACGAAAAGTGAAAGGTCTGGAAGATAATCTAAAAATAAGTGATGAAAAGTAACATGTCAGGCAAAAAAAGTAAAAATCCTTTAAAAAATACCAAAAACTTGAAAAAAAATCCAAAAAATTAAAGTTTTTTATCTAGAGATAGTTCGTTCACCAGGGTGTGACAACTTGGCAAAAACTTGAGATCATGTTTATTATACGTTGAATTAAACGGATTTGTAGTTTTCCTAAAAATAATTTTGTAGATTTATTGTGGACAGAAACTAAATAAATACCTTCTTTCTGGCGGCATTGTATCTCTCTCCTTATGGAACTGGTCCATGATTTGCTTGCGGATGTATTTAAATACCGCGCGCAACAGAGTGCGGCCAAACACTTCGGTCGTGTCGTGATGACGTAGTGAGTCGCAAAATGTTGGCACATAGCAAAATACTAGCCATCTGTGAACATTAAAATAAAATGTTAATAAATACAGTTTATGCCTATTTAAATAAACCTAACCAAACCCTAGCCATCCATAAAAGCTAATACATACCGTCAATAAATTTATTTTGTGCCTACTTTTTCTTTAATAGCTTTTCATTTCCCAACAAACTTAAATCTTTTATTACAGGGAAACTAATTAACTCAAACAAAGATATTAAAAAAAAGTAAGAATTAAAAAAATCAAATAGTATAAATAAATATTAATGTCAATGTTATTATTATTTTTTTTTCTTCTAAAAAATATTTATTTATATTTGTTTTAAATCTTTGGATTGTTGGTATATTTTTACATGATTCTGGTAAGTTGTTGTAATATAAAATCGCATCATATAAAAGTGATTTTTTGGCAATATTACTTTTAAATTGTATTGTTTAAATACTTGTCACGGATGTCTTTTTAAGACAACCTAATTTGTCTCGGCCGTGTGCAATGAGTTGTTTTTAAAACTTGTTGTTTAATATACTATTATTGTTTATAAAGAGCTTATATTTCCTAAAAATCTAGATACAAACCCATTATTATTTTTACATAAATTGTTAAGTCAAATTTATTGTTAAATAAAACTATAAGTTACTGAAACCTGAATTTTAAGATTTAACTTGATTTACAAGATATTAAAAAAAATGTTTTTTTTAAATAATGTGACCTTACTTTCCTTTAACGCATCTTACTTCTCTATCTTTATACTATTTGCTTACTTTAATAAGGTCATGTGTGAAAACATAATACACAAAACGTTATATTTATAATAAATATCTTAAAAACTAACAAATTTACGAATTATCGCTTTTTAAAGCAAGTAAGTTCTTAGAATTGGTACTTTTTTTACAAGCTTTTATTTAACTTCACCTGTATGTATGTGGGTATGTATGTAATCAAATCTTGTAACTCATTTTTGAAGAACTTCCAAACATCCGATTGACTTAAAATTTTGCATAGCGTCTTAGTTCCGATGACAATACAATAATATGGTTTCATCGGGTACCTACCACACCCCTAACGCGGGGGGTGGAGAGGGGTAAAACTTTAGTTTGTCCGATTGCAACCAAAATTGGTATCTGGGGGTTTTTGAGGATGAGAATTACGAATTTTTGATCAGATTACAAAAATTCAATATGGCGGATTCAAAATGGACGATTTAATGTCAAGTTTTTCTGATTACTTGCGACTGACTTCCACGTATCCGATTGACTTCAAATTTCGCACACACAATTCCGATGACAATCCAATAATGTGGTATAACTGTCTGCCTACCTCACCCCTAACGTGGAGGGCGAGAGGGGGTAAAATTTTAGTTTGTTGGATTTCCACCAAAATTAGTATCTGGGGTTTTTAAGGATGAGGATTACGAATTTTTGATCAGCTTACATGATATCAGAACACTCAAAAAATTATTATATACTTTTTAGTCCATTTTATAAAAGCTTGTTTTCAAAAAGTTTTTTTTTTCTAAATTTATTAAAATTAAAATTGTACAAAAATATTTGCAGTTTTTATGCTTTCCTTAATACCTATTGACAATAGCAGAAATTACCAACCTTGTGTACTCAATCTTATATACCGTGGCTTCTTCAGGGTTTACTAGATGCTTCTGAGTATCTGGATGTGGGAAATCCCAAGTGTTCAAACAATGGAACAAAATTTTTGCCAATTCATACATGGTCTTCACCTTTAAAATAATAGAAATAAAAGTTAGGTAGAGCTCTAAAAGAGTTTACGTGAGTTGAGTAAACAGAAAAACCTTCTATCTATACTTCTTATTTGAATTAAAATTGCTTCAAAAATTCTAATTGCCCAAAGCAGGGTTGCCACCTATTGATACAGTTATTCTAAAAATCAAATAACTAAAAAATACAAAATTTCGGATTTTTTAACGAGTTGTTTTGTTTTTTAAAATTGCAGTTTTGCCCTGACACACTAAAAAAACTAAAATATCTCGAGAATTACTTAATTATATACTTGGGGATTTTTAATTTTTTTTTATTTCTCAAAAAACCTACTTTTATTACCTTCCTAGCTCGCGCAGCAAAGGCTAGAGAAGGTATTATTTTCGAAAAAAAAAAATCTTGAGATAACGCCGAAAATGTGTTATTTGGGTGTATTTTGACCTATCTTAGCAATATCGTTTCTATCTGTAACACGATAGCTCCTAAACCGCTGAACCGATTTTCGTAAAATGTTCAGGTGAAATAGTGTTCGACACTAACGACCTGATTAGATTTTGATTACAGTCGATTAATGCTAATGGCAATTAAATTTTTTTTAAAAATGCTAAACTTTTTAACGGAGCGTCGTATCAATATGCAGTTTTTGGAATATAGTAGACTGCGTTTTGGTCATTAATTTGTCTTATAACCAAAAACTTCATAAGAGCTTTAGTTTCTGAGATATTTACAAAAAACTGTTTTCAAGGCTGATATATCATGGCTTCACTTGAAGTGTGCTAATAGGCTAGCTAGGAAGGTATGAAATCCGTCATGGATCCATTTATTTTTTTTTCAAATATGTTGTTGTTCTTGATTTATGGTTAAGATTCTCACAACATTTTGTGGTGGAGAAATGATGGGTTTAGTAGGAAAAATATATATACCAGGTGGGCCAAAAAACACCGGACAATTTTTTTTCATTATAACTTTTGAACTATCCCATCGATTTCAATGGGACAAACTGCACTTGACAGAAAATTAATCAGAGTTTTGACTAAATATATTTTTTTTGTAGCAAATAAATGCAGACATGATTGGCAAGGCAATTGTATAACATGCAAAACAATGGTTGAAAAAAAAAATTTTTTTTAGAATCACTAAACCGATTTTACTAGTTCATACCTTCTTGTGCGTGGCAAGAATGCAGCTTTTTCAGTAATTTAAAAAAATAATTAAAATATGTTTGCAACACAAGAATAAACGAGCATCTTTGAAGGGTACATTTTAATTTAGTCCGCCATCTTGGATTTTCAGATGGCGGACAAAAAATATATGTAGTCAAAACTCTGATTAATTCTCTATCAAGTGAAATTTGTCCCATTAAAATCGATTGTATAGTTCAAAAGCTACAATTAAAAAAAAATTGCCCGGTTTTTTTTGGCCCACCCGGTATATATTGATATACACTCAAATACTTTAAATAATAATAATGCATCCCTTTTTTTTGTCTTCTTTGTAGGTAGGCTGTAGACTAAGTTTTAAGTATCTACTTTTTTAATTAAATTTAATTTACCATACCAGAGGTGTTTGTAAAGTATCCAATAAATAAATAAAATAAATAAAAACAAGAAGCGTTTCATTGTAAAAAGTATGCCCTGTGATAAACTTTAACATGCCTTCCTAACAAGCTATAAGTCCTGGTTCTAATGTAAGTAGTTTTTGAGATATTTTAGTTTTTTAATGGGAAGAACAACTGTAATTAAAATTATCAAAATCGAAGATGATGAATCCCGGAGCCTGGTTGATTTGATATGAAATGACCTATTAGTAGACTTAGTGGCTCGGCGCATTAGGATACTGAATACAAGCGATAGAAACACCTCGCTTGCTACAGTGGCGGGTTTAAAGCCAGTCGGTTGCCTCGGTCGGGTACCGCAGACATGATTTCCCTGAGCAGCGAATAATGAAATTTAGCCCTACCTCTTGATTCACGCCGATAAACATGCCGGATATCTAGGGAAGGCGTGTTACACACTTTTACAGTCGGTAGGCCACGCAAAGAGATAAAAGGACCGGATAAAAAAAACCTGGTTTGAGGTTCCCAAGTAACATTTTATGTTTTAAAAGAGTTGCTGGAAGTTTGCGGCTACCAAATTAACTTTAAATTTTATAGCGAGGTGGCGACAATGTTATTGCAACCTATATACAACTCTTATAACGCTTAAATAGAAAATCATGTAAGAGTGGCGGCACACTATTTAGTAACCTCTAGTAAAACTTAAAATGCCATAACTCTTACATTACCCTTACTTGGCTTAACACTTATAAAACCAAAAAAGGTATTCTGGTTTTTCCGTACTACTAACTCCCTCTACAATAAATTTTGTGAAATTAAAAAAGTTCTGAGGTAACCAAATCATGGCTCTATCACTTCGAAATCCGGCATGTATGCCATAAAAATATCTGCGGCCCCAACTTGTGTCAAAATCATTGATTTTTGGTGCAAGAATAGTCCTAGAGTATTAGGAGTCATTTTGCAGAAAAGTATGCATTTTTGTATTGAAGTGTTTAAATTTAAATGCAAGTATCTATCTATAAGGGGGCAAACACGCCATTGAAGCTTTAAAATGCCTTTAAATTCTTACCTGCGGCTTAAAAATGGAATAGGATTAGAAATTTGTTTTATGAGTATATTTTGCTGTAAATAAACATTCTATAAGATATAATTAAAATAATAATCATTTTCTAAACATTGCAAACGTTTATAATAAATTTGATCCTGACCAGACAGCCGCTTAAATTTAGTACCAATTTGTTATCGAGAAAAGACTTTAGGCCTTCCATAACACTTAAGATTTAGTTTTGAAGCTTATCTTTACCTCTTGTCCAACATGACCATATTTAAAAACCAGAAGGTTTGTGACTGCTTTTTGAATACTAGGTGTTTCGAAAGGCGGCTGCCCTAAAGGTCCATCTATAACGGGGTCTTGTAGGACCAAGACGCAGTTCCTCAGTAACTTGAATAGGTAAAGATATACCTTGAAAAAAAATAAAAAGCACATTTTTTCAGGATGTCAGTATTTTTATTTCGACATACTTAAAATATAAAAAATGTGAGGTGTTTCGAAAGGAATGGGCCTTAAGGCACAGTTGCTGAGCAACTATAATAGTAAGGCTAGTTAGAGCCATATCTTTAAACAAAATATTGTTAGGATAAAAAAATAATGTCCTATTAACTAAATCGCACAAGTTACGTTTATAAACAAGTGCACATTAAGCCTAAACAATCTAAGGAAATGAACTTCTGTATATAGTTCAATTTGTATTAAAACGTATAATAAACTATATACGGAATTAAAAGCAATAAGCCATTGACCGGTCATCGACGATGTTTATACAGGAAACAAAACAAATCTTGATATCCTATCAATGGGAAACGGTTTTTAATAAAAGCATCTCCAAAAGAGTTTAGCAGTTAGTTGTATGCTGAGAACGTAACGTCCCGTACGTACAAGTTAAAAGTGAAGACAAGTAGTAGTCAGAATTCGAGCGTATCTAGAGCATACGCATTTATTAGCAAGATGTACTTAATGTAAGTAGTAATTATTATTATTGTTAAATAAAACTATAAACCTAACTTAAACTGTATTTTTTAGGAGTTGTTTGTCAATGTTTTTATTTTTAAAACTAATAAAAAAAAATTGTGAAACCAACAGAAACAACTACTCTGAGGGAAAATACCCCTACCGGCATTGAATTATACTGATGGCTCGATGCTTTCGTTGGGAACTTGTTAAAACTGTTTGGTTTTCACTATCTCCAACGTCGATCACAGGGATGCGAGTGATCCCCGTCTGGAATACGTCCTGAAAATTAGGAACAAGTGATCCATGTTGTTTCTGTTGGTTTCACAAAACTTATGCTCTACACGGAGCTATCGCCTACATTCACCTGAGGATGGCCCAAAAGGTCGAAACCGGTCCGGTCGTGGATTGGCATGGATCACTTATTCCTGATTTTCAGGACGTGTTCCAGACGGGGATCACTCGTATCCCTGTGATCGACGTTGGAGATAGTGAAAACCAAACAGTTTCAAATAAAAAATGTTAGGTGTTTCCGAAGGTCCATCCATAACAGGGTCTTGTAGAGGTATACACCTGATGAGCATGAAGTTAGTGAACCACCCATCACACGGATCGCGAGTAGGAAGATAATCTGCCGTTAACTAGTTATAAATTAATTTTGTCGCTTTTATTTTTGTATGTTTTTTTGGATGCTTTGCTAACTTCATATGATTTAATATTATTGTGTCAAAGGACTGTGTTTTCAAAAACAGACAACAAATAATACTTTATTTCACTTTTTTTTTCAGTTTAATGGCTGATGACTAAAAATAAAAAGTGGGTTTTTTGGAATCAGGCATATTATATATATATATATATATAGCGTTACTGGGAAT
Source organism: Aspidapion aeneum (assembly GCA_963576565.1). Classification (NCBI taxonomy): domain Eukaryota; kingdom Metazoa; phylum Arthropoda; class Insecta; order Coleoptera; family Brentidae; genus Aspidapion; species Aspidapion aeneum. The sequence goes on from OY755039.1 coordinate 32,422,026, forward strand.
ACATATCTGAGGGAAATGAAAAATTTCAGTCCATATTTGACCTATCTAAAACTCTACTTCGGAATGAGCTACGAATCTCAAACTTTGCACAATTGTAGATCTTCATAGGGTTAACAACCCCTCCAAGTTTCATAACGTAGTACAGTAGTTACGAAATTTTAAAAAACGTCGAAATTGCCACTCACTTATGTATAGATCATCAAAAGTCTACTATACTTCCAGACATGCTACAAAGCTCAAATTTGAAAAAAATCAAAATACCTCAAAATTCTAATTTACTCCCCTCCCCTATAAATGTAAAGTAATGTTAAAGTAACATTGCCCACTTCCAGAAACGCTAGAGACCTGAGTTTTGGAAGGCCGATTGAAACTATGATAAAACTATAGAAAAAAACTCAAACACCCCAAAATTCTCATTTTCTTCCCTTTCCTATAAATGTAAAGTTATGTAAAAGTAACATTGCCCACTTCGAGAAACGCTAGAGAGCTGAGCTTTGAAAGGCTCATAGCTATGATAAAACCATGGGAAAAAATTTAAAAAACCTTAAAACTTTAAATAAGGCATTGCAAAAGTTTTAAATAATATTCCACATATTTTACTTCTTTAAAAATTAAATATTATCCAATTCCTTTAAAAAGGAAGTGAAATCATAACAAAAACATTTCCTGTAAAAAACAGCCAAGTACGCGAAAATCGTATTCCGTACAAAGAATTGAGATAAAAGTAAAGTCAAGTTCTCCAATAAAAATTTCAAAATACAAGGTTCTTACTAGTTTGGAAATGTTTTTGTAAACTTCGCTATTATGGCTGCAAATGACTCTTAGGCACAGTGCTAAATTGAATATAAAGAAGTTTGGCTGTAATAGCAAGGTTTGAAAAAACATTTCCAAACTAGTAAGAACTCCTTTTACGGAATACCATTTTCGCGTACTTGGCTTTTTTTTACATGAAATGTTTTTGTTATGATATAAATTTCTTAACATTACGCCAATATATTTACATGACAAGTATATAAGTTGTACAATCAGTTGTACTCCCTCAAAAGGGTAGTTTATTCAAAATAAAAACTTGTTGGCCATTTCTCTTATTAAGAGTGATTAAGTAAAACTAAATGTTGCCACTTTTAACAAGATATTCAAGTAATTCAAAGCATTTTTGTACACTGCCACCTTATCATCCATCACATTTAGGTATTACCTTTTTGGCATCAATATTATCCTCTCTAGACATTGCAGTATATAAATTGTCAACATCAATAACCATTCCAAGCAGTTTGTGGATCATTTCGCTTGGTTGCTGCCTCAAATGAGACACATGGTACTCTAAGTTATGCTCACATTTACAGGGATCTTCAAAAGATGGCACTATAAAGATGTCTGTTTTTTCTACTCGTTTCCAGCCAATACATTCACACCTGAATAAAAAAATGCAGTTAAAGCTACATTTCTAATCGTGTTTGCGGGCCGATACGAACGCCAGCACGGAAGTCGTCCCGGACTAGGCCATTTGTAATCGTGTTGCGTGCCAGCGCACGCGTAATTGATCTGTTTATAGCTCACTTTTATTTCTACAACTGGCTGAGTGGTAGTGGTGTGCAAATACTATCTACTCGTTACTTTAATATCTGATACATGGGCGGATTCGAAGTAATCGAATCCTTCGACGCGAAATACTCGTTACTCGAATCCCGAATGGGACCGAAGCCGAAGTGTTACTCGATACTTGGAAAAGTAATGGTTGCATGTCACTACTGAGTGGGCTCTGCATGCCGCTTTATATATCGTAATTGAAACATCGAGAATGTTTATGAAAATTCCAGATCATAAACATTCCAGACATAACCACATTTTTCGGGAATGCGTATTTGTTTTGATCACCCAAGTGCACCTTTAATATATGGTCATTTTTCTTTTACTTGTACTAATATGGGACACAGATATAGCCAAAAAGATCTCGATTGAGATTATTCCCGATACCAATCATATTTAGGTGATGGAACTGCGCATGTCTGGTACGCCGCACGGACGCCAGCACGGGCCGCAGAGTTTGCAGCTTGCAAGCACGAAGAACCGTGCAGACACGGTGGTCGTCATTAGAAATGGTTACATTGATGCCCATATGCCTAGCACGCGTCTCGGATTGCAACTCTGCCAGCGAACACGATTAGAAATGCACCTTAAGTGCTTGCACATGATCAACGCTCTACTTTAAAAACCAAGAACTGGGCTTCTCAGCAATGTAATACCCTTAAATTAATGCCTAATTTTGGTATCTGTACAATATAAAAAAACTAAAAATCTTAAAAACGATTTAGTAGTTTAGTTTAGTTTATTTATTGGTAAGGTACTGCACATTAGTGCTTATTTTATAAGTCAAAAGTAAAAAAATCAATACAAATAGTCAATACACTTATTTAAAATGACAATACTTTAAGTAAGTTAGTAAATATGGACAATTACAAAAATATAACAACATAAAGTACATGCAAACATTACAGAATAAAAAAAAAATATATTAAAATTGCTTTCAAGATACTCCTCGAAGGAATAGAAGGCATTTTTTATGAGGAATTTTTTACTCTAATTTTAAATTGAGGAAAACAGAGTTTTAATCTCTGTGGGCAGAGGAGTGAAGAATTGAATGCCATAATAATCATGGCCTCTTCTAGTGCGTTGCAGCCTATGGTAGCTGGGAACCAAATTCCCCCTGTTCCTTGTTGAGTAGGGATGAATTTCACTATGTGATCTAAAGTTATCTAGATTTTCTCTCATGAAAATAAGGCAGTGCAAAATGAAAGTGCATGGAAGTGTAAGGAGACCTAATTCTATAAAGCTATTCCTACAGCAATCGCGGAACCCCAAGCCAGCAATAATTCTGACACACCGAAATTGTAATTTGAAAACTTGTTTCGAATTTGGGGAATGACCGCAGTTTAAAATTGATAAGCCGTCAGTAGCGTACTTCTGGAAACACATTTTGAAAGATTTTAAGATTAAAAAAGTTATTTTTGACAGTTTGGAGCTTAAGTGTTTGACATGCACCTCCCATGTTCACCCCGCATCCAGGTACACCCCTACAAATTTAACTGATTCCTGACTTTCTAGGTTCGATGGAGAAGTCTTGAGAGTAAAGTTAAAATATCAACTTATGTTGACTTAGTTTATTGGCTAGGAACCAGTTTTAGGTCACACATATACTATACTATAGTAGTGTGAGCTATGGTGATCCTAATTTTTTCGAGAAAAAAAAAAGTTGCTCCGATTTCAAAAATTTTTATATATCTTTGCGTTTCAGATGATTTTGAAACTTTTTTGTTGTGCCGTCTGTCTGTCTGTCTGTATGCCTGTCTGTAACGACCAACGCGCATAACTCAAAACCGCTTGGCCGATTTCAATGAAATTTGATACCTAGGCTGGGTCTTGGGTCGAGATGGTCCCATTTAAAAATGAACAAAATCTACCGAACACAAACCAAATAAAAGGGTGGGGATAGATTTCAAAAATTAGAGTTTATGTGAAAATATGGCGTGTGTGATATCAAACGAAAGGTAATTAAGTCTGGAGTTAAACAAAATACATTTTAATTTATTTAAAAAAAAAGGGTGGAGGTATATTTCAAAAATTAGAGTTTAAGTGAAAATATGGCGTGTGTGATATCAAACGAAAGTTAATTGAGTCTGGAGTTTGACAAAATACATTTTAGTTTTTGTTTTTTTTAAGGGTGGGGGTGGATTTCAAAAATTTGAGTTTAAGTCAAAACATGGCTTGTGTGGTATCAAACAAAAGGTAATTTAGTTCGGAGTTGAATAATATATATTTCAGTTTTTAGTTATATTAGCTCACACGTACACTATAACTATAGTACCTAGTGTGAGCTTAGGGGCCCATATATTGGCAGAGTATTTTATCAGTTCCTCTTTATTTGGAATCCATTGCGAAATAGGGTCTGACGGGTGATAGCGCAATAAAGAGGTGGTGTCACCTGCAAACAAAATGATAAGCAAAGTGATGATATTGGTGAAGTTGGGTGCGCCCATGGGTATAAAACATTTAATTTCTTAGAAGCTATTTAAGACATAATTTCAACAAGAATATGGAAATTTTGAGGAGTCATGAAATAAACCAAATTTATTAGGTACTGAAAGTTATTTATTTTAATCAAAATCGTAAAAAAGTCGCTGTCGTTGTGTAGTGCTAGCAATGTTTGCTTCCCACACCAGCGGTCCAGGTTCGATTCCTGGCTCTAGGTACTTGGTTGTTTTGTGTTTGTTTAAAAATGCTTTAACCTTGCTCGAACTTTGCGAAATTGGGCGATTGATCCTGATTGGATGGAAAGTCCCAGTATAAATAAAAAAAAAACAAAATTTAACCCAAGTAACCAAAAAACTTTTTTTAATTTCCTTGTATTTTGTTTTAGTTTGAATTTGATCGGCTCTTCTCAATTGAAATGGATATGTGCCATGTAGCTTAATTGGGCCAAAAAAAAATTAAAGAATTGTTGATTGTGTGTATGTCATCATTTTTGGGCCACCAGAGATTTTCTAAGTCTTTCATTAAAAATTTGAGTGTGGATCTGCCATCTCACTATTAATTATTCGGCCCACCCACCAATCCTCATCAAAGTAGACAGCATAATACTGTTCTTTTTCTAGAGTGGGGTGGTTCTCTCTCTCTCAGTTACAATGTCTTCTGAAAAAATGTCACTAGGCGAATCACTATAGAGAAGAGGAGGATGTGGATATAGAAGGAATATCTTTTAAAAATGTTTTTTGTGATGACATTTTTCTTACTTTTGCGTTTTTTTGTTTTGTTTACTTCCTGGTGTACTTGCCCGTCTTTCAATAGGTTTCTTTGATTTGGATGTTTTTTGTACATCCATCCCTTGCACCATTTTTCTTACCCTATTAATGCGATCAGATTCCTTTTTTGTTGTTATAAAACCAGCAGAGCTTGTACAAACCCTGGTTATATATGAAACGAAATTCTGAAACCAACCCGGATGGAAAATATTAAGTTCCTCTTTTTTTTTCAAAATAAATATAAAGGTGTTCTGCTAACTTATATAAAGTTAGCAAAACACCATATTTAAAAGAAAAAACGGGCACGGCAAATGTTTTGTTTTCACAACTAATTTACGGATAATTAACGGTAAATTGTGAACTAAATTTTTTTTAGATAAATCCATTGTTTCTCTGCTAACTTTATATAAAGTTAGCAAAACACCATATTTTTTTGAGAAAAACGGGCATGGCAAATTTTTGTTATCACAACTAATTTACGGATGATTAACGGCAAATTGTAAACTAAATTTCTTTTAGATAAATTCATTGTTTCCAGAGGTGTTCTGCTAACTTTATATAAAGTTAGCAAAACACCGTATTTTTTTTTAAAAAAACGGGCATGGCAAATTTTTTGTTTTTACAACTAATTTACGGATAATTAACGGCAAATTGTGAGCATATAATTTTTTTCAATTTCCAAAGTGGGTTCTGCTAACTTTATATACATGAAAAGGACTGAATCGGAAAAAAACAACAAAAAAAAACATACACCACCCACTGAAAAAAATACCTCACTGAAACCAAAAAAATACAAAATTTTTCCTTACCCTACCCAAAAGAAAGCCAAACCCAAAAACAGACCAAACCTCACCGTACACCACCTACAAAAAAAAATATCTCACTAAACCCAAAAAAAAAACAAAACTTTACCATATCTCCCCAAAAAACAAACCAAACCCCACTGAACCCAAAAATACCAACTCAGAAAAAGATCAACCTGACTGTACCCCACCAAACCCAAGAAAACCCCACCGAACCCTACAAAACTCATCAAGAATTCCATGAAACCCCACTAAACCCAAAATCTAGCATTTTCAGAAAATCCAAGTCATCATCCAACATTATGTAATTTAGATTAGAAGTTAGAAAAAACGATTGGATCAGTGAAACTAAGAACAGCTTGATAAACTGCTTCCTTTAAGCATCAGGTCAATCTTCCCGCTGTGTTTATGTTTTTCAATATTTCAGTTAATATTTACCTACTTAGAAGCCTTAGCTGCTTTCAAAGCATATAATTTAAAAATAAATTCGAATTTTCTTCTACTTACCTGTTAAAAAACTTGACTCACAACACTGTAAACTACACACTTCTAACTTAAAAATTAACATATTAACCACAGGTATTTACATTTTATTAACAAGTATGAACATGTTATTGCCTAGGTATTTACAAGTATTGACACATATTATCTACATATTGACAAGTATTGCATAGTATTGACCACTATTGACTTAGTATTGACCATTATTGACACAGTATTGACATGTATTAACCAGTGATTTGTACACCAATTAACAAGGTGAGAAACCCCTTGGGTAAAGTTTATCCCTCAAAATTTCAAGATACCCATAATGTATCCCCCTTGCAAACAAAATCAATGTTTTTTGGTGTTTTTTAAATTTCTAACAGGTGGATCCTTTTTAATGTTACACCCTGTATAATGAAACACATAATTAACACAGTGGGCAAACGTTTATTTTTTGGTTGTCTTTTTAAAAAATGGGACAAATGGCATTTAATACCTACAGATTTACTTCATTGCAATATTAATTAGTTTAAATTTACGAAAGTTACCACATAAGCATCAAGATATAATTAAGAAAAAAACATGTAGTCTATGACCCTATGTAGATTTGTTCTTTTTGGGTTCTAATAAATTAAATAATAAAAAATATACCTTGGTTCTAGCCTTGGTTAATACCTTGCCTGGGATGCAGGACAAAACATTTAATAACAGGACAATCCCTGACAAACACGGGACGTTTAGCAACCCTACTGCACCTTACAATACCAAGTAAATCAGTGGGTTTTGATCAGTCATTAGTGACTAAATGTTTAGATCAAAACTGTTTTTGACTTAATTTGAGCTATGTTAACCATAGCCTAAAACTTTCCTACCCTTTAAATTGACATTTCGAATAGACCGCTAGCTTTTGCAGTTTTCTATTTAATGGAAACTCCAAGATTTGTTGCTTTTTCTGCAAGATTTTTTGCAAATTATTTAGCCTGCTCGCATATTCTTCCGGGTTTTGGTCCGCCAGATCCACATCATGTGATGACTCGCCAAAAGAAGTATAGTGCGAGGGTCCTGGCTCATTGGGGTTCATTTTAGACTAACTTTTCACTTGGAAAATCTCATAAAAATGGAAAAACATAGAAATGCTTGAAAAAAAATAGTAGAAACGTCAAGAACCCGGCAAAAGTGTGGTTAGATTTTAAATTGATTTTTTGCGGAAAGCAGGCCTTTGCGGCGTTGCCGCTTATTTGAAAGCTGCTTTTATCAAAAGTGGACGAGAACCTGACTTCATTAATTTGACAATCAGCTGTTCTTTTTCAGTCTGGATCCCATGTCGAAAGTAGTGTTTACTCAATTTTCTAAAATATTTTTTCAATTATTTCAGTATTTTTAAATAATTTTGAGTTAATTTTCGTGGATTTCGATACCGGATGGATTTCTGCAAGCTGCTACACAAGGCCCAGAAGAATGACAAAAATTCCGCCAATGAGGTCAGTTGTGTTTGTTATGGATTCTGTATTGCATCTTAACATATTTTTTAGCTATTCATATATTTTTTCAGGCTGTGGAAAAAACATAAATCCAAATTTATTTCTCTTTATTTAGGCTCCCAGGTACTACAGTACAAAATTTGAGGCACCAAAAAAGCTGAGCAAAAAGAAACCCACAACCAGCAAGGAACTTTCAGCTAATGTCAAAAAATTCCTGGAGCGCAAAGAGGCAGAGGAACGTCAGAAGGCTGATGAAGCGAAAAAGAAGAGAGATGATCTGTTAGCACTCAGGGCACAGGACAAGAAAGCTGTCAAAAGAGTGAGTGTTATGTTAAAGAGCACCAAATCAGCTAATAAATCTGTTATTGATGATGCTGTGGATAACACTAATACAGGTAGGTGCTTAGCAATAATAAACACCATTTTATATCTGTATGATTCATAGATCACAAAATACTGCTGTGACCCTTTTACCTGGATTAAGTTTAAGGTAAAGATGTTCCAGCAAATTAAATATGGCATCATTTGTGCCTAAGTTAGCTTGAAAATCAAACTGTATTACTAAGAATACTATTTTCTATTAAAAAAATTAGGTAGTTATTAAAGACCATTTTATATCTGTATGGTTGATAGATCACAGAATACTGTTGCAACCAAGGGGTGATCAGCTGAACCAGATTTGTACACAGTCCTACAGGATTTTAATAAATATTTGATTCTGTTAAAGTCCTGTGGGGTCCTGGAGAAAAATGTGTACACCTACTGTGGGCAGCTGATCACCCCCTGTATTGTTGATGGATCACAGCATATTGCTGTGACTGAGGGGTGATCAGCTGAACCAAATTTGTACACCGTCCTACAGGATAGGAAAATTTTTGGTCCTGTAGCTTCCTGTATATGTCCTGTATAGTCCTGTAGAAGTCCTGTATAGTCCTGCCTTTGGGGTCCTGTGGCTAAAAAGGAGCCCATAAAAAAATTTGCGACCAAAAAGAAGGTCATCAGGTCTTAACTCTCATTTTTCTTAGAGAGCCGATTTGGCATTGCCGGCCTTAGTACTTAATCATGCTTAGGGCACCCCTTAGGCGCCAGTACCCTTGTGCTCCTGTATAGACCTGTGGCAGTCCTGTGGAAGTCCTGTATAGTCCTGTGAAGTCCTGTAAAAGTCCTGTGGAAGTCCTGTGGGGTCCTGTAGAAAAATTTGTACACCTACTGTGGGCAGCTGATCACCCCTCAGCTGTGACCCTTTTACCTGCATTAAGCTTGAGGTAAAGCTGTTCAAGCAAATAAATATAGCATCATTTAAGGCTATGTTAGCTTGAAAACCAAACTGTGTACTACTAAAACTTGTTATATACTGAAAAACATAACATCAATTATTCAACACACAACCTACACAAATACAATACAAGAAATAAAAAAGATTTAAAATTTCCATTCTATAGACAAAAACCCAAAAAGGTATTACAGCTTGTAAGTTTTTTAATGAATTGCCTATACAAATATGTAGTCTCCCATATAACTGATACAAGAACCATGTCAAGAAATTTCTGGTGGATCATGCTTTTTATGTGATATGACAAAAATCTTAAACTAGTTAAATAAGTGTTTATAAGTGTTTGTGATTGTTAAACTCCATTTATATATATATAATATTATATATATATATATATATATATATATATATATATATATATATATTTATATAGGTACCGGGTGGGCCAAAAAAAACCGGCAAGTTTTTTTTTCATTATAACTTTTGAACTATGATTCATATGTGAGTGGGCCTTGCAGCCCTTCCACTGTGACCACTAGTGGGTCTATTGTGGCTTAAACTATACCATCGATTTTAATGGGACCAACTGAACTTGGCAGAGAATTAGCAGAGTTTTGACTAAATATATTTTTTTGACCGCCATCTCAAAATCCAAGATGGCAGATGAAATTAAATTGTACCCTTCAAAGATGCTCGTTTATTCTTGTGTTGCAAACATGTTTTAATTATTTGTTTAGTAGAAAAGCTGCCACACACAACAAGGTAGGTACAAAACAGCAAAATCGGTTTGGTGGTTCTAAAAAAAAATATTTTTGTTTCAACCATTGTTTTCAATATTATATGATTGCCTTGCAAATCATGTCTGTATTTATTTCCTTATAAATTCATTACTACTGAACCGATTTTAATGACATAAAAACCATCCTGGTGAGAATTGATTGCTTTTTAAAGATCATGATCGAAATTTATCACCATCTTAAAATTTAATTCGCATATATGGTCCGAGGGATCAATATTTTGGCCAAAAATAGACTTTTGCAGTTAAACTCTCTAATCACTTAAACGCAAATCGATAAAGAAGTCTAATGCTAATATACAATTAAAAAATATTTTTTATTACCCCCCCCCCCCCACTCTTGCCACCACCATTTTCGTAATTTATACTGCCTAAAAGCCTTTAAAACAGTGTGTTATTTTTAATATGGTCTGCAAATTACACAGCCTCACAAAAAATTATAAGCTGCTAAACTCAAAGGGTAGACCCCCCAAAGTCTCCTAATTTTGGAGCACTAAAATTCAGTTCCCCAAAAGAAAATGTGTCAATTATCGAATTTGCCCCTATTAACCTATTAACTATTTAAAATCTAAATTAAGAAAACCGTGGAAATCAGAAACCTACCCCGTCTTCTGTTTTGGGTTAGACACGACCTTGCCCCAGCAACCCTTTTTCCTCGCTAAGAGGAGAAGCCGTAGACACTAAAACAAAAATTCATATAGAAGTTTAGTCGTGCCTGTAGTAACCTCTATACAAAATTTATTTATAGACTCCCACTTTCACGCCTCCCTATGCCAGGGGGATGCTAAACAGTTTTTCTTGTTCTGATTGGATTCAGCAAATACCTAATATTGCATTAAAAACTTTAAATGTTCCTAAGAAGTGAAGTTTTTAACTCCACATACAGGGTGAAAAAGAGAGAATGAATCCGATGAATGATTTAAATTGAGGATAAAGTTATATTGATCATCATATTTTAGTTTAGGGGGTAATATGAGCAAGTTAAATAATTAAAACCTATTTTTTTTTGTTTCACCACCTTAATAATTTTTAACCTAGTTAACCCCCACCATTCTAAATTGTTCTTTTTCTCCCCCAGTAGAAATTATTCTATATTTGAATTTAGATGCTCCAAATATCCCAAAACCGATGTTAAATGTTTGCAGTTTCTACTAATTTTCTATCTATTTTGGCGGCCATCTTAAATTTTTCCCTTGTTTTGTAAAGTTCATTGCTAAGACAGAAGTTTTGATATCTATGATTCATTTTGCTTCTTTAAAGGTACTTTGCTCATTACTATCTATATAGAAGACACACGGAAACACAAATTTAAATGCACTAGAATAGGTACTTTGTGTTTATCAGAATATGTACAGTCATGTTTAATAACGAATTTGGAGACTATCGCACCTTTTCGCACCAACAGTGTATGTAGTCCGGAAAGTACATATCAGGACGAAAATATTTTTACAAAAATGAATATGAAAGTTCGTGAAAGCTTTTTTGTTAGTCCAATGAAATATCGAGAAAAAAAAATTCATACACTTCTGGCACAATTTTTGTATCATTGGTATTTAAAGAATAAGTTTAAAATCCCTGTCACTAAAATTATCAAAAAATAATCTACTTACCTTTGGTTAAAAAAGCCATTTTTAAAAAGTTAGTGAAAAATAATGAACAATAAAAAAACAATTGCTGATTGTCAGGAAATGTCAAATTCAAACAACGATATTTCGAAGCCTGCTTTGGCAATGAAGCCAATTATGCTGGAATTTTAAGGTGCCATTATTTAGCTTTAAAAAATATGTAACCAAACAGTTTTATTGTTAAGTTAGTTTTTGCTATTTTTGGCCAAAATATTGGGGCTTCAGACTAAAGTGTGGCGGACAGAATCATACTTGATTCTTCAAAATGGCGTATTTATTCTTATTTTCTGAAAATGATTTAGTTTTTATTTGAATTTATAGAAAAGTAGTACTTTTCTCCCGCACAACGAGGTACAAATTAGTGAAATCACTGTGGTAGTTCTCAAAAAAACTGTTTTTGTTTCAGCCATTGTTTTACATATTATATGATTGCATTGCCAATCCTGTCTGCATTTATTTCCTTATAAACTCATTATTACTGAACCGATCTTAGTGAAATAAGAAAAATCATGGTGAGAATTGATTGTTCTTAAAAGATTATAATCGAAATTTGCCGCTATCTTAAAAGTTAAGATGTCAGACAGAATCATACTTGACCCTTTATTCTTTATTCTTATTTTTCGAAAATGTTTTAGTTTTTTTTTTAAATTTAAATAAAAGCTTTACTTTTCTTCCGCTTGACATGGTACAAAGTACTAAAATCGGTGGAGTGGTTCTTACAAAATCTGATTTTGTTTTAACCATTGATTTACAAATTATACGATTGCGATTGCATCAAGCATGATTCTGTCCGACATCTTAAATTCTAAGATGGCAGAAAATTTTGATTACATTCTTTAAAGAGCAATCAATTCTCACCATATTTTTTTTATTTCACTAAAATTGGTTTAGTAAGACCGAATTTATAAGGAAGTGAATGCAGACAGGATTGGCAATGCAATCGAATAATCTGTAAAATAATGGTTGAAACAAAAATAGATTTTTTGAGAACCATCACACCGATTTTACTAATTTGTAGCTTGTTGTGTGATGGAAAAATATTGCTTTTCTATAAATTAAAAAAAAAACTAAAATATTTTCGGAAAATAAGAATAAACATGTCATTTTGAAGAATCAACTATGATTCTGTCTACCATCTTAAATTTTAAGATGGCAATAAACTTTGATCATGATCTTTAAAAAGCAATCAATTCTCACCAGGATGGTTTTTATTTCATTAAAATCGGTTACCAAAAAGCCTAAACAAAGCCTCGGAGCAATGGATGGAAACTCTCGAAGACGAAAAAAGCAAAGACAAAGGACTATGAATATAGCTACTTGGAACGTTCAGGGTCTGAACCAAAGTTGGACATTATTGCAACCGAAGTGCAGAATTGTAAGATCGATATTATTGCACTCACAGAGACAAAATGAAAGGAACAGGTACGAATAGTGTCGGTAATTTTGTCCATATATTCACTGGAGTCCCAAAAGAAAGAAGAGCAGCCAGAGGGGTAGCTACAAGGAACAAGCACAAACACAACAACAAACTTGTGTGTGGCCCAAAAACAGTCTGCTATCTTTCTATCCGGCCTGGATCCAAAAAAAGAGCCTGAGCAAGTTTTCGATTTTCTGAAACAAGGGAAGTTGGAAGAAAATGTATCTGTTGAGAAAATGAAAACAAAGTCAGACAAGTACAGGAGCTTTTTCAAAATTACACTTCCTGAATTAAAAAAAGGTGAAGTGATGAGACAGGATCTGTGGCCAAACGGCGTGATATTAAACCATTTTCTGAATCTTCAGAGACACCCAACCAGACCAAATTGGAGGGGTGTGGCCCGGCATCAATTTTGAGTGTTATACATCTAAACACACAATCTATAGGAACCAGTATTGATGCATTACAGGAAATTCTGGACAACCATCCAGGTTGCATCTCGTTCTGCTTAACAGAACACTGGAAAACAGAGGACCAACTCCAGAACTACAGTATAAAGAACTTCAATCTAATCTCTTGCTACTGTAGAGATCAAAATGAGCATGGTGGTGCTGCTGTCTATGTCAGAGATACTATAATTGCAAAACCCAGAGGTGATATCTCTGGATTGTCAGAAAAATCAGTGTTTGAGTGTGCTGCTGTGGAGGTTCACATGGCGAACAAAAAAATAATTATTATGTCAATTTATCGAACCACTCACCAAATATTATGTGATTTAGTAGATAAGGATTCTATAGTACTTTTGGCTGGCGATTTTAATTTAAATATTCTCAATGAGGAAGCGAAATGGCCTGAGATTCTTAAGTCATACCTTAGTTCCTTCTGTTACTCAGTACACACGCATAGATGGGGACAAAAAGTCTTGCATTGACAACATTTATACTAACCTTAATGAATTTACATCTCTCAACTTCAATCCCCATACATCAGATCATCATGCACAAAAAATATCATTTAAGGTTTGCATTACAAAAAATAAAAAACCTATTAAAAACGTTTGTTTACCAAAGGACACAAGCAGCAGCAAGTTTTTGTTGCGAGAGGCAAACTGGGAGTCTGTTTATAGCTGCAGTGAAGCAGAGATAGACTTGCAGTGGGAGGCTTTCATGAACGTCTTTCAGACTTTGTTTTTTCAGTGTTTTCCTGAAAGAACATTTATTCCAAAGCAGAACAAACACAAATGGTCTCAGACACCAGAACTTGTCTCATGCAAAACTAGACTTGACATCTTATATACTATGAGTATGAATAATCATAGGTTTAAAGATGTGTATAAGGAAGAGAAATGTAAGTACAATTCACTGCTTACCGAGTCTCGAAAACTTTTTTATCAACAAAAAATAAATGAAAGTGATAATAAGTTCAAAGTATCATGGCAAATAATAAAAGAAGTTAAAGGTAAGTCAAAAAAAATCTAGTACAACAGGGTTACAGGGGTATCCAAAATCGCTCTGCAATAACATAAATAAATTTATGGGAAATGCAGCACCTGAAGAGGTAAAAAAAATCCAATGTGGTAAAAACTTTACTCCTAAAATTGAAAAAACATATTGAGAGCATGTTTCTAAAACCTATATTTGAAGATGAAATACTGAAAATCATACAAAAACTAAAAAACAAGCATAGTTTTGGCTTTGATGAAATTTCCACAAGCTTATTAAAAATGTTAGGTCCTGAAATTTTATCACCTCTATCTTTCATAATTAATAACTCTTTTAAATACGGCCTTTTCCCTCAAGCATTGAAATTGGCAGTAGTAAAACTTTTGCACAAAAAGGGTGACTCTTCTAAGATCGAAAGCTACCGTCCCATAAGTCTCCTTTCTTTCTTTTCAAAAATATTTGAAAATGCAATGCTATCTAGGCTTAATAATTTCTTTATGTCAAAGAAACTAATCAGTAACTGTCAGCATGGTTTTCTGAAGAGTAGGTCTGTCGAAACTGCAACTTACGACTTTGTGGCCAAAATTCTTAATAATCTCGAAAATAAATACAAAACACTAGGAGCCTTTTTAGATTTGTCAAAAGCTTTTTACAGTTTAGATCATGAGCTGCTGTTAAAGAAAATGGAGTTATATGGTGTTCGGGGTCCAGCTTTGAGGTGGATAGGCTCTTATCTCTTAGGAAGGTCTCAGAAGGTTTGCTTGGAAATGGAAGGGTCTAAATCCTTTTCTGACGAAATTAACATCAACCTAGGTGTCCCGCAAGGGAGTGTTCTTAGACCTTTTCTATTTATTGTCTACATAAATGATTTGCCTCAAACTTTTAACAATGACTCATCAAGCATGATAAACTTCGCAGACGATTCAAATGGACTTTTCTAACTGAGGCAGAAAGCTGGTTTAGTGGAAACAGGCTCCTCCTTAACAATGGCAAAACAGTAATTGTTTGTTTTAGAACATGTCAATCCCAGGATCAGTACCCTGAGACTGTTGAGTTACTTTCCCAGGATGTGCAACTTTCAGAGTTTGTTAAGTTTCTGGGGTTCTACATAGATCAACACCTCAACTGGGATGCTCAAATCCAACATGTATCTAGGAAGCTAAATTCTGCTGTTACTCCATAAGAGTTTTAAAACATTACCTGGCTGAAAATACTCTGCTCACAGTTTACTACGCAAACTTTTTCTCCATAATGCGTTATGGGGTCATATTCTGGGGGGGTGCTCCGGGAGCCTCTGAGGTGCTGCTCTTGCAAAAGAAGGTGGTGAGAGTTTTATTCGGTATGAGGGCACGAGATTCTTGTCGTGGCAAGTTTAGATCTTTAAACATCCTTACTTTTTTTGGTGTTTACATATTTGAGTGCATTATGTTTTTATTCAAAAACTTCTCCCAATTCTGTCATCTTTTGCCATTCCATGACTACAATACGAGAACTCTGAATCTTAATGTGCCGTCACATAGATTGTCCTTGACTGGAAACAGCCTACTCTGTGCGTGTGTAAAATTTTTCAATAAACTGCCACCATCAATTCAACAAGATAAAAATCCCAAAATTTCTAAAAGCAAAGTGTTTGCTCAAATAATTGCAATAGAACCCTACACCATTGCAGAATTCATGACAAATTCATTTCCTCAACTGTAAAACTGTACCCTGTCTTTTTTTTGTATAGGTATATTTTTGTTTTACAATCAATTTTAAAGTTTTATGATCAATTTTAAATTATTGTTTTTTCTAACTGTATTATTCTGTCCAAATTTTAACTTGTATTCTATTTTTGTTGTTTTTTAGTCCCAAAAGATTGATTTTTTAAACTTTTTGAACATTTTAAATATATCTGTTTTAAGTTTTGTCACCAAATATTTCAAATTTGTTATGTTTTTTAATCCCAAAAGATTGATTTTTTTTGTTTAACTTTTTAAATATATCTGTTTTAAATTTTGTTGCCAAATATTTTAAATTACACAGAAGTCATAGGTATTTATTTTTTCAAACTAATTTCTTGCTTTTATATATAAGTTTGATGTGTAATTTAATTAAGTTTGATGTGTAATTTAATTAAGTACATCTGACGCTATTTGCTCAATTATGCTAAAAATGTATGCAAATAAAGCTTTACTCTACTCTATCCTTGTTAATAAAGAAAAACTTAAAGAATAAAATTACAGACTACGATTGCATTAGTGAAAACATACTTCGAGTAAACATGAAGATGCTTGGACATAATATAAGCATAATAGCAGTCTACGCACCATCAGATGACGAAAGAGTAGCTACAAAACAAATGTTCTTTGATCAATTTGATAAGACTATCACAAAAATCGGTAATACCAAAGAAATAATTATGCTTGGCGATTTTAATAGCCAAACTGGTAGGCATACCCAGAGCAAAGTGATAGGACCATTTGGAGAGGAAGTAACAAATGATAATGGCTTAAGACTGATGCAATTGTGTGAAACCCACAACCTAAAAATAAATAATGGTTTTTTTAAACATAAGGATATTCATCGATATACCTGGATTCAGCCAACAAGAAATCTTAAATCAATCATTGATTATGCTATAGGTGGACAACACTCGCAATTAAAGTGGTATGATGTGCGAGCACTTCGTGGTGTTACCTGTGGATCTGACCACCATCTGGTAAAAGCAAAAATATTATTCCCTTTAAGAAAAACAAATAAGGAAGAAAGTATTAAAGAAAATGAAAACCTAGAATACATCGAAGACAATCAAAAATACAACTTTAGAAGTCTTGAAATCGAAAGTACTCAAAGATTGTATCAGAACCGATTAGATGAAAAATTAATAAACACAAATCATTCATTTGAAGAGATATATACAAACATAATATAAAGCTTGAAGGAAGCAACCAACGAAGCTGTTGGATACCAAGATAATAGAAATAACAGGAAGATGTGGTGGACGGACAAAATAAAGGAAATGGTCAAAGGGAAAAAACGCACATACTTGAAATGGCTCAGTACTAAACAGCAAAGAGACCTAGAAATCCACAGGGAAACAAGAAGACAGCTAAGAAATTTGATACGCACAGAAAAAAATTAAATGTTCGAGCGCAAGTGCCGTGACATAAATACACACGTAGGAGGTAGGCAGAGTTCTGAAGTATGGAAATTCATTTCAACAGTAAAAAACCCAACAAAAGAAAAAGTATACATCCAGATAATCAAACCAGAACAATGGACAGAACACTACAAGGGCTGCTGCAGGACACACACGAGAGATACGAACCGAATATCTGGCAGCCTCTTCGAGGAGAGACATAGAAGTGCATGGAGAGGAAGTAATCATCGAAAAAGAAATGATAAAGAATAATATTAAAAAGCTTAAATCCGGAAAAGCTAGCGGACCTGAAGGAATATATATGCTGAAATGCTCAAATATGGATCAGAGAAACTACTCGAAAATCGCACATATAATATTAATCAATGCATAAACGGACATCCAGTACCTAATGATTGGAAAATTGCATTCATATCCTCAATACATAAAAAAGGAAACAAGCTGGATTGCAACAATTACAGAGGAATTTCAGTAATCAGTACTCTAAGTAGATTGTACGGTAGGATTCTTAGAGATCTAATAGAGAATGATTTTCATGAAGAAGAAGAAGAAGATGAAAGTGGGTTTCGCGCAGGCAGATCTTGTAGTGATAATGTTTTTTGTCTTAAACAAGTAATTGAGAAAAGGAGCGCCAGAAATATGGAGACTCATGTTACCTTTGTGGATCTACAAAAAGCATATGATACCGTTTCAGTAGAAAAATTATAGACAGTGTTAGAGCAGACTAATATCAATCATACATAAATAAAAGCGGTAAAAGAACTATACAAAGGGTCAAAATCTAAAATTAAAATTGGAAATCGACTTTCAAAAGAATTCCTGGTAACAAAAGGCTTAAGACAGGGATGTTGTATCTCTTCAACTCTTTTTAAAATATATATCACAGTAGCTCTAAAAAACTGGAAGCGTAAAGTGCACGGCATGGGAATACAACTTAACGACCGATTTACCATATACACACACATATGATGAGAAAGTTAACAGAAGAATACCAAAAGCGGGGATTAACAGTGAACGTGGACAAGACACAGTACTTATGTATTGGAAACGAATCCAGTGAGTTAGTAGTAGAAAATGGACAAACAATATCTCCATGCAATGAGTATGTATACTTGGGTGTCACATTTGATAAGACAGGAACAGACTGTAGAGAATTGGAAAAAAGAATAGTAAAAGCAAAAAAAGTTATTGGATGTCTTAACAGTATTTTATGGAGCAGAGAGATAAAAAAGAATGTAAAATTTAACATATATGAAACAATGGTCAAAAGCACGCCGTTGTATGGAATAGAGACTTGTCGCGTAAACAGAAAAATACAAAACAAAAATGGAAAGTGTCGACATGGATGCAATAAGAAGATCAATGAGAATATCTAGAATAGATCACATAAGAAATGAGACCATAAAAGAAAGAATGGGAATCGAGGGAAGCATAACGGATGAAATTACTAAAAGGCAACTGATATGGTACGGCCATGTACAACGGATGAAAGAGGAAAAATTACCAAAGCAGGTCCGAGAATGGCAACCAATAGGGCGCAGAAAAAGAGGGCGTCCTAAACTAGAATGGCAACAGTCAATCCAAAGATCAATGAGTCAAAAAAATCTGACAGATGATGATTGTCAGGATCGAAGGAGGTGGAGAATAGTCGTTCTAAACCGACATAGTAGTAGTAAAATCGGTTTAGTAGTAATGAATTTATAAGGAAATAAATGCAGACATGATTGGCAAGGCAATTGTATAATATTCAAAACATTGGTTGAAACAAAATTTTTTTTTTAAACCACCGAACCGATTTTGCCGACTTGTACCTTGTTGTGCGTGGCAAGAATACAGCTTTTTTACTGATTTAAAAAAATCATTAAAACATCTTCCGCAACACAAGAATAAACGAGCATCTTTGAAGGGTACAATTTAATTTCATCCGCCATCTTGGATCTTGAGATGGCGGACAAAAAAATATATTTAGTCAAAACTCTCATTAATTCTCTGCCAAGTGCAGTTTGTCCATTAAATTCGATAGTATAGTTCAAAAGTTATAATGAAAAAAATATTGTCCGGTTTTTTTGGCCCACCCGGTATAGAAATTATTTTGACTGGATGACTGACTGTATGTAGGTATGTGCGATTCTTGACAAAATATTTTATAATATAGCAAACAACATTTCATATTAAATACTGATCAACTATTTAATAAAAAAATGGAAAAACGTTCAAATTTTAAAATATTTTCTGTTTTTTGGCCAGTTTTTAATTTTAGCATATCAGGTTACTGATATGCTAAAATTATATTTTTTCTTATTGTTGTATTATCATCGGACCACTAGGTGTATGCCAAATTTTATTCAAATCGGATAACGGAAAGTGTGTCAAAAACACATTTTTCTATAGAAGGGGTGGGTATTATAGGGGTGGGAGGATATTTTTTTCTTAATGTTGTACTGTCATGTTTCATCCAAATCGGATAATGGGAAGTGTGTCAAAAATGCTTCACAAGATTTGATAGTTAGTTAGATAGTTGGACAGAACATGTGAAGCTAAATAAAAGCTTGTAATAAAAAACGAGTCAGTTACTTGTAGAGCAGTCAGTAACCTGCAAGTATTCTAACAGGTAACTGATGCACAGGCAACTGACGATTTTGTCATGTTTTGTCAGATATTATTAATACTACTAAAATTGAGTCTAATAAACAAGAAAACTCAAAAAGTGTATCCTATTGTAATTATGTTTCACCATTTTTTAAATTGTTTTTTTGTTGTTCTACCTTTTAAAAACTTACCAGGTTACTGATCAAACTGACGGTTACACACGCGAGTATGGATCGGTTAAAGGACACAACCACTGTATTTTTCACTTAGCAACTGAAGGTCAAGAATGATCCAATAATGCCAAATGGATAAAAAATCTGAAGGCACAGGTAACTGATGCAATTTTTAGTGACAAAGTTGAAATTTTAATATTGAAAAACAAGTAACTTTAAAACAATTCTGGTTTTGAGTATTTATATAACTAAAGGTTGTTTTTTAATGTTTACTAAGAAATTACTCCAATAAATAATTATAAGAACATAATTTAATTAAAATATAGTAAAATTCTAATGGTGACACTCCAGGTTACTGACGATTGTTACATAAAACCTCTGTTATTTAAAGGAAATATTTTTTATAATCTTCCAAAAATGGACTTGCATGTTAGTTATTTAATAAAACTATAAAAATAAAATTAGTTTTATTTAAAAAAAATGTTTTAACATGTTTTTGTGTAGGTCACATCAAAATCCGTCACTTTTCAGATATTCACCCATATATATATATATATATATATATATATATATATATATATATATATATATATATATATATATATATATATATATTTATATTGTAAGTGAAAAATGATTGTAAAACAATTGATATGATGAGTAAATTTTAAAATTTATTTAAATACAATAAATCTATCTAAAATACTATTTTCTATTAAAAATTTTGTCAGCCTAATTTGTACCAATTTTTCAATTATTTTGGACAATGTTGGGAGTAGTGCAATAGGTCTGAAATTTAAAGGAATTTGGTGATCTCCTCCCTCAAAGCTAGAGCCTTTTTTAAACAATCTGAAAAATTTCTTAAACTAAATGATTCATTGACTTAAATAATATTTACTTTTTTAAGCAAAAACAATCAAAACTGATTCAGGGAGTGCTGTACTGTAACCATGACCACTAGCACTACTACAACTATGAACACAACAACCATGACCACTACCACTACTACAACTATGAATACAACAACCATGACCACTACCATTACTACAACTATGAATACAACTATGAATACAACTACTACTTCTACTCCTACTCCTACTTCTACTCCTACTCCTACTCCTACTCCTACTCCTACTCCTACTGCTACTCCTACTTCTACTCCTACTCCTACTCCTACTCCTCCTACTCCTACTCCTACTCCTACTCCTACTCCTACTCCTACTCCTACTCCTACTCCTACTCCTACTCCTACTCCTACTCCTACTCCTACTCCTACTCCTACTCCTACTCCTACTCCTACTCCTACTCCTACTCCTACTCCTACTCCTACTCCTACTCCTACTCCTACTCCTACTCCTACTCCTACTCCTACTCCTACTCCTACTCCTACTCCTACTCCTACTCCTACTCCTACTCCTACTCCTACTCCTACTCCTACTCCT
The DNA here is from genome assembly GCA_963576565.1 of Aspidapion aeneum. Lineage (NCBI taxonomy): Eukaryota > Metazoa > Arthropoda > Insecta > Coleoptera > Brentidae > Aspidapion > Aspidapion aeneum. The sequence continues at coordinate 32,443,494 of OY755039.1, forward strand.
ACTCCTACTCCTACTCGTACTGCTACTCCTACTCCTACTCCTACTCCTACTCCTACTCCTACTCCTACTCCTACTCCTACTCCTACTCCTACTCCTACTCCTACGCCTACTCCTACTCCTATTCCTCCTACTCCTATTCCTCCTACTTCTATTCCTCCTACTTCTACTCCTACTACTACTCCTGCTCCTCCTCCTTTTTTAATTAAAAAAAAAACAAAATTATTCAAATTTTATAAGTTTGCATTATCACCAATTTAATAGTATATTATGGACTAAGGGACAAGATAATTTTTATCCCGAGGCGAAAAGTGTGTAGGGGGTCATAAAGAAACTTTTATCACGAGGTTTATGCGCTATTTTTCGCACGTTTTAGTTTATTTTCCTAGTTTTTTAAAATTTTTTGATGTTTTTTTTTGGATCTTTACTGTTAATATCTGATCAGTCACTTTTCATCTCAATTTTTATATTTTATCCCTGTCATGTCACTTTTCATCCCGATTTTTTGTCACTTTTTATCCCAGAAATAAAAAGTGACACGTTTATCCCTAAAAATTGAGATAAAAAGTGAACTTAATGTGCGAAAACTAATTTTTATTTCGGAAAAAGTGACCAGGTCCGTATATAAAACTTAAAAATTTAACAGTGAATTTTTTTTCTTCAAAATAAGTTGTCAAACATCTCTTTGCAGAATTGAAATATCTTTTAAAATAAGAATGTGTATAATAAAAACTACGAGGTATGGCAAAATACTGATAACACCTTTTTTTTAAGCTTAAGAACACAGTAAGGTAAAATTCGCAGAATCGTCAATCTCATCGAAAACGGGACACGCTGTACACAAAATTCCTCAAAAGTGTCCAAAAATTCCTGCACCACATAAAAGCATAAAAAAGTTTATTACTGAAAAATCTTTTTGCAGCAATTACTATGGCAGGTCCAGATCAGCCAGACGAAGATGACTATGGCTATGTGTCACAAGAAGCCTCGGATCTTTATTCAAAAATGATGGAAAAGTACAAAAGTATGCCAGAGGAACCCAAATTCAAGAAATTTGAAAAAAAAGTAAGTGCAGGGTGAACCAAATCAGGCAATTTGGGCGGGGTTTTGTGTGAAGAGGTTTACCTGGGTTTGGGTAACGAGTGCACGCTGGACCAGTTATCAGTTAATTTACTTTAATTTAAGGCAGCGGCGGCTCATGTCAATACAACATGGTAGTGCCAGAATTATAAAACACCTACTATTACTATTTTTTTTAAAAGAAACTAACCCAAATTCCATTATGAAATGACTCAAAATTTAATAAAAAAATTCTGCTGAAATAATTGAAATGTATTGTTAAAGGCGTAAGTTGAAACATCCATGCTCCACACACAAAACAATAGGTGTAATACTAACTGAGGCCTGTTCTAGGCACAAAATTTCTTGTCTTGCCCTATCTTTGTCGTTCATATAGGCTTTTTTTTTACGGTTCTGCGCACTCGCAAGGAGATCCTATCACGCTCGAGAAGCGGCAAGTGCGCGGAAATGTTGGTGTATCTTGGTTTTGAAACGGTTCAGGTTGTAACCTGCAGGGAAAATTGTCGCAGGGAGTATATTCCACAGCGATGCTGTTCTCCAGAGATATGAATTCTGATATAATAAGGTTCTTGGTGCCTCTATTTTGACGGTAAATTGATGATTTACGTCTATTTGACGTGTTCGCCTAGTAGGTGCTACTCCCGGGGGGATCATACGTGCCAACTCTTCAGAGCATTTTCCGTGATAATACCTGTAGAAGAGAGATAGATCGCCCACAGTTCTTTGATGTTCGAGACTATCCAAGCTACGGGTAAGTGCGGGGTCATTGATCAGCTTGATAGCTCGTTTTTGCACGGTGTTCAAAAGCATTAAGGTATGTTTGGGTGCGGAACTCCATATATGTGAGCAGTACTCCATAGTTGGTCGAATCTGGGCTTTGTAGAGTGTCAGGAGTTGGCTTGTCACCCCAAGCTTTTGGGACGCCCTTTTAGCTATATCTGCCACGTGACTGTGCCAAGACATGTTGGTGTCTGCTGTGACTCTTAAGATGTTCAACTGGCTCTGCAATGTTACAGCACTTCCAGATAGCATGATTTTTTGGCTCACCGGTGCTGGCCTTTTTTGAAAACAGGGCTGCTTGAGTTTTCTGCGCGATGAACTGTACAAGGTTTTTGTTGCCCCAGTCCTCTATTATATCCAGGTCGTTATTTATCTGCGATATTTGAGTTGGTCTAAGATGATGGAATTCACGTGCGGAGAGACATTTGGGTGGTATGACTGAGGAGACTACATTGCCATCATCTGCACAGCAATAAAGGGGATTTACTGTTTTATCTCTAAGGTCACTTATGTAAATCAGAAAAAGTGTTGGCGAAAGGATTGCTCCCTGTGGCACACCAGCATTTATTTGGTAAGAGTTCTCGCCATCCAGTGCAACATAAATGGATCTATCTTTAAGGTAACTTTTAACCCAAGTGCAAAGTTTCGGCGACAATCCCATTGCTTTGAGCTTGTTGCGCAGATTGTCATGCCAGACTTTATCGAATGCTTTAGATATATCTAAGGCAATTGTTCTTGTTTCACCCCGCAACTTAATCGCTTTTTGCCATAAGTGCGTGATGATAATTTTGTACTTTTCCGAGTACTTGGTTAGGTGATTGTTCACAACTCTTTCCATTACTTTTGATCACCGGAAGTAGAGCAATTGGTCTATAGTTTAACGGATCTGTTTTTTTTCCTTTCTTTGGAATGGGTTGTACTGCGGCAGACTTCCATTTTGATGGCTGCTCATAAAATCTATCTCTATTCGAATGAGCCAACAGAAAAGTGGCACACTCATTGCGCAGCGTGTTCTACGCTGCTTTGGGTTTTAGTGGCCCATTCATCGCGTCGCGTCGAGTCGGAGTGTGATCCATAGAATTGCACAGGGTTTCCAAATTATATATAAATAATAAACTAAACAGAATGCATAAAATAAAAACCTATAAACATGTTTTAAAAATGAAAAAGAAACGTGTTTTTGCAGAAAAATAGGTTAGTGCCCTGGCACCGTGGCGCTACCTCACGAGCTGCCACTAGTTAAGGTACCTACTTTTAGAGACGATAGACAAAGCTGAATCATTTTGCGGCGCTCAAAAGTAATTAAAAGGTGAAAAACCTTTCTTCTTACGGACGGCAAAAATGCCCTTTTTTTTGATTTTCTAAATCAAAATTTCTTTTAAAAGTACGTGTCGTTCACTGGTTCTTACGCTATAGTTTTTTAAAGGTAAGCACAAACCTGGCTAGTACAAAGGACCGAGTAAAAGCGGCTCTCGAAAGGGAAAAAGAGGAAGCTATGCATCCTCACAGAAGAAAGAGGAAACGCAAAGAAAATGGGGAAGAAAAGGACGACGAGGAAAAGAAAGAGGACAAAGAAGATGATACAAAGTGTAACAAGTATGAAGAAAAGGAACCTGATGTTCCTGTCAAACCTAAGCCTAAGCCAAGACCGGCAGCGCCGCCTCCTATGAGTTTTACAGGTAATTAAATGATCTTGAATCTTACTACTACTTTTGGGAGGTTTACGCATATACATAATGATAATGTACAGTGTGATCGGTTATAAACTTACACCCCAAATAAACTTAATTAATAAAAAGAGCTTGAAAAGTGACCCCACTCGTTTTAATCTATACCAAATATCAAATATTATTTTTTAAATAGAACACACTATATATTTTCTTTTATTTTTAAAGAATGAATCCCTCTCTGATAATTAAAGATTGAGCTAATGACATTCTTGACAAAAATATTTTTTTTACTTGTAAGATTTGTACCTAATAAGTATTCATTCTCAATAATAATACAAAATAAGATGTCCATTTTAAACTCTTTTTATTCCAGTTTTTACACTCATTACCAAAAAAGTTTCTGGGGTGTAAGTTTATAGCCGATTACACTGGATAAGGGTTTACGATACTTTCAGGCAGGGTTTGAAAATGTCATGATATTGATATAGTGTGGGCCAAAAAAGTTGTCCCTTTTTAACGCGCTATAACTTTGGACCAAATCGTCCGATTTTCGTTTTAGCTCCTTTTATAGACAAAAGATAAAATTTACTTGACGTGACTCAAAATTTGACATATATGTCAAAAATTCACGATGAAGGAGAGCTTTAAAAAATGGGTAAATTTCACCCCTCCTGCAAAACAATTTATAGAAACTTTTGGTTTACTAGGGTCCTCTCCGGGAAGGGTGAGTTTAACCCCCAGAACTTATGTGGAGAAAATAGGTTAACTGGCACTTCATTTAAATGTCGATTTATTTTTTCAATTAAGGTCGATATTGGAGGCTGCCACTGAAGTAATTAATAAAATGATGTTTAGAGAAAACAGCAGTGCATTATTGCCTTAAAATCGGCAATAAATAATATATTTTTCTAAAATTTTTATTTTACGAAGATTTTATGAAATCGTAATATTTTAAAGAGCGCCCGCTTTTTCTCAAAGTAGATTTATTAATAAACGGGCTTTTGTTTAAAAATTTCCTTTTGTCTTGTGCTTTAAAATTTAATTATGTTTTTATAATATTATCTTAATGATCAATTATCCGTGATAATACCTATTCTAACATGTAAAACATTATTTTTATTTATTTATCAATTAAGTATAAACTAAATAATATACTGATCAAGCTCAGAGACTTAAGTTTAAGTAGCAAGAATCAAAATATCCTTATAAAGTCACATGCCGAGGTCGAAGCGACCCAAATCTGTATTCTCCATTTAAAGGCATATAAGGGTTATCAGGTGGTCTAAACAACTTTGTCATCCGACATCGCGTTTCTTGTGGACAAATGCTGCTTGGGTTAATTATGCTAAAAGGTATCCCCTTTAATTAAAACCCGACATGTCTGAGTATTTTTTCAAAATCTCATGTTTTAGACGCGAAAACGACTCTGTTATGTTTTTTTGTTACACATACACTGGAAGTGTAAATATAAAAGGTAGTATCACATGCACCATTTAATTTAATTTTCTGTAGATCTGTTAAAAATCGCCGAAAAGAAACAATTCGAACCTATAATCATTCCGGAAAAGCCCAAGGATGATGAAAAACTTTTAACAAAAAAGCAAAGAAGACTTGCGGAGCAGGAGAGAGATTACCGTGAGAGAAAGGAGGCTAGAGAAAGAGAAGGTATGTATTAATTTGATCAAAAGAAGAAAACATTTAGTGACAAATGCAACCAAAATGTTTTACTTTTGGCTACCAGTTTGAAATTTTGCACCATGCTAGTAAGTTATATTTTATGTTGTAATTTTTTTAGCGGTTAAACCCATTGGACCATCAAAACTAGAAGCTCGACTCACAGAAAACTCCAAAGGCCCATCAAAACCGCCAAATCCAGTTGTAAAACCTTCAAATTCTGATAGCACTCGACCAGTGCCAACTGTCAGTAACACATCAAAATCGTCCGATAGAGAAAGAGGATCAGAAAGAGATAAAGATGGTTTCAAAAAGCCTTTTGATCAGCCAGCAAAACATTCATCACAGTCTAGCGGAAGTGGTAGTGCTAGTAAATATTCACCTAACGGTGCTGTAAAAACTTCACCAAATATGCCTTTAAAGACAAATCCAGGTGTCAGTAGCGCCAGTCCTAATGACAGATATGACAGAAAACCTGCGGTATCTAGTAGCAATAGATCTGAACCTGCTAGATCATATCCTAACAGCAGTATTAGTAGTAACGTTAAACCAACTCAAAATAAGCAATCTATGGGCGCTAGACCAAGAGAAATTGAATTGGTCAATAAGCGACCAACAGAAGGTCAAAGAGCTCCAGAAAAAAGACCAATGGATTCTCAACGGAGGGCGGAGGATCAAAGGCGGCCAGATGGACCTCAGAGGCGACTAGATGGACCTCAAAGGCGACCAGATGGGCCTCAGAGGCGACCAGATGGTCCTCAGAGACGACCAGATGGGCCTCAAAGACGACCAGATGAGCCTCAAAGACGACCAGATGGGCCTCAAAAAAGACCAGATGGACCTCAGAGGCGACCGGACGAGCAAAGACCACCTGAAAAGAAGAAAAGGCCGTTGCCTTTAAATCCATATATGGATCCCTCGGATCTCTTTCCCATGAAGAAAAAGGCGCCTCCACCTAAAAGTAAGTTTGGCAATTTTAAGAAATTTGGCGGCAGGTTTGAGAATGAAAACTGTTGATATTTTTTTTTAAAGAATGAAAGTTGCGGCCGGACACTCCGGACTGACGATTAACCTTTACACACGTAGTTTTTCTACAGTTTAGGCGGACTGCAAGTACAGTGCGATCAATTATATCTGCAGACACATCTGAAGCGCCTTTTTTAGCTTTAGAATTTTGAGACATAAAACCGATAAAATAAGATTGTCTAAAGATTCTTTGTAGTAAAAAAATTTTGTTAATTTCAAAAAATTTTAGGCCAAAAGAATCTTTCGCCAATCTTATTTTACCGGTATTTTATTTGAAAATTCTAAATCTTAAAATAAACGCTCTGAGTGCCTTTGCAGATATAAATGATGGCACTCCAAGTAACATTTTCAATTACCTAAGGTTTTGCAAGGGTTCCAGTTATACAGATGTTTAGATTTTACAAGCTTTCTTTTGATTTTTTAAATGAGTTATAATATAACCAGAAGAACAGGATCATCAGCTGTATTAAATAACCACAAAATGTATTTATTCATCTTTTCTTCGCAGGGCGGTTGGACTTTTGGCCAGCACTTATAAGGGTTATATTAGAAAGTTCTGGTAAAAAAGTTACTCTAAAGAAATCAAGCGTCTAAAAAAATATAGAAAATTATTTGGTTTTATAAGGGTTACGCCAACGTTCTTATTCCTCTTATATTACTCAGTAAACTTGCTTAGAGGTATTTAAGGGTTATCTAAGGGTTACCGCCACAACAACAACGCAAACATTTTAGGATTTATTATAGGTTTATAAATAGGCTGCCGCGATCCTTATGTGATTCCTAATTTAACCGTTACAAGAGTGGAATAGGGGTTCCAAGAACGTTCTCGCCACCTCGCTATAAAATTTAAGGTTTTGTAATTTGGTAGCCGCAAACTTTTAGCAACCCTTATAAAACATGAAATGTTACTTGGGATTGTACAGTGAAATTTGGATTGAAAGTCGTATCATTCATAGCTCTGGACTGCAGCCCTACTGTACGTGGGTGGGATCCATTATTCAGTCACAATCGTTGTCATTGCTTTTAAACTAAACTTGTCTCTAGGAGTTTCTATTTATATTTGTTCGTCAATTTTAGGAGTTTTGGATGACTATGATGATGAAGATGAGTATGATTCGGAATTGGATGATTTTATCGATGATGGACCTGAAGATGACGCAGGTGAGTGACCAATTTCCATAATTAACCCTTGTTTTTAAAGGCTTATGGAAAAAACGGCGAGGATAAATTCGCGGGTGGTAATCACTGTACATTTTTCTGGGAATCACTTGAAATCATCTGGGAATCGCTAGGAATATCCTTTAATTTTGAAATGACTTATTTTATCCAAAAACAGATGAGCACATGCCCAAGTCCATATTTTTCAAGATTTGGGTATTTTTTACAGATAGAAGAAAAATCCCAAAAAATACTATTGAAACAATAAATATAGAAAAACAAAGTAGCTAAATTAAATCAACAACAAATGTGTCAAGTGACGAATTACCTTTGAAATTTCTTCTGGTTGTATGGTATTTTCAAATTTTATTTTATTTTATTACGATGCTGTTTAAACTCAGCATTAATCGGTTAAATTTCATAGTTAGCACTACCCATTGGCATCCTTGAGCTAGTACGATAACTATCCCTGAGCTCGACAGCATTGGCGTCTTCTCCTAATATGGTCAACGACTTCCCAGAATAAATGTCTGTAATAATCAATGTAATATATGATCGAAACTATCATTTTCTATATACCGGGTGTGCCAAAAAAAACCAATTTTTTTTTAATTATAACTTTTAAACTATATATTCGATTTTAATGAGACAAACAGCACTTGATAGAGAATTAATCACAGTTTTGACTAAATATACTTTTTTGTCCGCCATCTCAAAATCCAAGATGGCGGACGAAATTAAAATGTACCCTTCAAAGATGCTCGTTTATTCTTGTGTTGCAAACATGTTTTAATTATTTTTTTAAATGAGTGAAAAAGCTGCATTCTTGCCACGCACAAGGGACGAATCAGCAAAATCGGTTCAGTGGTTCTAAATAAAAATATTTTTGTTTTAACCAGTGTTTTGCATATTATACGATTGCCCTGCCAATCATGTCTGCATTTATTTCCTTATAAATTCGTTACTGCTAAACCGATTTTGATAAAATAAAAAACATCATGGTGGGAATGGATTGCTTTTTAAAGATCATGATCAAAATTTACCATCTTAAAATTTAAGATGGCGGACAGAATCATACTTGATTCTTCAAAATGGCGTGTTGTTTCTTATTTTCCGAAAATTTTTTAGTTTTTTTTTAATTATAGTAAATCACTACTCTTCCCTCACACAACAACGTACAAATAAGTAAAATCGGTGTGGTGGTTCTCAAAAAAAATATTTTTGTTTCAACCATTGTTTTACAGATTTACGATTGCATTGCCAATCCTGTCTGCATTAATTTCCTTATAAATTTGTTATTACTTAGCCGAATTTAGTGAAACAAAAAAATCGTGGTGAGAATTGATTGCTCTTTAAAGATTGTTATCAGAATGTTCCGCCATCTTGGTATTTAAGATGTCGGACAGAATCATATTTGATTTTTCAAAATGGCGTGTTTATTCTTCTTTTGCGAAAACGTTTTATGTTTGTTTTATTTATAGAAAGACAATACTTTTCTTCGGCATAAAGAGGTACAAATTAATAAAATCGGTGTAGTGGTTCATTAAACCATTGTTTTCAAAATTATACGATTACATTGCCAATCCTGTCTGCATTCATTTCTTTATAAATTTATTATTACTAAATCGATTTTGGTGAAATAAAAAATATCATGGTGTAAACTTTAAAGATCAATCAGTTTGCACCATGATGTTTTTTATTTCACCAAAATCGGTTCCGTAATAATGAATTTATAAAGAACTGAATGCAGACAGGATTGGCAATGCAATCGTATAATTTGTAAAAAAAGGGTTAAAACAAAATCAGATTTTGTAAGAACCACTTAACCGATTTTATTACTTTACTATTACTAGCGGGAGAAAAGTAGTGTTTTTCTACAGATTAAAAAACACTAAAACATTTTCAGAAAATAAGAATAAACATGCCAGCGCCATTTTTCCGCCATCCTAAATTTTAAGATGACGATACATTTTGATCATGATCTTTAAAAAGCAATCAATTCTCACCAGGATGTTTTTTATTTCATTAAAATCGGTTCAGTAGTAATTAATTTATAGGGAAATAAGTGCAGACACGATTGGCAAGGCAATCGTATAATGTTCAAAACAATGGTTGAAACATTTTTTTTAAACCATCGAACCGATTTTGCTGACTCATCTTTGTTGTGCGCGGCAAAAATGCAGCTTTTTTATTGATTTAAAAAAATATTTGTTGTTCGCAATACAAGAACGAGCATTTTTGAAAGGTACAATTTAACTTCGTCCGCCATCTTGGATTTTCAGATGGCGGACAAAAAAATATATTTAGTCAAAGCTCTGAATAATTTTCTGTCACGTGCAGTTTGTCCTATTAAAATCGATAGTATAATTCAAAAGTTATAATGAAAAAAAAAATCCGGTTTTTTTTGGCCCATCCGGTAGGTATTCAAACTAAACAAATATGTTCTATTATTTTCGATTGGTATCTTTTGGATCGTCCCTCCGTATTGCACCATCAAGCTTAAATCTTGTTAGATAGGCCACCAGTAATTAGCGTCGCTTCACAACCAGGGCCCAGATTCTGTCGTCCTTTCTTTCTATTTTTCGCAATTAGTAGGCGACATAATATATCGCTATTAAATTATACAGTGCAAAGAGTGTGAACTTAGATGTCTTCCCGGTCAGAGCCGACCGACGCCCATTGCGGATTCTGATCTCTCTCTTTCTGTCTATAAAACATACTAGTACAATGAATAGAGGAGTTTTACCCTACAAAAGGTCCGGTAGTTCTAAATTTTGGATATATTATTTAGGTCGAAAGGGTAGTTAAAAATCTTAGTTTTCGTCACCACCCCTGTGCTTCCTCCGCCAACTTGAAAAAACCATAAAAAATTGGCACTTTTTGTAGTTTTTTGCCTTTAACTTCGTTCCAGTACACTAAATCGCAAAAAGTTAGATGAAATTTTTTAGAGGATATAATTATCTACAATTGGGTGGTACTATGGTTGTTCTGCGAGCAGTACTAACGGAGCTAGGTAATTTCCAAAAATGACTAAAATCACGTGCTTGGGCAAATTTTCAGATTTTTTCTACTTTAGACGGCATAAGCTCCGAAATACTTTGTTCTAGGGTAAAACTTCTAAGAACATATCTTGTAGAGAATTTTATCAGCTACAAAATCCATTCTTTAAATGTATTTTTAAATATTGTACTGGAGTGGGAGTAACTTTTAACTTAAAGTAAGTTAGAAAAGAATTCTTTTTTAAAATTTAGTGCTTTAAACGGCACGTTTTTTATTTTTATTTTTTTGTGTAAATTTAGTGACGTACAAAAAAGGTAAGAGAGCTTAGGGGTCAAACACCTCCTTAAACTAATCACCTCTTCAAAAACCCCCCCAGACCCCCCATAATCTAATATATTTAGGTTTTCTCAAATTTTCTCAAAAAATACGCTTCTAAGAGAAAAATGTGTAATATACTTTATTGTAGACAATAAAATTTCCTTTTGACAAAGGTACAACTCGATGGGGGTCAACTATTTATAAACTCTTCAGCGGCGTCCGTTAATTAAAGTAATTTAAAAAAGTAAAAAAATATATTTTTTTCCATGATTTATTCGATTTTTTTTTAAACCAAGGTCCATAGAACAAAATGTGTTATACAAAATGTGTTATACATTATTGTAGTAAATAAAATTTCCTTTAAAATGCTGTACAAGAAAGTCGGATTGGTTTCATGGTTATAAATTCAGAGGCGCCCGTAAATTTAACCAATTTTAAAAAATCACAAATTAAAATATTTTTGTTACAAGTTTTATCTAATTTTTTCAAAGACTAAGCCTAATTTTAAAAAAATGCTATGATGCACTTTATTGACAGTAAAATTCTTCCCTGCCTTCTTTCCCGGGATCCTAGGGGGTGTGAAACAAAACCGAACCGAAGGTTCAGTTCGGTTCGGTTTGGTTTCACACCCTCTACGATCCTGGTTCAGTTCGGTTTGGTTTCACACCCTCTAGGATCTCGGGGAAAAGTCAGGGCAGTTTTTTTGTAAACAAATATTTTAGAAAGAGGTTGCCGGGAGTGGCATTTTGTAGCAGCATGAACCCGCCAGCGACGTCCGTAAATGGGGGCCATTTAATTAAAAAAAATTTAAATTATGTTTTGCACAGGTTTTATTTGATTTTCTGAAAACCATGCCCTTTATCAAAAAAATTGTTTTTTACTTCGTTGTAGATAATAAAATTTCCTTTTAAACGTTGTTTAACATGGTAAAAAATATTTCATATTTACCGCTCCAGGTGTGCTTAATTTCAAACAATTTTTTTTAAATTACCAAAAAAATTAATTCTGTTACATATTTTATTCGATTTTCTTAAAAACCAAGCCCTTTATCAAAAAATGTGTTTTATACTTTATTGTAGATAATAAAATTTACTTTTAAGTGGTGTATAACAAAGTCAGATTGGTTTCATGGTAATAACTTCACAGGCGCCCGTAAAATAAACCAATTTTAAAAAATCATAAATTAAAATATTTTTGTTACAAGTTTCATCTAATTTTTTTAAAAACTAAGCTGAATGTGAAAAATTGCTATACTGCACATTATTGAAAATGAAATTCCCTTTTTATCAGTGTACAACTCGATGGGGTATGACTTACAACGTACCCGCCAGCGAGGTCCGTACATGGGGGTCATTTAATTTTTTTTTGTAATTATGTTTTGCACAGGTTTTATTTGATTTTATTAAAAACCAAGCCCTTTATCAAAAAAGTATTTTTTACTTCATTGTAGATAATAAAATTTCCTTTCAAGCGGTGTATAACATGTTAAAAAATATTTTATATTTACCGCTCCAGTGGTGTCCTTAATTTAAAACAATTTTTTTAAATCACCAAACAAATTAATTTTGTTACATTTTTTATGCAATTTTCTTCAAAACTAAGCTTCTTACAAAAAAATTTTTTCTTCTACTTGGTGGACAATAAAATTTCCTTTTAAACGATGTATCACAAAACGTAATAAATGTTATGGGTAACACTCCAGAAACATCCATTAATATCAAAAATTACCAAAAAATTTAGTGCTTTAAACGGCACGTTTTTATTTTTTTTTTAATTCTTTTGTATAAATCCAGTGGCGTAGAAATTTGTAAGGGGGCTTAGGGGCTAAAGCAGCCCCCTTTCTTACCTGACAAATTTTTTAATAATCTTCACTAAGTTTAGGTTGGACAGTGGACTAGGTTTGAAAAAAATTGACATTAAAATATAACTAAATTAGAGTTTTGAGCAGGTTTTTCAATTGTGTTAATGTTTCTTTAGATAAATTAATATTTTTTAGTCAAATATTTTATCAGTACCGATTTAAGAACAAAAATAAATAAATAAAATGTTACATCCTAAAAGGTATGTACGTAGTTTTTGGGCCGTTTTTTGCGTATAGTGTTGACCTAAGCTTAAGATGGTCGAGAATGACCCTCCTGTATTAAAACTCACGAGGAGTCACTGATTCAAAAATATTTTGTTTGTAGGATATTCCAGTGTCATCCAACAAATCTTCGGGTATGACAAATCAAGATACCGAGATCAAGACGATGACGTAGATGACATGGAGACGAGTTTTGCCGCTCAGATGAAAGAGGAAGTTAGAAGCACCAAAATTGGTAAGTTTAAAGTAAAAAGGGAGATTGTATTAATTGATAGTTCTGTTAATCGTGTCTGAGACAAAGTATTTTCTCAACAGACAAAATGTTGCAAATTTCTTTCAGAATTCTTACTCGTCAAGTTGTCCTGATAAACACCGTTGATTTGTTGGCTTGGTTTTGCAGCAAAAAAAAATTCATAAATTTTAATATTTTTTTTTTATTGTTTTGGGTAGACAACTTAAATTTGGGGCATAAATGATAACTGAAACCGGCCTAGTTATCTTAAAATATGTATAATTTTTTCCTTAAAATAATGTAGGCAAGTGGTAGTTAAATAAAAAATAATTTTTGTACATAAACAGAAGGATTTTTTCGTTTGCCAAAGCCTATGGGTATGTTTCACGTTTGCCTTCTTTATAATTTTTTTTTTGGTGTTTTTTTTACTCAAAATATGTCGTCGTTTGCTTTACACAGCGGCGGTCCGGGTTCGATTCCTGGCTAGGTACTTGGATGTTTGTGATTGTTTAAAATGCTTTAACTTTGCGAAACTGGGCGATTGATCCTGATTGTACGGAAAGTCCCAGTATAAAAAAAAAACTAAAAATAGAGCCAACCTAAATAGGTGAACGTTAGTTACAGAATCAGTGTTTTATCCCCGAAAACAAAACTTTTTTTTATATTGCTCTACTGTGATGTTGTGTGAAGTTTTTTCATTGATACCATCATTAAAAAATGGCGCCTTAAATAAGTTTAAAAATAAAGGTTCAAATTTGCTACAAAAATACTAATGTGTATTTTTGTCAGACTATTAGTTTTTGAGGTTTGAGGCCAAAAATTTTGTTAATAAAGTATCTTTTATCAATAGCTGAAAAAATAAAATAAAATGCTATGCGCCTCAGCATATTTTACACATTGCTCTTAAAAACTTTAAGAATTTGTGCCATATAGTAAACTTCTTTCTTTTTAGTGTTAAAGGTTTAGATAAAATCGTTTTTTTTTCGCTTTTGCGGTGTCATTGAGAAAATAATTTATATAGAGTACCCACCGGCAAGTTTTACCATATTGAAGGGCAGATGACGCTGAAATAAATTGGTACGCAATATTCAGGGACTGCTAGTACGATTTAGTTACATGTGCGAGTTCCGAGGCTCATGCCTATCATACAAATGCCATTAGATCATAGTAGTTGTCTCTGAATATTGCGTACCAGACGAATTTATTTCAGCGCCATCTGCCCCTCAATATGGTAAAGCTCACCGGTGGCTCCTCTATGTGGGTTATTTACTCAATGGCGGTGTCTCGTTTTTGCCCCTTTTTACACGAGGTGCTTGCTGGGCACCATGTAAAGATTTATTATTATTTTTTAAATTTCACAGCCGCATTTAATTCTTTTAAAAACGCGATAAATAAATATACGTTTATTGCCATCAATAACTTACAAACAAAGACAAAGCAACGTCAAAGAGAAAAAAAAAATTTACATACTAACAAAAAAAGAATCGCGTACTCCGACACAATAAGAAAAGTTTCCAAATACATTTTTTTAAGTAAAATGGTTAGGTTTACTATTATTTATATCAACATTTTGTGTATGTGTGAAAGTAACTTAAAATGGGTAGAAGACAATTCGTCGCGGGGACGATTCAACGCCGGCCGCGGGGACAATTAAACGCCGGCCGATTCGCCGCGGGGACAATTCGCCGCAAGAATTTTTGTTTAAGATTTATTTAAATATAACTTATTTTTTCTTAAATCATAGATCCCCTGACCTTATGTTGGTCGATAAAAAATCTGTGTTAAGCCTAACCGTGGTCAATTGATCGCAAACATATCCTAACCGGTGTGTAGACCACCAACATTAAAAAAAATGTTCCCACAAAAAAAAAGCTTTTTCAAAAACTAATTTATAAAAAACAAAAAAAAATTGCCAAATATTATTTTGGAAATAATACTTTTTTAAAATGTATTTTTTTGCAATCTAATTTATAAAAAAAGTATTTTTTTTAAATAATACTTTTTTAAAAAGCAGTTTTTTCAAAAACTATAATATATAAAAAAACAAAGATTTTTTTTAAAATATTTTTTTAAAAATTATATTAAAAATTAAACAAAAATTCTCGCGGCGAATTGTCCCGCGGCGAATTGTCCTATTTCCAGTTAAAACATAATTTTTACAATTTAATTATTTTATTTTAATGAGAAAAATTAAATGTCTTGTTTTTTACCGAAATTTCGACTGTCTCCTTTTTGCGCCACTTTACCTTAGTTAAAATTGTTTTTTAGGAATAATGGAAGATCTGGAAGATATTGAAAAGGAAAAAGAAGAAAAAAGGCGAAAAGCATTGATGAAGAAGAAAATGATGCGCAGATAATCAAACTTTAAACTATATAATTTTAAAAAAAACAACTATATAAACAATTAATTATAACTATTAAGTAAGGTAAGTTTAAACTATTTTTACTTTGTTAATGATTGTGAATTGTGATACAGAACATTATTTAACCACCTACATCAATTTTACAATTTTTGGGTAGGTTCTTATTATTATTATTATTATTAGTAACATTTATAGATATAAAACTGGGAAAAATATTTAATATATTACAACGATTACTAAAGATATTCAGTAGCCTTTTATTCAAAATTCTTAGGGCAGTTAATTTCAACTTCTTGTCCATTTAAGAGTACAGTGAGTATATTTTGTACATCAACATCAATATAACGATATCGGATATTACGACATATCTGGTATAGCGACGACATATTAAGGGCTCTGCTTCAAAATAGCGCTGTTACGAAATAGCGCTAACAAAATAGCATGCATCAAAATAGCGCTCTACAAAATAGCGCTGCTACAGAATAGCGCCTTACAAAATAGCGCTGCTACAAAATAGCGCTGCCACAAAATAGCGAGCATCAAAAACGCGCTGCGGCAAAATAGCGACATCTAATAAAAACAGCAAATCCCAATAGCGCCCCATCAAAATGGCTCTGCCTCAAGATAGCGCTGCTACTACCGATGCTACATCATAGCGCGTAAAAAAACAGCGCTGCTACAAAATGCCACTCCCGGCAACCTCTTTCTAAAATATTTGTTTACAAAAAAACTGCCCTGACTTTTCCCTGAGATCCTAGAGGGTGTAAAACCAAACCGAACCGAACCAGGATCGTAGAGGGTGTGAAACCAAACCGAACCGAACTGAACCTTCGGTTCGGTTTTGTTTCACACCCCCTAGGATCCCGGGAAAGAAGGCAGGGAAGATTTTTTAAAAAAAATATGTTAGAAAGGACCCTCTAGTCGAACAGTTGCTGTTTTTAATGATGATTTTTTAAATGTCGCTGTTTTTATTATATGTCAATGTTTTGATGCGCGCTATTTTGTAAGCGCCATTTTGTAGCAGCGCTATTTTGTAACAGCGCTATTTTGTAGCAGCGCTATTTTGTAAAAAGCTATTCTGTAGCAGACCTATTTTAACAACTAAAAATTAATATTATGTTTGCGCGCGGACATCTGGAGTAGAAAAAAATTAAATTCAAATTTTCGTATAACAGTTGCTAAAGGGCATACCATGGAGTTTTTTGTCGCTAAGTGTTGTTTTTTTCGTTTCCTTAGAGTTTTAAGTAGTTTTATCGATTAAAAATAATTTTGGACAATTCCTTATAGCAAAATACGAGAGTACGCCATTGTTTACCCTGCGGCGGCCATCTTAAATCGTTGAGCAGCTGTTCAGTTAGACAGCCCTATTAATCCTGATACCTCAACCAAAATCTAAAGACAAAACCTTTTTTACGAGGGGTTGCATAAAGCAGGTTGTTCTTGTGTCAGTTCCAATAGATTTTCTCGAATTTCTTCACTAATCTCTTCTGCTTTGGGTACTTCGGAGATTACCCAGGAATCGTCGGTATTTTCCAACTTATCGCGGCATATTGGGCAAGTGTCGTGCGATTCGTTCCTAAAAAAAAATCAGATATTTTCATAACGCACTCATATTTGGTTAAAAAAAAAACCTAAAAAATCACCAAACTAATCAATTTTTCATTCATTCAGGGCTCTCAACCACAAAATAATAAGAAAAATATGAACCTTTTTAATAAAAATATGAAAAATATGAAATTAAGAAAACAAAATATGAAGAAAATATGAATAAAAAATAAAGTTTTTTTTTGGTCCTCTACCAAATGGTTGGTTAAGCCAAACCCAACTTTTTTTAAAGAAAACACATTTACTAAGCAAAAATAAATTTCTTAAATTTTATTTATTAAGGAAAGTATTAACAAACGTTTTCAAGTTGAACAAGGAGCATTTTTTAAAGCATATTTTGCAACAAGGTATATTTTACAACAAGGTACAAGGTGTTTCCATATTTTTAAACCAAGGTCTAAAAGATTAAAGTTTCCATTATTATGTCACGAAATCAAGTAAGTCCACTAAAATATTTGACCATACCTAGACTTGAACTTCAAGCAGCGGTTATGGGTAAACATTAAAGAAAAACATTCTTTTAAAATAAACAGAACTGTATTATGGTCTGATTCAAGTACAGTACTCTTTTGGAGGATTCGTTCAGATACAAAAAAGTTACCAATATTTGTCAGCAATAGAGTTAATGAGATTCTAGAAAATACAAACGTTTTAGGATGGAAATGGGTTCGTTCAAATTTAAATATCGCAGATGAAGCTACAAGAGATACCGATCACATAGATTTAAATTCCAAAAGTAAATGATTTAATGGTCCAGAATTTTTATATTTATCACCTTACTTTTGGCCTCAAGAAATAGCAGAAACGAAAGGCTATAAAGATACCAATAAAGAAAAATTTGATACAATAAATTTAACTTTGCAAAATTCGTACAATTACTGTTTACCAGATATTTCAAGATTTTTAAAACTAAGTAAACTACTAAAAACTACGGCTATTGTTATTAGATTTATTAGAATAATACAGAAAAAAGAAACATTTTCAGATGGTCTATGTATAACAGTAAGTGAACTTCAAACAGCAACAAAATTGTGATGTTTATAAGTGCAAAAAGAATGCTTTTCATTGGAATATAAAGAATTAATGAAAGAAAAACAAGTTAACAAAAGCAGTAGACTTCTTAAATTATCTCCCTGTATGGATAATGGTTTAATATGTCTAAAAAGCAGATTAGACAATTGTTTTGAAACTGAAATACCCAAAAGACCCATAATTTTAAGTAATGATCATAAATTCACAAAATTAATAATTTAAGATGTACATATTAGAAATAGTCACGCAGGAGTACAATTGGTATTAAATGAGATTAGACAGAAATTGGATTGGATTTTACTAGAAGCGCTATAATTTCAGTATTGTCAAAATGCTTAGTATGTAGAATTAACAAAGCAAAACCCATTATGAATGAAATGGCACAACTGCCTAAAGAAAGAATAGAGAGACCACCACGAGCTTTTTTCTTTGTTGGGATGGACTACTTCGGACCTTTTGAAGTATCGATTGGTCGAAGACATGAAAAGAAATATGGTGTACTCTTCACATTTCTATCTATAAGAGCAGTACATCTAGAAATTGCTGATAAATTAAATACTGATTCAGCTATTATGGCTATAAGAAGATTTGTATCGAGAAGAGGACAGCCACATTGTATTTGGAGTGATAATGGTACTAATTTGACTTCAGCTGATAAAGAGCTAAAAAAGGAACGAAATAGATAATGAAGATTTAAAAGAAATTGTTTATGTTAAAATATTGAATGGAAATTTATAGCACCAGCGAGTCCTCACATGGGAGGAAGTTGGGAAAGAATGGTACGAACATTAAAGCAAAGTTTAAAAATAATCTTGAAAGAAAGAATTCCATAATTTGAAGTTTTACAAACCGTTATGGCAGCTGAACATATAGTCAATAGTCGGCCTCTTACATATGTTTCTTCAGATGAAAATGACCTAGAGAGCCTGACGCCTAATAATTTTTCAATCGGAACTTCAAGTATAGTTAAACCACCTGGACTTTTTCAAGAAAAATTTGATCTGAGACGACAATGGAGATTTGCCCAACAACTAGCAGATAGATTTTGGAAACGTTGGGTCCAAGAATATATACCGACTTTGTCCACGAGATCTAAATGGATTCAGCAGGGTAGAAATCTTCAAGTAGGAGACATAGTAATATTAATCGACAACCAGTTGCCCAGAAATAATTGGCCACTTGGCAGAGTGGCAGAAATACATCCAGGAAAAGATAACTTGGTGCGAGTGGTTGATGTTAAAACAAAATCTGGAACATACACTACTTTCAGGGGGGAGAAATGTTAGATTGATCACTTTGTAATTTGATATTTGATTGATCACTTTGTAATTTGTTCTTATTTTTTGATAGTTGATTTTTTGATTGATAGATTTGAATAGTCAAAAAAATATAGAATTTGAATTTAAATAAAAGATGTTTTTGATTGCAAAATCGTTCAGATATAGTCATACATATAGAAAAAGCAACAGTTAGTTTTCGAGAAAATTGAATAAAACTGAAAAAATAGGTTTTTCGGGGTAGAAAAACCAATAGTTAGTTTTCGAGAAAATTGAATAAAACTGAAAAAACAGGTTTTTTTTTGGGGGGGGGGGTTTTCCGTCTCTGTTGATATTTCGAGTTGGCAACAGGGATATTCGGATTCGACGAGGTCGAATTAAGGGGAAATGGTCTGTTGCCAAAAAGTATTTTGGTATATGATTTGCTTCTCGACCGAAAACGTAGAGCCTTTTCAAATTTTTTGCTCTAAATCTATACATGAAGAAAAATAAAACTGATAAGAGTAAAAGTGCCTACCATTCTTCTATGCACTGCAGGCAGTAACTGTGGGCGCATGGTAAGGTCAGTTCATGTTTCCTTTCAAAACATATGCAACACTCATTGGAGTTTTCAAAGTCTTTTGTGGTTTCTTCTACATTTTCCATGAATTTGGATATCGTTATTTGATCAGATAAGGCGTCCTGGGTACTGTAAAATAATATTTTTTCATTTGCAGAAAAAAACCCTTCAGAAATAACTTCATGATTTCAATGATGTTTATTCAAATTTTTTCAGAGAGTATCTTTGGAGGCTGCGGTTTTAGGCATTATTTTAAATAACCTTTTTGGTCAGAAATAGAAGAATATATCCTTAAATAATTACGTTAAAAATTCCACTACCTAACAACACACATTATGTGATGTGATAACTTTTAAATGATTCTTAAAAAAGTTAAGATTTTTTTCCCTAAAACGTACAGTAAAGGGGCAGTAGAGAATAATACGTTATAGGTAAAATTATTATTTATCCTGTTTGCTTTCAAAGCAATTATTTTTTAAATATTGTGATGACGGAGGTTACAGAAAATGAAAGCGAATTGAATCTTGTTTATCTCTTGTAAGAATACCATACGGAAGTTTTTTTGGTCAAAAACTGTTTTTAGTATGTTTTTGAGAAACTTTTTGTCCTGGAAACGTTTCATTCCTTCAAGATCACACAAGAATATTTATATGAATATTGATTTTCTAGATCAACATAATTTTTAAACCCTCAATCGTCTACATAGGCCCGAAACGTGTGCCGAAACGATTTTTAAATTGTAAAGCATGCCACCGTATTGTTACAAATTTAAGTTATTTAAATTTTATAGTTAGAATTTATTTAGGTTTAGTGTTTAGTGTTTTAGGTTGATTTATCTTATGGTTTTATTCTTAGTCTAGGTTTTAGTTGCGTTATCTATGACACACTTGTGCTCGGACGGTCCGCGGTCTAGAAAAGGCTAGTATAAGCGGGAATTGACAGAGGATGGAAAATTCCAGAAAGTTCGACGACTCTATAAATAGGGCCGGATGTCGCGCATCGAGTCAGTCAAAGATAACAAAAGGTAGTGATCGCTAGAATTAACACGAAGTTAATAGGCGGATTAAAGTAGTGAATTATTAGTAAGTTTAAGTGCGTGTTTTTGTACATAATTGTCGAAATAAATTGACATATCGTTTTTAACGTTTGCGAGTTTTATTTGAAGCAGTGAACCCGTAACAATATTATAAATTTCAAATTCTTCTAAACAAACATAGCAATAAAAAACTATGCTTGAGTCGTCTACCTCTAAGTTTTAATTTTTTTTAATTATTATTATTTTTTATTTGACTTGTTAGATCAATTTGAGGCCTGGAAAGACAAAGGGGCGTAAGTCGAAAAATTCCACTTTTGAGTTAGAAACGCCAGAAATCTCTAAAAGTGACTATGATGACAAAGAGGCGTATTTATTATCCTTATACTCATCGTGCATCCTCTTTTCATAAGTGCTGAAAAGGCAAACACTCGTAGGTAGACATATGCTACTTTCTCTAAATTTGAGATACGCCTTTCAAGCGGCGAATTGCTTACATTTATTAGTATAGGATGACAAAATTAAGAACTTTTGATTTTTTTAAAGCCTATAACAATTTTATTTCTAAAAATAATTATGTACATTTTTTTTTATAAAGAATTCAAGTATCAAACTAAATGTCATCTGTCACTTTTAGTTTTTGAGATATTACACAAAGTAAGTATAACATATGGCTTTTATGTCTAAGAGAGTAAAAATCTAAAGCCGTACAAAACCAAAAAGTTTCAAAATTGTTTTTCTTTTTTGGTTTTTATAAACATTTTTTGTGGGTTTTTGTACACAAAATTTAAAAATGTTAATAACTCAATAGGTCAAACAACCGAGCGACTTGTAGTCGTCATCTTAGTGTGATTCCGAATGCATGTAAAAAAGTTCTTGCTTTTTGTCAATAATTTTGTGTCATCAATCAATCAAAACGATCCATCTTCCTAACCCTGCATTATATTACCTTTTACTTTGTTCAGCGGCCATAATTTGACATTTGAGCGTCTTAAAAACTTTCAAAAACTGATTTAAATTGAGTAGTCGGTATGTCACAACTTTTTGAGTTTTCGCATCTAGTTTAACACATGCTACTTGGACTGTGGCTTTCCAAAATATGGTCGAGTCTGTGTCCTTTTTGACAGCAAAAACTAACTGTTGGCCGTTTGAGTCTAAACATTTCGTGGACCTTAAAAAAAATAATGAAAGAAAAATGTAATAGTGAAGGCGCTGGAGGTAGTTAAGTCAGGTTTTGGTCCAAGTTTTTTAATCCCCTTTGCTCTTATAGTCGTGTTCGAATTTCTGAAAATTTAACTAAGTTGACGCCCTACAGCCACAATGACACATAAATTAATAAAAAAATGTGCAAAATCTAACCTAAAAATAAAATTATATCGGTTTTTTAAATTTTAGCTGAAAAAACTCCCTAGACCCACCAAAACCTGAAATTTTTAAGTTATCTTCAAATTTCCTCAAAAACTAAGCTTTATTAGGGAAAATACGTTACTACCTTTATTATGGACAATAAAATTTCCTTTTACACGATGGATTTAAGTCAAAGGGGTACGACCAATGACAATATCACCAGCGGCGTCCGTTTATTGAGGTTTAAAAGTTGTGTCCTTCAGTCGTTTGTAGAAAATGAAATTTGCTTTTAAATGATGTATAACCACCTAAGATTCATTTCATTTTTTTAAACTTTAAGGGCGTCCGTAAATAAAATAAATTTTTAAAAATTACCTAATGAAGCATCACACATAGCCGCCACCTGCATTGATAGTCTTCGCACCCCCCGAACCTCTACAAAAAA
This sequence comes from Aspidapion aeneum, assembly GCA_963576565.1. Lineage (NCBI taxonomy): Eukaryota > Metazoa > Arthropoda > Insecta > Coleoptera > Brentidae > Aspidapion > Aspidapion aeneum. Next base: position 32,466,173 of record OY755039.1, read on the forward strand.
AAGATGAAACCCCCCCGAAAAAAGATTCTAGGTACCGCTCTAACAGCAAAGTTGATCCCTTCTACTCTCACCTATTCTCGAAATCCTGCTGTGCTTTAGTTTTGTAGGTAAGGTAGTTGGTTGAGGAGGGGGATGGCCTACTACCCGCATTTACGGACGTCGCTGGAGAGTTTGTCATTTATTAAACCCTACTGACTTATACATCGTTAAAAAGAAAATTTAATTTTCTACAATAAAGTATAAAACATTTTTTTTTAATTGAGCTAAGTTTCTGAAAAAATTTAATAAAACCTGGCCAGGAAAATACATGTACTAAACAAAAATGTTTTTTACTATTAATAAAGAAATGTATGATAAAACATTTTCAAAAAGTTAATTTAGGCCTGGAGAGGGTATCCAGTAACATAGAAAATTGTCTTCAGTATTTTTTAAATACCTAAATTATATATGTATTTAAAACGTTTCAGAGTAATATTACAAAATGCAATTAATACTTTTTGAGAGGCAACTAACATTTTTTTACTTTAAAGAATGTAAAACATGTTGAGAATAATAAAACAAAGGCATCTCTACATTTATTACATATTAACAAGAACAAAGATATAATTTTAAATTTGTGTTTGCTTGTAAAATGAAAATAATTTGAAAAATATAAAGGTTATTTTTTAATGTAGCTATAAAACAAATGTTCTTCGACCAACTTGATGAGACAATCACTAAAATCGGCAATACCAGGGAAATAATTATGCTTGGCGATTTTAATAGTCGAACTGGTAGACAAAGCCAAAGCAAAGTGGTAGGATCATTTGGAGAGGAAGTAACAAATGATAATGGCTTGAGACTGATACAATTGTGTGAAACCCACAATCTAAAAATAAATAATGTTTCTTTAAACATAAGGAAATTCATCGGAATACCTGGATTCAGCCAACAAGAAATCTTAGATCAATCATTGATTATGCTATAGGTGGACAACACTCGGAACTAAAGTGGTATGATGTGCGAACACTTCGTGGTGTTACCTGTGGATCCGACCACCATCTGGTAAAAGCAAAAATATTATTCCCTGTAAAAAAAACAAATAAAGACGAAAGTATTGGAGAAAGTGAAAACCTAGAGTGCATCGAAAAAAATCCAAAATACAACTTTAGAAGTCTAGCAATCGAAAGTACGCAAAGATTGTATCAGAAACGCTTGGATGAAAAATTATTAAACACACAGCATTCATTTGAAGAGATATATACAAACATAGTAAAAAGCTTGAAGGAAGCAAGCAAAGAAGCTGTTGGATACCAAGATAATAGAAATAACAATAAGATGTGGTGGACGGAGGAAATACAGGAAATGGTCAAGGAGAAAAAACGCACATACTTGAAAGGGCTCAATACTAAAAAAAAAGAGACCTAGAAATCTACAGGGAGAGCAGAAGACAGGTAAGAAATTTGATACGCACAGAAAAAAATAAAATGTTCGAGCGCAAATGCCACGATATAAATACACACGTAGGAGGTAGGCAGAGTTCTGAAGTATGGAAATTCATTTCTACGGTAAAAAACCCAACAAAAGAAAAAGTTAACATTCAGATCGTCAAACCAGGAAACAAGACGCGAGTATCTGTCAGCCTCTCCGAGGAGAGACATAGAAGTACATGGAGAGGAAGTAATTATCGAAAAAGAAATGATAAAGAATAGTATTAAAAAGCTTAAATCCAGAAAAGCTAGCGGACCTGGACGAATATACGCTGAAATGCTCACATATGGATCAGAGAAACTACTAGAAAATCTCACATATATTATCAATCAATGCAACGGACATCCAGTACCTGATGATTGGAAAATAGCATTCATATTCCTCAATACATAAAAAAGGAAACAAGCTGGATTGCAACAACTACAGAGGATGAAACTCGTAGACAATGATTGTGTAGAAATAAAATTTCGGACTTCCATTGTCTTTATTTATTTTAAAAACACGACGTTTCGGTTAGTAAGTATCTCTAACCGTTATCAAGTGTAACCAGTTTACACTTGATAACGGTTAGAAATACTTACTAACCGAAACGTCGTGTTTTAAAATAAATAAAGACAATGGAAGTCCGAAATTTTATTAATAACTACAGAGGAATTTCAGTAACCAGTACTTTAAGTAGATTGTACGGTAGGATTCTTAGAGACCTAATAGAGAATGATTTTCATGACCAAGAAGAAGAAGAGCAAAGTGGGTTTCGTGCAGGCAGATCTTGTAGGGATAATGTTTTTTGTCTTAAACAAGTAATTGAGAAAAGGAGTGCCAGAAATATAGAGACTCATGTTACCTTTGTGGACCTACAAAAAGCATATGATACCGTTCCAGTAGATAAATTATGGACAGTGTTAGAACAAACTAATATCAATCATACATATATAAAAGCGATAAAAGAACTATACAAAGGGTCAAAATCTAAAATTAAAATTGGAAATCGACTTTCAAAAGAATTCCTGGTAACGAAAGGCTTAAGACAGGGATGTTGTATCTTTCCAACTCTTTTTGAAATATGTATCGCAGTAGCTCAAAAAACTGGAAACGCAAAGTACACGGCATGGGAATACAACTTAACGACCGATTTACCATTTACACACTACAGTTTGCTGACGACCGAGTAATTGTAGCTAATGATAAAGAAGACATGGAGTATATGATAGGAAAGTTAACAGAAGAATACCAAAAGTGGGGTTTAACAGTGAACGTGGACAAGACACAGTGCTTATGTATTGAAAACGAATCAAGTGAATTAGAACTAGAAAATGGACAAACAATATCTCCATGCAATGAGTATGTATACTTAGGTGTCACATTTGATAAGACAGGAACAGACTGTAAAGAACTGGAAAAAAGAATAGTAAGAGCAAAAAAGGTTATTGGTTGTCTTAACAGTATTTTATGGAGCAGAGAGATAAAAAAGAATGTAAAATTTAACATATATGAAACAATGGTGAAAAGCACGCTGTTGTATGGAATAGAGACTTGTCGCGTAACAGAAAAATACAAAGCAAAAATGGAAAGTGGCGAAATGGATGCAATAAGAAGATCAATGAGAATATCAAGAACAGATCATATAAGAAAGAATGGGAATTGAGGGAAGCATAACGGATGACATCACTAAAAGACAACTGATATGGTACGGCCATGTACAACGGATGAGCGACGAAAGATTACCAAAGCAAGTCCTAGAATGGCAACCAATAGGGCGCAGAAAAAGAGGGCGTCCTAAACTGGAGTGGCAACAGTCAATCCAAAGATCAATGAGTCAAAAAAACCTGACGGAAGATGATTGTCAGGATCGAAGTAGGTGGAGAATAGGCGTTGGACAACGTAGAAAAATGTTCTAAACCGACATAGTAGTAGTAGTATTTTTTAATATGAAGGTGTTAAGAGCCCTGGACCATCTCCAGAACGCGAATTGTTCTATTTTTCTCAAAATATGAAGTAGGTAGTACAAAAAATCAACGCACATTTTTTTTGGATTTAGATTCGTTATCACTTGTTTGGTTTCAAAGATTTTTTAAAAATGCCCCCTTATGACCACCAGAGGAGTGGGACACTCCTGAAATGGGTGTGCAAATTTTGGAGTGCCTACCCCTCATGACCACCCTCCTATGTAACAAATTTACACACACCACGGTATTTCCATATTCGGGTGCATTAAAAAGCTTTGTCCATGGCGTGTTCAAAGTATCACTTGTTAAAATCGGTCCTAAAACACGAAAGATAAAATAAAATGGTGAGTGAAGTGAATTTTAGTTTCTATATAAAAAAAATTCCAAACCATTCATTTTTTAGTTAAATCTCACCTTGTTTTAAGGGGGTAACAGCTGACCCAAAATTTGTATGTACCTATATGTATTGCCAGTAATGCCATGTAAATCTTGGGGTAATGCCAAGAAATTTGTACATAAGCGGTTTCCCATCGCCCTGTTCATTTCATTTTAAGTTTCCTATTTCATGAACAGTTTTAACAAGTGACATCTTTTTGAATACAGCAAAGACGAGGCTTTCTAATAAGTCAAATTAAGAAAGACGGGCGAGCTTAAATTTTTGGCATGGGCATTATTGAAAAGCGTCCGCCATCATTAATTTTAGTGATGTGGTTGTATAGTCTGAAGCTTTAGTTTTCCATTAAGACAAAAGCTTTTGAGATTGGACAAATAATTGTCTAAAAAAATCTATAACCCTTTTAATAATTAAAGTATAAAAAAACTTTTTTCTTAAGCTGCTATTTTATTTAGCCTAAGTCATTCTTTGTCAACCCTTTAATAACCACACTAACAACTCTCTAAAGTCTACAGACTGATAACCAGGCCTCTCCGAGCTTTCCTAAAAACGGGGGCAGAGCTGGCCACAGTAGATAAACAAAATTTGTCTACAGGACTCCCTAGGACACTACAATACATACAAGACCAAGAATTTAATTAAAAGTCCTTTAGGATCTTGTAATAACAGCTTAATAATTTAAAAAGTCATATTAAACAAACACTATCCTAAATGGTCTACAATTTTTTAAAATTCTTTAGCCAAATATATTTATTTTATTATTATTTTCTTTGTTTACTGATACCTACTTAGGACGTCAGTTTCCTTCTTAAATCTTATTTCAGGGTAAGTATTTTCTAATATTAGATTTAAGTTACAACTTTGTTAATAATATTTTTGTAGTCTAGAACAATAAAGCATGGTTGAACTGAATTGACTTGCACAAATTTGGTTTAACTTGGTCATCCCTCAGAATATAGCTAACTTTTTAATTTTCTACTTGTATTAGAACAAGTATTGGAATTTATATATATTTTTTTGGTTATTGGTGCATTTTACTGTGGTGTAGACTGCAGTTTTTACATTTTGAGCAACTTCATTTAAAGATTCCCTGGTTCCTTTTTTATTTTAAGTGATATTCTAGCTAAAATAGGGACTTATTGCAATAAAGCCAGGCAGTAATTGTGCCGGGCACTATTCTGACAGTTTCGCATTATAAGAAGAGCTGTCTTCTTTCAAAATTAGGCATTTGTGTATTTTAAGAGCAGGAATTAATAGTGCCTCTACTATTAATGGAAAATAAACGACTGGATTTATAAATTCAACTTTGGTATGTCAATTTTGAAACATCAACTGTCAGTTTTCAATGGAAAACTGTCAGAATAGTGCCCGGCACTATTATTGCCTGGCTTTATTGAAATAAGTCCCTAATATGAATTTTTCTGTAATTTTAAATAGTCAAAAAATTAGGGTCAGTTTTTTATTTTTATTTGACGATAAGATATAACTACAAAAAGTCAAGTTTTTCCATATTTTTGTGGCGCATATTTAAGTAAATAAGTATAGCTCGAAAATCAATCCTATGACCCCCCCAATTTTTTTGGAAAAAATATCAGGAAGGTTTGGCCCCAAATACAGCTCAAACCTTTTTTAGTGCCTCCTCCTTTGTCCATTATGTTGCTGGGTAAAACAGTCATATGCAGGTCTAGGTAGGTTTTCTCAGGACAAAATAAAAAATAATGAACAGATCAGTTTAATGGACTGGACAGTTTTAAAATAATGGACTGACAATTGAAAAAATGGACACATAGCAACTCTATTTTAGCTAAAATACCACTTATACCATAGAGTGGGGTTACTTTGCCTAAAGGGGTAACTTTGCCAAGCAATGTGTCTATTATCAAAATTTTTTTTATGAATGATGAAACTTTCGATGAGCTTGATTTGCCTTTTTGTGAATTTTGAAAACCAAGAGAATATCGAAAATAGTGATAGCACCCAAAACAGCGACATTAAAGAACCCATCAATGAAGGAGATTTCGTGATTGTGATTTTTAAAACTCTAAAAAGTACTGTTCATTTTATTGGGAAAATTCTTAGAAAAGATGAAGACGATTTTTTTGAGGTAAAATTCTTATGAAGGAGAAAAACAGCATTCACATTTCCTGATGAAGATGATATATCTCACATTCGCAAAGGTTTCCAGCAACCAGAGTGTCCTTTTTCCTCCAGAGATTTATTCTATTTCAAAGATGATTTGACAAATTTTAAATTTAACTAGGATGGATTCTGTAATATTGGTGTATTTTGTACCTGATAGTTCTCTTGATGTATATGAAAGATTCTTTGAAAAAATTGAGGTAAATTTAGTTAATAAGTTAAACTCAAATATTATTATTATAGGAGATTTTAATATTTCAGGTTACATTAATGAGTCGTCAAGTGATAATACAGTAAACAGTTTAAGATCCTTTCTAGCATTTAACAATCTTTGCGAATTTAATAATATTACAAATGACAATAATGTACTGCTTGACCTTGTTGTTGGCTCGTTTGATAATGTTTTAGTTGAGAAAGCTGATGAATCGCTCTTACCAATTGACAAACACCATCCATGTTTAGATATTAGACTGTCAGCAAAAATATATCAAAAGAACTGCAAATTGATACCAACAACTAAATACAATTTGAAAAAAGCTAATTTTCTTCTTATGTATGAGCTTTTCAGGCAACAAAACTGGAATGAATTAAATAAATTTAGGAACGCAGATTTGGCTATTGATGCTTTTTACAAAATAATTTATAATTTATTTGATAAATGTGTACCTAAAACGACTCACAAAAAAAAAATATCCAATTTGGTTTAATAATGAAATCATAAAGCTATTAAAACAAAAGCACAACTGTTTTACTAAGTCACGTAAATATAAGTCGCAATTTTGGAAAACCAGATTTAATAAATTAAGAGTATTAATTAAGAATAAGATAAAAAATGCTCATACAAAATATTTGTTGGAAATTGAAGCTAGCTTAAAATCTAACCCGAAACTCTTCTGGTCATTTCTCAAAAGTCTCAAAGAGAGTCCTGACATGCCTGATGATATGAAATTTGAGAATGAAACATTTGCTAATGCAAAAAATATTGCTAATGGCTTTGCAACTTACTTTGGGTCCGTTTTTATAGAAAATGATAATGTCATTAATGACAACAGTGACGTAGTTACATCAAACTTTTGTGATAAGGTTTTTTAGATATTGACAATGACAATATTAATCTCACCCCTACAAATAAATTTAAATCCTACTTTTGTGAGAAAGATATATCCATTTTAGAGATAGAAAAAGCTATTAATAAACTAAAACCCAATAAGTCTATTGGACATGATGGTATTCCTGCTTTTATATTAAAAGGGTGTAAAGAGTTTTTGCTTGTTCCTTTGCAAATTTTATTTAATATCATACTTAAAACGTCAACTTTTCCAGATAAATGGAAGCTTAGCAAAGTTATACCCATTCATAAAAGTGGTCCAAGACAAAAAATTGAGAACTATCGGCCTATAACAATAGTATGCACAATCTCAAAAATTTTCGAAATCATAATATTTGACAGACTTTTTGCAGAAGTGTCAAATAAATTATCTCCCAGACAGCATGGCTTCTTACCCATGAGATTACATTCTTATTTGGGAACTAGCACAAGTAAAAGATATCAGTTCGTGGAATTAAAAGGTAGCAGGTCTACTATTTATATAAGTTCTTCTGGTGTGCCCCAAGGGTCTAATCTCGGACCACTTCTTTTTATTATTGCCTTCAACAAAATTATTTCTAAGGTAAAAAATGTGGAATCATTGGCATTTGCCGATGATTTTAAATTGTTTGTGGAGGTTTTCTCATTGGAGGATTCTGAAACACTCCAAAGTGAATTTCAGGACACAGCTCTATATTGCCAGGAAAATGGTTTTAACTTAAATTTGGGTAAATGCTTTTGTTTGTCATTTAGTCGTAACAAAAACTTAATCGAATTTGATTATACAATAAATAATGAGAACCTAGAGCGTGTATCTGAACAAAAATATTCCTAAACCTTCGATGCTAATCTTTCATTTTCATCACATATTATTTCTAAAATTGTGAGTGCCCAGAAAGTTGCTGGGTTTATTTGTAGAAATACTAAAAGTTTTAACATAGAGATAAGCATATACTTATTTGACAGTCTGGTATTACCAATACTGGAATATGGAAGTGTTGTCTGGTCTCCCCAATATGACATTTGGATTGGTATGATTGAGGGAGTTCAGCGAACATTTTTAAAAGCCATGCACTTTAGAAAGTTTGGGATTTATCCACAAAGAGGTTGTGACAACAACATCTTATTAAAAATGTTTGATAGATTATCACTAAACAAAGAAGAACTAAAATTTTTTTAACAACAATGTATAGAATTCTCAAAGGGGATGTTGATTGTCCTAATATAGTTAAACAACTTCCATTTGCCATAAATCAAATCAATTCAAGGTCAAAAAATAAGTTTTATTTAGCTTATCCACGAACAAATCTATTTAAAAGCTCTCCTATCTACAATTTATGCAACTTATTTAACAAGTATGCTTCAGATGTTGATATTGACAATGTTAGCTATAAGAAATTCAAAAAAATTATAGATCAAAAAGTGCGCAGTAGTTAATTAATAAGTAATTATGTAATTTGATTTGTTTGTTATTTATCATCTGTAGAAGTGACATATTGTATAAAATCTTTTTTTTTTTAATGTAAGTAAGTATCTGTAATTGGCTTTTTGCTGTAGATACTGTTGGAATAAATAAATAAATAAATAAATATTATTGAGCAATTCCACGCCAAGTCATCCAGTTTACAAAAAAAGTGTTGCCGTGACATTTAATTTCTTTCTTTAATCATGCTTACTAAATGAAACAGTTTATGCTTAACCACTTTTGCACAATTTTAGATTTTTTAATCCAATTAGTCTGTTGTACACGCATTTGAAAAGTCTCAAATTATGCTCATAGTAAACAGCACCTAAAAAAAATTAACCTATAGTTTTGAAAACATGCATAAAAGTAGTTTTCAAAAAAATGTGATGTTTAGCAAAATCTTTTATACTGGCTTAATTAGCGCAATTTAGAGAATATCCAAAAAACGCAGAAATTTTCGAAGTTTCCATATTTTTTTGGGGTATAAATGTAATGTTTTCTTAAATTTTTGATACAGTGTTGGAAAGCTATACTCAAGGACTTTATCTTCCTTGTATAAAACATATTTAAAAAGTAGACGTTATGTTGGAGTTCCACGAAGAAGTTAAGAATGTCTGTGAAATCCCTCAACTTCAGCATCAAAAATGACCCTGTCTATCGGGGTGCTAGTGGTAATCAAGTAGGGTAAATTTTTCACTGTATCATATACTTTTTAAAACAAGAATAAAAAATCTGGGTCTGTATCCTTAAGATCACTACACATTTTTTTGTTATTTTAATATTTTTAGTGATGTTAAGTTGCATCACAAATTACAGGGGTGGATCTACGGGGGGGGGGGGGGGGGAGGGGATGCTCCCCCCCAACTCTGAAACTTTACTCAGTTTTGACACATAGAATACACCTCCTGGTCACTATGCAAAATAGTTTTGTGAAATATTTATTATGATATTTTCGCCCAAAATAAATTTTCTAGATCCGCCCCTGCAAATTAAGGTTTATCAGAAGGTAAAGTTTATTTATATGAGCACTGTTCAATAAATTATGATCTAAACTCTCTTCATAAGGTCACTACACAATTTTTTTAAAAGTTTGATATATCTCACATTCGCAAAGGTTTCCAGCAACCAGAGTGTCCTTTTTCCTCCAGAGATTTATTCTATTTCAAAGATGATTTGACAAATTTTAAATTTAACTAGGATGGATTCTGTAATATTGGTGTATTTTGTACCTGATAGTTCTCTTGATGTATATGAAAGATTCTTTGAAAAAATTGAGGTAAATTTAGTTAATAAGTTAAACTCAAATATTATTATTATAGGAGATTTTAATATTTCAGGTTACATTAATGAGTCGTCAAGTGATAATACAGTAAACAGTTTAAGATCCTTTCTAGCATTTAACAATCTTTGCGAATTTAATAATATTACAAATGACAATAATGTACTGCTTGACCTTGTTGTTGGCTCGTTTGATAATGTTTTAGTTGAGAAAGCTGATGAATCGCTCTTACCAATTGACAAACACCATCCATGTTTAGATATTAGACTGTCAGCAAAAATATATCAAAAGAACTGCAAATTGATACCAACAACTAAATACAATTTGAAAAAAGCTAATTTTCTTCTTATGTATGAGCTTTTCAGGCAACAAAACTGGAATGAATTAAATAAATTTAGGAACGCAGATTTGGCTATTGATGCTTTTTACAAAATAATTTATAATTTATTTGATAAATGTGTACCTAAAACGACTCACAAAAAAAAATATCCAATTTGGTTTAATAATGAAATCATAAAGCTATTAAAACAAAAGCACAACTGTTTTACTAAGTCACGTAAATATAAGTCGCAATTTTGGAAAACCAGATTTAATAAATTAAGAGTATTAATTAAGAATAAGATAAAAAATGCTCATACAAAATATTTGTTGGAAATTGAAGCTAGCTTAAAATTGAACCCGAAACTCTTCTGGTCATTTCTCAAAAGTCTCAAAGAGAGTCCTGACATGCCTGATGATATGAAATTTGAGAATGAAACATTTGCTAATGCAAAAAATATTGCTAATGGCTTTGCAACTTACTTTGGGTCCGTTTTTATAGAAAATGATAATGTCATTAATGACAACAGTGACGTAGTTACATCAAACTTTTGTGATAAGGTTTTTTAGATATTGACAATGACAATATTAATCTCACCCCTACAAATAAATTTAAATCCTACTTTTGTGAGAAAGATATATCCATTTTAGAGATAGAAAAAGCTATTAATAAACTAAAACCCAATAAGTCTATTGGACATGATGGTATTCCTGCTTTTATATTAAAAGGGTGGTTCGGTTCGGTTCGGTTCGGTTCGGTTCTAGCACTAGTAAAAGATATCAGTTCGTGGAATTAAAAGGTAGCAGGTCTACTATTTATATAAGTTCTTCTGGTGTGCCCCAAGGGTCTAATCTCGGACCACTTCTTTTTATTATTGCCTTCAACAAAATTATTTCTAAGGTAAAAAATGTGGAATCATTGGCATTTGCCGATGATTTTAAATTGTTTGTGGAGGTTTTCTCATTGGAGGATTCTGAAACACTCCAAAGTGAATTTCAGGACACAGCTCTATATTGCCAGGAAAATGGTTTTAACTTAAATTTGGGTAAATGCTTTTGTTTGTCATTTAGTCGTAACAAAAACTTAATCGAATTTGATTATACAATAAATAATGAGAACCTAGAGCGTGTATCTGAACAAAAATATTCCTAAACCTTCGATGCTAATCTTTCATTTTCATCACATATTATTTCTAAAATTGTGAGTGCCCAGAAAGTTGCTGGGTTTATTTGTAGAAATACTAAAAGTTTTAACATAGAGATAAGCATATACTTATTTGACAGTCTGGTATTACCAATACTGGAATATGGAAGTGTTGTCTGGTCCCCCCAATATGACATTTGGATTGGTATGATTGAGGGAGTTCAGCGAACATTTTTAAAAGCCATGCACTTTAGAAAGTTTGGGATTTATCCACAAAGAGGTTGTGACAACAACATCTTATTAAAAATGTTTGATAGATTATCACTAAACAAAGAAGAACTAAAATTTTTTTAACAACAATGTATAGAATTCTCAAAGGGGATGTTGATTGTCCTAATATAGTTAAACAACTTCCATTTGCCATAAATCAAATCAATTCAAGGTCAAAAAATAAGTTTTATTTAGCTTATCCACGAACAAATCTATTTAAAAGCTCTCCTATCTACAATTTATGCAACTTATTTAACAAGTATGCTTCAGATGTTGATATTGACAATGTTAGCTATAAGAAATTCAAAAAAATTATAGATCAAAAAGTGCGCAGTAGTTAATTAATAAGTAATTATGTAATTTGATTTGTTTGTTATTTATCATCTGTAGAAGTGACATATTGTATAAAATCTTTTTTTTTTAATGTAAGTAAGTATCTGTAATTGGCTTTTTGCTGTAGATACTGTTGGAATAAATAAATAAATAAATAAATATTATTGAGCAATTCCACGCCAAGTCATCCAGTTTACAAAAAAAGTGTTGCCGTGACATTTAATTTCTTTCTTTAATCATGCTTACTAAATGAAACAGTTTATGCTTAACCACTTTTGCACAATTTTAGATTTTTTAATCCAATTAGTCTGTTGTACACGCATTTGAAAAGTCTCAAATTATGCTCATAGTAAACAGCACCTAAAAAAAATTAACCTATAGTTTTGAAAACATGCATAAAAGTAGTTTTCAAAAAAATGTGATGTTTAGCAAAATCTTTTATACTGGCTTAATTAGCGCAATTTAGAGAATATCCAAAAAACGATGAAATTTTCGAAGTTTCCATATTTTTTTGGGGTATAAATGTAATGTTTTCTTAAATTTTTGATACAGTGTTGGAAAGCTATACTCAAGGACTTTATCTTCCTTGTATAAAACATATTTAAAAAGTAGACGTTATGTTGAAGTTCCACGAAGAAATTAAGAATATCTGTGAAACACTCAACTTCAGCATCAAACATGACCCTGTCTATCGGGGTGCTAGTGGTAATCAAGTAGGGTAAATTTTTCACTGTAAAACAAGAATAAAAAATCTGGGTCTGTATCCTTAAGATCACTACACATTTTTTTGTTATTTTAATATTTTTAATGATGTTAAGTTGCATCACAAATTACAGGGGTGGATCTACGGGGGGGGGGAGGGGATGCTCCCCCCCAACTCTGAAACTTTACTCAGTTTTGACACATAGAATACACCTCCTGGTCACTATGCAAAATAGTTTTGTGAAATATTTATTATGATATTTTCTCCCAAAATAAATTTTCTAGATCCGCCCCTGCAAATTAAGGTTTATCAGAAGGTAAAGTTTATTTATATGAGCACTGTTCAATAAATTATGATCTAAACTCTCTTCATAAGGTCACTACACAATTTTTTTAAAAGTTTATTTACTTTTTTATTAGTTACCTACTGTCATATTTAAAAAATCGGAAAAGAAGTTGAGTTCTATAATTTCAGAAACCGAACAAATTTTTTCTCTGAGCTTGAAGTAAATTTAGCATCTATAGTTAAATCATCCAGAGGAGTGAGAGAATGGTGTCCAGTTGTTGTTTGTTTGAGATTTTAATGTAAAACAAATCGTTTCACAGTACCTTCAACCACATCACATGGGCTTTTACAATGCATTAGTTTTGTACTTAGTTTTTTTAATGCCCAGTGGCGTATGCAGAAATTTTCCAAGGGGGTTGGGAGAGGGGGCTTGAGTAAAAGCAAAATCCTGGAAAACCATTTATTTCTTCTTTCAGAAAAATTCAAACTTTAGGAGAAGTTATTTAATGGTTTTGGTAAGATTAGGTCTCCAACCCCCCTCCCTCCTGCGTACGCCACTGTTAAACCTGAATCATTTCATTTACCAAAGAAACAAACTAATTAATGTCTGTGTCTCACCAAAAATGTATTCTTAAAACTAAAAAAAAAGTTCCAACAGTGTACGAAGATGGGACTTGAACCCACAACCTAGGATCTCACTCAAGACAGTATGTGGCTATAAATAAGATCCCCTAACGATGATTTTTATACATAATTTTTTTCCTTTTGCGACTCAATAAAAAAATTTGATTTTTTACATGCTTTAACCAAATAGCTCAAAAGTTGATGTTAAAATGACAGACCCAGATTTTTTATTTTACTTTTATTTAGACGATACATTATCAAGTAAAACAACGCACAAGCGAAGTTTTAATAGACAGATAGACATGACAATTTTTTTAGTCAAATGTTGCTAATTCTGAGGTTTTTGTGGTTTTTCCAATTTTAAAAAATTTTGTTTTCTGAAAGCAATAGACCTAGAAATTTTTCTTTTACCTTGTATGATAGTTAAGCCACTGAGCTTTAATGTGTGTATAGACTTTTTTTTGATGGACCATATTCCGCACCAGTGTAAATAATTAAAAATCGAGAAAATCATAAAATTTACTATTTTTTTAAAACTGTTTTTGCCATGTCAAAAAAGTGAAGTTAATTTTTTTTTCTGTATAGGATTATCTAACCAATATTAAAGATTTCTTCAGTCAAATTTGTTTTTACATAAGATTTAATGCAATGGAAATAAAAAAAAATAAGGCCACAACTGATTTTCTTTTTTTTACTTTTAAAGTGGCCTGTAAAATACGGGAGGTGATATTAAAAATTAAAATTTGTTAATTTGGTATTCCTAAGGACACTAATACATGTTATCAAAATTTGGATTTTTTTCGTGACATGGCAGCTACCCCCATTGGATGATTTGGTGTGGAATTACTCTATTACTAGTGATTCGATACATTTTAAGCCAAAAAAGTTGTTTTAAGTTAGTTATGTTTTAAGTTGATTTTGAATTTTTGTATCTAAAATAAAGGTCTTTTCAAAATACTCTATACCTAACTTTTTTATTTTTCAAGATATTTTTGTGATTCTTGCAAGAAAATGTTGGAAATTTTATGTTGAAGCAAAAGTTGACCTAAACTGGTCTAACTTTACCTTGTCTAGCCCGTTAAATGGCAGGGCAAAATTACCCCAATCCTGGGGTAACTTTGCCAACTTTAAAAAAAAAATATATATAATCCATTATAGGGCCTTGAACAAATAACTGGTTATAGAAAACATGCCTAAATTTGACATATATTATTCATAAGGCACTACAGCTAAAGGATTTTATGTTATCAATTAAAAACCCCGAAAAGCTGGCAAAGTCACCCCACTCTACAGTAATAAAAAAATATGAACTTGAAATGATAATCTACCAAGAGGAGATTTCTTTCTGTATAGGTACATGAATTTGCTAATTGTCATCTACGAAGTTATCTATCTACTAGTGAGGGTAAAGCATGGGTAATTCCCTTTGGTGTTCTGTGAGGGTAAGGCTACATCCAAGGCTACAACTCACATATCCCACAAGACTATACTTCTTTGCTATTGTAAAACATTAAACAAAACCACATTGCTTACAATGTATTTAAATCTTTAAGCAACTGCAGGAATTGCTCATAAGTCAACTGATGTATCTCCTCAGACAATAATGTGTTGATTGGCTCTTCAGAGATTAAATTTGTCATGGCTTCATGAAAACCGGAACTAGCCGAGCCCATTTTACAAGGAAACCTTTAATTTCTTCCTGAACAACAACAAATAACAAAAATGTAAAAATTTAGGACAAAAAACACGAGTCGTTAAATACCGAGATGAATTCCAAGACGTGCGCAAGCGTTGATTTGTCACTTCTGCCAACCAATCAACTGAGAGATATTTCAGTATGGTTTTATACAGCAAAACTTTAATAATTCCCAGTTCTTTTTGATGAAAATTCGTCGTTTTTGTGCTGTGAAAATGCCGGTGACGTGCAAGTTGTGTGACAAATTATTTAGTGCCCAATTTAATTTGAATAAACACTGTCATCGGGGTTCTACTGTATGTCTATGCTACGAAAAACATTTTTTAAGATTTAGCGCATTTAAATTTGTCAATACTCCCATGGCAAAACAAAATAAACGTGAAATGCAATATAGAAGAAATACTGCATATACCTCAAAAAATATTAATCGCAGCACATAGATATTGTAAATTTTTGAAATCAAAAAGAAAAGACAAATATTAAAATGCAAAAATATACAGGGTGTTTCCTCTCAAAAAATCGACTTCATTGTCACACCCTGTACAGGGTGTCCCAAATTCGTTGTTTTTTTGTGGTTTCGGGTATTTCTAGGGGAAATAGAAAAAAACTGAGCCCTCTTTGCGACGCTTAAATTTTAAGAGAAGCCTAAAGCCTAAGCTACGGAGTGTTTTTGTCTGCATTTTGCTTTTGTGTAAATAGCTTTCTTATAGATCTTTTCTTGAAGAATTGACAGATGTAAACGGTTTTTATTTATCTGTTTTGGTTTTTAAAATATTGCATAAAGTTGTTATTTTTCTTACATAATAACTCTCTTTTTATTCGTTTTTTAAAATCAGCTTAAAATTTCCTTTAAAATGAGTGATACATCATATTTTAATTTTATTTTTAATTTTCTTTTATTGTTTTCTTTATTTTTATTTTTTAATCACCTCTTTATTATTTTTTTATTTTTATAATTTTATAATATTAAAATATTTAAAACCCATTAAGCAAACTAAAATATGTGGTAAAAATAAAAAAAATTAATTTTATGTGATATCTCAAAAACTAAAGGTGTCAAATGAAATTTAATTTAACAGTTTAATTCCTCTAAAAAAGTGTCTTAGGAATGTTTTCACAGAAATAAAAAATATTAATAAATAAACAAGTTATAGACCCCTTCCCAAAATGCAGACTTTTTAGAAACACCCCGTAGTTTAAAAACGGCTTGCTATATCAAAATGCGATTTTCACCTTTAAGCTTCTTTTGAAATTTGAGTGTCGCAAAGGGGGATCAGGTTTTTTTAGCCCCTCTAGAAATACCCGAAACCTCCCATAAAAACAACGAATTTGGGACACCCTGTACATGGTGACGGATAGAAAAAAATTATGTTGGCTTTTAAAGTTGTCATAATTAACCAAAAAAAATCTACAATTTATTATACCCCTTTATTTTCAATGATAAAGTTGCTGAGTGCTCAGGTTATAAAAAACCACCCGATACCTACATATAATCATACCTAAAAATTAGAATTGACCATTATTTTATTCCTTGAATTTTTTATTATACGTTAAGCTCTTTGATCTCGCGCCAATCCCGGTATTCGCGCCAATAATTTAAATTAGACATTTTGACGTTAATTTTGGCGCATGCTCCTTTGATGGAATTCATCTCGGTATTTAACGACTCGTCAAAAAACTGTTTTGTGGAACAACTGATTAAATTGAAGATGTCAGGGAAAAGTGAGGTTAGATAAGCTAGACCTCCTAAATTGAAAGCACATATCTCCTCCTCTCTTTCCCACTTATAAGCAGAACGTGTTGTTGTCTCTATCTAGCCTATCATAATTCGTAACTTTTATCAGCTGTTGTTGTAAACAAAAAATCCATTAATTGGTGTTCTGTGCCGTTAATTTTATTAGCTCTTTAAAAAAAGGTTATTAATACCAATACCTAAGAGATAAAAACAGATAAAAGTTTATAGGAGGTGTAAAATTATTTTTTTTATTTGGCGCCTCCTTAATTCATTACAGTAAAAATGCATGAGGCTTACAATGTTTCTTCCCTTTTAAAGCTGCCCTACCAAGTGGAGTCTATTGCAGCCTCTGGTAATATTTATTTTGAGTAGTTTATTTAGGGTTACCATACCAACATATTTTCGCATCTCTATAGCCCCACCATACTGCAACTTGGTGCTTTTGTTGATAAACTTTACAGTTTTTGAAATATTAATTTTTAAAGTTCGGTCATTTTGGTCTTATGGGATTACCTACCCTAAAGTTCGCTAAATGACATTCGAATGTTAACTTAGGGTGTGATTTTTTTGCATCACTATGGCCCCACCATACTGTAACTTGGTTCTTTTGTTGATAAACTGTATAGTTTTTAAAGTATGAATTTTCAAAGTTTGGCCATTTTGGGGTCAACCCTAAAATTCGCTAAATGACGTTTTGCGAATCTTAACTTGACATGTGGTTTTTTCGCATCAATATAATTTTCAAAGTTTGGCCATTTTCGTCTTATGGGATTCCCTACCCTAAAATTTGCTTAATGACGTTTTTGCGAATCTTAACTTGATGTTTGGTTTTTTCGCATCTCTATAGCCCCACCATTAAATTAGCTAAATGACGTTTTTTTTTAAATCTTATCTCAGGGTGTGGTTTTTTCGCATCAATATGGCCCCACCATACTGCAACCCGGTGGTTTTGTTGATAAACTGTATAGTTTTTGAGATATGAATTTTCAAAACTTGGCCATTTTGGTCTTATGGGATTCCCTACCCTAAAATGTGCTAAATGATGTTTTTGCGAATCTTAACTTGACGTTTGGTTTTTTGCATCTCTGTAGCCCCACCATACTGAAACTCGGTGCTATTGTTGATAAACTTTACAGTTTTTGAATATGAATTTTTAAAGTTTGGCCATTTTGGTCTTATGGGATTCCCTACCCTAAAATGTGCTAAATGATGTTTTTGCGAATCTTAACTTGACATTTGGTTTTTGTGCATCTCTATAGCCCCACCATACTGAAACTCGGTGCTTTTGTTGATAAACTTTACAGTTTTTGAAATATGAATTTTTAAAGTTTGGCCATTTTGGTCTTAATTCCCTACCTTAAAATTCGCTAAATGACATTGTTTCGAATCTAAACTCAGGGTGTGGTTTTTTAGGATCACTATGGTCCCACCATACTGCAACTTGGTGCTCTTGTTGATAAACTGTATAGTTTTTGAAATATTAATTTTCAAAGTTTGGCCATTTTGGTCTTATGGGATTCCCTACCCTAAAATTCGCTGAATGACGTTTTTGCGAATCTCAACTTGACGTGTAGTTTTTTCGCATCTCTATAGCCCCACCATACTGCAACTCTGTGCTTTTGTTGATAAATTTTACAGTTTTTGAAATATTAATTTTCAAAGTTTGGTCATTTTGGTCTTATATGGAATTCCCTACCCTAAAATTCGCTAAATGACGTTTTTGCGAATCTTAACTTGACGTTTGGTTTTTTTGCATCTCTATAGCCCCACCATACTGCAACTTGGTGCTTTTGTTGATAGACTTTACGGTTTTTTAAATATGCATTTTTAAAATTTGGCCATTTTGGTCTTATGGGATTCCCTACCCTAAAATTTGCTAAATGACGTTTTTTCGAATCTTAACTCAGGGTGTGGTTTTTTCGGATCACTATGGCCCCACCTAGAGTCATGCCAATATCTGTCACATACAGGGACTCTAGCCCCACCATACTGCAACTTGGTGCTTTTGTTGATAAACTGTATAGTTTTTGAAATAATAATTTTCAAAGTTTGGCAATTTTGTTCTTATGGGATTCCCTACCCTAAAATTCACTAAATGACGTTTTTGCGAACCTCAACTTTACGTGTAGTTTTTTCGCATCAATATGGCCCCACCATACTACAACTCGGTGCTTTTGTTGATAAACTGTCTAGTTTTTGAAATATGAATTTTCAAAGTTTGGCCATTTTGGTCTTAATTCCCTACCCTAAAATTCGCTAAATGATATTGTTTCGAATCTTAACTTGACATGTGGTTTTTTCGCATCACTATGGCATCCCAATCCTGTAACTCGATGCTTTTGAAACTGTATAGTTTTTGAAATATTAATTTTCAAAGTTTGGCCATTTTGGTCTTATGGGATTCCCTACCCTAAAATTCGCTAAATGACGTTTTCACGAATCTTAACTTGACATGTGGTTTTTTCGCATCTCTATAGCCCCACCATACTGAAACTCGGTGCTTTTGTTGATAAACTTTACAGTTTTTGAAATATGAATTTTCAAAGTTTGGCCATTTTGGTCTTAATTCCCTACCCTAAAATTCGCTAAATGACATTGTTTCGAATCTAAACTCAGGGTGTGGTTTTTTAGGATCACTATGGTCCCACCATACTGCAACTTGGTGCTCTTGTTGATAAACTGTATAGTTTTTGAAATATTAATTTTCAAAGTTTGGCCATTTTGGTCTTATGGGATTCCCTACCCTAAAATTCGCTGTGCACACAGGGGGTGCACAGGTGGCCAATAAGGCACAAAAAGACAGGGTCTTAACTTTAGTTTTACCAACTGAGTGATAAAGCAATGATACGACCCATAAAACCACTGATTAGGGTAGCACTTACCTTCAGCTTGGGTGTTGACAGGTCTAGGGGTACCCCTCTCGATGATCTTGCGGCTATGGGCTGAATTTGGTGCGTTTCTGGGAAGCGCGTGTAATAAAACACCATACGGAGGGTCCGTATTTTAATTGATCCGAACTGGTCGGGTGACTTAACGGACGTGCCACGAAGTGTAGTTTTATGGGATTAGAAAAATCGCGACAATTTAAGAAAATATAACTAAAGTTAAGGTATGAATTTGTATGCATTCAAGGGAATACAAAATTCAAGAAACTTAAAGAATAACTAAAAAATAAAAAATAGGTATAAATGTCAACGCGGATTAAACATTCGCTGAATGACGTTTTTGCGAATCTCAACTTGACGTGTAGTTTTTTCGGATCTCTATAGCCCCACCATACTGCAACTCGGTGCTTTTGTTGATAAACTTTACAGTTTTTGAAATATGAATTTTTAAAGTTTGGCGGTTTTATACCCTGTTTCCACCAATGCATGCCCACCTCGATTCAAAAAACGCATCACGTGATGGGCCATGGATTTGCACCGGTTTTAAATGCAGCGTCACCTGATGCGTTTTTTGAATCAGAAACCGGGTATAAGTCTTAGGGGAGTCCCTACCCTAAAATTCGCTAAATGATGTTTTTTCGAATCTTAACTCAGGATGTGGTTTTTGCGGATCACTATGGCCCCACTATACTGCAACTTGGTGCTTTTGTTGATAAACTGTATAGTTTTTGAAATATGAATTTTCAAAGTTTGACCATTTTGGTCTTAAGGGATTCCCACCCTAAAATTCGCTAAATGACGTTTTTTCAAATCTTCACTCAGGGTGTGGTTTTTTCGGATCAATATGGCCCCACTATACTGCAACTCGGTGCTTTTGTTGATAAACTGTATAGTTTTTGAAATATGAATTTTTAAAGTTTGGCTATTTTGGTCTTATGGGATTCCCTACCCTAAAATTCGCTAAATGATGTTTTTTCGAATCTTAACTCAGGATGTGGTTTTTTCGGATCACTATAGCCCCACTATACTGCAACTCGGTGCTTTTGTTGATAAACTTTACAGTGTTTGAAATATGAATTTTCAAAGTTTGGTCATTTTGGTCTTATGGGATTTCCTGCCCTAAAATTCGCTAAATGACGTTTTTTCGAATATTAACTCAGTGTGTAGTTTTTTCGCATCTCTATGGGCCCACTATACCGCAACTCGGTGCTTTTGTTGGTAAACTGTATAGTTTTAGAAATATGAATAGGTAACCTGTGTAAAAGTATGAAGACCTTGGGTCGGGGGATACGTTTTCAATATTCAAATAAGTTAGGATAACACCGATTTTGAACTGTCTAGGTGGAAAGCTAATTTAAATATTTCATTTTTCAAAAAAAAGTTCTCAATAGATTTGCGTAAAAAAAATGTTTGACGAAAAATTGTTTCTTGAACCAATTGCTTTTCAAAAAAGGTAATTTCAAATTTAGTTTTTTTGAAAAACGTGCATTTGATAAATACTAAACATATACGCCACTCAAAAATGTTTATTTTTGCCTCACAGTTTATTTTTCATTGCAGGGGACATCCTCTTGGTTGGCACAAGACAAGGTCATCTTTTTATGTACAACATAGTAACTAATGAGACAAAATGCGATCTAACAATGATAAGATACAGCAAGTCATTTAGTAAGAAGGCTATTCAACAACTGGAAATCATACCTGAGCAGAATTTATTAATAAGTCTTAGTGGTAAGTCATATTATGTAGTCGAATCCTTGAGGCACCTTATATTCGTTTTTTCGTCTCTTAGTTATTGGCCTGTCCGCTTATTGCCGACAATTTGCCAGCTCAATTCGGGGAACCCAAAGGGCCAGCCTGCCAAGCACCTTTACGGTAGACAATTTTCTTTCCTCAAGGAGGATTTAATTTTGCCTGATACTTTTTCTCGAACACAGGGGTTTTTATCATACTAACACAGAACCATTCGCTTAACTGACTTCCGAACCACGGCCTTGTATTTATCATCAACTTTGCCTACTTCGTTGATGCCCAAACTGCGTCCAAGACAGGCGCTACCCCTACCTCCGGTGAATCTGTATTCACAAATGGATAGCAGGTTCGAGTTTGTACTGGCAGGCATCGGAATCGAACTCACCGCCCTCTGATTGTAAAGAAGACGCGCGCGGCCACTGAACCATCAGTGGGCTCTTTTATGATGTTACCATTAAGTTCAGACAAAACCCGCTGGAGAACAAGGCCTACCTACGCATTAAGGGACGTGAGGCGGCGGGCGGGAATCGACATCAGCTGATATGCAGCGTGCATTTAATACTGCGAATTTTGGTTTGTAAGTAAGTCAATACACTGAAAGTCAAATAAATTTTTCTACCCATTAAAATATGTTCTCTTATTGTTCACACAATAATAGCCGTATCAAAAACCAACTTACAGAATTTTTATTTTGATCACATACCCCTTTGTACGCCGCACAGTGGTTCCAAACCGCATAAAACTGCCGCATTCAGTTTCTTTGGGTATAAATTGGTTACTACTAGACCGATTTCAAAGATTTTTGGCTTGTTGGAAAGCTAAAGCTTTAAGCTATACGACCCCATGATACAACAAGAGAGGATATGATTTCGCGCATGCAGTGCGCTTCGCGATCAGCTGGGGTGACGTCACACTGAGAGTCAACGCCCTTGATTTAGGTTGCAGTTTGCATTGTTGAATGCGTTTCTGTCGCTTAGTTTTATGTTTTGATTATTTAAAATTGGTGAAAATGAGATGTGCAGTGTATGGTTGTGATTCGGACAATCAGGTGAAAGGCTTTGCACACGATTTGAGCTTTTTTACCTTTGCAAAAGACAAAAAAATGGCACAGGAGTGGATCCGTTTGTCTAGACGTGAAGATACATTTAATGTAAATGCAGTGATTTGCTCAAAATATTTTAAATTTTAATTTTGTATTTTGTTATTACCAATTTAAAAGTAATATTAATAATAAATTATACTATTATTATTATAATTAACAAACGTGAAATTTAGTACCCGTGAATTTAAAAAATCAAACAAGTTTCGTGACTAATCGGGTATAAAGGAGTTTTTGTTTCCCTCATATTCTTCAGTGGGTAGCTTGAAAGCTTAACCTCACGGGGGGGGTGGGTCCAAGATCTAATAGACACCTTGTTTGATTTTTTAAATTCACGGGTACTAAATTTTATGTTTGTGAGTATTATTTGGCTTAAAAATTCCGTTGACTGAGGCTCACGTGTCTGATAGCGGGTAAAAACGTAATAAGCGTTGATCTGTCCTGAAAGGCAGAAAGAGCTGTTGTAGGTCACGGATTAGTTTGTTTCTTTTGATTTGTTTTCGATCTTTTCATTGATCGATATGTATAGCCAGCAATTTATTTCGCCTGCTTTTGTTCTTGTTTTTCTCGTATCTCGGTACATCGGAATCTTAAGAAAGTTTTCTCACTATTACAAAGGATTAGAGACAAAACCGTCTAATTAACTTTGCAAGAGTGTCACATTGACCAAGCAGTGTTCTGAGCAGTCCCATAAGGACGAAACAGTTAACTATCAATACTTATCAAGCTACCCACGGAAAAATATGAGAGAAATAAAAACTCCTTATTACCCGATTACCCACGAAACTTGTTTGATTATTATAATTATTTTAAAAACTGCTCCACAGAACCTGAGTTGTAACTGTAGTATACTTATTTTGAAAATAAACAACCTATTAAAAATTGGCTTTTTGTTTTATTTTTATATTTAGTTAGAAACTAAAGCCATGTTAAAAAAAATCCAAAAGGTAAAATTATACTTGATTTTTGTATCAATAGAGTAAATTTTTACTTTACGGAGTGATCAAACAGATTTTAATCAGATTTTAGAATCATTGTTTTGCTCTGGTCGGCTCTCCGACTCCAAATAAAACTTTTACATTATCTTATCTTTGCATTTATAATACTAATAATATCTTATTTATTCTGAACTACCCTCATTTTCATTGAAAACGCATTAGCGATGCCACATACCCAAGGTATATTACATCAAATGTATTAGCGCGCCCTCACGTTTTTAAATTTCACTCTCAGAATGACGGCATGCGCGCGGCAAACGCTATTTCGAACGGCTAGAGATCATATCTTGTCTTGTTGTATCATGATACGACCCCATTACAAAAATTGACATTTCTTTAAAATTAAAGATGGGGGACGTTTCTTGAAAATGCCAATTTTTGAATCCCTTAAAAAAATTGCGCGCACCAGTATCATTTTTAGTTTGGATCTATTAAAAAGCTTCATCCCTGTTGTGAATAAACAGGTATCACTTGTTAAAATTGGTTTTGAATTAAAAAGGATAGAATGAAATGAACAAGGTGACTACAAAAATCGTTAAAATCGACAATATTTACCAATCATAATAAAGTGTTTTTTGTCAGCAAAATCATGGTTATCGTTATTCTGAGTCGGCGCAGTAGCGACCTATCATGCCACAGTGATTCAAAACTGTGTAAAACTGACGCATGTAATTTTCTTTGCCATTAAACCTTATTCAAATATAAAAATCCGAATTGCAAATAACATAATATTATTATAATTATATGTCTCTTTTATTAATTTGACAGTAGGGATAATGCACATTAGTTCTTAGCATACAATGTGACTGAAATAGCTAAAACTTAAGTATGGTTTTTTAGATATTGACATGTAAATATTGAAACTTTTGACAATTTAGAGCGCTCTAAAATTTAAACAGTCAAAAGTATTTTTTTTTAGTTAAAATTCATATCTAATTCTGTTTGAAAGTTATTAGTTAGAATGCATTTTTACGGCCACAAATAGGGCTGATGAAAAGTCCTCTCTAACAATGTATAAAGCGCCCCCCTTACATCAGTGGCGCACCTTTTATAGGCATTTAAATAAATTAGAGGTGTGGAAAAAACTTGTTTTTTTTTAATTTTCTAAAATTTTACTGTCCCACATATCTGGTTTAAACATTTTTTTTTAAAGCTGAAGAAATTTCCTTTCCAACGATGTATATCACTCTTCCCTCAAGGCAGCGGTAGATCTAGCATAGTCGCACCAAAAATGGTCAAATTTGCTATACACTTGAATCTTCATTTAAGACAATCTTTTTGGAACAGTATTAATACACACACTACGTTCAATGAGAGGAGCAACACAATTGGTATGGATATACAGTATACTCCCCCCAATAATATAACGAAGGGGATCCACCCGCCGTCTCTTGGCGGGGGGGTGGTCCCCCCCTTAAATATTTTTTTAACATTTTTTCTAATAAACCGAAAATTGTCAAAAAAACATTTAGGGTAGGGATAAAACAACCCCCCCACCAAGGGTGGGCGGATGGTTCCCCGTCGTTATATTTTGGGGGGAGTATACTGTATATTCATACCAAGTGTGTTGCTTCTCTCATTCAACGCAGTGTCTGTATTAAAACTGTTCTAACATGGTTGTCTTAAATGAAGATTCAAGTGTATACCAAATTTGACCATTTTTGGTGCGTCTATGCCAGATCTACCGCTGCCTTGAGGGGGGAGCGATATAAATCGTTGGAAAGGAAATTTCTTCAGCTTTAAAAATAAGTTTTAAAACCAGACATGTGGGACAGTAAAATTTAAGAAAATTAAAAAAAAACTAGTTTTTTCCACACCTCTCATTTATTTAAATGTCTATAAAAGGTGCGCCACTGATGTAAGGGGGGCGTTTTATACATCGTTCGAGAGGACTTTTCATCTGCCTCAATAATTGTTACTTAGTTTTTTTGGCCACAAATAATACCACATATTAATATAAATACCACAAAAAATAGATAAAAAAAAATATTTTAAAAATTTTCCCCTTTTTTCGTACGCTAATGGAATATGCACCACTGCCGTTAAAGAGTACTAAGGTACATCGTTGAAAAGGAAATTGTATCCGCTTGAAAAATGAATTCTAGAATATTTTAAAAAAAAGTTGACTGTTTTCGAGTTATTAGCAAAAAACTATCAAAAAGCACGTTTAAGGGGGGGGGAACCACCCCCTGCCAGGGAGAGGGTGGTTCCGTTTCGTAAAATGTTCGGGCGAGTCTTATGTCTATCCATGCCAAGTGTGTTAATTCTATCATTAAACGCAGCACATGGCTGTAATCTCGGATGTAGAGCCTGAACTAAAAGCAGAATTACGGATTCGCAGTATTGATTATTAGTCATACAAATCAAATGATTTCTAAGAGATGGCGCAACAGCAATTAAAATCAAGGTGTTTTTTGGATTTTATTAATGGCCGACTTTGACCTACTCAGCCGGTAAAAGTAACGTCATTAGATCGCGAAAAGAAAACCATTTTCTTGAATTGCTAACTTGACAACAGCGCTAAAATACTTATCTCTCTTAGTGCCATTTATTTAAATACCGATCTTACTTCAATTCACATATTTTCAATGGCCAAACGATCGTTGACGAACCCTGTATATTTGTACTGCTAAAGTATATTAAAACCATTCATGGAAAATGACTGCTAGAAGCATTCCACCATATTGGACTCAATTGAATCTAAATGTATGGCTTGGATTAAAAAAGCAAACGCTTTCAATAGAATATGAAAGGGACTGCGTTGAAATTACGTTGACAATTTGTCAATGCGGTGATTTGACTTTGTCAAGAATGGGGTTCATTTTTCTTTTTTATTTAAAATTAAGAAAGTTTTTTGAAACTTTTGGAAGACATAGATATTTTCTTGAGTTGATGTAGCCACTGACCTGGCTTGTTTTTAAACAAATTGAAAGGTTTTTATCCTAAGGTGACTGTTTTTAAGTTTAGAAAAGAGCACCCATTATCAGTACACTGAATTTATCCAAGTTATTTGTTTGGGTTCATTTGAAATCCAACATGCCGGTATAGTCCTTGCCATACGCAGTTACAGGTTACAGTTTTGTGACTTTGACATGAAATAAACATATTTACTAACCAGAAATATATTAAAAGATATAATTAAGAGGTACGTGATATAGGGTCACTGGATCTCGAAAACTGTGTCGCCATTAGTATAAGCCATCACCCTTGGAGGTCGCCATGAAAATTAAGCAGTGACACTCTGTCAAATATATTTAAATGAAATCAGTGCCTGCATATGATGTTTTACCACGAGTTTAGTTCAATGGTTGTTCAATTGGTCCTGCTCAATCCCATTCCCATTTCCTTTAGTCTGCGCAAGTTTGACAAGCATTTCATTTACTTTTCTATTCTATGATCTGGATCCTACAGCTCTCTCTCTGGTTTACGATAATCTTGCATAACTTGACGACCGACTATATTGTCACTCTGTTAAATAAGAGTTAGTTTATGAATTATTTCTTTATTGTTTTAGACAACTTAGTCTCCTTACATGACATTAAAGCGATAAACTTTACAACACTTCACCAGATTCCAAAAAGCAAAGGCGCTACATTTTTTGCAGTTAACATAAAGGTAACTATTTAGTTAGTATTTACCGTTTTAGAGACATTTTTTGGTTTTGGAGTCCATTATTTGTTTTTTCCCTTTAGAATCAAGGTCTTTATAACACAGGTTCCACGGCAATTTGGTCCCAATTGCTACGTTTCCCTACGCAGCAGTTTTGTGTTGTTTGTTTTTGTAGACGTAGGCGAAAAGACTTACTTGTGACTGTATTAATCCGAAATGAGTATTGGTAAAGTGAAAAATCTCTCAGTTTTTTTAAAGAATATGAGAAATACCCAATTTTTTGGCAAAAAAATAATAAACTATATTACAACACGGTAAAAAAGAACATGCATGGCGGGAACTCAGCGAGCTTTTTTATTAGAGTAGGGAAAGTCAGAGTATTTCTTTTTCAACAAAAACACATTCAAAAGAACAACTTACAATTTCCGCTAGATAGTAAATTCGGTTAGGCTAGTTTTCAATCATATTTTCAGCTTTTTCAATGATTATGTCAATTGCATGGTGTACCTACTTTTTTATTTTGGTTGGTTACTCTCTAGCTATTCGATAATAATCTCTGCATAGGAAGGGGATATGACTTATATATAAACTGTATGCTTGTGAAAATTGGCCAACATAGTCAAGCAAAAATTTTTACAGCTGCGATGTGTCAGACTTATATCTCGCAAATGAAACAGCTGTTAATGGTTCTTACGTCAAAAATGCTCTTTCGCTACATTCTTATATCGCACTTGCACAAACACGGATGGTGGACTAGGACAGTTCTGTCATATTTTCGCTGACTGGGCGCAGCCAGCTAGATTAATCTATGTTGGAAAAATATAGCTTTATGCACCTATCCTTCTCCTCTCTATATAGTCTTGACAATTTTAATTTTTTTGCTGATTGTTTTTTAGAAACAAACATCTCTAACGGGCGACACCAGTATCTTAGCACGGTTGGCAGTGTCAGTTAAAAGAAAAATTCAACTATACTACCTGAAAAATCAGGAATTTTTGGAACTTATGGAAGAAATATCTCTTAACGACATTCCAAAATCCCTCGCTTGGTGTCAGGAGGTTATTTGTATTGCGTATAGAGACGAATATGCGTTATTAGAGGTATTATGGTATGGACACAAAAAAAGCAGGTTAATCAGCGCCTAGTTTCGGCGCCGAAAATCAGCGCTTACAAGTCATCTCATTTACACAATGAATGCCGGTTTTCGGCCAGTTTAAAAGCAACTTCCACACAACAAAGATGTCTTCCACACTACAAAGACTTTATTAACGGAAAATACATTTCTGGATGCAACGCACAAAGCAAGGCATACTTACATCAAGTAAATCGTGAACGAAAACTTTATGGTGAATATCACCATTTATTCCAATGATTGAAACAACACGAACAACGCTTTTTTCAGTGTATAAATTGTAATAAACTACACTCACCTTCAATTTCCATTTAATTAGAAATTTTCATCCATAATTTCTGCACTATATTCCTGTTGCTGTGGGATTTAAGTCGTTTATCCCACAATGCATTTCTTTGAAAAATCACGGAAATCAGTAATTCGGTTTATATGGATATATCAACGCACGTCCAGCTCCGAAAGCAAGCGACCAAGAATTCATTCCGATAAAAAGTCGGCGCCGATCCGCACTGGCAACAAGCACCGACCTGCTTTGTTTGTGTGCGGGTCTAGTGTTGTAAATACTCGTATGATTTTAATATTCGAATATCTTGAATCGGATTAAAGTGATACTTGGATTAATCATCCGTATCCAAATTAATTCGAATTAATTATTTAAATTCGTATGAAACGTAGTGCAGCCGTATACATGTCCGATTCCGATTTTTTAGATGCTTTGTTTGTTGCTAAAAAAACGATCTTTGACTCGGAAGAAGAAACTTGAATTCATCTTTGAGCTTGTAAGAATCTGCCTGCGATATAGGTGTTTATTCTTTATGTTGCCAGTAAAAATCCTATGTAAAAATTGAAATGTAGCAAAATTACCTTTGCAGTGAAAGGCTATTCTGTAAGGCCGGGTCAGTTACAAATTTAAGACGGAAATATATTGTCAAAAAACATCGTCCCATGATTTATTTTTTTTGTAGTTGTTCATTTTAATATGATAAAATTATATAGAATTTATACATATTATTATATGTCTTTCCCACGACGGTTTATTTTTCTAAATATTTTTGTTTTCTAATGCGCTGTTTTAAGAGTTAAACTACCTACTGTTTTTTATTTTTTATTAAAATAATCCCTTTTTACCAATGAGTTTTGTGGTAATAATAAAATAAATTTAACATTTTTTAATTTAATGTAGATACGTCCGAATTTGAATCATTTTTATAACGCTAATTTTAAAATGAATTCGATGGTCAATAAATTTTAGCTCTGTATTCGTATTCGTATAAAGTTATTTAAAAAAAAACTCCAGGAATACTAGGTAAAAATTAATTCGAATCCGCATTCAATAAATTCTACCTCTGTGTTCGTATAAATGTTAGCAATATCGCAAGAGGTAAAATTTAATCCGATTCCGAATCATTTTAATACTCGGATGCATCCGAGGATTTTATTACTTGGATTCAACGAATATTTTAATCCTAATCGTTACAACACTATGCGGGTCCATTTAAACGTGAATTAAATTATTGGCGCTTATAAGCGCTTGTTACCAGCAAGCAGTCAACCTGCTTTCTTTGTGTCCGTACCCTTACGACCTAAAAAATTTAAGTCTTAAGTGCTTAACCGATTTTAATAAGAAAAACGTTGTTTTGGCGTAAATATAGACAATCAAATTTTAAACTTACTAAAATAATGCTGCTGTCTATCTTGTTTTTCAAGACAAAAATTAGAAATATTCAAAAATATTTGGCTCTTGGGGCAAAGAGAAAAATGACAGTGAACTAAACTTCTGATTGGGTTGGCAACAAAAAAATTTGTCCCACCAATCATAATTTTTTTTAAATACAGTCGAACTTCGATAACTAGAACTTTGATAACTCAAAATCTTTGATCAGTCGAACCAAACTGTTGGCAATGGCGTCAAGGGTAAGAAATATATGTAATTTGGTCTTGATAACTCAAACTTCGATTAGTCGAATATCCTGATAACTCGAACATTGTATGTGGCTCGAACATTGTATGTGGCGCCAACTTCGATAAGTCGAATTTTCTGGGGGAATCTCTTACTTACGAATCGTTCTAACTTGTTTGTTTGCATTGGAATGTTTTAAGGACGCGATTCAGTGTAACTTGTATTCGATGTGCTATACGTTTTAGGGGTTGTGCTACTATGTCACAAAAACCGACTTTTTTTCGGTAAAATAAATATGTACACTGAACATATGCATAAGAACAAAAATTTTGTATTTACATGAATTAGAGGTGAAAGTTTTTAATGTAGACTTGGTTGCATCAGAATTATTACAAGTATACCAATTTTTCCTTAGAAAAATACATAAATTTTGATTCACAAAAAATACGAAAACGCCGCAAATATATTTGTTTATTATTTGATAAGTCGAAGTCTCGACAAGTCGAAATTTTTGTATGACAAATGGTTGTTCGAGTTATCGAAGTTCGACTGTATTTTCAAAATACTTATTTTTAATTAATAGAAGCTTTTAGTATTATGTTTTACAACACAGAAATATCAAGTAATTATTAAAATTGGCAAAAATTTGTCTTTGAGTGCACAATAATAATGGGATTTCCCGTTGTCCCACCAGTCCCATTCCTTCAAATAGTGAAACCAAAATATCAAAACAGAACATATAGATAATAGACAATAGACATGTAAAAAAATATTATTTCACAGTTATCTATATTTATCTGTATATTTTTAGCTTGATGGAAGAAAAACCGACTTGTTTCCAACAAGCAGTAACGCCAGATCATGTGAGCCATGCATTTTAAAGCTTAATGACTCATCTTTTGCTTTATGCAGAGATAACCAAACTGTGATAGTTAATACTAAAGGTAGATTAGCAATTTTTGATGATTGAATGATATTTTAAATGGTAAACAAGATATCAAACAAGTTTTCGTGGCTAAGCGGGTAAAAACAAAGGTGTTTTGTTTCTCTCGTATTTTTCCGTGGGTAGCTCGAAAGCTTAAACTCACGGGGGTCCAATATCTAATGGATACCTAATAAGTGTTAACTGTTTCGTCCTGCTTGGTAAATGTGACACCAATGCTAGATTAAGTATACGATTTTGTCTCTCACCTTACGTTTCTAGTAGGAAAACAAAACCATGTACTCTGTAAGACGCGTCATCTGACGAATAGTATTAATTACTGAAGATAATCAACCTAGAAATGTATGGAGACTAGGAAGAATATTGCAAGTTTTTCCTGGCCCAGATGGATGAGTACGAGTGGCTAAAGTAAAAACACAAAAAGGAGAGTTAACCAGACCTGTCAGTAGACTGGCAAAAATAGAGGTTTAATCCATTGACATGTGACAGCATTCTGAGAGGAGGCGGAAGAATGTTGAGTGACCTCAACAAGTGAATTAATATTAGTATAGTTCCCTTTATTTAATATTAGTATAGTTCCCTTTATTTAATGTTTTGTTATTTGTGATATTTCAAGTAAGTTGGCATTGTCAAAAAGAAAATAAAAGACTTGTCATCAAAACCCGGACTTAAAATCCTCGATTGAAACCCCGACATTAATCCAAACTTAAGGCCGACATTAAACCCAGACCTACGACCATTTTTTTTATATCTGTTATTAAGGCGAAAGCATCAGCATATCTTAGCTGGTTCAAGTATTGTCCGCTTACTTTGATGCCTATTTCTTCAAAATCTTAAAAAAGTTTTTAAAAATATCTTCTAGGGTCTGGTTAAATAGTTTAGGGGATATTGTATCACCCTCTCTAACACCTCTCATGCGGATTGGCTTGGTGGGAATAAAAATAAAATAATTTTTATATAAAAAAAATAAAATAATTTTTATTTCTACCCGCTTTGCCACGAAAACTTGTTTAATTTTTAATTTACGTGTACTAGATTTTACGTAAACAAAATATTTTTTACGAAAAAAAGTCTGTTTGCCGGTAATTTAGGGGTACTATTAAGAGGAACATAAAATTGCGGAAAAAAAATCAGACTGTTATTTTTCCTGTTGTTAAAAAAAATATTAGCAAATAAATATCAATTCTTTCTTTTCCAAAAATATATTTAAAATATAGCCAGAACTAAAATTTAGTTATTGGAACCGTGTAGACTCCATGATTTAGTACTTAGAGCAAGTAAGCATTTTAGTTAGTAGTCTAGTCAAGTGAATAAAAGCCGGTTCTATTTACTTGAGCAAGTGACTTCCCCCCAGTCTTGTTTTTCGATTGGCTAAAGCGAACTGGACGCGTGTAAACAGGATAGTTTAGCCGATTTTAGTAAATTGTATTAGTATGATTTTAATTTTGAATCGCAGTGCATTGCATCACGCTGCAATGTCGTCTCGTTGGACTCTGAACTATTCAAAAATACTAAACTGCGTGAAGACAACCACTTGAACAAACAAATTTTAGTTACTGGCTTTAATACTTGTTTCAGCTACTGGAACTAAGGTAACTGATGATAAGTGCTGCGCTTGTTATGAAAAACACTTATTATCAGTTACCGTAACTGGAACCGTTTAAATCACGTTTAAAGTATACATCCTGTAATGTCCTTTACTTCTAAACATATAAGCTTGACAAGTTGTATTTTTAGTTTTGCCATGTTTTTAAACTTTAAATAAGGTTTAGAAAGCAAACTTTAAACAAATAAACCAGAACTGAAAACTGACTTGATTTGACCACACCTAACCCCTACTAGCTCTTCAGATAGCATCTTTAAAGCTACTAGTTACTTGTGGTCTAATAGTTTTTTTTATAAAGCCGCTTCTTTATATAAAACCATATACTGCATAATTACCGATATTTTTTAGTTTTAATATGACTGATTTTTTTGTTATTTTTAAATAGGTGAAACCAAAGGAAATCAGGCCTTAAAATGGAGTGAAGTACCAGCAACTCTGGCATGGGACGAGCCGTACGCTTTTGGTGTTCTGGATGAAACAATTGAAGTAAGAAAATTTATTATAAAACAAATTGACTTTCTAAAATTTTGTGTTGTTTCTAATAATTTAAAAATAAATACATTTACACGGATCACTATAACAAAGTTATTTTTTTAAAGAACATTTGTGTTTTTAGGAGACAAAACTAAAAATTTACAAAAAACTAGGAAATGCCTGTTGAGAAGATCCATTGCTTCTCTATTCAAATTTCGATGTTGTTTATTTTCATGTCTTCGTGCATACTTTTTTATAGTCTCTGTTTCTTAGTATTTTATTTTGAAATCTCTATACAGGGTGTCTCATTATATTTTTCCCACCCTTTTAGACCATTAATAATTGATATAGGAATATACAAGAAATTGTGTTCGAATTCGCGAAATTTTTACTTTTAAATTGCATCTTGACTTTATTTCTAATGCTTACCATATTTGACAAGCGCTCAAATTTATAGTTTTTGTAAATTGGACGCTCCTTATATTATTTAATGAATAGATTAGGCTTGGAACATATTTTCCAAAAATACCCGATATGCCGTAGTTTAGAGCCATAGTTTCTAAGATATTAGCAATTATAACAGTACCGCTCTTGTGTTAATTTTAGTATCCTTATTCCAAATTATGTTAGTCCCCATGTATCAACAGTGTCAATGACACAACTTTGTTGTCGTTACCGGTTGTAATTTTGAGCGTCATTAAAAAAAAATAGTTGTCATTGTCACTGTTTATACATGGGAACTAACATAGTTCGAAATAAGGACACTGAAATTTAAACAAAAGTGGTAATTTAAAAATTTATCGCTAATATTTCAGAAACTATTTATCAAAACTGCGACATATGGGGTATTTTTGGAAAGTATATTCCAAGCCTAATGTATTTATTAAATAATATAAGGAGCATCCAATTTACAAAAACTATAAATTTGAGCGCCTGTCAAATACGGTAAGCATCAGGAATAAAGTCAAGATGCAATTTAAAAGTAAAAATTTCGCGGATTCGAACACAATTTCTTTTATATTCCTACATCAATTATTAATGGTCTAAATGGATGGGAAAAATATAATGAGACACCCTGTACAACTATGTCAATAGTGGTTTCAGTATTTGTCTATAAAGCTGTAAGTTTTATGAATGGTTAAACTGACCTTCCTTCTCTTCTTTTTTTCTAATCATACTTTTTAGCACAATATGGCATCAACTGTTAAACCATCTGATTTGAATATCGTACAGGAATGTTGTTAATTATTATTTATGTGTATGATTCACATTTTTGTTTTTTGTAAATTCAACATGATTTGATTTAGTTTTATTTAATGTTATTTGCCATTTTTTGGTCCAATTGTGAAATTGGCATCCTCAAGTATTTCAATTTATTTTTCAATACTATATTTTCTTTGTGATACATTTTTTAACATAGCTAGTTTAGACATGTTTAATTAAATCTTGAAAAAATCTATTCAACATAGTACTTTTTCTTAAA
Source organism: Aspidapion aeneum (assembly GCA_963576565.1). Classification (NCBI taxonomy): domain Eukaryota; kingdom Metazoa; phylum Arthropoda; class Insecta; order Coleoptera; family Brentidae; genus Aspidapion; species Aspidapion aeneum. Next base: position 32,500,942 of record OY755039.1, read on the forward strand.
TAAATGATATTTTTGTCTTAATATTTACTTAATAAAAATTATTTTGTCAACAATCCTGCGCTATATTCATTGTCGTTAAAGGCAGGACTGATGTTCTTCCTCCCCCACTTATTTGGGGCACTATATTTTTATGTCGGCGGCGCATTCAGGGCCACACTTTGTGTTGAAAAATTTCACAAAAATATTAATTTCTAGGATGTTTTTTTAATTTTTGCCAACATCAAACCTCTCCGCCAAAAAAGCCTGTAAAAAATGTCAATTTTAAAATAAGTCAACTAAGCATACTTTTTCAGTCAAATTTATATTTTTCAAGCAAACATTATCATTGACTGAGCAAAAATCAAGTGGCTTCCTCTATTCTTTTATTTTGACTGGCTGAAGAGAACTGGTTGCTTGTAGACAGGATAGTTTAGTCAATTTTAGTAAAGTATATTAGTAGGGTTTTAATTTTAATTAGCAGCGGAGTGTATCACTATTCCACAACACTAAAATCCGTGTAGGTAACCACTTGAAGAGAGTAACAGCCGTTTATTATTCTTCTCAACAGTTCTACATATATAGTACATTACATAGAGAAATATTACAAGCTAGATTTGAGGAAATAATGCTCTGGTTTGCAGCATCTTAACCTAGAAGGTCAAGCGCTGTTGGAGCGCTTAGTTTTTACATGCCTTGTAAGCACACACAAGATTTTTTTACTATGTTTATGGTATAGACACTGAACAGAAGGGAACCAAGAATGCTACCCTGGGGACAACCTGAGGTCACATTAACCGGCTCCGATCTTTTGTTTTCAAAAACCACTCTCTGTTGTCTATCGGTAAAATATGATTTTATGAATTGACATGCGGAGTTATCAAAGCTTATGTATTTTCAGAAAGCGAGTAGAGTTGTAGGATTTACCATGTCAAAAGCTTTGGAGTAGTGCAGTAAAACGAGAACCGAGGCTAATGAACTAATAATATCATCAGTTACAACAGCAAGGGCTGTTGCGTAACTGTAACCAGAGCGGAATCCAGTCTAGCGGGTAAAATATCTTACTTGTCCAGAAATTGGCGCATCTGCAGTTCCATTGTCTTTTTAAGAATTTTATAGAGAGTGGGTAAAATTGAACGGAGTGGGCTAACTCAGTGGGTTTTTTAATTTTAAGAATGGGCAAGACATCTGCGAATTTCCAATGACATGGAAAGTAGGATTGACGAATGTAGCAGTTGTATATTTAAATTATCAGTGCCTAAAGCTTTACTTTTAGTTTTCAGTATAATGCTAGCTTCTCTCCCTTCTGAGACCTCTTCAAATCTAAATTGTTGTTCCGTGTTTAGAGAATATAGACAAAAACAAATGTATTTAAGTTACTGGCTTTAATACTTGTTTAAGCTACTGGACACGAATCTCCCTTAAGTGATGGTGTCCCTTTTTCCATCAAAAAAATGATTGGTATGCTTCATATATTTCAGGTTTGCACAATAGACCCCAGTGGTTTGGTTCAGACGCTCCCAGATATGCAAAAAGTGAGGTTTATCGCGAGGGCCCAACAAGGAGTTTTGATGGCCGCCTCAATAAGTCAAATTTGGAGCATACAGGCCGTCGACGTTGCCAAGCAACGCGAAGTACTGGTCAACGACAAACAGTTTCAGTTGGCTTTGAAACTTACTGTAAGTGTACAGTAGGTTAGCGCGGTGGGTGGGAGTCATCCTTGATGGTGGGAGTAAAGGTGTAAAATGGCTTACATACGACAAAAGAGCTAAAAGCCAAAATCGTTACGTTATTAAGTTGGAAAATGGTTGGTCCTTTCCACCGGTAGCCCCACTATTTAACGAAAGACGAACAACAGTTAATTTTATAAATAAAAGATGTGTAAAATAACAATTACTCTAACGGAAACAAGAACGATTTGGCAGGCCAAATGTAAGTCAAGTTCAGGAATATTAGGCGCTTATTTGAGTACTCTAAATATGACCCTTTCAAAATAGCGAAGAATTTGCCATTTGCCGTAGAATTAAATTTTCAAACCTCAGGTGCCGAACTGCTGCAAAAAAGACCGAACTTACTGTTTAAATGTATTATTTAGCAAAGATAATAAAGATATTCAATTCAAAACTAAATTCAATTTAACAGAAACAAGCACGTTATTTTCAAAACTGACCAATAATAATGCTGGTTTTTACTTATAAACATACAAAAGGAAATAAACAGTCCTCGAAGAATTTGTTTCCAGTTTTATCAGATTTTTTTTGAAACTAGTTGTACGTACCTGTAGTTGACATTAGTTGTACGTATCCGTAGTTAACATTAGTTGTACGTACCTGTAGTTAACATCAAATCGAAAATGGCTGCTTGCATAAAATAAAAATGCAATATTTCCATTATTTTAGCAAATATCCAATGAGTCAGACGTGGAGAAAAAAGAAAAAATTCACCAGATTCACACTCTGTTGGCATACGACTTATTTGCCAAAAAACAATTCCACGAAAGTATGAAGGAATTTTTAAAATTGGGAACCGATGCTTACGACGTCATAAGGTATCTTTGTTAATAACGGAGTCATCTCACATTTCAAAGAAGAGAGATTTAGGTTCCAGTAAAAAGTAAAAAATTATGTAACGCAAAAAAAGAATTAACCCTTCTTAACGCACTGAAAATCTTTGAGTGTAACGTAAAGCCCGGTCTAGACATAACATTTTACCTTACGTCTTGCCTGTCAGTCAAAAGGGTCAAGTATGACGGTTGAAAGACTAGCGTAAACACTTGAGAGTTTTAACGTACGTTTTTAGATCAGTTCTTGATACACCATGGAGGAAGCACTGCTTTTGTCAATAATGTTTTTTATTTTAAATGTCTATGACTTAACCGTTTCAGTGGCTAAACATAGTTTTTTAACCAGTTTTTCAAAATGTTGTGCTGATTTAGTTTGGTAATGTCCCCTGAAGATGTAAGTTTTTGCTTACGAAATATTTTGGGACTATTTGTTTAAAATAAATTAAAAATAAGTGGTGGAAGTCAATAACCTGTTTGATTTTCTAAAAAATTATTTTATCTAATGTCGGACGTTTCGTATACCAACTTTTAAGTTGCATTCGAAAGGAATTAAAATTGTATGCACTACCACAAGAAATGCCGCTAAAACTGACGTTTTACCGGAAACAAAGCCTCTACCGATCAGTTCAACAGGTCCGACTTCAGTCCTGTTCAGTTCAGGCAAAACGTAGGTTTTATTGTCTACACGAAAGGTTTTGCCTGATCCGTTTTACCTGATCAAGTAAAACGTCAGGCAAAACGTTATGTGTAGACCCCGCTTCAGGCTAAAACTCCCCTCCCTTCTTGAGTGTTACGTAGTTTAAAAATGGTCCCATTGTGGTGGTAACTTTGTGTTTAATAGCGATTTACGTCGCCAAAAACAAACTTTTTGGGCGCGTTAAACGTTAACGTTAATGAACTGTCATTTTATGTTCAACTAATTTCAAAGATTTTTATTTTACAAAAGGAGAACTTGTCACAATATTCATAAAAATTATCTGAAATATATTTAAGACATATATGTATATATATATATATATATATATATATATATATATATATACCCAAGGAGAAGCTGGAGAGAAGGAATAGACAGTGAAATAAGAATAAGAGGCCTAGATGATGAATTATGGGCAAACAGAAACGTGTGGAGATTGGGTATCGGAAGACGTAGAACGTTGAGAAACCGATAAATATATATATATATATATATATATATATATATATATATATTTTTTTTTTTTTTTTTTTTTATAATTCACACATACGTGGTTTTGGCTAACAGTGTCCGGGCGCTCATTGTCGCCAAGGACACTGCTAGTGTCAATACGGCGAGACAGTCCGTCGAATAATTCCAACGGTCCCAAGTACAACGGCTTTCTGCATCCATGTGATAGCACTATTTGGCATGCTAAGCTCTGTTATATGTTGCATGGTTTTTCTGTGTACCAAGCCGTTGGCGCTGATGACTATTGGCATTATTGTCACCTTTTGTAAGTTCCAGATGATTTTTACTTCCTGAGCCAATGCTTGATATTTCGTTATTTTTTCTCCATAGGCTTTAGCCAAGTTATAATCTTGCGGAACAGTAAAATCAATTATAATTGCCGTTTTTCTCGCTTTGTTCCACACAACCATATCCGGTCGGTTGTGCTCCACTGCTCTATCTGTTTCTACGGTAACGTCCCAGTAGATCTTCGTGGTATTATTTTCAAGCAGTGGCTGTGGACTGTACATATGGTGAGGAGTGAATTTCTCCAACAAACCCTTACTTAGACTGACCATCTGATGAACCACTTTACCCATGTTATTGTGTCTTTCCAGATATTTGGTGTTAGCAATGGCAGAGCAACCCGATGCCAAGTGTTGTACGGTTTCCTCAGCTATATTACAAAGTCTGCACTTGGTTGTTTCTACCTCCTGCTTGAGGATATGTCGGGTATATGTTCTCGTTTTAACGACCTGATCTTGGATCGCGAGGAGAGCTCCTTCGGTCTCTGGGAAAAGGTACCCTGTTGTTAGGTAGGAGTTAGATGCGGCAATATCTACTTCAGGTTGATGCAGACTTGTGTAGAACCTCCCGTGCAACACTTTTCTTTGCCAGTTGATTTTAAGCTGCTCAGAAAGATTATCTTCCTCTGGCTCCTCCGGATTTGCCAGGTTCAGTGGAGTGATCTTTTTATCCCAGTTTCGTATACTTCTGTGTACTGGCTGATTGTGTTTATTAAAGTATTTTCTGAGCATTTTTCTTTCTTTGAAATTTGAGGCTTGCAGACTGCTCAATCCACGCCCTCCTTCCCTACGAGATAGGTACAGTCGTTCGATTGCTGAGTTAGGGTGCAGTAATCCGTTCTTAGTGAGGAGTTTTCTGATCCTCTGATCTAATCTTTCCAGGTCAGTCTTTGACCATGAAAGTACCCCGGCGGTGTATGTAAAAGCTGGTACTGCCCAGGTATTTATTGCTGCTATCTTGTTTTTAGCATTTAATTCCGTTTTTAGTATCTTCTGTACCCTCCGGATCAGTTCGCGCTCTGCCCCTTCCTTGTTTTCCTTTTGTCGTATCTCGTAGGTTTGTTGGATACCCAAATACCTGTAAGTGGCTTCTGTCCCTAGTTCCTTGATCCGACCTCCATCCCTCAGTGTGATATCGCCTTGCTCCACCAGTTTACCTCTCCTTACATGGACGACCGCACACTTGTCAAGTCCAAATTTCATTTGTATGCCTTCACTGAAGCTTCTAACAAGCTCCAGCTCTCCCTCTAACTGTTGTTGTCCTCTTCCGTACAGTTTGAGGTCGTCCATATAAAAGACGTGCGATATTTTTGCATGGTCATCAATTGTGTATGCGTATGAACTTCTGTTAAGCATGTTGCTTAGTGGGTTAAGGGCTAGGCAAAACCACAGTGGGCTAAAGCTGTCGCCTTGGAATATTCCTCGGCGAATAGATATCTCTTCCGTGCTGTATGAGTTGGTCCCCCCCCTGACTGTCAGAGTCGTCCTCCATGTCGACATTAAATGCTGTAGTAAACCTATCAGATTTTGGTCAACCTTGTAAATTTTAAGGACTTCTATCAGCCATGAGTGTGGTACCGAGTCATACGCCTTTTGGTAATCGATCCATGCCATGGAAACATTTTTTTGGCGTCTTTTTGCCTGTTTGGTTATGACGTTGTCGATCACCAAGAGTTCCTTGCATCCTCTAGCTTTTTGCTTACATCCGTTCTGTTCCCATGCTAGGATTTTGTTCACTTTAAGGTGACCATTAAGCTTGTGCCCTAAGATGGAAGTCAGTATCTTGTAAGCCGACGGAAGACACGTTATTGGTCTATAGTTTTTGGCCTGTTGTAAATTTCCTTTCTTAGGCAGCATGTGTGTCTGCCCTTGCGTGAGATATGTGGGGATTTCGAGTGGATTCCTTAATGCGTTTTGAATCAGGCTCGCTAAGATCTTGTGTGTGTGTGAGAATCCCTTCCACCAATAATTGTGTATTCCGTCAAGTCCAGGCGCTGTCCAGTTTTTGAGTCGCTTTACTGTCTCCTTAACGTCTGTTTCAGAGACAGTAACCTCTGGCATCTCTGTGTAATTTGCCGCGCTTTCTTTTTCCGCAGCGATCCATTGTGCCTGGAAGTCATGCTCAACCCTCTGTGACCAGATGCTCGACCAGAATTCAGTCATTTCTTCCTTAGAGGGTATTGTGTTTGTATTTTGGCCTTGGTTCTCCTCGTTAAGATTTCTGAAGAACAGTTTCTGGTTATTGATAAAAAGGTCATTTTGTTTCCGCCTAAGCGTTCTCTTATGATACCTTTTTATCCTGTTTCCCAGTGCTGCTATCTTTTGCTTTAACACCTCGACCCTAAGGAGTAGTTTTTCCCGATACTGCGCATCGTTTTTCTTTATTTTTGCGCTCTTTGCATAGCTTAAAACTTTCTTCTCTAGCTTCTTTTTGGGTTGATCGGTCGTAAGATACGAGTGTAATACACCAATCTCCCGCCGGAAGGCAGAGATTTTTTCTTCAAGCCTTTTCTCCCATGGAGGTTGTTTTTGGGTTTCGTTTGTTGTTGTAGAAGGCGCGGTTTTTGTTTGCGCGTGTATGCTAGTGGCAACGCTAGCAGCGCAGTATACGTTATGACATAGGTTTTCTAGGTCATTAGATCTTGTAAACTCTCCTTTGAGTGTTGTGTTAATTGCTTCTATTGTGTTTTTGACCTCTAAGGTGATTTTAATGCGTGATAGCTTTGGCCTTAGGTGCATTTCTACTCCTTCATATTTATGATGGAATTCTTGAAAGAGCAGTTTGATCTCGGCTGATTCTGGTCGATCATCTTCTTGTTGTGGCTCATCGTTTGGTTCAGTCCTTTCATCTGGGGCCGCTGGTATAAAGCTTCTCCTTGCTAGTGACTGCCTAAGCAGTTGCGGCCTCCTGTTCCGGTTTTCAGTTGCTTCAGCCTTCATTGCAGCTAGTTCATCCGGAGATATCAACTTACGCTTTTTGATATTAGTAATTTGTGCCGCTAGGTGTTGCGATGTGAACTGTTTTTCGGGAAAAGCTTCATTCCATAGTTCAACCATTCTTGCCCGGTACTTGGTTTTCTTTGTCTCCCCTTCAGTGACTTTGAAGTAAGCATTCATCAGTGTGAGATTCATTTCCCTGGTCCAATGCTGCCTTCCCCGTCTTTGAGCTACAGCGGGATCCTGCGGTGGACTTGCGTCCTGCAGATCCAAGCTGTTTCTCCGGGTGTCGTGATTGGGGGTGCTTGGCCTTGTGGTTCCGTTTCGCACAGAGGCGCCACTCGCTCCGCCGTCTTGTGCTAGGGACTGTAACGATCTTCCCACAGACGCACTCCCGACGTCTGGGGCGGGTTCCGAGGCTTCGTTTGGTTCAACGAGAGCAGGTAATTCTCAACCCGCGGGGTGCTAACCCGCCAGTTGGTTTGCTGGGGTCTGCGGGGATGCGAATCCCGAAGGCCTACGGCCCCCCCTGCAGGCGAAGCTGGCTGTACAGGTCTTACGTCGTTACCTGTAGCAGCAGAGAGTGTCACTGGCTTGTGACCCCTCCACCGGCCAGACACATATATATATATATATATATATATATATATATATATATATATTTATCGGTTTCTCAACGTTCTACGTCTTCCGATACCCAATCTCCACACGTTTCTGTTTGCCCATAATTCATCATCTAGGCCTCTTATTCTTATTTCACTGTCTATTCCTTCTCTCCAGCTTCTCCTTGGCCGTCCTCGTTTTCTTCGGCCAGTTGGCTTCCATTGTAGTATTTGTTTAGGTAGTCTTTCATCATTCATTCTTTGTACATGTCCGTACCACACCAGTTATTTTGTTCTTATATCATCCACTAAAGAACGTTCACCCACTGTCATAATTTCTCTTATTCTTTGATTTGTAACTCTTTCTCTTTTTGATTTCCCTGCTGCTCTTCTCCAATAGTCCATCTCCGTAGCGGAAGCATTTTTTCTGTTCTATCCTTGATTGGCCATACTTCTGAGCCGTATGTAATAATACTTTTTACAATGGTGTTATATATAAGCTTTTTGTTATCTTTTGATATACTTTGGTCCCAAATTATTCCATTTAATAAAGTTATTGCTTTTCTTCCTTGTACGTTACGATGTTTTATAGCTTTGTCTAGTGTTCCGTCAGCTGTAATTTTTAGACCTAAGTATTTATACTCATCGCAGGACTGAATTCGCTGCCCGGTATTTAAGATTATTAGATCCTGTTTCATTCCACCGATACACATATACTCTGTCTTATTGAGATTAACCTCTAGTCCCCACTTATTGTACTCTTCTATTAGTTTTCGTGTCATATATTCGAGGTCGTCATAATCCTGACCCACTACTATCTGATCATCGGCGAAACATAAAGTATACAAGGTGGTTTCGTCCAACGGAATTCCCATGTTTTGGCATTTTCTCTTCCACACTTTAAGGACTTGTTCCAAGCATATCTTAAAGAGCGTAGGCGAGATACAGCAACCTTGTTTAAGACCTTTATTTACTTGAAAGCCTTTGGTTAGTTTTGCTTTTATTTTAACTTTTGCCTTACTATTGCGGTATAACTCTTTGATGGCCTTAATTAGTTGTACGCTTATGTTTGTGTTTTCCAACGCTTTCCAAGTAGATTTAGTGGTATACTATAGATTTAGTGATATACTATCATATGCCTTCTGCAAATCGACGTAAAGCAGATGCAGCTCTTGTCCGTATGCCATTTTCTTTTCAATAACTTGGGTTATACCAAAGAGATGATCTGAAGTTGATCTACCCGCCCTGAAACCGACTTGTTCTTCTGCCTCCCTGTCTTTATATTTGCTTTCCACTTTATTTCTTATTATTTTACCGTATATTCTGCTTAGCGTACTCGTCACAGATATACCTCTATAATTGTCACATATATCTTTCCGTCCTTTTTTGTGTATTGTGGAGATATATGACGTTTTCCACTCAGTTGGTACTACAGTTCCATTTTAATATTTTTGGAAAAGATTCCGTAATCTCCAAAACAGTTCTTCAGTGCCATATTTAATTATAAGTTCAGCTGGGATATTTCCGGTTCCGGCAGATTTACCGCTTTTTAAGGTTGTGCACACGTTTTTGACCTCAGAGATTGTGAGGGGTACTGGAGATCCCATCGTTCTAATTATCTTGTCTCTTTTTTCTTCCTTGAATTCTGCTCTATCTTCAGTTAAAAGTTTTTTAAAATGTTCATCCCATTTTTTGTCTGGTATTGGTGAAATGATATCTCTGCATGTTTCTTTTTTAATCGATCTTATAGTTTTCCAGCTTTCGGTACTTCTCCTACCTCCTAAGTAAGAATCTATTTTCTGGCACTTTTGCATCCACGAAAGATTCTTCTTATCACTGATCATTGTTCTCACCTTTGATTGCGCGATTTTGTATTCTTCTCTGCTTCTATTTGTCTTTTGGGATAAGTAGGTGTGATATAATTTCCTTTTTTCCTCTATTTCTCTTTCAATCTCAGCATCCCACCAGTTTGGTTTTCTTCTTTTAGAAGATTCTTCACTAATCCTAGTGCTTCTTTTGCAGCTTGATGGATGCTTAATGTAATACATTCGTATTCCTCATCTGGGGTTTCACCTGAACTTGTATTAAGTTTTTCGTTCAGTCTCTTTTTGTATAAGTTTTTTACGCTGTCATGTTCTAGGCTTAGTAGATTATATTTACAGTGATCAATTTCTTCAATCACTGTATCATCAAGATGTTGTTATTTAAGACATAATAAGTAAATTTGAAACACGCTTCAAGTTTCCGTTAGTTGTAAATGTCAATGTCAAAAACTATAATAGCTCATTTAAGCTACCGCTATACTTCGGTAAATAGCCAGGTCCGTTAAAAGTCGATACTCATTCGATAATATAATCGATTTACTTTAACTTACTCATTTGATTTTTTTATATATTTTTAGATTATTCCCTGACCTTCTACCGCAACAAGGAGAATATCCCGAACCAACTAGAGATTTGACAGAAAAAGAGCTTGAAACTAGTCGATTGGCGCTCATAGATTATTTAATAGAAATGCGGCGAAGGATTCAATCCGATTCGCAAGTAAATTTAAAATTCTGGCAAATCGGCGTAGCGTAGCGTTATATTTTCATGTTTCAGTTACGTAAAACTTTGAAGCCAAAGTACCGACCACTATCCTTTCGTACATATTGCAGCTGTCTAAGTTAGAATTCAATATTGTAAACAAACGACTTTTGGTTCGAGTTACGCGCAAGAATGGTGGCTTTCTCTGACGCTATCAGTATTTGAAGACTTGGAGGCCCCTGAATAAGCTTTACTTTTTAAGGGAACTATAGAGCACGCTTTTCCAGTCAACTAAATTTCTGTCAATTCTGATGTTTTTCAATTGAAAAAAAAGTGTATTCTACATATTCGAAGAACCCTTGTTATCATTTTTTGAAGATCGAAGTTTTTTAGAAACTGATCCCTACTTGCAATGCTATACATTAAACCAATCCAACCCCTGAGACTTAAGGATAAAGTCTTTTTAAACAATCACACACATCCAAGTACTTAGCCAGGAATCGAACTCGGACTGCCGGTGTGTGGAGCAAATATTGCTACCACTACACTACGGACGACGACATCCTGTATTTATATCTATAAATATGTCTTTTTAGCCGAAACTTAACTCTAGAGGTAATCTAAATGACCAAGATCCTAGCAGATCGGTGCAAAAACTGCTTCAAATAATTGACACTACCCTGCTCAAATGTTATCTTCAAACTAACGACGCACTAGTGGCTCCACTGTTACGTTTGGGACACTGCCATCTAGTGGAAGCCGAGAAAATCCTGAAAAAATGGCAAAAAACTAACGAGTTGATTATCTTGTATCAAACAAAAGGTAGATGTTTGTATTCATTAACACTTTTGTAATCGACACATAATATATCTCTCATCTCATTTTTTTTAATTTGTTTAACCTTAAAGATTATTTTTTTTTCAAAATATCGGCAACTATGCCATTCTTCAACTCTTTGTAAAATTACAAAAATGTTTGCTTTGAAAGGGCATTTGCTATCAATTGATATTTTGTAGGTCAACACCGAAGAGCCCTAGAACTCCTTCAAACAGAAAAAAGTGTAGAAAGAACCATTAGTTATCTACAGCATTTAGGCACTGATAACCTGGGATTGATTATAGAATTTTCTGATTGGGTCTTAAAAGAAGCTCCTGAAGAAGGACTTAAGGTAAGAGTGTTCTTTGTTTGACGCCATTGTTGTTAGGCAGGATTTGGTTAGAAAACACCTTGTTCGAAAACTATTGGTTTAAAAGATTAATTTGCAAAAACATTAGAGCAAAATGTATTTAGTTCAAAAATCATTGGTTCATTTGTTAAAAAGTACTTGAAAACCATTCGGATTTCAAACTAATTATTTTTCGGACATTTTACCTTTCAAACAAATGGTTTTCGAACTAATTGTTTTTGATTGTTACATACAATTCATACCAAATCAGGCCTTCTACTTGTCATAAAATCAGTATAAAATCACAAAACGTGCCAGAAAATGTCATAAGATGAACTACTTGTCATAAGATTTCAAAGTTCTATTTTAAAATGGATATAAATAATTCATAAAACCTTGGCTTTGAAAGGTCATTTGCTGCGGCTTGAAACAGCAAATGCAATTGATTGTTTTAAATGTTACTAGTGTGTGATATTTGAACCAATTTGAACTAGATCTACGAATCGTATTGGTTTAAATACAACCAGTGTAATAACAAGACCAAACATAAGTTCGGGCAAGCTCTTAAAGTAATCTGAAATCCATCAGATTGCTGCCATCATTGCCATCAGTCTCTACAACATATGATTATGACAGCTAGCAGCGATGATGCTACTAAAAATGAGAAAAACCTGATTGATTAGAGAACTCAATATAATTATTATAATTTTAAAGATAATTATATGTGTCCCTTAAAAAAGTGTAATATAAACAGTGGGCTGGTGAGATTTTTCAAGCTCCCTTTTTTCTCTATGGGCATTATCATCCGCATCTGCTGACATTGGGCTGACTACGGAGACCACCGATATTGAACGCCGGAAATCTAATTCTGGATTCACCTTTAACCTTTTCCTCTTCAAATTTGAAAGTTGCAAAGTGGTATCAGATTTTTTATAAATTAAAAAAAAAACAAAGAAATTCACTTTTTTAAAATTATAAACCAATAAAAATGTACAAAACTTTAAAGGCTTTTTTTTCAAAACGTCAAGTTTTTACATGTGGCCTTCTTAGGGATGTCAGAATTGTTGGCAACAATTGGTTGCATCGGAAATTTAGAAGAACTTGCATCGATTACCTCATCCATGAGATTAAGAACTTCCCCTTCCATTTGAAAACGTCTTCGCTATGCCATAGTGGGGCAGACGATTGGTTTAAATGCAATAGAAAACAGTACGGAAGGCTCACGTGACAACACATTTGTGGCAGCTCCAAAGTGTAAACAAAATTAATTGGTTTAAATCGAACCACTGTTATTTCAAGATCGAAAAAGTTCTGCTTAAAAACGCATAATGCTGTGTCATTAAGTAGCAGACGAAATTTATTGATTTAAATGCCACCAGTGTGATTACAAAACAAAACTGTAGGCTTGTAACGTGTCATTTTTACATTTAAGGCAACGTTACATATTTGTTTATTTAGGTAAATAATCAAGGCTCTTCGACTCGTCTTTCTGTACACAAATTAAGGGTATTTTATAGAGCTAGGTTTGGAGGTTATATAGTGTCCAAAAAGTTACCTTATAGAGACATTCCATCGAATTACTGTGGACATTGCGCACACCGTATTATCTGGACATCGTAATTGGAATTTAGGATCACAGGTTTCGGAAAAATCACATTAAAACTTTTGATTGTTTTGCTTATCTGGGGAATTTCGTGAGTTTCTTTGACGTTCATGAAAATAAACAGCTGTTCTGCTGGGGAATGGCGGCGTTGCCGCATCACAAATGGTTTCAGTAACAGGAAGGAAACATTTAGATGAACATTCCATTCGCTTATGTTTATTTTGGAGGATATTGGCCCACTTTGATATCTTTATTAATTTGATAAGGAGAAGATAAAATAAATACGAGTTATGTACTTTTGTAAATGGGAGATAAACGAGGAATAAAAACCAGGACTAAAAGAATAAACAAAATCGTATTTTTATATTATATAAATTTATATATAATCATAGTTAAATAAAGTTAATAACTAACTCAGTCGGATAGAAGGGTTTTGTAGGGCTAGCTAGTGGTGAGCAAACTTAACATCTGAACACTCTTGTGCCGAGTTTGAGCAGTGGTTCAATGGGTATTTTTAGGTTCAAGTTCAGAAACAACTTTATTAATGTGGAGGTGTTTTACAGGAATGGCGTCAAACCATATGAATCTTGGAGAAAACATATATAAAGAGCAAAGGAAACTTTTGACTAAAACTGTAACTAAAATACAACTAAATTCTACACTTAGTATAGCTTTACTCATATGGGAATTGGTTGAGTGTTCGAATATTCCTGGGTTTGATGCATGCTCGAATCTCCAGTAATTGAATTTATGGTTTCAATGCTGAGCTTCTTATAGTCCGGCTGGTTATTTTCCTCCTACTTGCTATGTTGGCAGGGGTCCGGTAGGCAAGTGTTCGGTCTATGTATGGAGGGTGTCTCGACGTCCTTGTTATAAAAATTTCAACCGTGGAAATAGATCCGACAACACCTCAGTGTGCGTTTTACGTAATTTCAATATCCCCTTGGTCGATGCTGCCCCCTATATACCGGTACGAAAGTGTTGGTGAGTTTCCTCATTGGTTGATTTGAAAACCGCGGGTTTTTTCTCCATTCTCGCAAACGAGACTTAGTGTTTTTTCGTAGAGAGCGTTTTTTTTTAATAGGTTTGCATCCTTATTTGAATTTAACCGGGAAAATTAGGTTGGTACTGTGCGTTTTATTGTCCCCACCACATTTACGAAGCGGTTTCCGGCGGCTTCATTTTTTTGGGTTCTCGACGGAGTGCCTTGGCTTTTTCCTAACGAATCTTGGCTGGGCTGGTGGCCGTCTGTTGGTGCCGCCATTGTTTTTGGTGGTTATTGGCACTGCAGTAGTTGCGGATTATACCACAGACGGTTTACTGTGAGCCGTCGTTGTTTTAGGCGAATCTAAAGTGACGCTCACACCCTTTTGAAGGGGATTTAAGTCGGCCTACGCCATTTCTACGGGAAATAAGAGTGGTAAGTTCGATTTAATTTTTTTCATTTTTTTTGGATTATTTGAGGACTCTTCAAGATAATATTTGCCTCCCAAATTGTAATTGTTTTTCGTGTGAAATGTACTTTTCGACAAGAGACATGGGGAATTTTTGGAGTTTTTTTTATTTTTTTTTAAGACCACGTTTTGGATAAAAACTATATATTGTTTTTCTCCTTTGTCTACAGCCCTGTCCATTCCATCGACAGCTGTGCTGGACGCTGGTGTGAAGCCGGGTGTAGCCTTGTAACCCTGGGAAAGGTACGTTAGGATTATTTTAGTTCATCTGTTTAAATCTGCTTTATTTTATTGAGTCGACATGGGGTTCTTGATTTAAATTACTCGGTGTAGGGGAACTTCGTGCAAAATAGACGAATTCCAGGAAACTGAAACATTTCATTTTCCACAGGGTTTTACGCTCGGGCAAGATCCAACCACATTTTTGGACCATGTGCTATCCTAGCACCATGTGCTAAGCAAGCACGAGGGGAGGCGCGGCAGAACTGGGACCGGTGGAGTAACAAGAGGAATGTCAGAAAACAAACAATAAAACACCAATAATTATTAAATCATTGAAGGACCAAGGTAGGAGCAACTATAATTTTTTTCATATATAATTTTCACAATATAATTTAGACATAATCTTTCCATATATAATTTTGCACAGTTTAATTTTAACACTTCTTGTGAACGCAAGATAAAGGTATGACGTCATAGCCCCAATTTTGCGGTATGTTTAAGATAATTTTTCTGTGAAATTTAAAGTGCTTTGCTATTTTGGCCCTTGTTTACATCCATTTCATTTATTTATTTATTTTTATGTTTTTGGTATTTTATCCACCTTGGCCATTAAAATAAACAAGATGAACTAAATTTTTGTGTTATTTGTACAACCCAATGACCAACTTTGCGGAGACAAAAGAGAGATGAGATTATATTTTTTAGCGGTTTATTTACACTGTTTTACCTCATGGGGTGGATCTCGGACTGGGTTGCTGTCTGTCTCATCCTACCTAACGTAGAATGATGACAGCAGATATTTGGTCCAGATCTCCCCTATGACGGAATATTTTTGGAAGTATATATATATTTTTTTAACAATCATTCATATAATTGAGTCCTACGCTACTGACTCAAAGGTAGGTACACTGTGACCCGCTGGAAATGTGCATCTACCTATAAAGAACTTTCTATTTGTGTCATTTTGATTCATTTAAAAATCGTTTAGAATTTTATCTTGTTTAGTAGTCAATTTTTTTTGGTTTTTTTAATTACACAAATACTCTGGAAGCCTCGGAAGTAAGTAGAGTTTCATTGTTTGGCTACAACGTTTGGGTTGAACTGTATTTTAATTAAGATCTTCTTCGTAAAGCATTGATATTAAAACACTGTGGCGCACTTAAAATTTTCTTATTTCTGAACCCCCCCCCCCTTCTCCACTGTATAAAAGTTACCGAGCATATCAATGTTTTACCTAGCTGGAAAATACAGTTCTGCTTCCAGATATTTGTTTAATTATTCAGTGGGTTTTTTAGTGTCACAAATTGGCAAATTGTTATTATTCTAATTACAGTGACACAAAATGGCGGCAACGTCTTTAAGCTGCCACAAATGTCACCCACCGCATTTTAATTGGCCACAAATTGGCGCCCTACGTGAGTTTTGGCTAGTTTTTAACATCAGATGTAATTTTTTTTGGTTTTTTTGAATTTGGGAAAAACATTTTTTTTTGGGTAAAATTTTTTTTTGTGGTACAGTCAAAGCCAGTTTCAAGGCTTTCAGTGGCTGTCGGTGGTTTTGACACCCAATCATTTTTTTTACTATAAAACAGGATTTTCCATCATCATTGGTTTTTTTTTGAAAAAACACTTTAAATAGTTTTTTGATAATAATTTAATATTTGAGTGTTGATTTGGACTTCGTTTTGTTGTTTTAGTAATTCTCATAGGTTTTTGTTAGCTTATCTTCACAGGTTTTTTCTTGGAAAATAAAAGATTCATTTTTATTTATTAAGGAAGAATAAGTGGATAAAAAGCATGGGAGTTTTTATTCAACAGCGTCCAAATCATGTTTTTAATTCTTTAAAGTGTTTTGTAGGAAAAACGTGTTTCAATTTTTTTTATTTTTTTTTAAGAAAAATAAAAGTAATGTAAATTTACTTCAATTTTTTTTGTTGATTTATAGGTGGATGGACCTCCAGACATGGTCTTTTTATGTTTTAAATATATGACAGAAGTAGTGTGTTTTTTCCTAACAATTTTTTTTCTACTACTAATATGTTATTATTTCCTGCTTGTGATAAGATAGAAATTGTTTCACCGATTATTTTTTAGTGCAGTCAATTTATTTAGGTCAACAAGTTATTTTTTTTGGTGATTTTAATTTTTTTGTAGGATATCACCACTTGGAAATTGAAATACTTTTACAGGGTTTCACACAAATTTTTCTTGGCTGGGTTGTTTTAAAGTAAATATAGCTTAACAGCTGGTAGCTTTGTTTAGTTGAAAGTATTTATTAGTAATGAAAGAAAAGGAAAATGAGTTTATTTTGCTTTGTCATTTTCTTTTCTTGTTTTTGGTGGTAACTGTTGATGACAATTAAGATCTTACGTCACTCAGTTACATCGGGTCAGAGGAGGGTACTACAACTACATAGTGTCAGCTCGGAACTTTAGGGAACACAAGGCTAAAATTCCTAGAGCAACACATTGGCTGAAGATCAACGCCAGAGGTCCAGTTAACATTTTTTTGGGGTATTTTTTTTGAAAGACAGTTTTTTAGGTCTTTGGTTTACTTGTCTAGTTGTGTTTCGTGACTGGCAAAATTTTAATTGGTATAAAATACGGCGTTGGGCTTTGGAGTGCATTTTTTAAAAAATGACCTACGGGTATTTCTATTAATTAAAGTTTTTCTGGTTCACAATTAATTTTTCTGTATTTTTTTCCTGCGTTCAGGTCATAGCTTGGTCATGGCCAATGGAGAGCAAACATTTATGTTTGAGCCTTGAGAAGTTTTGCCTGCTCCGGATTAAATACAGAGAAAATGAATTTGAAGCCCAACTAGATATAATACCACAAAAGAAATGTTTAACTGAGACAGATCTAGATATAAGTTTTTTGATTTTTTTAGTTCATTTGTAAAGTTCAGTAATGTCACTTTGAGGCCGTGAAATTGGTCAGTGAATTTAAGAGAGACTTTCAACTAAATATAAATGCTAGGCGGTGGTAATTGGTAAACATATTTCAAAATTTTACTTTTTTTTAAATGATTTAATTTTTCTTGAAAAGATTATTTCTTTCTGTAAACATAACTTCTCGAATTCTTGTTTTGGTCAAAACGGTTTGTATAGTGGTCGTAGTTTTAAAGGGTGACCAGACAGGTTATATTTTTTTAGGGGACCAAACGGGAACTTCTTGAGTTACAAAAGGGGAACTTTTTTTTGTCTTAGTTGATCAGGCAGGAATAAATAAATCTTTTACTTCCAAATCATAATTTTAAATAACAAGATTTATTGGTTAGGTGTTTGGGTCTTATAGTAAAAAAAAAAAACGTTTTGTTCTTGAGGATACTGGTATGATATGGAATTATTTTTATTTCATGCCAAATGTTGTTTGACGGCAGATATACTAGTCTTCAGTTTTTTTGATAGTTTGCATTTCAGGACAGTGGCGTGTACTTAAAGGGGCCTTACATCTGCGCCCATTGAAAAGCAACTTCCAACTTACTTGCTTAGTTTTTTCACTCAATCTTCGTTTTGTTGCTTCTGAAATTAAAGCGTTATGTTGGATAACGATGGATGGTGTTAGACTGAGAAAGTACCTAGGTATTTAGGGATGAAAACTTGGAAGTTGTGGACAATCGGGAAATAATTTTTTTTATTTCTTTTTTTTTTTAATTTTGAAATAATTTCATACTGGTGACCTCAAATAATGAAGCAAATTTTTAAATTACAATACATTGTTGTGGAATAAATGGGAAAGTGTTCAGGTTAAACAATAAATTTAAGATGATTGATTTTTAGAAAAGATTTCAATCTAAGAATAAATTTAAAAACAATAGGTTTTCTTTGATGCGACTAAACAATGAAGAGGGCATATATTTTTTTTTGTTATGCATAATATGAGTAGTACCTTTTGTATTGCAATAATTAGGGGTTTTCCTCCCGCGAGCTGGGTGGAAATGGAAGGAATGTTTGGTTCGGAGTGTAGAAATCGAGGAACGAGGACTTCCTGCTAATGTTTTTAGGATTTCGCAACTTCGGTTTTCGCTAAATTAAAATACATCCAAATTTGGCCTACAGGCTGAACCTCGCATTTTCCAGGACCTTGCAGATTCGCGGAGAAAGACAAATTTTGTGATCTGGTTAGTTATGATAGGAAGTAAAATAGTAACATGCACATGAGGGAACTAGATATATCTGGGTTGGAAATTAGTGAGTTAACACTGACCTGAACAATTTTCCATAATAGTGTCCTATTTTCACAGGGTGCTTCAAAATATCTTCACCCTTTCTTTGAAATAAGATATTGTTTCGCCTGTGGGTGTTTAACCGTTTGAAAAATATATAGGGTCCAGATGGGATTGGAATGGAAATCACAAGTTTTTGGGTTTTATTGACATTATACTTAGGGAATAGGGGAAATGTCTAATAAAAAGTTTTTTTGGGTGTAGGCCTAGTTTTGTTGAGATAACAAAAGTTTAATTGGGGTCGGGAGTTTTATTATGCTCTTTTAAAATTAATGTAATAGTTTTGGCTTCTTGATTTTGTTTTCTGGTTTTTACGCAGGATTATTCCCAACTGTTTCATTTCAAAATGTCATTTGTAAGTGATAGGGTCTCATTAGCCCTTGTACATTTGGTAATTTTGCTTTGACTAATAGTTGTGGAAAGGGCCCAACTTAATTTTATATCTCGTGAACACCGGGAATAAGGATCTGAGAATGCATTAAGCAGTAATTTTTTTTTGATTAGATGTTGTGTGTAAAAACACTTGAGTAGGCAGATTTAGTTTTACAACATTCTTATAGGTGGACCTTGGAATTGTTTTCATAGTTGTTTTCTGAAAGTGCACACAAGATAATTCTTTACGGGGTTGAGTGCAAAGTTTGAAACTTAGGTTCACATTATTGTAGTGGTATAATAAATAAGTACTCACGTTGTTTATTTCCTTCAGTAATAATTTTAAACAAATATGCTAACATCGGTTGTTTTTTTTTGGAACATAACTATTTTTTTTTACTTTTCCTAAACTGATTGGTTTTTTTTGCAATGACGATTTTTGGTACTTTATGATTCTTAAGTAAATTTAATTTTCAATATTTTTTTTTATAGTAAATTAATTTTTCTAGCTCATTCACTTTTCACATTCACACAGTCTTGGGAGAGGAAAGGGAATCTACAACAGTTTTTAAAGGGAAAGAACTGAGACTGTTGCATAACATATCTCTATAAAGATTTTTCTAGTGCTCATTTTATTTTAATTCTTTTAAAATCGTCAATAGGAACTGCTGCAACCCCACTTAAACATTTTAAATTTTTTTGGAAAATATTTTTTTAAATATATTTTTTTTTTAATATTTTTTTTTAAGGAAGGAAACTTGATTTTCTTGTTGGAATTTTTTTTGGGGCGCATAGTAGTACCTGGGCCTACAATGATTTTACCAGTTTATTTAAATATTTTTTTTTGTGAATTAAAATATAATTTCATTTCGAAACCTCGCGTTTTAACAACCTATCATCATTTGTTTTAATTTTTTTCTCCCTACTCCAAACCACCTATTAGGGTAGAGTAATATTTTGAACATTGTAGTGAGCCACTATTTCATTTTTTTAGTATTGGGCTACTGTGGTCGCCACCAAAAAATTTAAAAAAAAATATTTTGCACACCTTTCGGTACGATCCTAGGGTCTTCTTGACCATGGTTGGCATCAATTTAGTTAAAATTTTGGGAATTTCATTTTAACGATTATTAGAGAGTTGCAGTCCTACCAAGACGTTATTTGTGTAAATTTTTTAATACCATCGGTAATTTTTTCTTAATTTTTTTTAATTACACACAACATCCTTACTAGTCTAATTCGACGCAATTTCAGCGAGCGGATTTTTTTTAATTGAGCATATTTTACGATTTCTATAACACGAACATCTGTTCCGATGTTTATTGCGTTCACTTATATATTAAGGGATGATGTGGCCTTAAGCAATGCATGTTTCGTGTAAACTCAGAGTAGGTAAGCAGGTTAAAGTGGGTTTTGATTTATTCTTTGTAGAAACATCATTGTATACGGCGATTTGGGTTTTTTTTTGAGGAGTTTATTTGTGAAGCCGTTCTGCAATAGCAGGAGTATACCCTAACGTTAACTGTGTACAACAGCTTTGGGATTTTTTGTTATAGGTAGTCTGTTGTACGTTCCATTTAGGGATAAATTTACCTATTCGGTTGCTGAGGTAAACAAACATCACTTAACTTTATTTTAATCCAGTTCAGCTAGGATAAGCGCAATTATTTTTTTTTTGGGTTTTGCTCACGCAGGAGTGGAACATAAGACCTGAACACTGCCAAAACTCTTGTCTCTCTTTTATTTTTTTTTAACTTTTGTTATGGCTACTTGTTAATTCTAATTTAGGATTTAAGTAGTTATTTCTCTCTGCAAGGTTGGACGTCATAGTTGGTTGTGCAAATAATTAATATAAACTATGATTACATTTTTAAATGCAAATAAATTTTATTTTCTTACTGCTCCGGTGTTCTTCGATTTTGTTCGCGTCTGCCCGTATTTAAGTTTTATATTTTCTACATTTGTGAGAAAATTTATAGTGATTTTCACTAGTGAATTTATAGTGAACTTTGTGTTTGTTGTTGCGTGGTTTAGTTTTTTAATTGGGAGGTATAATTAAGAGTTTTAAAGTTTAAAGTTTTAATAAAAGGCACCATGGCTGTTTCTGTAAGTCGGTTGTCTGACATAAGGTACTTAGTCAAGGACGAATTAATCTATGAGTTAACATGGAGAGGCATAGCTATTGGATCGGTGGAAGAGATGAAACACCAGCTTATGCTGATCAAACAAAGAGAAAAGTCTGATGCAAGTATGAGATACCCTCCGTATCCCTTTAAATTTGGCCAAGATGCTTTTAGCTGCATGAAGAAGCTAGATAGTCTGGTACCGCTGGTAGAGAAGTTCTCTGGTACGAGTAAAGGGGGAGAGTTTAGGAAAATCGCTGTAAGGTTGGAACACGTGTTAGCCAGGATTAACAACATGAATCCGTCCAACTTTGAAGAAAGTCAAACGAAAGGCGTACTGGCTGCGGAAACCTTGAGTTTGATTGGGAGGTTGCAGAGCCAAGCAACAGATTTACTAAGAGTTGGCGTTACCTCAGATAATGATGAAGCATCTGAAACCCAATCAACGAGTCGAGGCTCAGACCACTCAACAAATGCTGGCAACACACCAAACCAGTCTCATTTCCCGCAACCACAGCACTCGAGCACACAAACAGCTCAACAGCCTACGAACCAACCGTCGGTCATTGCTCCAGTGCAAATGCAAGTGCTAACGAACCCAACTCAAGCACCAATACAGGCACCAACCCCAATGCTAATTCAGAATGACGGTACATCAGCTTTTCATTATCAACAACCGGGTGGATCTCGGACTGGGTTGCTGTCTGTCTCATCCTACCTAACGTAGAATGATGACAGCAGATATTTGGTCCAGATCTCCCCTATGACGGAATAATTTTGGAAGTATATATATTTTTTTTTAACAATCATTCATATAATTGAGTCCTACGCTACTGACTCAAAGGTAGGTACACTGTGACCTGCTGGAAATGTGCATCTACCTATAAAGAACTTTCTATTTGTGTCATTTTGATTCATTTAAAAATCGTTTAGAATTTTATCTTGTTTAGTAGTCAATTTTTTTTTGGTTTTTTTAATTACACAAATACTCTGGAAGCCTCGGAAGTAAGTAGAGTTTCATTGTTTGGCTACAACGTTTGGGTTGAACTGTATTTTAATTAAGATCTTCTTCGTAAAGCATTGATAT
Source organism: Aspidapion aeneum (assembly GCA_963576565.1). NCBI lineage: Eukaryota > Metazoa > Arthropoda > Insecta > Coleoptera > Brentidae > Aspidapion > Aspidapion aeneum. The sequence continues at coordinate 32,523,288 of OY755039.1, forward strand.
TAAAACACTGTGGCGCACGTAAAATTTTCTTATTTCTGAACCCCCCCCTTCTCCACTGTATAAAAGTTACCGGGCATATCAATGTTTTACCTAGCTGGAAAATACAGTTCTGCTTCCAGATATTTGTTTAATTATTCAGTGGGTTTTTTAGTGTCACAAATTGGCAAATTGTTATTATTCTAATTACAGTGTCACAAAATGGCGGCAACATCTTTAAGCTGCCACAAATGTCACCCACCGCATTTTAATTGGCCACAGGCTTAATTGAAAATGCATTTGCTGCAGCGCCTAAGTGCAGACGAAATCGATTAGTTAAATCACTTTTATATAAAGACGATACAAAAATTCTTTTTAAAAAAGCATAATGCTGTGTCATTAAGTAGCAGACGAAATTTATTGATTTCAGTGCCACCAGTGTGATTACAAAACAATACTGCCGGCTTAATTTATTAGGTATCTAACTGCCGCGCCAAAGTGCAGACAAAATCAATTGGTTCAAATGCAACTACTGTTCTTTCAAGAACAAACGAAAGCCCTGTTTAAAAATGCATTTACTGCACCATAAGGTAGCAGATGCAATCGATGGATTTGAATGCAATCAGTGTGATTACAAAACAAAACTGCAGGCTTAATTAAAAATGCATTTGCTGCAGCGCTAAAGTGCAGACAGACAAAATCGATTGGTTAAATCACTTTTATTTAAAGACCAAACGAAAGTTCAAAAACCCATGTGCTGCGCCATAAAGTGGCAGACGTAATCGACTGAGTGTCACCAGTGTGATTACAAAACAAAACTGCAGGCTTAATAAGGTATCTATTTCCTGCAGCGCCAAAGTGCAAACCAAGTCAATTGGTTTCCATTGCTACTTTTATTTCAATGACAAAGGAAAGTTTCGTTTAAAAATGCATTGGTATCGTTTAAAAATGCATTGGTATAAATCACTGTGATTGCAAAATAAAAATGCATTGAAATCGATTGGTTAAACCACTGTTATTTCAAAAGCCAGCGAAAGTCCTGTTTAAAAATGCGTTTCCTGCCACTCAGACTTAATTGAAAATGCTTTTTCTACAGCGCCAAGGTTCAGACGAAATCGATTGGTTTAAATGTAACCACTGTTACTTTAAAACCCAATAAAAGTCCTGTTGACTATGATTACAAAACAAAACTGCAGACATATTTTAGCTCACACATATACTATACTATAGTAGTGTGAGCTATGGTGATCCTAATTTTTTCGAGAAAAAAAAAGTTGATCCGATTTCAAAATTTTTTATATATCTTTCCGTTTCAGATGATTTTGAAACTTTTTTGTTGCGCCGTCTGTCTGTCTGTCTGTCTGTCTGTCTGTCTGTCTGTCTGTCTGTCTGTATGTCTGTCTGTGTGTCTGTATGTCTGTCTGTAACGACCAACGCGCATAACTCAAAAACCGCTTGGCCGATTTTAATGAAATTTGGTACTTAGGCTGGGTTTTGGGTCGAGATGGTCCCATTTAAAAATCCACCGAACACAAACCAAATAAAAGGGTGGGGGTAGATTTCAAAAATTAGAGTTTATGTGAAAATATGGCGTGTGTGATATTAAACGAAAGGTAATTGAGTCTGCAGTTAAACAAAATACATTTTAATTTATTTAAAAAAAAGGGTGGGGGTATATTTTAAAAATTAGAGTTTAAGTGAAAATATGGCGTGTGTGATATCAAACGAAAGGTAATTGAGTCCGGACTTTAACAAAATACATTTTAGTTTTTGTTTTTTTGTAAGGGTGGGGGTAGATTTCAAAAATTTGAGTTTAAGTCAAAACATGGCTTGTGTGGTATCAAACAAAAGGTAATTTAGTCTGGAGTTGAATAAAATATATTTCAGTTTTTAGTTATATTAGCTCACACGTACACTATAACTATAGTACCTAGTGTGAGCTTAGGGGCCCATATATTGGCAGAGTATTTTTTAACGTTTTTTAATATTTGGCTTTAAACTCCGTTGACAGACGCGATGCCGACGTCTTAATGGCGAAGTAAACGCAGTCAGCGTTGATCTGACCTAAAAGACAATGTGTGTCGTAGGTCACGGGATAGATTCTCTTTTTCAATCGATATTTTCACTTCTTGCAGAGTATATGATATTGTTTTCCCAATAGAAACGTAAGGTGAGAGACAAAACCGTATACTTAACAAAGGTGTCACATTGACCAAGCAATGTTATGAAGAGTCCAATAAGGACAAAACACTTAAATGTCAACACTTATTAGGTGTCCATAAGACCTTGGACCTCTGTGAGGTCAAAGCTTTCGAACTTTGTAAAAATTAGACATTTACTAAAAAATTTTAACATTTTGACCCGAAAATTATTAAGGTTCATAAAAACTAAAATTTTCATTTTACCATATTTTAACATCTATTAAAGTAAGACGCTACTTAATAAAACTTGTGCGAATTAAGAGTTTTGTCGCTTTTTGTTGTATAACTAGAATTATTTAATTCGCAGATTTTTACAGAGGATATCTCAGAAATAGAAGCACTGCCGAGACCCAGAATTTTAGATTTCTTGCTAAAGTCGCATCCTTCTGTAGTAATACCATATTTGGAGCATGTCGTCGATACATGGAAGGATAATAATTCGGTGTTCCATAATGCTTTAATTCACCAGTACAGGTATGTATCACTTTCATACCATAATATACATTGCGGTCGTCCCTTTTTTTGAGTTTTTGGATGGTTAATTTATTGTAGTGCCTAATGATTGAAAAATTGCATTCATATCTTCATAAAAAACGAAACAGGCTGGATTGCAATAATTACTGAGGAATTTTAGTAACCAGTACTCTAAGTAGATTGTACCGTAGGATACTTAGACACCTAATAGAGTATGATTTTCTTGAACAAGAAGAAGAAGGGCAGAGTGGGTTTCATGCAGGCAGATCTTGTAGTGATAATGTCTTTTGTCTTAAGCAAGTAACTGAGAAAAGGAGTGCCAGAAATATAGAGACTCATGTTACCTTTGTCGAAAAGCATATGATACCGTTCCAGTAAAAAAATTATGGACATTGTTGGAAAAGCGATAAAAGAACTATACAAAGGGTTAAAATCTAAAATTAAAAACGGAAATCGACTTGCAAAAGAATTCCTGGTAATGAAAGGCTTAAGACAGGGATGTTGTATCTCTCCAACTCTTTTTAAAGTACAGTCGAACCTCTATAACTCGAACCTCAAGGGACATCCAAAACAGTTCGAGTTATTGAGAGTTCGAGTTATAGACACTCGAGTTAAAGAGGTTTAAATACGTGTAAAAAGTGCAGGGACCACTTAAAAGGTTCGAGTTATAGAGAGGTTCAAGTTATAAAGGTTCGAGTTAGAGAGGTTCGACTGTATATAGTAATAGTAGTAGTAATGTAATATTTTGTTATTAGGCGGTTACGTCACTTGGTTTCACACTTGGGTTCCTCATTTTGCAAATCTACCGTGCACCGGCCGTGTTCAATATGTATTGCTTTGATAGGGAAAGTAAAAAGTAATTTTTGTTGACAAAATTAACTGCACAAACGCAAACGAATATGGCCATCTTGTTTACTAGTTTGCGAATAAGCATCATAGTTGATAGATTTGTTTTTCAAGACAAACATCTAAAATGAAACAATGTCAATTCAAACCTTTAGATATTCTTAAATGACCTCTGATTTTCGTCTATCAAATGTTTTCACATATTGGGTCTATAGTTTATTAATTCATATCACTAAACACGTCAGGTTAGGATACTAACCTAACCAGGTAATTTATAAACTATTCTCGGACCCTGTATCACCTCGGTTTAACAGGAAAAGTAAACTTGGATGTGTTTTCGATATTTTGTAGTTTTCGATTTCGATAAAAACGTTATTTGATATAAATGTCATTCGATAAAAAAAATCGATAAGAATTTAAATCGATGAAAAAGTTGTCGATAAAATTGTCCTCGATAAACTTGATTTTATAGAAGTGTTTTCAATAAACAAACCGCGAGCCATAATCTTCCTATAATGAACTTGGGAGCTCTGGGTATATTGAAATAACTCTTTTATGGGAAAAGTATTTAATATAAAAGGGGACTATAAAATAATTAAAATTTCCTAAAGCCGTTAAGTCTGTAAAGGCGGTGCAGAGTTATATCGGAATAAAAAATATAAAATATTGTTGGTAAAAATCTAATTCTAAGGGTTTGAAACACTTTTTTGGGCAGAGTTTTGCAAATTTTGAAAAAATATTTCTTGCACTTTTAAGAGGAGACTTAAACCGCGCATTTAAAACCCCATTGCGATAACTGAAATGGTTCTAGACAAAATAATGTATCAAAAAATGACTAAAATTAGGTAATCTAGGCACGTTTTTTAAGGGTTGAGGTTTATTTTTTTTATCGATGATTTAAATGGGCGCTAGTTATCAGAAGTTTTATCAAAAAATATTAAATACTTTTCCCATAAAAGTGTTATTTTAAAACCCTTACACACTCATTATATGCCATACGCCTCCCTCTTGATTAATTCAATAAATGTCTTTGTTTTTTAAAAGAGAAAAGGTCCTCAATGACCCTGCTAGTCCGACAGATCAAACCAAGACCAAATTAATCCAATTTCTGGAGAAAAGCACTCAATACACCCCTGAAACTATTTTGAACAGTTTTCCCACTGATGCGCTCCTGGAAGAAAGGGCAATCATATTGGGCCGATTGGGCAAACACGAGCAAGCTTTGGCGCTCTATGTGAGAGCGTTGGGAGATGTCAAAAAAGGAGATGAATATTGTAAAAGGGTTTATGAGCAGGGATTACCTGGCAGTCAAAATGTAAGTTAATACTGGGTATAATTATTATTTCTAGTGATTCAGAATATACCATACCTTCGCTTTAAACAAATGGCTGAACCTTTGTAATTTATCTACTTTGCCTTCTCCATGCCCAAAAGGAGAAGCTAAAAATGCTGTCGCCGGAATAAGACGTAGAAACTATTATTAAAACTTTGGAAATGCGTTTTGGTACACCAGATTTAATTGTGGAATTAGTTCTTGAAAAAATTAAAAGTTTACCGCCTATAGAGACTTGAATTTTGATCTATTAATAAAATTTTCTTGCGAGAAATTTAGTAATAACGATGAAAACTTTAAAATATACCGGTCATATTTATAACCCTCACGTACTCAAAGATTTAAGTAACAAACTGCCGGAATTTTTAAAATTGGACTTGGGAAAGGTAGTCTACGGAAAAGAAGGAACTGTCAGTTTATTAGATTTTTCAGAGTGGTTAGATGAAAACGCAAAAGCTTCTTGTTATGTGACATCTACGAAAAATGTACAGGCACCACACTGTAACTCTAACTGGCCTAAAACTGAAAAAACTTTTGGCCCAACAACTGATATAACTAAGTGCGCTTACTGTAACAAAAACGAAAATCATAGGGATACGTGTCCAGATATCAAAAAAGACAGTGTTCGTTGGAAAAAAGTAACAGAAAAAAAGTTATGCTTTAGATGTTTTCAAAATACTTATTTAAAAACGAACTGTAGAATTAGGAAACCTTGTGGTGTGAATGAATGTAAATGTTTTCATCACCCCTTACTACATAACGATTTTAAGAAGAATGAAAGAGAGATTGAGTCAGTGAATACAGAGAAATTGGAGATTGAAACTCTAAAGGCAGATAATACATTTAAAAGTAAAAAATCGAATGTACGGATCAAATGGTTACTTAGATATTTTAGCTATGTGTGATGAAGGTTCAACAGTGACTTTGCTAGATATGAATGTTGAAATAACGCCCACACAATCAAATTTTCAAAGAATAAATGCAAATATTTCAAAAGCTAATGATAGTAGTAAAGCGTACAGCATAAAGGCAAGGACAGTAACCAATTTAGGCTTACCGGAACAGACTGTAAAAATGCAAGCGTAGGAAAAATTTGAATATCTTAAAAACTTACTGATAAAAGATTATGTTCAGGAAAGACCCACAATACTAATTGGACAGGATAATACTGGATTAATTATACCTCAACAAACCAGATTTAGGTCATCTTCTCTTCCAATAGCCCGTACATGCAAGTTAGGTTGGAGCTTGCATGCACAACAGAAACAAATAATTCTCGGTTGCAACAGACATATTCTACCGAAGTTTTTGGAGTGATCGCCGAGCCAAAGAAAATTAACGATAAAGACGATAAACGAGCACTAGAAATAATGAAACAGACTGTTTTCAGAGACGGAGATTGCTTTGAAATAGGTTTGTTGTGGAAAAAAGACAATGTAATTTTGCAAAACAATAAGGAAGCAGGCTTACAAAGATTTAAATGGACTGAGAGAAAATGTTTACGAGATCCAAATTTAGGAGAGAAATACTCTGAAAAAATTAGACAGTATGAAGAAAAGAACTATATAAGAAGACTGTCACCAGAAGAAGAGAAGGTTGCAACAAGCCACACATGGTATTTACCACATTTTTCAGTTGTAAACCCTGATAAACCAGATAAAATAAGGATCGTTTGGGATGCTGCAGCAAAATATAAAGGCGTCAGTTTAAACGACTGTTTACTTCCAGGTCCGAACTTGCTTAGATCGTTAGTAGGTATTCTGTGGAAATTTAGACAGTACCAGATAGCATTTTTAGGAGACGTGAAAGAGATGTTTCAAGTTCCAATTCGAGAAACAGATAGGTGCGCCTAAAGATTTCTATGGAGAAATTTAGAGTGCAACAAAGATCCAAAAACCTTCGCAGATCGATTGGAAAAAAAAGCAATCAAAAAAATTATAGTAATGGGGAAGAATCTAAAAGTAAAAAGAATGAAAATAAAAACTCAGTACTAGATACTAAACTACAAAAAGAAATAACTCAGGATAGTATAAAAATGGATGTTTTAAAAATGAAACAAAAGTATCTCCAAAAACAAAACGAAATTAAAGAAAAACAAAAGAAACCTTTTCAGAGTAAGGAAAGCCCAAAGAGAGGACAAAATGATGGAGAGGTAAAAGAAGAAGCAGTTGATCTATTTGGAACGTTTGATTTTCTTAAAGAACGTACCAAGAGAAAACAAAAAGCATCAGTATGCGAAAAAAGTGTAAAAAATAAATACCAGCCAGCCTTAAAGAGCACCGAAGTCGTTCAAATGCTTTTTACCCTGGAAAAGAGAGGCAACGAATTCTTGAAGAAAAAAAGAAAGAGTTTGGAACTTTGAAGAAAGAAATTGAGTAGATTCTAAAAAATAAACCTAGTCTGACCGCAAATAAAAAGATACCTGTAGAACAAAGCAACCTCAAGATTAGGCAGATTAAAGAAAAGTTTCTTAGGAAGCCTAAAACAAGGAAATAGCTTTTAAAAAGGAAAAGAAGAGACTGTTGGAAAAACTTTGAATAAAAAGTCCCATCGAGAAGAAACACTGAGAATATAGTTTCCTCAAACCCCCAAGACTTATCCGACGTTGGGTGAAAGAATATCTTCCATCCTTAACAAGATGAAATAAATGGAACTTTGATCAAAAGAAAATGCGCCAAGATACGCCTGGAAGTTGGGTTTGATCACAAACATCTGTCCTGGTCCAGATGGAAGAACTCGAGTTGTAGATATAAAAACTACCATCAGTACTTATAGAAGACCAGTAACACAAATTTACCGTCTAGATTTGGAATTCGACGTTGATTAAATGTTTTAATGGGGAGGAAGAATATCAAATAGTAACTCAGCTTTTGTTGTTTTTTTAAATTTGTTTTTTATGTGAGTTGACACAATTTGATATAATAATAAAGTCAGATGAAAACCGACTTTTTTGAATTATTACACTGTAACGACCGATAAGTAACATTTGGTGACCCCGACGTGATTAAATGTTTTAATGGGGAGGAAGAATTCCAAATAATTGACTCAGTGTTCTAAGTTTTTGTTGTTTATTATTTTTGAATTTGTTTTTTATGTCAGTTGACAAAATTTGATATAATAATAAAGTCAGTTAAAAACCGACATTTTTGATTTATTACACTGTTACGGCCGATAAGTAACAAGACAGGCATACAGACAGACGACAAAATTTTTCAAATTGTAACAACTTTTTTTTGTAATTTTTGACATGATCACCATAGCTCACACACTCTCACACTTATAGTATACATGTGAGCTAAAATCTAATCTCACTAATTTTGGTCTTCAGGTCTACGTGACGCTCATTAAACTGATCCTAGACCCGGAAAGTTGTCCGTTAACGCTGCAGGGACTAACTTTAGCCCCGCAAACACCTTGTCCGGATACCGAGCTTGCTTTGCAACTGTTAGAAGAGAACGCTTCCAGACTCAATCCCATCGAAGCGTTGGCAATACTACCTGAAAACATTCCTGTCTCCAGAATGCACAAGTTTTTGCTTAGTTCGTTACACAAGGTAAGTAAAACTTAACACCAGTATTTACTAAGATCTTAAAATACTTTAAAGAAAAATTTGAAAATTCAGATCCAAAAGGAATTTGGGATCAAGATCAACACTATTTTAACAAAGAAGAAAAAAATTGAAAAGAACAAAAATGAGAAAATTCTTATTAATAATGAAGAAATTTAAGAAGAAAAAATTATATGTGAAAAAAGTAACAATTTTTTTATTGAAATTGTAAACTTCTTAGCAAACAACATTTCAGACTCATTGAGCGAAGATATCACAGAAATTGTTAATAACATTGATCCAAAAAAATCTAGTATTTGCGATGACATATCTGTTAAAGTTGTTAAAAAACTTAAAAGTTAGTTAATTCCAATTTTAAAATATTTATTTCTTTCTATTGCCATTTAAAAAATCAAAATTTCCAGAAAAAATTAAAATTTCAAAAGTATCAGCAATTTTTAAAAATGGAAGTTCAGATAATCCAAGCAACTATAGACCTGTTTCAGTTCTTTCAATTTTTTCTAAAATACTTGAAACAGTTATGAACAATATGGTTTTCGTGAGTCTAAGGACACAGAAACGGCTGCCTTGGATCTAATTACAAAATATAAATAAGTACTGATAACAACAGTATTTAGACTTAAAAAAAGCATTTGATTCTGTCAATCGCAATATTTTATAAAAAAAATTAGCTCACGGGAATAAGCAAAATTTACGGCTGGTTTAAGAGCTATTTGAAAGATCGAAAACAATTTGTAAAAATTATTAAAAATCAAGTTCACTTAAAAAAATTACTTGTGGTGTACCACAAGGTTCAGTGCTTGCACCAATTTTATTTTTAATATACATCAATTCAATAGAAAAACTAAAATTAAGTGGAAATATTAGATTATTTGCAGATGATTCAACGCTCAAACAAAGGAAAAATTTTTATGAAATAAAAATGAATATTTCAAATGATTAAAAAATCAAGTACGCGAAAATGGTATTCCGTAAAAAGAATTGAGATAAAAGTAAAGCCAAGTTCTCTTATACAAATTTCAAAATGGAAGTTTACAAGTAAGAACCGTTCATTTTGAAATATCTATAAGAGAACTTGGCTTTACTTTTATTTCAATTCTTTTTACGGAATACCATTTTCGCGTACTTGGCTTTTTTTTACATGAAATATTTTTGTTATGATAATCCTTTTCTGTTTTGATGTTAGGTGATTTCTGATAGAAGAAGGGTGCAACTTCTGAAGGGTCTTCTGTACGCTGAACACCTACAATGCCAAGAAGTCAAGTTGGCCCTTCAAAGCCAATCAGTGCTGGTCACAGAATTAAATGTTTGTCAAATGTGCAAGAAGAGGTTTGGAAATCAAAGGTAAGTTTATGCCTAAAGGCATTGGCGGCTGCTACAGGGAGGGCAACGGGGCAGTGCCCTCCCAAAACTAGACAACAACCAGTATTTTTAATTGATTTATTTAAAAAAAAGTTAAAGCTTTCCTTACGACATGTCTAGTTCTTTTTTTTAGTCTGTGCTTAACTGTGTAAACTTTTTTAGCGTAAATAAATACAAGCCGGCAGCACCGCGCGGGACAGGATTTCAATTTTCAGCGGTGTATGGGTGGCTGTTCTAGCGCGGGGCGGAAGGAATGTTTGTTTTTGTTAACGTCGGCCATATTCATCGTGCCAAACCGTTCGTTGCCTTTCCTACGTGTTACCGGTTCTATCCAAATCAAAACAAACGTATGAGTTTGTTTTGATTTGGGGTACGTCAGGGTCAGTAGGTAAAAGCCTTGCCGGTCGCCTGTCCATTGTTTGTTTTTGTTTGTTTTCAAAATGAAAATAATTACCGTCGATTATATAAATAAATGTGCAAATTTAAATACGTTGACATATGAACTTCGATTACAAATAAAATCTTTAGGGCCACATAGGCCGGACCTAAAAATCCTAAAAATTAACCAAAGTTTTAGTGCAAGTAATAAAAAATTATACGATACTGAAAACTGGTTGTGCGCTTGTGAGAAACGAAATGCTTTTTTTGCTTTATTTGTCTTAGTACTTACTTAGACACAAAGTAAGTACTAGTTATTTAAATAACCACACAGAATTTTCTATGCTAAGCAAGAATATTAGGTGCCAATTGAATAGTGTCTATATGCAAAACATTACCGAACATAATGAAAATGTTTCGAGGTTGCTCTACAGGGCCATGATTAGTCTGAAACTGGTGCTAATCCGAGCACTTTGCGCATGTAAAAGAAGGCAGAATAGACTTTATCTATAAACAAATAAACTAAAAACTACACCAAGTAGCTGCTTGTTTGTAAAATACTAAAATAAAATTGTTTAGGTAAGTTTTTTTATCTCCTTTTCCATGCAATATAAATTTCTGCCCCCCCACCCCTCCAATTTATAACGTCACCAGCCGCCACTGCCTAAAGGTGCACTCACACGGCGCCCGAACGTAATTTGTTGGAATAATGTGTATACAGGGTTCCTAAAATTGGATCTATGGGTAGAACATTTATAAACCAAACTGAAAGTTTGTGCGAGTCAAAGAAAAACAGATATATTGTGCAATAAGGACAGTTTTTACCCCTGACTGTAGTACAACGAATGTACTTAATTTAACAGTTAGTAAGATTTAAAGATCTTATTTAGAAATTAGGTTTTTTTCAGCCTGTCCTAACGCTCCTTATAGTTTGAAAAGGCTCTTCGTTTTCGGTCTAGAAGAAAATCATATTACTTTTTGGCAACACCATTTCCCCCTAATTCGATCTCGCTGAATCCGAATATCCCTGTTGCCAACTCGAAATATTGACAGGGAAAAAAATACTTCATAAAATAAAAACGAAATTCAAGATTGAGTGACTATTTAGCTTTTAAATTAATTAAAACTATATAAATACCTTTTGGCTGTTTTTGTCACACAATAAATTAAAACGTTTAATTTTTATGTCTACCTAAACGTAGATTTTTGTATTCGGCCAACCGACGAAATCAGATGAGGCGAGTTTCATCTAAATTCCTAAACTTGACCTTGAAATAACCTTTAAATCATGATTCAAGGTCACAGTTAGGTAGAAAAATTTAACCCCTTAAAGTCTTGTAAAAAGATATCTTTCCTTTGAAGTAATCTTGGAAAGTACCCAAATTTCTCAAATCAATAGTATGGTTTTTTGACCAGCCATTCTCTTAGATTTCCCTGAGTGCACCTGTGCAATTTTTCAAAGTTAAATGTTCATCGGGCACTAATAGACCATATCTTAATTTTTTAAATACTTTATTTTTAGTGCCCTGGTCAGGTATCCCAATGGTGACGTCGTCCACTATTCCTGCCACGAACGAAAAGCGTAAACATAAATGGTGAAAATAGAAATTCTTATAACCAACTAAATCTTATTAGAATCAGCATCTCCAAAAACAAGGCCCCGGGCTCCTGAGAAAATCTTTCACTCAAGCAAATTGCGCATTTCGCCTATAATTTAGATATGACACTTTATTTGTCATTTACAATACAAAATACAATTTTTCACTATAGTCCTTGCCATAGACAGTTACACTTTTGTGACATTTCCAACCTCTTTATTTATCATATGCATACTGAGAGCAACAAAAAAAGTCTAAAAAATGGCATGTCTTTGAGTTGTTTTTATCTGTGCATTTTTTTGATCAACCGACAGTCAGCATCTTTTTATCCAGAGACAATGACAGTTTTACTTTTAATTTTATACCAACATGATATATTTACTTTTTAATATATTTCTGGTTATGCAATATGTTTATTAGGCACGGATAACATAGGAAATTTTAGCGTGTCGATACAATGACGCTGACACTGCTTGCTGTAACAAGGCAATGTGTCAGCACAATTGTGTCATGACACAATGAGAGCGGTGAGCTATAAGCAACTCAAAATTGTGCCAGCTTTGGCAACAGTGATTTATATTTTATTTTGCGGCGCAACAACACTGCTTTGTTTTATCGTTGTTTGTTTTATTCTACGTTTCGGTATTTGAGAATTCGGGGAATCCCCGACTCTCGACTTAACTGTAACCGAAAGAGAGAGCTGTTTCGCAGTATGCATAACTAGTAGTACGAAGTATCATGACAATCTGTGTCATGCAGTCGTGGTATAATACGCATATCCTATGCACGGGTTTTTTACCAACTACTATCAGTTATATGGTAAATAGATTTGGACAAGATATAACGCGTCGAACATTCAGATAGCGCACAGTTAGGGTCACTGCATCACGAAGACGTAGTGTCTTCTTTGGGTAGCGGCACGACAGCTAAATATTTTTGGTTATATGACGAATCTGACACTGTCACGAGCGTAGCTTTTTTTTGTATTTAAAAAAATAAAATGGTTTACAAATGTTACGTAAATAACTGTCCGTCACACTCGGTATATATATTTAGACTGTCCAAATAAACAAACCATTCAAATAATGCTTTTCAGATTGTCAAACAAAAACGATGTTTTTTATGATTTCAATATTTACCCACATAGCGCAAAAAACCAAAAATTATTTGACATGTTTTATAAAATATAGAACACCATTGTTGGATTTATTCTAGGGCATAAAAGTGTACGTTTAATCCCTTTTTTCATGGACTAAAAGTAATTTCTTTAAAACTATAAAGGAAAAATTATAGGTTTTTTGGATCATTTTATTTTATTAATATACAAAAAACAAAAAACTATCATAATACACGATAACGGTTATTCTGTTGCTTCCAGCTTGGCAGAAGTTACTGTACTTTGCTGATGACTTGGTTGGTGTCGATTATTATTGTGTCCTTTGGCATAGCCTTCATATTCACCTTTTCGGTGAAATTTTGACATTCTTTTTATTGCATCATTTTCGGTACTCTGAAAGCTGCTTTCTTTGGCGGCGTTTTCAAGGTCCATCTCAAAGTAGGAATTATTCTTTGGTCCCTCGTTTGTTCAATCTTTAAGAAATTTAATTCAAACTTGTTCTTATTTAGTTTGTTATGAAATAAAAATTATTTTTTGCACATTTTCTTCTATGTTTGTTAGCGTCTGACTGACTTTTGTTTAATATCTACCATAGCAACGCGCCCAAAGCTCACCAAAAAAATGAAAACTATCACTGCCCGCTGTATTATTATATACCGGGGGTTGGCATGCTAAAACTAGAGTACCGGAGTAAGTGGTTTAATATTTATTTATTTTATGATTATTATTATTTTTAGTATATAAACATTGGGATTAAAGTCCCTTTTAATCACTTAACAAATTATAGCCGTTCTTCCGGTCGGACTTAAAAAATCTTGCCGCGGAATTAAAAGTAAACACAGCATATACCTACTATTATTTTATTACGGTGTCCAAACAAAAGCGGGCGGCGAAGAAAACGTCGAAAGAACAAAATGTCAAAGACACGAAAGGTCGAAAGTACAAAACATAAGGTCGAAACTACAAAAGGCCGAAAATACAAAAGGTCGAAAGTACAAAAGGTCGAAAAACAAAAGGCCAAAACTTCAAAAGGTCAAAAATACACAAGGTCGAAAGTACAAAAGATCGAAAATAGAAACGGTCAAAAGTACAAAAGGTCAAAAGTACAAAAGGTCGAAAATACAAAAGAACGAAAACAAAAGATTGAAAAACAAAAAGTCCAAAATCGAAAGTAACTATACTGTAACGATTGCAAAAAAAGGCTTTACAATAGACACAGAGGCACACACACACACACCTAACGCACACACACACAAACACATACACGCACACACACAGACGTCACGACGATATTGCGAAGATAAGTCAAAATACACCCAAATAAACACATTTTCGGCGTCATCTCAAAAACATTTTTTTTCTTCGAAAGCAATAACTTTTCTAGCCATTATTGCACGGGCTAGGACGGTAAAAAAATTTCAACAATCTAAAAATTGAAGGTCTAAAATTTTTTTTGTACCATCTCTAGGTATTTTTTGAGTAGCAACACGACGGGTCGCGGAACTTTGTTCGAAAACATTTTCCTCGAACGGAAAATTGTCAAAAACGGTTGTTTCGAATGGAAATTTCTTTGAAACAAAAATTTGCGATCAATCGGTGTTTTCCTAACCTTTCTCAATTGATCGCAAACGTATTCTAACCTTTTTCCACCAAAACACTGTCTTCAAATCACAGGTTTGTTATCAATTGAGAAAGGTTAGAATAATAGAAAATATGTTTCGGTTTAGTTTCACACTCTCTACCCAGACAGCACAAGTACGTACTATGTACGTAAAAACTCGTACATGGTACATCCAATTAAACGTAAAATGTACGTACTAACATGGGACATCAAATTAAAATAACAGAAGTGTAGAATTAAGACTAGGTACCATTAAAAACTATTCTGGCTTCCTGAACATTCCTACTTTAGAGTGATCGTCCAGGTTTAAGGCTCGAAGTCTCGATAGTTTTGAAGTTTGTTTTACTTGATTTAATATTTAAGTAATGTATCTCTCTAACAATGCCGTTAAATGTTATAATTTAAAGACACTGTATGTTATTTTAAAAACAAATAAAGACTTACTGATCGATGTAAAATACAAAAATAAAAGTTTTGGAATATTTTTCAAAAAACCATGTTTTTGCACAAAGTCTACCTGATTGGAAGCACGGTAGAACCACAGAAATGACTTTAGAAATTTACAAAAGAGGCAAAATTTAGGGTAACCCCACAGAAATAATATTTTTTATGATTGTAGTTAAGTACCATAACTACTATTATATCTAATAGTAAAAGTCTATGAATTAAATTGTTGTAGTATTTTTTGTATAATTTATATTATAAAAATAAAAAGTTGGTCAAAAACTTAAAATATAAGTATGGTCTTTAATTTTTTTAAAAATATTTTACGGTAGGTACTCTAAAAATCCTGAGATCGCTTTACAAACTTCTACAAAAATTGTAGGTACTCTAAAAATTCCGAGGTTAATTTACAATATTGTATAGAAATTGCGTGTAGGCACTCTAATTATTCCGAGGTAAGTTGACGAGTCGCCCATGGAAATTCCGAGGCAGGTCACGTGGGCTTGTCGCTACCCATGGAGACGCCAGGCCTCCAGGATGCAGTGACCCTACGCACAGTACGTCAGTAACGCCCCCCAGTTCACCAACCTTCAACTTTCGCCATTTTGTAAAGTGTCAAGGTGTCATATAATTTGTTGTGACTGTATCAACACTCATGACATCGGGCACGGTATCGACACAAAAGTGTCATTCAACACAGTGTTACCCATGCCTAATGTTTATTTCATGTCAACGTCACAAAAGTGTAACTGCGTATGGCAAGGACTATGCTTCTGTTAAGAGATGCAATTAGAAAAAAGCAAAAAGTGGATCAAACCTTAAACTAAAATTGTGAACAGATTATTATCTATTGGTCTATAATCATAAGAAAAATAGTTTTTTATAATTAAATAGTATCTTATATTTACAAGAAATGATACATTCGTTTTAACAAAATTACACAAATATATGTACAACCGGTTCTTTTTCATTCGTTTTGTAAAAAATAAACAACAAACATAAATTATTATATTTCTTTCGACTACGTTAACACAGGTTTTCTTTATAATAAACATGCGAAAAGAGCTCAACATACAGACTGTAATAATTATTTCTAGCTTTAGATACTACACATAAGTTGCTTTAAATAGGAAATGGTTTTGAAATTTAACTCTGATACTGAATGGCATAGAGGAAGCGAATGTTTTTAATAGGAGTAGTATGAAGCTAAGGCACAGCTGAGGAATGTAATGGTCGCCGACTAAAGCCCGCTTCTCTTTGCAATATAAAGCAATTCAAAAAGATGCGATTCCTCTGCGTTACCCCTACAAATTGGCAAAGAGGAAACAAAGTGAGAGTGAATTTGTTTTGATTGTCCCGCGCACTAAGTGATTTTGAGTTAGATTATCTTGGTGTCTACCGAATTGAGCTGGCAAATTGTCGAACGACGAACGAATTTAACTTCGTCTCGTCTCTTTGCCTACATATTGCATATTACCTATTCAAAAAACATGCGTTCGTTCTATTGTTTTTACTTAATTGGCTCTGTCCACTTATTTTAGAAAATTTTGTTTGTAATGAACCGAAGTCACTTGGTGCCCGAGCAAATAACAAGCGTATTCTTCGTGCCACATATGGTACAAAATTGCACAGAGGAAACGAATGTTTTTCTAATAAGAAGTATTCAGCAAGGGCTATGCAAACAGACCACAAACAGTTCGTGCAAATTACGCCAGATTTATTGCACAAAGTCAACGAAAATGTGATTAATCGAGTTCACTAGTGTACACGAACTCGAGGTGAACATTTAAATGATTTGTTATTTAGAACATACATGTTATCTTCTTATAAGAAAAAAGTTTTTTTTATATCGTTCTTATTGGAAAAGTCTTTATAACAATTTAAAAGACGCGTAGTTTATGAGGTAATGTAATTTTCGCCGACTTAAACTCGCGTTTTTCTTTTAAAACATATTAGCTATTAAAAAAAATTCGCGTCCTGCACGGTGTACATATAACATCCGTAAAATCAGTATCTTCAGCTACAGAATGCATGTAAACTCATTTCAAATGTCTATAAAATTACTTAGTATTTACAATGAAGTTTTATTGGACTAAAAACTGTAAAAAAAATTGCGCTTCACAGACCGAAAATTAAATATTGCTTTAGAAATCAGTATTTTTAAAAAAATTTAGCTTACCATGTAATTTTTCTTGCCAAATAAGATATTAAAAAAGCTGCCTGTGGGATTATGTGATAAAACCATATCTTATAATTTTGCAAAATCTAGTTGTTTTAAAAGAACTATCTTTCTTTAAAGCAACTGTGCTCATTGCAAAGTTACTTCCTGTACTTCCATTTTATTTCCAAAGTTTTCTGATTACAATATGAATGAATAACAAAAAATTCTACTCCTGAAACTTAAAAAAACATTTTTTGACATCCCCTATAACCATTTTAATATAATACATTATTTTTATAACACCCTGTACAAGCTTTTGGGGTATATACTTAGCAAGAAAAATAGCCTGTAAGTTTCTATTAAACATTCACGGTTTATTGAATATAGTTGCAGTCATTGCTTTATGAAAATTCCAACAGCTGGCAGTTGGCAGTTTTGCTTGCGTGGGAATTTTCATAAAAGACCTTTTTAAACGTGAAATTTAGTACCCGTGAATTTAAAAATCAAACAAGTTTCGTGGCTAATCGGGTAAAAAGGAGTTCTGGTTTCTCTCATATTTTTCCGTGGGTAGCTTGAAAGCTTGACCTCACGAGGGTCCAAGATCTAATGGACACCTAATAAGTGTTGACAGTTAACTGTTTCGTCCTTATGGGACTCCTCAGAACACTGCTTGGTCAATGTGCCACTCTTGCGAAGTTAATTAGACGGTTTTGTCTTTAATCCTATGTAAATAGTGAGAAAACTCTCGCAAGAAGCGCAATCTACCGAGATATGAGAGAAACCAGAACAAGAGCAGGCGAAAATAAACTGCTGTACATATCGATCAATGAAAAGATCGAAAACAAATAAAAATAAATAAACTAATCCGTGATCTACGACAGCTCTTCTGCCTTTCAGGCCAGATCAACGCTTATTGCGTTTTTATCCGCCATCAGACACGTGAGCGTCAATCAGCGGAATTTTTAAGCCAAATAATACTAGTAGTATAACGCGAGAATCAAACAGAGAGCGCTCAACCAAGAAACGCCAAAAAACATGCACTTTTATTGTTGTATTAAACCGTTTTAACCCTGCTCTAGAGGTAGAAAGAAAGAACATTAAAAATGAATGAATGAAAATGAAATGAAAAGTACTAATAACCGAACGGTTCATCGCTTGAAAAGGTCTAACGTAATGGGAGCAACGTTACCAATATATTGAAAACAAATAGTGATTTGACTTGTTTTTTTGACTAGCTAGTTCATAACTAGGTATCATTTACAATCTTGACTATATTTTATGTAAAATGCGTCAACAGCGCATGGTTTGTGAATGTCGTAACAAATGTCTTAAAATAAATTACAATACTATACATGATGTTTTATTTAAAAATGTCCACTATTTTTTATTAAAAAGTTTTTTAAAGAAAATTCCGAGAAACCTGAATTTTTGTTTTAAAGAAGACATGTTTTTATTATTTTATTGGTGTAGGTTCATCCCCCTAAATACGCTACAATCCGTTTAAAATATTAAATGGAATTAAGGGTCGAGTAGTACCCTGTTAAAAAGGTTTTAAATTTTACACATTTTCTAATAAATTTAACCAATTGCCACCCCGTTCATAGATATAGAAAAATAATAGAGAACGTTGGTGTCTAGTCTTTCACAGATTTTAAGTACAATGCGGTTGCCACTAGGGGTCGTTATGGTGAACAAGCATATACGGTCACTGGATCACGAAAAGTGCGTCGCCAGAAAATAAGCAGTGACGCTCTGTTAAATATCTTTAATTGACATCACTGCCTCCAAATCGTACCAGTCAAAGTTGGCCTTGCTCGATCTGTGAAAAAATGGCGGATTTCAATTAAAAGTTAGCAGTACAAAAATTTTACCATTACCATTTCCATTTTTTTACACTTTTTTTAAACAACTTATTGCATGACTTTCAAACGACTTTAAATTCAGAAAGGTGTTTTTCCAAAGCACTTAATTAGAAATTTGCAATCCAAAAATTACAAGTTATCTTTTTTCTTAGAAATCTGAGCGTTAGTTAGCAATGCAATATCGTGTTTTAAAAAAATTAGAAAAGATATGCATAGTAAGGCCAAAGTGCTGTAAACAGAGGGAGATAGATTGAGTTGAGCCATCTCGTTTGCGCCTCTTTTTATTCTGGTCGGACAGGCTCTAACTTTGAAATTATAAGAGCATCAAATGTAGGAACTTTCTCTAATCTAGCATTTAATTAGCACTAATAGTTCCAATCATAAAATGTTTGCACTTTGTACTGCTAACTGTAAGGATGTCCCCGTTTAGTAGGACGAACATACGTCTATTATTAATCGTCGTAGTGTAGTGGTAGCAATATTTGTTTCACACACCGGTGGTCCGGGTTCGATTCCTGGCTAGGTACTTGGTTTTTTGTGATTGTTTAAAAAAGCTTGAACTTTGCTCTAACTTTGCTCAACTGGGTGATTGATCCTGATTGGGTGGAAAGTCCCAATATAAATAAAAAAATAGATATATCTTCCTTTGAAAACAAATTATGTGGCTCAGGATTTTTTCAAAAAGCTTTTTTAATTAAAAATATTTTAGGTTAAAAGATTTAAACACGCCATATATCTTTAAAATAGAATGAGCGCATGGCCTGTGAATTTTTCAACAAATGTATAGAAAAAATACCATCTATCTAAATCAGTAACCCTTTTCAAAAATCTTTAATTTTCTTTACAAAATTCTTGAATGTCGATTTTTTTTCGCAGACATTAAGTGGGAAAAAAGTTTACATAAATATGCCACCTTACTTGTCCGAAAATGGGTAAAAACCACGTAGGTCTTAAATGTATCTGTACTGCTTAAGCGTATTAAAAAATAAATGCTACAAGCGTTCCGCCATATTGGATTCAATTCAACTCAAACCTATGCATGGCTTGGATTAAATAAGCAAACGCTTTCAATAAAATTTGAAAGGGACTGTTTTTAAATGACGATGACAATTTGTCAATGTGATGATTTGACGTTGTCACACTTATGGTTAATTTTTATTTAAATTTAAGTAAGTTTTTTAGAGTTTGGAACCTTTGGAAGAAAAATATATTATCTTGAGTTGATGTAGCTGCTTACTTGGTTTGTTTTTAGACAAATTAATACGTATTTATCCTAAGGTATCCTAAGGTGTTGTATCCTCCAACTCTATTTAAAATATATATCGCAGTAGCTCTAAAAAACTGGAAACGTAAAGTGCACGGCATGGGAATACAACTTAACGACCGATTTACCATATACACACTACAGTTTGCTGACGACCAAGTAATTGTGGCTAATGATAAAGAAGACATGGAGTATTGATGGGAAAGTTAACAGAAGAATACCAAAAGTGGGGATTAACAGTGAACGTGGACAAGACACAGTACTTATTTATTGGAAATGAATCCAGTGAGTTAGTACTAGAAAATGGACAAACAATATCTCCATGCAATGAGTATGTATATTTGGGTGTCACATTTGATAAGACAGGAACAGACTGTAAAGAATTGGAAAAAAGAATAGTAAAAGCAAAAAAGGTTATTGGATGTCTTAACAGTATTTTATGGAGCAGAGAGATAAAAATAGGGCGCAGAAAAAGAGGGCGTCCTAAACTAGAATGGCAACAGAAAATCCAAAGATCAATGAGTCAAAAAAATCTGACAGACGATTGTCAGGATCGAAGGAGGTGGAGAATAGGCGTCGGAAACGTAGAAAAACTTTCTAAACCGACAGTAGTAATATTTATCCTAAAGTTTTTGATGTTTTTAAGCTTAGAAAATAGATGGCGCCGAGAGCGTGGCACCTATTATCAATATCCTGAATTTATCCAAGCCATACGTTTCGGTTTATTTAAAATTCAACATGCCAGCTTTGTAGCAGTTATCCCAGTACAGATATATTTAAGACGTACGTGGTAAAAACCATAGAAATAATAAAATCAATAGAACGCTAGTCAAACCTGCGCATACTGGAGGAAATTGAGATCCGCCATTTTTTCACAGATTGAGTAAGGCCAATTCTGAGAGGCACGATTTAAAAGGCGGCGGCATTAAACTAAGTTCATGGTCAAACATTATATGGAACCACTGATCTCAATTAAAGATTTGTTAGAGCTTCACTGAAGATTTTCCATGGCGACCTCTAGGGTGGTTGCTTATACCAGGCTTATAAGGTCACTGTGTTCTGAAGCCTAGCGACTCAGTTTTCGTGATCCAGTGACCCTATATGCTTGTTCACCATAATGACCTCTAGGACTAACCGTGTACTTAAAATCTGTGAAAAAATGGCGGCCAACGTTTCGTCGCCCTATTGGAGGTTACGCAGTAGCCGAAGCGCTATCTAGTTATTTTTCTATATCTATGGTAAAAAGAAGCAAAGCTTTTTTAATCGCGATACCCGCCCTTGACAAATGTCAACCGTTTAACAAATCTACTATAAACCACTTGTCCCGAAGTAATTCCTAAAAGCCCCTACTGAAGTACGAGAGAGACATCTTACCGAGCATCTAACACACGTTACTTAATCAATAAACCCAACAAGGACGGGATATCACATTCCTTCGTTTTGAACAGGTCTCTTCTGTTTCGTTTCTCCAAAGAGCCCATGTTTCACGAGCTTTACGTGGCTGACTTCGGTATAGGTATCGCTTAAAAGGCTGCCTGAAAGGTTAGCTTTTAAGATTTACTTTGGAACACCGTGAATAAGTTAATCCGGAAAAAGATTAACATTTATAATAAACCAGTACTATATCTGCGTTAATTGAGTTATAAAATTGACAAACGAGATTTTTGGAAAGGGTACGTACCTATAGTACATTCAGATTATTTTGGGACCTCTTAAAAGTTCACGGCCGGGATTTCTTCTTGGATCCTTGTTTGGGTATCCTTGGCTGCCAAGCGATGTCGATTATTGTCGGCCTTGGCCTGGGAAACTCAAATAAGGACCCAAAAAAACGAACTTGAGTTGCCAACTTTCAAAAGCGGTCCCGAAATAAACTGACTGGATTTTATAGGCTTATTAGGTCAAACATCTATAAAAAATGCTAGAAAATTAACTACGGATTAAAAAAAGAATTTCCTACAAAATTTGGCACTACCAATAATAAAATTTGAGAATTTAATCTGCCCCACAGCTAGAGTCTACCCAAAAACCTTCAACTTCGCTTGTACTTTTTAGTTGTTGTTTTTTTAAATTTTGAGTGTGTTATGTTTTTTGTTAGACTTTCTTTTGAAAACAGATATGTGATGTTTAAAACTAGGCACAAAAGACCATCTTGTTAACTTACCAAAACGCTGTCAAGTGTGTTGACGGAAAGTTTGAATGAAAAGTACTCCTTTAGGTTTTTAGAAGACTTCGTAAATGATAAAAAATTGTATAATGAAGAGGCTTTTTTCCAGTTTCCTTATTCAAAATAATAAATTTTGACGCAAAAACTTTTGAGACTGTTAAAACAGTGTCAAATATCGCTTCAAGGTCAAAAGTGGTGTTACAGTCCATTAAATAATTTTTGAGATATAACAGTTATCAGCCGTTTATTATAACAATAAGATAGGCCAACGCAAAAAGTTGTCTTAAAAATTATAAAATGAACTTTATGTTGTATCCTTAAGTGCCTTATTACTACACCACTATTTTTTTTTATTTTAATTAGAAAAACATTGTTATTTTGCAAAACAAAAGCTAGGGAATTACCTCTGCAAATACATTAAAAGTCATTAAACATGAGATCAGACTGTGCAAACTAGAAATCTAATAAATATACATACAATTTTCAAAGCGCTAAAAATAAATAAAATAATAAAAAGTTCTGCCAAACCATAAAAATTAACAATATGGTGTAATTATTCGTAAAATTTTTAAAGCCTGTTTTATAGTCCAAGATTCCAAACACTGCAACTTCTAATAAAAAAAAATCGCATTAAAACATAATATGTTTGTATCAGGTAGAGATACCAAAAGATCTTCGAGTTTGGCTCACCCTGTACAAAGTGATCCAAATTAAGGGCTTTAAGATACTTCCAAGAGAGATAGAAAACGTCCCCAAGGTCAGCAAAAAATGACAGGCCACGACCCTGAAAAAATCAGCCGTTATCGTGGGCTGATATTTTCAAAATGGCACTACAGATTTTCGCAAAAGATGATTAAAAGGTTAAAATCTTTAAGATTTAGTATTCCTTATTTTGAATTCAAATTTCCCGCCATGTACCGCACGCCAACTGTTTTAACATGGATTTGACTTTTTCATGACATTTGTTTGTATTGTAAAACTTTATCGACTTGTTAATGATGTTTTACAATAAAGTGTATTTAAAATCAAAAAATACCAGTGCTAATCTTTTTAAAACAAAATTACACTACAAAAAATTTTTTTTTATGTTCTAATTTGTGTAAACACATGTAAATAACTACAGTTAATTTCATTATTTTTGGGATAACTTTTTTTGGCCTATGTTCTCCGGGGGCTGAATTTTACATTGGGTCTTATGGGAGGTCAGACGTTTTTTATGATATTTTCAAAATGGCACACAGATTTCCGCGAAATTTCATTGAAATATTCTCAGACACCATCCCGATATTCCACCAAAGTTTTGTAAGGAAGCAACATGATTAAAAGGTTAAAATCTTCAATATTTAGCATTCCTTATTTTGAATTCAAATTACCCGCCATGTACCATGCCAACTGTTATATTTAACATGTATTTGACTTTGTCATCTGTGATTGTTTCGCTTCTGCTTTTAACTTAATTTTTTTGTGAGATAATGAAGCGGCTCTGAAAAATTAAGGATTACTCTTGATTAAAAAAAAATTGTTCTGAAAGAATATAGTAAAAACAATCTCAAAACCGGCTTTATTAAAAAAAATCAAATATTCATGAACCGTTATTACAACTTCAATATTTTAAAGACAATCAGCTGTGTCGTAACGTGACCATAAAAAAATCAGCCCCGGATGTGACGTCAACAAAGTGGAGGATCGTGGCCCGTCCGTTTTGATAGCCCTGGTTATTGTATTAGAGTTATCTCAAAAATTATGAAATAAACTGTATATTAAGTTTTAAAAGTGTGATGAATATAAACAAATAGGTGTCGGTGAGCCGATTACTTTCCATGCAGAAACGAACACATTCGCTTCAGCTTGAAATTGATTTTTTGTATAAGTTCTATTATTTTTTGTTTTTATTTTAATTTTTTAGTAAGTAAAAAATTAAAAAATCTAAAACGGTTTTTAAAAAAACAAATAAAGTATTAAGTACGTCACGTATACGTCATACGTATACGTCATTTTAAAGGAAATTAATCTGATTAAAAAAATCGTGTAAAATAGTCATTCCATAAAAAATTACCAACTTTCTGCAGTATCTGAAAAACTTAAAATGACATATGAAATTCATTTTGATTAAAATGTATTTAGAAAAAAAAGCAAATTTTCATAAATAAAGAAAAATTATAGACCACCTCACAAAAGGCAATTTTTGAAACAACCTCTATATCCCTTGGAAGCACCTTTAACCTCTCAAAAACCGCCCAATTTTGATCACCCTGTACATATTTATTTATCTAAGCACAAAACGGCAAGTTGTCTAACTAATTTTTTGCATTAAAAATGTCAATTTTAAAATAAACTACCACTATACTTTATTCTGTCGAGTCTGGGACGAAGACATGGAATCTTGGAATAAAACATTATTTAACGTTAACATTAATTTGAACTAACTTTTAGGTATACTTTATGCTCTGTAGGCTATATTTTTCCGAATTAACTTAGGAAAACAATTATTTGTTCTTATTGCTAAAAATGATTTGCGGTTTTATCTTATATCTAAACATACTTTTTGTCCAAATAGTTTAAATTTGCAAAATTTTAGTTCAGTTCTTGCTATAAAATATTTAGAAAAAAATATCGGCCAAATAAATATTTTCTAAATTTTAGTAGTGATTTTGTCCGATATTTTTTTATTTTAATTAAAAAGGGCATGCATTTTTTGACATTTCTCAAGAAATAAGGAAAACCAAATAATGTAAAACGACAAGACACCGAAATTGTAAACATACTGAAGGGTAAACATAAAAAGTGGCATGTTTAAAATGAGAAAGTTAAAATGTCAAAAAGATGTCAAGATTTTTAGGGTTCCCTACAAAATAAAATTTTAGCCTAAAGAATTGGTATACTTTGTAATGTTTGGCAAAAAAATGCTTACGATATCCATAAAAATACCCAACCTACTAGATTGAAAAAACGTTAAGGTCATAATCGAAGAAGAGATAACAATTGAAAATCACAGGGGAAAAGACAGAATGTCACAAAACATCGAAAATTGAGTTACCACTAGAGATAGATCTTATATGTCGAATTTTTCACGTCACTGGTGGTCCAGCTGATTTTTGTAAACAAAAGTTAGATATGAAATTAACAGTTAATATTTTTGGAAATTTTTGAAAACCAATTTTCCAACTTCTTTTTATATCCTTCTAAATTATAATTTTTTTGGCGTATTATTTTCTTCACATTTTAATTTTTGTGTAAAGAAAAATGAAGCGGGCTAAATAAATTACGACTGGTATGTCTAACAAAATATTGTTTTATAATAAAAATTAATTTTATATATACTAAAAAACAGTAGAAAAATTGCCTTAGTTTTCAAAAAATTCAAAAAATATTAGTTCTTCATATCATTTTTGTTTACAAAAATCAGCTGGATCACCAGTGACGTGAAAAATTCGACATTCGAAGGCCGGTCTAATTCTAGGGACCGTGTTGAGTTACCACTGCCACCTAATGACACTCATCGTAAAGGAAGCTTTACGATGAGTGCCCTTACCGCCACCTGAGTTCTGAAATGTCCATTTGGCATGAAATGTCCACCGCATAAATAGGAACAACACGGAATGTGTTTTAATTAGTGGATAAAGGTGTTGTTAAAAAATTAATATTCAAAGGAAAACAGACACATTCTGCAAAGCGGCCAGTTCTTTACTTGGGAATGGGACAATTCGCTGCGGAGACAATTCGCCGCCGGCCGATTCGCCGCGAGATTTTTTTTACGTTTTATTTTAATCTTTCGTGTGTAGTAAACACATTTTTGAAAAAATGTTTAAACATTTTTTTTTACTTCTAGTTTTTGAAAAAACTGCTTCTTGAAAAAGTATTATTTTTAAAAATAATTTGTAAAAAAAATTCTTAGTTTTTTTTTATAAATTAGTTTTGGCAACAGTCTTCACCAACGAACCAAAAGTCATCAATGTTCTGTGAAGGGGTTAAAAAAAAAGAAGTACCTATTTTCCAGGCGGTTTTTCACTACTATTGGTTTTTCAGTTTTTCCCTAGTTGTTTTCGGAATTTTTTAATTAATTTTGCCTTACAGAACACAAAACAGGCTTTTGACAGATAATAAAGGATAAAAGAATAACGCAAATAAAAATTGTGTCTGCAAAAGGTAAAAATTGGACTTCTAATTCTCACGTGATATCTGTCGTTCAACGTCGCATTAATAAAGGCTAAAGTTATCTAATGGAGTGCGAGCAAAAGGTCCCTAATATCTTTACTCTAGTACTTAAAGTAAAGTTTCTTTGCGATAAGATGCCAAACTAAGCAAATCGAATTAATGTCGCAGAAGTATGTAAAGGCAAAAAAAATAAACTAAAGACTCGGAGATGAAGAGTGTAAGCATTAGGTAAAAATTGTTTAGAAAAAAAAAGCGATTTTCAATATTGTTTTCATAATTTTCATGGAAAAATTACACAAAAAGTTCGGATTGTGTTACCAACATTCTATACTTTCATTCTGTAATGGCAACTTCGGCCTATGCCTGTCTCTTTTTTTCTCATTTTCTGTCTGTCTATACTCTAACACGCGGCTTTTTGGCACACTAGATAAAGCTTTAAGAACCCAGTTCCTACACTTTGAATTTGGATGTTCTTGTCAAACGAATAGACAGAAACATTCAAAACACTGTATATAGGAAACCTACACACACGGGACAGTACCTAAATTTTAAGTCTAATCATTCTGTTGCTACAAGAAGTTAGAGAGTTATAAGAAGTTTGTATTGAACGACATTAAAAAAGATTTACAACAGAATTGTTATTCCATGAAATTAATAACCTCAGCGATCTCTAAAATAAAAAAGAAACCAAATGCAGCAAATTCTCAAAGGATTTCAGAAAACATAAGACGAATAACCAAACACTATAATATAAAAACAGTATTCTCATCGGGAAACAAAACCAGAAATCCCTCAAATAATAAGGCATATATTTACCAAATTCGCCCTCTTCAGGTAAGAGTAAATGAACATCTAAAACGTACCAAATTAGGTGACATTAAAAAATCCGGTTTAGCGGTTCATGCATGGTCAAATGACCACAGGAAGCTAAAGTTTTGCATAAGGAGTCACATTTGCGAAAACGAAAGTTTATTGAAGTTGCGTTCATAATGCAGAATAAAGAAGTTTTCAGTCAACCAAGCACGGACATACCAAACATATGGAAACCTTAAGGAAAACAAGCATTTTAGGATTGAAAAAGCGGGCGGGCCGTCACACCTGACTGCACACCAAGTAGGATAAGTAGTAGCCTGTAGACTGGATTGTTGAGTTTACACTTGAAAACGGTTAGAGATACTTACTAACCGAAACGTCGTGTTTAAAATAAATAAAGACAATGGAAGTCCGAAATTTTATTTCTGTTTCCAGTGCCTACGGTTTCGATTGATTTATCTCTTAATTGAAATTTTGTAAAATTCCTTCTTTTTCCCTGTAACCTTTAATTGTTTTTTATGAATAGATCTTATTTATAAACTAGTAATTTCGTATCAGTGATTTAAAACAACCCATTCTAAAAGATAGAAAATATTTTTTTTCAGATTATATTTTTAAAATTGCCTCTTCAAAAAAGCACTGCATTTTTTTACACAATCTTTTGTCATATTGTACAATCTTCCCAAAAATGAAGTTTGGTTAAAGGAGCATGCACACCTTAAATGGGATTTTAAAAAATCCACGATTTTGATAAAATTCTAGTATGTTCTAGATCTCGATCTCCTGATCAAAAGTTCTCATGGGCTCAAAACGATCCTATGACTGGTTTCCAAGATAAAGTGGCCGGTATGAGGCTCCCCGAACATATTAATAAATTTAAATTCTTTTATAAAACTTAAACTTTAATACAGAAAAGTTATAAAAATAATTGACTCTTACATTTGATGACTATGTTAAATATCAAGTGACAATTTTTATTTACAAGGGGTACCCAAAAGTTACATTAAAACTAAATAGTTCATACTTTTATTTAAATAAATGGATTCATTAGCACACTTCACGCTATATCAGCCTATAAAACAGATTTTGTAAATATCTCTGAAATGGAAGCTTCTATGACGTTTTTAGTATTATTATAAATTATTGAAAAAAACGTTCTACTATATTCCGAAAACCGCATATTGAAGCGAGGCTCCGTTAAAAAATAAGCATATTTTCAATTTTTAAACTGTCAAAAATTCATTAGCATTAATGGATTTTGACCAAAAGCTAATCAGCTCTTTACAGTATTGTACACTATTTTACCTAAAAATTTCATGAAAATCGATTTAGCGGTTTAGAAGCTATCGTGGGCCGGACAGACATACACACGCACACGGACAGACGTCATGACGATATTGCTAAGATAGGTCAACATACACCCAAATAACGCATTTTCGGCGCGGGCTAGGAACGTAAAAAAACGAACATTCACTAGAAAAATACACGCCAAGATAGGTCAAAGGGTATCTATTAACTTGAAAGGAATTCATCGGCCTGAAGGGGGTGTTTATTGAGTATTTTGCAATATCATAGTAGGCTGGTTATTTTATGAAAACAATTGTTACCATGGAGACGCAGAAACCGCATAATTTAAACGTTAAAATAGTGTGTGTGCACTTGAAGTGTGCGTGCTAATAGGCTAGGATGGTATCAGATCCATCAAGAAACCATTTATTTAAATAAAAGCGTGAATTAAATAAAAATATTGAACTTTTTGAGTATCCCCTGCACATCAAAATTGTCACGTGACATCTAACATGGTTTTCAAATCTAAGAGTTAATTATTTTGATCACTTTTTTGTATTACAGTTTAAGTTTTACAAAAGAATTTAAATTTATTCGTACTTTGGGGGAGCCCCATACCCGCCACTGTATTTTGGAAACAAGTCATAGGATCGTTTTGAGCCCATGAGAACTTTGGATCAGGAGATCGACCCCTACAACATACTAAAATTTCATCAAAATCGTGGATTTTTTAAAATCCCATTTAAGGAGTGCATGCTCCTTTATGTTCAAAAATATAAAACGTTTTAGGATTAGTTAAGTCCAGGTTTTGTTGTTTTTTTGGTTAAATTTGAGCCAAAATTTCTCTCAAAATACGCGACCCACAGAGAATAAATGCTTTATGACCTTGGGAAATCAAATTTAAATGATTTTTATTCTGCAGATTATTTAGTCTAAATTTTTATCCTAACATTTATATTTAACCAATTACACATAAAGTTGACTTCCCTCCTAAGCTAGAGTACTATACTAATAACAGTTTGGTGAAGAGAGACATTTTGTTCAAATAGTCAAAACACCGTACATTTTCTTTTCAAATGTAATTTACGTATCAAGTACAGCGTGTTTCATTTTCGATGGGATTAAATGGGAAACTCGGTTATTATTAAAGATATCAATTTTCTGATTGCATTGGTGTAATCAGATTTTTATTATACCCCGTGAATTCGCCAATACAGGGAGTTTTTGAAAAAATTGCATTTTTAATAACTTTCCTTATCTCGCCTATTTTGCAAGATAATTGTATTCTGTAAAAAAACTATTTTATGGCAAATTTTTTAGAGAAAAGTGACGTCAATTTTTTAAAAATATTGTTTAGTTTTTGAGATATGGTATTTATCATAAAAAAAATTAATACAGACCTGGATTTTTTTATTACTATGTTGATTGGTTTTATGCTATTATTAACTTAAAATTATAAAACTTTTTTTTTGATTTAAGGTAAAAAAAAAGTTTTAATATTTAAAAAAAAATTAGTCCGAACCTGGAAATTTCCAACGTAAATATATATTAAAAATTGCAAGACACACTGGTTGAACAATTTTTAGTTTATCTGTTTTGAAGCGTTAATTAAAAGATTTCTAAATAAAGAAAAACAAAAGCGTGGAATTGACATTGTCAAAATTATTCGAAAATAACTAGAACGGCCATATCCAGATTTTGAAAAAAATGTGATATTTGACTGCTTTGTTCAAGCAACAAAATCCCAATATTTAAACGGCAGAAATATTTTTATGCAAAATTACTCAAAAATGCCAAGAATGTCTTATACATAATGGCAATCAGTTTGAAAATTTATATCATTAAAGAAAAATTAGTTAATATTTTTTGTAATTCGTTATTTTTTTTGTATTTGTCGTGTCAAATAAATCTTTAAATTAACGTAAAACCATTTTAATTTGCTAAGTATCAAAACAGTTAAACTAAAATTCGTTCAACTAGCAATTTTTAATTTATATTTACGTTGGAAATTTCCAGGTTCGAAATAAAAATTTAAAAAAAAATTAAATATTTTTTTAAACCTTAAAACAAAAAAATATTACATTTTTATTATTTTGTGATAAGAATAGAATGAAACCAATCAAAATAGTAATAAAAAATCCAGGTCCGTATTTAATTTTTTTATGATAAATACCATATCTCTAAAAACTAAACAATATTTTAAAAAACTAAACGTCATTATTTTCTTCTAAAAAAGTTTTTACAGAATAAAAATATCTTGCAAAATTAGCGAGATACAAAAGAATTACTAAAAATGCAATTTTTTCAAAAACTCCGTGTCGTAGCGAAACTACGCAAAAATCTGTTTACAGCATTTTAAGGGCTCAAAAAAAGAGCACGGTAACAATCAGAAAATCGATATCTTTAATAATAACCGAGTTTTCCATTTAATCCCATCGAAAATGGGACACGCCGTACATATAAAAGTCCTTAGTCCTGTACTTAAAATACATTTTGATGTACTTTAAGTACTTTTCTTGACAAAATCAACTAAATTGTACTGCATTCAACTGCAATTGAAGTACTTGTAAGTACCTGAAGTACAATTTCAAGTATTTTACTTGAAGTACCTGACAAATGCACCCATGCAAAGAGCATTAGAGCTTAGGAGGGCGTTTAAAATTAAAACCAACATAAACATGTGCGTGTGTACAAAAAGGTTATTTTACCATTATTTTAACAGACATCACAGCCACCGCATATACGAAATAAACTAACGGAAGAATCGTTCAACCAGAGATAATTCTCTTTGGTTCAACTAAATTATTGTTAAAATTGCTTCAATAAATAATAAAAACTATTTGCTAAAAATAAGTGTTCTTCGTTTTTAGACTACATTTGTGGCAAAACATTTACATCTGGTCTAAGGAATTCGTATCCATCATCGTAAGAGACAAAAACAAAATCGTCCAAGATCATAAATGAAAATGGTATAACAGTCCAATGGCAAAAACGGAATTCTTGATAACCGGAGATTATACAAAAACGTCATTCATCAAAACAAGACCAGAGCAAAATCAATGTTTAGAAAAGTCTTTTGTCAAAACGGGACAAAACATAAAAAGGGGCCGGGTCTAGCATAAGCAACTCTTTCATTTCTTTTCATGTATACTGGTTCCGTCTCTCTTCTTCTCATACAAATCGATCTCATGGAAGCTTGGCGGCAAATTTAAATCGGGAACAAATAATATTGTTGTTTTTGGATCCAAAAATACATAAAATAAATGGATCCATGACGGATCTGACACCTTCCTAGCTAATTAACACACTTCAAGTGAAGCCATGATAATATATTAGCCTTGAAAACAGTTTTTTTGTAAATATCTCAGAAACTAAAGCTCCTACGAAGTTTTTGGGTATTATTATTGAGCAAAATATAGTCTACTATATTCCGAAAACAGTGTATTGATACGATGCTCCGTTAAAAAGTTAGCATTTTTTAAAGTTTTTAATTGTCAAAAAACTAGTATTAGCATTAATGGCTTTTGAACAAAATCTAATCAGCTCGTAAGAGTGTCGAACAATATTTTACCTAAAAATTTTATGAAAATCGATTCAGCGGTTTAGGAGCTATCGTGATAAGGACGGAAATAATATAGACAAAGACACACAAACACACACAGACAGACATCACGGCGACATTGCTAGGATAGGTTAAAACGCATCCAAATAACACATTTTTGGCGTTGTCTCAAAAAAATTTTTTTTTTCGAAAATAATACCTTCTCTAGCCATTGCTACGCGGGCTAGGAAGGTAAAAATAAAAATGTCTGTTTTTTTCCTTTAATTAGCTCCCCTGTCCTTCTTTTGAGAGGTCGAAATCGGTGTTAACCGACCCGAACCTCTTGGTCAATTAATTGCAGATGAATCCTAACCTAGGGTCCAGCACCTGACTTTTTTTAAGGATGGGCCTGGTTTAATGAAAATGCAGTATGTGCTATAGCAATAAATATGTAGATACGGCGTTTTCTTTAGACATGGCAGTAAAGAAATTGCAGTGAAGGACGCTTCAATTGCATAGCACGATCAGGACCGCTCTACTTTAGGTTAACGTCACAGGCTAGGCCCGACTCCTTTTTGTGTTTGGATAAAAGACGTTATACAGAACTTCAAATTTGCTCTTGTCTTTTTTTTAAGAATGGCCTTTTTGATAATGTTCGGTTATTAATAATTCCGTTTTTAACCTAGGGCTGTTATGCCATTTTCCGTTATGATCTTAGACGATATTTTATTTGTCCCTTATAATAAATCATGGAGGTCAGTTTTAAATCTACATACAATTACTGCCTCTAATGCTAAGACTTTAGTACAGAAAATTGTGATAAAATTGGAGACTTAAAAGTCAATTAAAATGTTATGTTCTTGTGGCCCCAAATTTTTTTTTACACATTACATAAACACTATAAACATCTTAATTTAATTCTCAAAACATTTTATACAGAAGCCAACTTTTACACCACATATCTTGAAAACAAATAGTGTTTCTGCAAAGGGTGTTATTGAATGAGATGTTAATAATTAAGGTAATTCGTAAGTCCAGTTTGAGAATGAGATTTTAAATAAACATATGTCCTAATAGTATTTTTGTCAAATTTTCAAATAGCCCTTTTTTTAATAATATCTGCAAAACTGCTCTTGATATTTTTTTGAAGCTTAGTGCATTAGAAAGCTTGGACCAAATTTTACCAAATTTTACAAAAATATCCATAGGAGATTTTTTTAAAACATTTAAACACCCTGTATTTAATAATACCCTGTAGAAATAATTTTTCCCTTGAAATTAATTCCTGCAGTTAAAAAACGCCTTGTACTTTGGACTCTGCTGGGGTCAACCTTGCACAAATGGAATTTGTGTATGTTTTTGTCAAAAATGTAGAATCAAGCTCACTTAAATTGAACACTTGTAACAAATAAGTACAGTAAATTAACAAAAGAAAATGGCATCTCTAGACAATTTATTAAATTTTTACAAACAAAATCGGATTAAAGTTAAAAAGTTTAGTGTTTTTCCTAATGCACATGCAACTAAACTTTTAAAAATCCATGATTTTATTCGTAATATCCATGTTCAATATTTTCAAATGGCCGAAGTTGGTTTTTTAGACCAAAATCGCTTTTTAATTCATAAAATTGATTTAAAATTAAAGAAGTTATATTAAAATGAATATTTTTGAATTTAGCTAATCGTAACAATTATACTAAAAAGGGTTTTTGTTTAATCGTCGTGTATCAAAAGCTGTTTAGCCGATTTTTATGGTTAGTCGTACGTCTTAAATATATATGTACTGGGAAAGGGCCTCTAAAAATAACTGCTACAAGCGTACCAGCATGTTGGATTTCAAATAACGCTTGGATAAATTCAGGCTAATGATAATGGGTGCTGCGCCCTCAGCGCCATCTCTTTTCTAAGCTTAAAAACACCCATTATCAGTTACCTTTGGATAAATATGCTTTAATTTCTTTTCAAAAATGCCAAGTAAACGGCTTCGTCAACACAAGATAATGGTTTTGTCTTCCAAAAGTTCCAAAATACAAAGAATTTTCTTAAATTTAATCAAAATAAAAATTAACCCCAATTTTTACAACGTCAAATCACGGCATTGACAAAGTGTCAACGTCATTTAAAAGCAGTGGGCGAGTTCGTAAAGTAATCGATGAGCTCATCGATGAGCTTATAGATGACAACACTCAAGTTTTTTAATTAATCAGTGCAATTCGTTCAAGTCCATCGGGTTTGTAAATTATCTGATGAATTCCACCAAGTCACCAATCGATGGCATCAATGCTCACGACTCTGGGGCTCGGTGAGCAATCTTCGATGAATGTCAGTTACGTCAAAATCAGCTGCTTTTTTTTATTCGGCTGATTGATTTTTAATTTTTTTTGTTGTTTTTTTTGTTAAATGCCCCAGGGTGTGAGTAAGCAAAGTTGCGATGGACATCTTGGAAGATATAGATAGTGACTCAAAACTAGGATGATGAAGATCTGGAGTTGGTATCACCAGACCGCGGCATTCCAGAATTAAAGGTTGCGTTGAAAATATTGTTTCCATGTGCTTGTGCAGACTTTTTTAGAAAAAAATAAAAATCGAAAAAAGCATGGTTAAGAATTCTGATTTCATCGCGTTCTTTTTATTTTTTGATGGTCAGCGGATTTAGCGATTAAAATGTCAGATGAACGTCATACGCCATATGTCAAAAAACCGATGTCATCGGTGAGCAAAATTAGATTACTTTACAAACCTCGCCCCAGTCCCTTCAAATTTTATTAAAAGTGTCTACTTTTTTAATCCAAGCCATACGTTTGTGTTCATTTAAATCCACTATAGCGGAATGCTTGTAGGAGTAATTTTCAGTAATGGTTTTAATATGCTTTAGCACAGATATATTTAAGACGTACGTGGGTTAGTGTCCTGTTGAATTTCCAATTTTTCTTTCTAGGTAATAATTTAGTGCGAATTTTTTAATTTACCCGGTATATATTATTTAACTTGGCAAAGTGTATTTTGTTCGCAATCTTTTTGAGTTCATGTTTTCTATATTATTCCTTAACCGGGCTAGACTTTATCCTAATATTTTAAAAACTAAATGCTAGGTAAAATTCAAAAAAAGACAGTAATTAAAACGCCAAGGTAAGCCCTTTCCAGCAAGCTGATACTTGATATACGTTGCTTATTTCAATTTTAGAGGACAGTGAATGAAATATCAAACTAAAAAAAAACGGGATGGCGACCATTTTGGATTGCCACTTTAACTTATAGAGTATAGCAGTCAACGGAAACTTGTCGAAAAAGGCTTTTTTTGTCGTTTTAACTACTGTACTTAATTATTTTTACCTTTCAGTTCTTAAGATATTATCTGCATTAAATCCACATCGATAATTTTTTTCAAATAAGAACAGCACTGTAAACGGAATTAAAAATCCTTTGCCCTCGACCCACTTTCATTATTAAAAGGGACAAAATCCACTACAGCTAGGGGTTAATAGATAGATATATCTAAAGATCACCACCCCTTTAAAATCAAGGCTTTTCTAAATTTTTACTGTTTACATATAAATAAACTAGATAATGCCATTTCTTTTGATAACCTTTGAAAGACTGTTAAAACCCATCTTCCAGATCTTTTATCTTCGCCTTGACTTCTTCATAAAAAATTTAATTAAGTTAAAAATAAAAACAATAAAAATATTTGTTATTAGTAAAAATTGTCTTTTCACACATTTCAAAGTGTACTACTGTTGAGGTCATTGCTTTTCCGTCGAGTTCCTTCGGTAAGTTTCGAAAATTCCGCAATAGTCTTTGTTGTTGTTTACGTTCAGCACTGCGGTGTTGCTTCTACACATTTCTTCGTAACTCTGATACGAGGTCTTCAACTCTTGTTGTGGTACAAGCGGCAACGTGGCAGCGGCAACTTGCGATGTCGCCACGCTATCTGAATTGGTAAAAATCCTTTATGTGATTTTTTTTGTTAAAAAAAAATCGAGTTTATCACAGTTAATAATATTTTAGTTAATTCGCTAAGGTTTGCTTAATCAATAATCAAATCAACAAAAATATAATCAATAAAAACAAATTGACTTTCAGGTGTGAGAAATTGAAAAACTAAAAAGCAAGAAAAAATTTAAAAAAACTGGGAGGGGGTCAGTTTTCGAAATTAAATTGTAAATCTGTCAACTGACTTGCACTGTTGGGCGAAGCCATCTTGATCGTAATGGGCGTCCTTTGGATGGTGCGCGGAGCTGCTTGCTGGATCAGCTGAGAGGTACTTGGGTTGGCAGTCTGCGCAGGCCTGACCTATTCAAAAATATAAAGATAATGTCTTAAAGGTCAGACGATTTAAAAATTTTATTTATTCCTCCTATTAAGAGAAATAATAATCATACCAAAAGTATTTAATGTAAAAAAAAAGCCAAGTACGCGAAAATGGTATTCGTAAAAAGAATTGAGATAAAAGTAAAGCTAACTTCTCCAATAAAAAATGGAACATTTTATTGTTTTATATATTTATTTTACATCTGTGTAATTATGTGATACGATATTTTTAATTATTATATTCAAAATTTATTGTAAATACGATATTTTAACAATGTAATCACGCAAATTGAATTTAGCTTAATAAGCATTTATTGTATATATAAACAGATGATTGGCAATTAATAAAACAGATTCAAACTGATTGTTGTTTCTCACTATTGTGCCCAAGTCTATTTTCGGCCTAGCATATCTGCTACCAGAGCGTGAGACTGCGTTCTGGCAATTATTCTTTAACTTTATAGTAGCAAGTGCAACCGTCTGGTTACTATATAGTTCTTACTTAAACCTATAGCAGGTGCTTCGTCTGATTATAGGTCCTGATAATGATATACTAACAGTAATATCAAAAATGACCACCGCGCCATACTTATGCCCGGACGAATGTCTGAACTTGATTCACATGGATATTTTTTGACAACTGTTTATTAAATTTCTACCCTTTTCCGCTTTTTGCACGATTTTCTTATTAAGCAGAGTAGACTAGGGTCAAAACTTAGTTAACTAGAGTTAAATCTCACATTGCGTATTTATTCAACAACTTGTCAAAATAAGTGAAAGCAAAGTGTGTGCATTCAAAAGTTCAATCCTTAACATGGGTGCGTGCGCAAATTAAATTGCTACACTGCCTACTAAAATCAATACTTAGCTTTTGCGTTTTTTCCGTAGTTTTACTATGAAAAAGACAGATATGCCTTTCGAAAAGTAGGTCATAGTCTTCGAACATTGTCACAGTAAATAGCTAATTAAATTTTATCCTAAAAACTTCGTGAAAGTTTAAAATCCAGAAATATTATTAAACTAGTATTGCAGCCTTAAAAATTATAAACAGATAATTTCGGATTTATTTCCATATCAAAACCACAGTCAAAACTCCAGTTTCTACGATAATTCTTATAAAAAAAAAAATTAAATAAATTCGCAAAAGTCAGGAAAGCTTTGATTGTTGTGAAATAAATTTAAGCTCAGCATGCGTCGGGACTACATACGTCTTAAATATATCTGTCCTGCTAAAGCGTATTAAAACCATTAATGGAAAATGACTGCTACAAGCGTTTCGCCATATTGGATTCAAAAGTATGCTTGTATTAAAAAAGTTAAGCTTTTAATAAAATTGAAAGGGACTGCTTTCAAATGACGTTGACAATTTGCCAATGCCGTGATTTGACGTCAAAATTGGGATTGATTTTTATTTTATGTTTAACTCAACTGCTATCTACTGATTTGCTATTTAGAGATGGCGACATATCCACTTTCTTTGTACAGATATATTCTAAGAGGTACGTGGGCTTTATGGAATCGTAGAACAGTACACAAATTTCCATGCCACTTTGTAAAAGATTTGTTTTGATTTTTTTTTCTTGTTTTACCTTTGCAGTTGTGAAATAAGTTGGAAACTGTTGACCCCCTTGAGATAGAGACACCGTCTGCGGTCGAAGGTTTTGTTGTTGAAGTCCTTTCACTCCCGAACTCACGAGTTGAGCTAAAAAAATCAAATGCTTTTGTTACAAAACTTTATAGCCCCTTATAAAACTTTCTTGTTTGTCAACTATTTTGTATAGTCAATTAGGTAATATTATCAAACTGTCACGTATATAGTAAGTTAGGTAGTGCCAGATCGCTAATTTTACCTGCCACTCCCATTCTTCTTTTAATTGAGTTATTTCGATTCGAGTCGTGGCGTTCGCTTAGGCAGAGGGAGTTAAGAGAAATTCTATTTATGAAACTATAAGTTATATTGTCAATCACATGATCAAATATTGTTAACTTGTGGCCCTAACTATCGCATTTTACTGCTGAGTCTAACATAATTTTAAATGACGTTAATCTTCTAATAAATTATAATAATAATAATAATAAATGAATAAATAAATACATGAACAAAATACAGAAGCTGCGTTGCCCCTCTGGATGGCTATAGTAATCCTCTGAAATAAAAACGATTTAAGATGCGGCCCTGGGTTCGTGGCAAGTTCATCCCATAGACCAAAAGTTTATACACAAAAAGAAAAAAATCTCAAATTTTTGCAGCCTGCCCGCCATCCTTGAAGTCATGTTTATATAAGAGGCAGCTTAGGTATGGGAGCAGGTTCACCCCAAACCAATGGTCTACCTCTCTTCAATTGATTATTCGTATTGTCCGATGATTTATCGTACAAAAATTTTGTCAAGTGATTTATTTATATTATATTATTATACTGGCAAAAGTTCTGCCGTGCAAAGCAGAAAACTAGTAAGTCAAAAACTAGTGTTTTGGGAAATAGAGTTTGAAGTTTATTAAACTACATACTAATTATAGTTTATTTAACTACATACTAGCTACATAACTTCCTTGTTTTTCAAGATAGCCACATTCTAGAAAGACTGGCTGGCGCCGTTTTTTACGGCGATTTCAATGATATAAAAATCTCATTTTCGAGTAAGTCGAGTTACTAGTTTTTTGCTTTGCACGGCAGTGTTGCCTTTAAACCTCTCTCCTATAAATGTCGTTTCTTTCTAACAACTGGAGTCATCTTCGTGACTATACAACACACTTGACTTATTGAATAAATATTTAATGACGTAAAACGTACTACCATGTTACCACGTGTGAAACTGAACAGATTTTTGTGACTAAAAGTTCAACCAAAAAATAACTTAAAAATAAAAGATATTTACCTAATTGATGGGATCCTGCATTAGACAGCACCACCGTCTGACCAGCCATGCCTAGATTTCCAAGGGTATTCGAAGACGCGCTAATGTCGCTACCACCTAAAAAAATATCTACAATGAAATTTTTCAATATTTTTCTTACATCAAATACAATATTAATGATGAATTACCATAAATTTAAATTTCCTCTAAGCACTCGTCTGATGTTTGGTTTCACAAAAAAATTATCCTGGCAGGGTCGCCATGTAATATACTACTACTATGTCGGTTTAGAACGTTTTTCTACGTTGTCCGACGCCTATTCTCCACCTCCTTCGATCCTGACAGTCATCTTCCGTCAGGTTTTTTTGACTCATTGATTTTTGGATTGACTGTTGCCATTCCAGTTTAGGACGCCCTCTTTTTCTGCGCCCTATTGGTTGCCATTCTAGGACCTGCTTTGGTAATCTTTCGTCGCTCATCCGTTGTACATGGCCGTACCATATCAGTTGCCTTTTAGTGATGTCATCCGTTATGGTTCCCTCGATTCCCATTCTTTCTTTTATGATCTAATTTCTTATATGATCTGTTCTAGATATTCTCATTGATCTTCTTAGTGCATCCATTTCAAAACTTTCCATTTTTGCTTTGTATTTTCCTGTTACGCGACAAGTCTCTATTCCATACAACAGCGTGCTTTTCACCATTGTTTCATATATGTTAAATTTTACATTCTTTTTTTATCTCTCTGCTCCATAAAATACTGTTAAGACAACCAATAACCTTTTTTGCCTTTACTATTTTTTTTCCAGTTCTTTACAGTCTGTTCCCGTCTTATCAAACGTAACACCCAAGTATACATACTCATTAGATGGAGATATCGTTTGTCCATTTTCTAGTTCTAATTCACTTGATTCGTTTCCAATACATAAGTACTGTGTCTTGTCCACGTTCACTGTTAACCCCCACTTTTGGTATTCTTCCGTTAACTTTCTCATCATATACTCCATGTCTTCTTTATCATTAGCTACAATTACTTGGTCGTCAGCAAACTGTAGTGTGTATATGGTAAATCGGTCGTTATGTTGTATTCCCATGCCGTTTTTGCGTTTCCAGTTTTTTAGAGCTACTGCGATATAAATTTTAAAAAGAGTTGGAGAGATACAACATCCCTGTCTTAAGTGACCCTTTGTGTAGTTCTTTTATCGCTTTTATGTATGTATGATTGATATTAGTCTGCTCTAGCACTGTCCATAATTTTTCTACTGGAACGGTATCATATGCTTTTTGTAGGTCCACAAAGGTAACATGAGTCTCTATATTTCTGGCGCTCCTTTTCTCAATTACTTGTTTAAGACAAAAAACATTATCACTACAAGATCTGCCTGCACGAAACCCACTTTGCTCTTCTTCTTCTTGTTCATGAAAATCATTCTCTATTAGATCTCTAAGAATCCTACCGTACAATCTACTGAGAGTACTAGTTACTGAAATTCCTCTGTAATTGTTGCAATCCAGCTTGTTTCCTTTTTTATGTATTGAGGATATGAATGCAATTTTCCAATCATCAGGTACTGGATGTCTGTTTATGCATTGATTGATAATATATGTGAGATTTTCGAGTAGTTTCTCTGATCCATATTTGAGCATTTCAGCATATATTCCCCCAGGTCCCCTAGCTTTTCCGGATTTTAGCTTTTTAATACTATTCCTTATCATTTCTTTTTCGATGATTACTTCCTCTCCATGTACTTCTATGTCTCTCCTCAGAGAGGCTGCCAGATATTCGGGTCTCCTCTCCTGCAGCAGTCGCTTATAGTGTTCTGTCCATTGTTCTGGTTTGATGTTAACTTTTTCTTTTGTTGGGTTTTTTACTGTAGAAATGAATTTCCATACTTCAGAACTCTGCCTACCTCCTACGTGTGTATTTATATCGTGGCATTTGCGCTCGAACATTTCATTCTTTTCTGTGCGTATCAAATTTCTTAGCTGTCTTCTGGTATGCTTGTAGATTTCTAGGTCTCTTTGCTCTTTAGTACTGAGCCATTTCAAGTATGTGCGCCATGTAATATTCTTGGATATAAATCTTTTACATTTGGGAATTATGATAAATGAATGTTACAACGATCTTAACTGTTTGACTTAGATTTATTGAATGTATGACAATAATTAAAATAGTTTACAAAAACAGAATAGTTAATATTATGAATATGTAATAAAACCATTGAGTTGTATAAAGCCCTTTTTTAGAGACGGAAAGACAAGGCATTTTCTATTGACCCTATCCAATTTGGTTTCTAAGGGCCGGTTATTTCTTTTACAATAAAAACAGATATAGACATTATTGAACATGTGAAACGGACAAAGATAGGCTGATTTTGCATGCTAATAATACCCTAGATAATATATGGGTACTTTTATCTCTTTCACACTGACGGCATAAGTGCGACAGAAAAGCAGCTGGCTAGTTTTAATCCACCTGCCGTATTTTGAGTGATTCCACCTGCTAGTCGGTTTATACTGGGAAAACTGATAGACAATGTTGTCTAAGTACGGAGATGAATTTTTTTGAATTTCGTGCGGGAATATTACAAAAAGAAATCTTAAAAACGTTTAAAAACAAGTTTAGAAGTAACTATTTGAGTTCAAACATGGTGCGAAATTATTTTTTGTGCAAAAGAAAAAAAAATCGATGAAAAAACAACATTTCATGGGTAAGTCATCTTGACGGATAGTTTTTGCTAAAACACGAGAAAGTTCAGTAGCGTCACGATAGATAGTTTTTTCTGCAACCGTGCAATTTTATCCTCAAACATTTTGATTCAGAAAGTGTCACTTCCCCGCAAGATTATTTTTTAATAATAATTTGTCCTGAAATGTGTTGCAGTCT
Organism: Aspidapion aeneum; assembly: GCA_963576565.1. Taxonomy (NCBI): domain Eukaryota; kingdom Metazoa; phylum Arthropoda; class Insecta; order Coleoptera; family Brentidae; genus Aspidapion; species Aspidapion aeneum. Next base: position 32,565,507 of record OY755039.1, read on the forward strand.
AGGACAACTAGACTTACTTTACTTTAATAAGCATCGCTGTTTTAAACTATTTAATTAATAATTATCATGGTAGCAAGCAAGTTATAGTTCAATAATTTATAATTAAATAATTCGAGACCTTCTGACTAGAAGATGAGAATAAACGGGTCACAGGACTTCTAAGTTTTATTTATAATGGTTGGAAATATGTGTCACAATGTTACTATATCTGTAATTGGCCTTTGGCTGTTGATATTTAAAATAAACAAAAATATAATAAATAAACAACTGGGCGCCGCCAACTCGGCGCCACCAGCTGGGCGGCGGGCCAACTGGGCGGCAGGCCAACTGGGCACCGGGCCAACTGGACGTCGGGCCAACTGGGCGCCGGACTAAAATATTTTTTCTTGATAAAATGTGCAGACGAAAAACAAAATAGATAGATCATTATTTATGCAAAAACATCTTTAAAAAATCCTTTATGTAATATTCTTGAAATTTGGTTTTCTTAGAGATAAATCCATCAAGTCGAGTGTTGAAATTTTGATAGGTCTAGAGTTCTGGTAACGTCGCTGATTACGATTTTTGAATCAAACTCATGAAAAACTTAATGGCGGATCCAAAATGGCGGATTTCTTCATTTTTAAACCGATTTGTCTCAAACTTGAAAGTTTGCAGTGCTTGAGATCACTTAATACAGTTTTATCCTAAAACTTAAAAAAAAATTAAAATGGCGTATTTTCTTATTTATGCACCGATATGTATCAAATATAGAACTTTTGACTCAAACTCATAAAAAATTCAAAATGGCGGATTCAACGGATTTGTCTCAAATGTCTCAAACTTGAAAGTTTCATATGAAAATGTGACTCACACTTGCAAATGGCAGACTTTTATAGCTTAATACAAAATATGACTCAAGTTTAAAGAAAGAAATGTAATATTTTAAGTTTAAGACAGATCGGTTAGTAAATAAAAAAGTCTGTCATGTTGGATTCGCCATTTTGATTTTTTTATGAGTTTAAGTCAAAAATGATAATCAGCAAAGTCCACCATTTTGGATCCGCCATTTAAAATTATTTATGAGTTTGATATTTCATACATATCGGTGCATAAATAAAAAAATCCGCCATTTTCCATCCGTCATTTAAAATTACGTGCTTTCAAGCACTGCAAACTTTCACGTTTGAGACAAATCGGTTTAAAATAAAGAAATCCGCCATTTTGAGTTTGAGTCAAAAATCATATTCAGCGAGTTGAAACACTGCCAAGTTCTACATTTGATGAATATTGGTGCATAAATAAGAAAATCTGCCATTTTGGATCCGCATTTTAATTTTTTTTAAGTTTGAGGATAAAACTGTATTAAATGATCTCAAACACTGCAAACTTTCAAGTTTGAGACAAATCGGTTTAAAAATAAAGAAATCCACCATTTTGGATCCGCCATTCTTGAAATAAAAAACGTAAATGGTATTTTTACCAGGTTACCAGGACACTACACCTACCAAATTTCAACAATCGACTTAATAGATGTTAAAATTTTTGTATAAATAACATATTTATTTTGTTGTTTATCTGCACATTTTATGGAAAAATAAAATAGTTCGGCGCTGAATTGGCCCGGCGCCCATTAATCCCGGCGTGGCGCCCTGTTGGCGGCGCCGAGTTGTCTCGGCGCCCAGTTGTCCCATTCCGAATTGAAATTTTTAGTTCCGAAATTTCATCTGACTCGAGCATAACTTGTAGTCCACCCAAGAAGAGAAGAGTTGAAGAAGACCCTTGTTTAAAAATATTTTACCTGGAAGGTACAACATTTGTAAAGTTCTAAGATGAAATCAATAATTTTAATACATCCACTGCACTTAGCATGCTAACAAATTCTTTTTACGCTAGAACAGAAACAGAAAATTGTTGATAAACAAATGCTAGTGGAATTCAAAATTTTTATTTTGCGCCGCCACTGCCTTTTTTTATCCAAGACAAGCAAATAGAAAATTTTTGCGATGTTGCATGTCTTCGGACTTACCAAACCGAAATTCTATTTTCATCCCTGTCTTGCTCATTAAATTCTGACTTGTATTTGGTCAATTGCGATAAAAGCTTGATATAATGGCAATTTAGGCCCATGCCGGGTCTACCCGTAGGGTATAGAAGTCAATGAATAAAACAAAGTAATTAACTAGGAATGGACTAAAAGTAAGGATGGTAAAGTAGGATACTACAAATGGTCAATTCCCCCTATTTCGACCCCGCTAAATCCGAATATCCCGGTTGCCACCTCGAAATGTTGATAGGGGTTGAGATATTCAAGATGGCGGCCCACATGAAGCCGATATTTTAAATTGCCGCTGTAATGCCCCAGTTGACACAGGTGTCCATTAAAAACATATTTATATAACCAAAAAATAATATCATATTAGTTTTTTAATGGCCGCGAAAACGTTCAAAAACCACACCAGACCCCCAAAATCTGAAAGTTTGAGGTTTTTTCAAATTTTCTTAAAACGCTTCTAAGGGAAAAAAATTATAATATACTTTATTGTAGACAATAATATTCCCTTTTTAACAAGGTTTAATTCAATGGGGTTAGCCTGATTACAAACTCTCCAGCGGCGTTCGTTAATTAAAGTAATTTAAAAAAGAAAAAAAACCCATGATTTATTCGATTTTTTAAAAACCAACGTCTACAGGAAAATATGTTATATTTTATTATAGTCAATAAAATTTCCTTTAAAATTATATATATATGGTCGGATTGGTTTCGTAATTTAAACTTTGGGGGCATTAGAAAATAAGCCATTTTTGTTACAAGTTTTATCTCATTTTCTCAGAAACTAAGCTTAATAAGAAAAAATATATACTATACTTTTTGACAAACTCTCCAGCGACGTCCCCTTTGAACTTATTAGAATAGTCTGGCATTTTTTATATGTGTTACACGTTATTTTAATCAGAATGCCTTAAAACCATGCTTTAAAACTATATAATATACAGGGTGGTACGATTTATTATTTGGCTTTTTCGACAAAAAACAAAAACAGGTCAAATGAGTTTTTTTCCGAGCTTTCTTCCTAATTTTTGGTAGGACCTCCGAAACAAACAACTTTTTTATTTATTGATGGAATAACCCCTCTTGCGGTACCTGCTTCGAAAACATATGAAAAATTTCGATTTACGTATGTGAAAAAAATTTGTTCGTTGTTTTACAAAATTCATAATCTTTAAAATAAAATAATACCGCAAGTAAAATGTTAAAAAGCTTCTTTTTTTTCTCCGCCCAATTTTTTTTGTCGCCACCCTGTACCTTTTTGTCAATAGAGTTTTGGTAGTTAAAAAAGTTACCATAGTTTTGGTGATAACACGGTGTGACAAAATTTAATGAAAAAATTATATCCGGGGAATTTCCGCCAGAAATTTGTTTGTCAGTCACTAATTCCACGACCGAAAGCATTTATCAAAGTTAAAATAAAAAGGGCGGATTTGATTTTAGCTCACACATATACTATACTATAGTAGTGTTAGCTCACACATATACTATACTATAGTAGTGTGAGCTTTGGTGATCCTAATTTTTTCGAGAAAAAAAAAGTTGCTCCGATTTTAAAAATTTTTATATATCTTTGCGTTTCAGATGATTTTGAAACTTTTTTGTTGCGCCGTCTGTCTGTCTGTCTGTATGTCTGTCTGTCTGTATGTCTGTAACGACCAACGCGCATAACTCAAAAACCGCCTGGCCGATTTTAATGAAATTTGGCACCTAGGCTGGGTCTTGGGTCGAGATGGTCCCATTTAAAAATGAACAAAATCCACCGAACACAAACCAAATTAACGGGTGGGGGTAGATTTAAAAAATTAGAGTTTATGTGAAAATATGGCGTGTGTGATATCAAACGAAAGGTAATTGAGTCTGGAGTTAAATAAAATATATTTTAATTTATTTTAAAAAAAGGGTGGGGGTATATATATCAAAAATTACAGTTTAAGTGAAAATATGGCGTGTGTGATATCAAACGAAAGGTAATTGAGTCCGGAGTTTAACAAAATACATTATAGTTCTTGTTTTTTTTTAAGGGTGGGGGTAGATTTCAAAAATTTGAGATTAAGTCAAAACATGGCTTGTGTGGTATCAAACAAAAGGTAATTTAGTCTGGAGTTGAATAAAATATATTTCAGTTTTTAGTTATATTAGCTCACACGTACACTATAACTATAGTACCTAGTGTGAGCTTAGGGGCCCATATATTGGCAGAGTATTTTTTCTTATATCGCAGAAACCAACATTTTTACGAGAAAACGTGTAGACAGGTTTGGAAGAGAGTGAAATTATCTTTCAAATGAGGTATCAACCTTGCAATTCGGTTAAGAAATGAAGATGCTTTTTATGTACAGCGTGTCTCATTTTCGAAGGGGTTTAATGGGAAACTCGGTTGTTATTAGAGATATCGATTTTCTGATTGCACCTTACTTGTTCTTTTTTTGAGCCCTTAAAAATGGTGTAATCAGATTTTGGCTATACCCCGTGGTTTCGCTAATACAGGGAGTTTTGTAAAAAATTGCATTTTTGATAATTCCTTATATCTCGCTTATTTTGAAATATATTTTTATTCTGTAAAAACTTTTTTAGGGAAACTTTTTTAGAGCAAAATCAAAATAATGACGTTGTCAATTTTTTTAAATATTGTTTAGTTTTTGAGATATTGTATTTATCAAAAAAAAATTAAATACGGACCTGGATTTTTTTAATTACTATTTTGATTGATTTCATGCTGTTATTATCTTAAAAAAATTTAGTCCGAACCTGGAAATTTCTAACGTAAATATAAATTAAAAATTGCAAGACACACTAGTTAAACGATTTTTAGTTTATCTGTTTTGAAACGTTAATTAAAAGATTTATAAATAAAGTAGAAAACGTTAAAAAGTTACGAAAACTATATCATAGTAATTATTTGATGGTAGCACAGCAACTTATGAAATTTACTTCAAAATGGAAAAACAAAAGCGTGGAATTGGCATTGTCATTTTACTTGTTATATTTGTGAATGGCTTACTCAAAATTATTCTAAAGTGGCTAAAAATCGACCATATACAGATTTTGATAAATGTGATGTTTGACTGCTTTATTCAAGCAACAAAATCTTAATATTTAAACGGCAGAAATATTTTTATGCAAAATGTGTTAAGAAAAAGTACTGCCAACAATGTCTTACACATAATGGCAATCAGTATGAACATTTATTTTAATTTTATTTTTTTTGTTTTTGTCGTAGACTTTGTTTTAAATAAAGCTTTAACTTAACGTAAAACAATTTAAATTAGCTAAGTATAAAAACAGTTAAACTAAAACTCATTTAACTAGCAATTTTTAATTTTTATTTATCTTAGAAATTTCCAGGTTTGGACAAATTTTTTTTTAAAAATATTAAATATATTTTTTAACCTTAAAACAAAAAAAAATCAATTTTTAATATTTTGTGATAATAATAGCATGAAACCAATCAAAATAGTGATAAAAAAATCCAGGTCCGTATTTAATTTTTTTATAATAAATACCATATCTCAAAAACTAAACCATATTTTAAAAAATCGACAACGTCGTTATTTTCTTCTAAAAAAGTTGCCACAAAAAGGTTTTTACAGAATAGGAATATCTTGCGAAATAAGCGAGATATAAGGGATTAATAAAAATGCAATTTTTTTAAAAACTCCCTGTATTAGCGAAACTACGGGGTATAGCAAAAATCTGATTACACCATTTTTAACGCCCCAAAGAAAGAGCACGGTAAAATGCAATCAGAAAATCGATATCTTTAATAATAACCGAGTTTCCCATTTAATCCCATCGAAAATGGGACACGCTGTACAATTTAAAAAATAATAATTCTACAGAATTGCATGGATTTGGAGATATTGGTCAGGAATAACTAGTTGCCGCCTACCACACAGCACTACTGAAAAGTCTAGAGTGGTAGTCGTAATAACTAAGCGCGGAGATACATCAAGTAGATAGAGGGTTTTGCCTTTAAGTGATTGTCAATAAAAGTGTTATTTTATTTCTGTTTGGTTAGGTTTTCTTGTTTAACACATTAGCTATAATTATATAGTAAAATCTAGGATTATAAGGAACGCCACTGACTTGGCTCCCCAAGCTCTCCCAAGGGGGGATAATGGGTTCCCCACCAGGGTAGTTTGTCCCAGGCTTCCTTGCATAAAAACCGTAACTTTGAGGAGACAAGTCGGTAGTTCAGTTGTAAGTCTTGAGGTTATCAAAGCTTAAATTTATCTTGTTAATCTTGATAAATTATCATTTTAATAATATTTTTTATTTTATCAAAATATTTATTTTTGTTCGATAGTACTTTGGTAAGTTATATTTTTTGTATTAATTTAAATTGTCATTTGGGTCTTGTCTTGCCGTTTAATAATTTTATATTGTTTTTGACTCGGTTTTTGATTTCAATTAATTTAATGTTTTTGATTTTATTTTATTAACTTACAGATTTAATAATTTTGTGCACCGTTTATGTAACAGAGTTTTCTATTTACCAATTATAAGTTTCTTAATTTAATTATTTGGTTCTTTTTATTTTATTTAAATTATTGATTGGATCAACCATACATGCGAGAACTTTACACTCGCATCTAGGGATTGATTTAACCAAAATCATACCCGACAATATACGCATGTTTATCATTCCAAATATATTTTTTTTCTTGACCAAATCCATTGCACGATAAATTGTTTTGACGACAATTTTATTCACTTCAAATAAGCTCTCTACACATTTTTTCGAAAATTCGCAAATATCTCTTTCAGCAAGTCGTTCTTTAGTTCTAGCAGCACTTTTAAATCTTTCTCTCATTCTAAAATATTACTAAAGGAATTTTAAGTCGTCCATTCTCAAAAAGACCTGATTTTAAAATTTTTAAGAAAAACGACACAAACTCACTGGTCCCACTGGCATCTCTCCAAAACTAATAAACGAAATAATCCCAACCTATATATTTTTGAAAACAGGAAGAAAAGATCTCTAAAAATTTAAAATATTATACAGGGTGTTCCATTAAAAAAAACCATCGACCTGTCAAACTTTGACATTTACATTTTTTTTTGATATTCTACCCAAAGATCCTTAAACTTCGTAAAAAAATATGAAACTTTTGTTTTTATCATATTTTAATATCTATTCACATAAACGTTTTAAATATGGTGTAAAAATATGGGGGAAAACCCTGTACCATAAATCTAAAAAGTAGATATTCCTAATTATACCCACAACTTCAAGACATTACCTGCCGGAATAGTGTTAGAACTCTGCGTCGCTGAAGTGACGGGCATCGACATAATAAGACTGGTCGGTTGGCCCTGGAGATTCGCCGAAGATACGTTCAGTAGGGAGATGGGCTGCGCGAACCCTGGGTAAAGCTGAACTTGGAAGTTTTGTAGGCCTATACCTAAATAATAGAAAAAGAAAAATGTAAAAACTAAAAATTTTTCTAAAACAAGAAAGAGTGGAAGAGATATCAAGCAGTTAAGCACTTTCTCAAGGCCACACTATTAGCCATTTGCACGAAGAAAAATAAGGAATCCTTAGCGTTGTCCAGACCTTAAGGTATGGATATTATCTGTTCCAACTTTAAAGAAAACTTAAGCACCGCTTAAGTCTTGCTTTTAAAAGTCCAGATTTGCGACCACTTCTGTCCTTAACTAAACTGAAGGTTAATTCATAACAAAAAATAATTGTGTATTTCTTTTTTTTTTCTACATATAAAATTGATTATCTGGTTTATTTGGGGACAATTCTGATGACATTGAGGACATTTTTGGATTCCGTTGAGTTTAGTCTATAAAAATTTGTGCCTAGAAAAATTTATAATAGAAGTTACTATTGTAAATAAATTGATCCTATTGGACGTTTTAGATTGCCAATGAAAAAATGGGTCATAAAGTTTTGCATTTACCGTCATACCAACGTCGGCTTCATCGAGATTCTCCGATCAAAAAATTATTACAACCGATTGATGAACACTTGCAAAGTTAATAAAATTCCTTGGCAAAAGTACATGATGCTTGTGATAACTAGTTTTTAAAGACTGGAAAAATGAAAAAGCTATTGTTGGTTTTACGATGACAGTTTATCAAATTAAAATGATTTGGACGATAAGGACAAGTTTATTGATTTTTGTGTAGTTTGTGCTTTTTAGTTGTTTTTTGCTTATTTTTTAGATTTTTTTTTAGTTATTTTAGTTTATTTTAAGGTTCTTTAAAAAAATAATTTTAAATTTACCTCCGAAGGGGTCTTGTCTTTGTGTTTCATGTGCCTTTGCAGCTAAATGAACTACTAGGGACTATATAATATAACTTGGGGCTTCTTAATAGAACTCGGTTACGACCGAAAAAATCGTGAGCTTTATGTATGATTTTTTTTTAAAGCTATATAATAAATACTGTTTTTTGCTTGATATACAAATACATACTTATAAAAACAAAAACATAATCTTTTAACAATACCTGAAGCTACTTTGTGGAAACTAGGTACAAATATTATTAAATTTATAGGCTCTGGGTTATGTTTTTAAACTTAAAATTTTTTTACCATTTATAACTTAATTAATTGTTAAACTTGACATCAGTCTCCAAACACACAATTTGTAAGTAGTGTGACCATAATTTTTTACAGCCAAAAAGTACATAGCAGGGGCGGTCTCTTTTAAAGAAGACATTTGGTAGGTCGTGGGTTAAATAGCTGATTTGTTTGCAAAAGCAGGTCTTCAGGTGCTGCAGTCTCAAATTTTAAGAAATATGGTCTTAAAATAAGGTTAAAAATGTTTATAAAAGCTATCAAATTCATGGAGATTCAACAAAATCTTGAAGTGTGATTTTTAAGTGATTACTTCTCTCCCGTTTATGTAATCATAAATTGAGAGAGGTATGTGATTGATTTTAGATTTACACCGCAGGCAGGGAAGAAAATTAGACAATAAAACGTTTAAAATTAAACTCGAGTTATTACATCTGATGATGATATACCACAGACAAAATATTTTAAAATTTAAAACAAAAATTTGACAAAAATTTTGCATGTTTTTATAAAGTGTTTAAAAAAGGTTGGTTGACTTTGGCTGCAAAATAAGAAAATTGGTATTACTGAAGATTGTCGTGAAATGGGGATAAAAGTATATAGTCCGAAGCCTAAGCCACTTTTGTCTGCATTTTTTGCGTACCGTAATTAAACTTGGCACGATTATAATACAACGCTATGGTATTATTTTACGAAGTGGTGCTCATCTAGAACCCAGTGCAGAGCAAAGATACAGGGTGTTTTATTTTTAATTGCATCTATCTCATTAAAATTCTGTATAAAATTTAAATGTAAAGCTAGAGCAATGAAATTTGGCACCGAATATAAGGATGTATGCGCTTTTATTTTAAGCGATAAAAAAATTATATTGTTTTATTTTCTTTCAAGAAATAAAAAATAATGATTTTTTTTTTGAAAAATTATGGTGTGGGTGTTGAGTAGAAAAAAAAAATTCAGGCGGTTAGTTATGCAAGATAACTTGCTAAAATTTGCCATGAGCATTAACAAATTGTTTCTCTTTACAGAGGGGTTTTAAATAATAATTGTTAATTAAAAAAAATAAAAAAGATGGAAAGGTATGTGGGTTTCCTAGACGTAACGATATTTTCAAAAAATATATACCAAGTAAGATATACTTAGCTTTTATTTATATGTTATGAAAAGAAAATGGAAATTTTCATAAACTGTTAAAAATACAGGGTGTTTTTAAAACTAAGTAACATTTTTATGATCAATTTAAGTATTTTTTTTTTATGACGACGTTACAAATCACTATAGAAAACTCAAAGTCAGCACGTTACAAGAATACTAAAACAGCTTTCGTTTTCTTAAATAAAAAAAATTGTACAGAGTGTTAAAAAGTAACTAGACAATAAAGATTTTTCGTAATTTTTTATTTTTGTGCTGAAAATTCAAATAACTCTAGATATGTCCAATAAACATCTCATTGCAATCACTGAATTCTCCTTTATAAACCATTTATCGGACTCCATTTTTGTAATAAGCGCTACATCATTACCTTTTTCTGAACGTATATACTGGGCGACAACAACTTTGCTGTCATTTTTACTGTTTTTTACATTATTTATTTTAGCTACTGCGTTAATAAGAATTTTGCAATAAAACTTAGCACACTTTGTGTGCTTATTACAGGCTATGACATAAATATTAATGTTTGTGCAATTTTGTAATATGCTGAAAGATACAAGGTGATATTAAAAAAATCATGTAAAAAGTAGTAGTCTTAAACTTTCTTAATTTTACTACTTTTTAAAACTAGAAGAACGCCTTTCTCACACGGTGTACATTGTTTTACTTAGGTTTGTAATTGTAAGAAAATACAGAGTGTTTCTTTTGTCAATATATATATTTTTTTAAATACGTAAAACATTATTCACAGCACTTATAGAATTAGAAAATATACAGTAAAAAGCTAAACTAATAATCACCATCAGGAAAAAATAATAAACTTAATTTAAAAAAGAAAAAAAAACTTTTTTCCTAAAATCAAAATTATCTCCCCATTTATGTATTAACAAGACTGAAGAGGTAATTTTAAATTTGTGTTTGCATTAACAGTAGTTACTGTAGCAACATTAGAGAGTTATTGGAAAAAGGCACGGATAAGACCAGGTCCCAATAAAGCCAGGTCTAATTTAGACAGTTTCACATTGTAAGACTTACTATTATGACTTACCAGCTGTTTTAAGGCTCGCTTTATTTATCCTTAATTAGGCCAGAACTTATTTATTTTGGGCTTTAAAACAGCTGATGTTATAATTAAAGCATCTTACAATGCAAAACTAAATAACGCCTGGCCTTATTGCTGCCTAGTCTTATCCGTGCCTTATTCCAATAACTCTCTTTTAGCCCCTCAGTTCATCTTCATTGGGGAAAATATGAAACATATAAAGGTTTTTTAAAAATATGAAGTCTGAAAAAAAATATGAACATTTTCATAAAATATGAAGGTACTGAGAGCCCTGAGGTTATATGTTAATTCTTGGGACACTTATCGTCAATCGCGGAAGCATCATTTAACATAACGTCGCTGTAAAGTCAAAACCTCGTAAGTCTGAAAACGTGTTTTACAGGAAACGCTAAGAACTTTGCTATTTCAATTTTTCTAGAAATATTTTCTAGAAATCAATTTATTTCTTACCTAATCGGCACTTTTGTTAAATAACGTCAAATATCGGGTCAAATATTATTTCTTAGTATTTTGTTCAATTTTGCTAAAAAAACGTGAGATACAAAGAAATCAAGTAAGTAATAAAATTAACAATAATAATGAAAATAATTTTTTTATTCATGGCAAAGTTACAAAGGAATCTTAATGATAAAGCGAATCATAAAAACCAAGATTATCAGAAGGAATAACAGCTTTTAAGGCTTGAAGATGGTTGTATTTATATCCTTTTATGGCTGGCGGAGTTTTGTAAAGATTTTTTACTTCACCAGTAATATAGTTATTGCGTAGGGGAAGTGACTTCCAGTCTTCATCAAAATCTAACTTGTACTCAATATTGCCGACAGGATAATACTTGAGAGCTCTTAAATCATTAACAGTAGAGTCACCCACTCTTTTTCCTGGACGAATAGAAGAATAATATTTTATTTGGGAATAGTCCTGGAAAAATTCATGGTTGATGTATTTAACCTGATATTGACTTTTCTTTTGCTCTTTGATGATCTTTGCATAATTGGAGGGAGAATAGATATCTCGATTTTTCATACGTCGCTCGATTGTTGAATGGACACTGTCGCATTCCATCTGCGAGTCTCCCTTAACCAAAAATTTTTGAATTATTGTAATCTAGTTAGTGACCGCAAAGTGTAGCAGAGCGTTTGCTAATGTCACGTTTCGATTTTGCGCTCCGCATCCATCACTATAAATAATCGTAGACTTTCCTGTATTTTCTTTGAGTTCTTCTTTGAGATAATCAATTAAACATGATGCAAAACAATTTCCATCCATCCCCCCTTCTCCCTCGTGCCATACGTAACAAACTACTTTATCGGTTTTCAAATTATACAATGTATAATTGTGACAAGCTAGTTTTTGTTTGAAGTATACCATTCCAGCTAACACATGTGGTACTAGCTGTACAGTTTGAACATCTACTGTTAAAGAACATATGTTTCCAGAAATAGCATCTAGTTTGTCTCTTTGTTTTTCTGCTCGGGCTCTATCTTTCTGCGCTAAATGTTGCTCGTAAACTTCATCAGTTACATTTCCCATCTTGTGAGAAAAACATAGATCATATTGATCTTTACGGGGATGAAATATGTCAATGTTTAATTTTTTTTATTTCATTTAAGAAAACATTTATGGAGGTAGCAAAGTTGGGTTCAATTTATACAGTTGATATACTTCGGAATATGAGCGGAAGACTGTCCTAGGTACATCTTACCTATAGTCGAGCGGCAGTAGTGCGACGGCAACTTTGGAAGCTTTTCAAAAAATTCAACAATCTTTTTTTTACATGCCGCATTAATGGCTTTTGCTTTTGAAGGAAAACTTTCAACTGAGCTTACAACGCCTGAAGAATGTGCGTTCTTTACCCAGTTATGAACTGTCCATTCTCCGATGCCCAGAGTGGATAAGAACATCTGTTTACACACTGGGGTAAGCACGTTGTCAATTTTGAGATGGTAATGTAGAGAACTGCTGCGTCTAGATTGTGCTTACCAGTGTAGAAACAAACACTTTTCGTTGTTTCCAGTCTAAATCGGACCAAAACCTATCAAATATTTCTCTTCTTTGGTCGTTTGTTATTTTTGGGCATAGTCTCTTCTCCTTTGATTTCAAGCATTTTTTTGAAACGCAACCTATTTCTCTCGGCTTTTTTATATCTTTATGTTTCGATCCATCGGCTCTTCTTTTCTCTACCTCATACTGTTCACCTTTCATTCTTGACATCCTTTGTCTGTTTCTTTTCCAGCTAGATGGATTAGATTCTACTTTTTTCGCGCGTTTTTTCTTTGGCGAAGTAATTTCAGGTTCGGGATTATTGGGGCTTGTAGATTGCTCTCTATCACAATTTTCTTCACTGTCTTGCAGACGCCGGGATTTGCCCCCATTTGATTCGACCGAAGACAGAGTCTTCAAAAGGATCATCCATATCGTAGTTGTCTCTTGCGAAACCTTGAAAACCAAGACCACCTGTTAAAGGTTTGCTCAATGAATCCCCATCTCCTGTGTGACCTTGAAGACCAAGGCTACTTGTTGAAGATATCATCAAGGGATTCCCATCGCCCGCGCCGATGCCACCTTGAAGACCAAGTCCACTTGTCGAAGCTTGGTTTAATGAATCCCCATTTTGTATGTGACCTTGATGACCAAGTCCACTAGTTGAAGGTATTAATTTCGGATCAGTGGTGTAATTACTGTAAACAGCTTTGGGTGAAATTACAAATTGACTAACTGTACAACTGAAAGGTAGATCCTGGACTGTATTGTCATTTCTATTTTGGGATGAAGAAGTATTATTATCTAATAGTAGTGACAGCTTCAGAATTTTTGCTGCTCGATTTGCCTAAAAAAAAATTAACTCGTCTTCATTGTCTCCTTCATATCTCATAAAATTTTATCTAGAAATAATGTTGTTTTTATTAGACTTCTGGTATTATAATTGTGTTTTGTAAATAATTTTATAACGCACGAACCCCGTAACTCGAGCTCAAGCCTCATAATTTAATCATTTTTCAAATTCAAATAACTCGTATCTCGTAAAACTAACTAAAAAAAGCTTTAATATTTCTAAAATTTAAGGTGTAATATAATTTGTGTATACTTTTTGCTACAGCGTATAACTGGACAACATCATTCATTGAATATTTAATGAAAAAATAGCCCAGCAACCACAAAAACTAAAAATTCTAACCTCAAAAATATTTTGTTCAAATTAGTTAAATTATTCCGGGCACAAACTGGTCAATTTAACTTATATTGTGTACACAATATTAAATACTTACCATAATTAGCAAAAACAAGACACATAACTTAATAAATGCAGAATAGCAAAGTTCTAAAATGCACTCCACGTTAGACCGCTAGCCTGTATTGAAATACAAGGTTTTGCATCTTCGTAATGAGATACGAGTAAACGACATAATTGAATTGCTACAGACTCATCACGGATATCGACATAAAAGGTTTTGCTACTTGTGTGATTTAAATTGTACTAATAGAGGTCGCTGATACCTGAAAACGCCCAAATGCCTATTTTCTCTATATTGTCATCTACGTGACGTCACGGAAAGGGACAATCAAGTGTCATTCCCGGTATATATGGTTGCGCGCTGACATACCATGTGTTAATGTATCGTGGTTTACATTAGGGACCTTTCGCACGCCCTCCTTTAGCTAACTTTATCCTTTATAAAATTAAAAAGTTCGGTAAACAACTAGGGCAAAAACTGAAAGAGCAATACCAGTTTACTTCTTCTTATTTTTTTTACGCACTTCACAGGACATTGATGACTTTTGGTTAGTTGGTGAACACTGTTGCCAAACAGAAAATATCTATCAGTTTTTATAGAATTAAATCTGAGGATTACCCCGCATTCGAAGCTCTTGAAATAATTGTTTGGTATCAAAAATATTTTAAATTTACATTACATTTTGTTATAACGTTATATTTGCGCGGCAACACTGTCTCTAAATAAAGGAACAAGTAGCCTGCGTTATTCGAACCCACGTAAGGTCAAATAGTATCCTTTCGAAAACGATAAGGTTCAAACCAGGTAACTGCGCATGCCTTAAATAAAAGATAAGAGGAGAATGAGACATGCAAAAGGTCCCTATTAGTTTACAAGGGAAGAAAAGATTTTTATTTTTAAAAAGTACATAAAAAGTGATAATGCGGAAGAAGTAAATACTTCAAGCCACATCTTTGTGAATAGCCCCGAAATGATCATATTATTAATATAAAACTATATAAATAAGCCGAGTCCTACCTTTTTTAAACTTCAAGATCCAGGCTTGATAATTCTGTATTTTTATATATTTGGAAATTAAAAGTTACAATAAAAACAGTATCATTATTAAATAGATTTGTAGACTGGTTTGAAACCACATATTTAGGACAAGAGCGAAACATGTCAAAAATTTTGCATTTTCAGTAGAACAAGCTCACTTTTTACCCCCGTTATCCCCCCTTGTATAGGTGCTTCCGTGTTTTTCATCTCCAAAAATATGTTTTTTAACTCGAAATAGACAAAAAAACCACTGGTTATGATAGAAATTTTTTTTTTACTTAGGCTTACCCTGCTGTTGCCCAAGATTCAAGTTGATGGTGCTGGCAGCTTGCGGGGGCGGACTAGACATTGGAGATATGACTGTGTTGCCCTTGGGAGATTGCACCATAAACTGTTGCGGCGTTTTGGGGCTTTGTATGAACTGGGTGGTGGTACCTGCAATTATTTTATTGATTATTTTCCTTCTGTCATTTTAAAACATTTAACAAAACGTAAATGTCCAGTGGCGTAGCTAGATTTAATGACGCCGGGTGGCAAGTTTTCGTGGCGCCCTCTAATCTAAAAAAAAATAATAGGGTATGGACTACAAGTATATCCAGATTCTGACCTTGAGAGGGGGTAATTCATGTCCCGCAGACAAATATTTTTAATACATTTAGAAGTACGCGGGTTGTCTCCTAAGTTTTCATATACAGCTGGAATAAAACAGTAGAAAGCTTTTAAAGGCTTTATTGTTTCTTAAAGTATTTCTTACGAAAATTCATGAAGTTCTGCGTGCCCTCAAACAAGTTGTTACAGCTGTAATTCCACTAGTTTCTTGGTACAGTGAATATCAGTTATAACGACATTAAACGGGCCGCTTAATTTCGGGCGTTATACCCAAGCATCCTTATAGAGAGAGAAGGTAACAAAATTGGTTATATATAGAACTCAGTTGGGACCTTAATATGTCGTCGCTAGAACCGATATGTCGGAATATCCGATATCGTTATAAGCGATATTCACTGTAATGTCAAAATTGCATTCTTGAAGGCGTCGACTGCTTCCTCTGGTGACTGAAATCTTTGATCATGCAGTCCATTCTTGATTTTCGGCAAAGTATAGAAATTGTTGAGACTTAAGTCGGGACTGTATAGAAGATGGTCCAACAATTCGACGTCTTGTTGGGTTAAAAATTCAATGGTTTTTTTTGTTGTGCGAAATTGCATTGTTTTGTTGGAGGATGATTCGTCGTTTCGGGTTTGTTTTTCGAAGCTCAGCGATGACTTTCGGCGAACTAATGCTGATGTACCAATCGGCAGTAACAGTCCTTTGATCTTCCAGAGGAACTGTTGTTACTAGACCTGCTTTTGCGATAACTGTCGCGATCATCCTTTTGGATACACTTCGAGAACGGATGACTTTTGCTGGCTTTTCTTCATCTTGGAATTTCATTGAGTAAATCCACGATAAATCATCACTGGTTGACCCTAGCTTCTTTCCGTTCTTCGGTTAACAGATGCGGTATCCAGCGGGAAACTTATTTTCTTACGCCTAATTTTTGAGATCTTTGAAATCCCCAATGAAGTCTTAATCTTACGATATGTCACATGTCGATCTTCCGTGATGAGCATGCGCACAGCATCGATGTTTTCCTGGGTGACAGCCGTTTTTGGTGCATTTGGCCTTGGATCGTCGCTCAGGCTAATCCGTCCACGCTTGAGTTCTCCATACCAACGAGAAACTGTCGACTGATGTGGTGCTTCATTACCGAAAACAGAAATCAACTCGGCAAGGCGTTCTTGTTGAGGTAATTTCCTTCGAAAGTAAAAAATTATAGCCCAAAAATGTTATCGGTTTAATTCCATTTTTCGACTGACTTGTTAACTTCACTGTAGCTAGAAAACTATATGTATCGCACTGACGCTTGGAATTTAGGTTAGGTAAAGATTGAGGTTAAGTTTTAGTAACGATATTCGATCAGTGTTGCCCTCTATGTTCCTATATGCAAAATATAAAAGACATCCCTCGTATTTTTGACGCCATAGGCGAAAATTTGTTATTTACAAATACAAGAACAAGATACTTTTATGCACCGCAGGCAAAAATTTTGCACTTTTAGTTAAAATCACTTATTGTGTTCCTATCCCTTTTAACTTGGTAAAACATCGTTTGAGGCGCAAAAAATGTCTCTTAAAAGTACAAAATATTAATAAAAACAATAAAACCAAGCCTGCGGCTTTTGCGCGCTGCTTTATCGGTATTTTTCAAACAAAAACAGTGTGGCGGTAATTTAAACACCACATGGTATTTTGTGTTTGTCATTCTGCCTTTTTATAGGATTAATAGCCTATAAAATATAAGTACTTGATTGATGATTTAAAATCTTTAAAGCAAACTTTTTTTATGTATTGTAAATTATTTGAGATGAGAAAATTCATAAATCTGTTAACAGGCCTTCTTTTTTTAGCGCACACTACTACTATATAAGTAGTGTGAGCTATGGTGATCATAATTTTTTCGAGAAAAAAAAAGTTGCTCCGATTTCAAAATTTTTTATATATCTTTACGTTTCAGATGATTTTGAGTCTGTCTGTCTGTATGTCTGTCTGTAACGACCAACCCGCATAACTCAAAAACCGCTTGTCCGATTTTAATGAAATTTGCTACCTAAGTTGAGTCTTGGGCCGTGATGGTCCCATTTAAAAATGAACAAAATCCACCGAACGCAAGCCAAATAAAATGGTGGGGGTAGATTCCAAAAATTAGAGTTTATGTGAAAATATGGCGTGTGTGATATCAAACGAAAGGTAATTAAGTCTGGAGTTAAACAAAATGAATTTTAGTTTATTTAAAAAAAAAGGGTGGGGGTAGATGTCAAAAATTAGAGTTTAAGTGAAAATATGGCGTGTGTGATATCAAACGAAAGGTAATTGAGTCTGGAGCTAAACAAAATACATTTTAGTTTTTTTTAAAAGGGTGGGGGGTAGATTTAAAAAATTCGAGTTTAAGTCAAAACATGGCTTGTGTGGTATCAAACGAAAGGTAATTGAGTCTGGAGTTGAATAAAATATATTTCAGTTTTTGATTATATTAGCTCACACTATAACTATAGTACCTAGTGTGACCTTAGGTGCCCATAGATTGGCAGAGTATTTTAGAAAGGGTTTCCGAAATCCCCATGTAGTTACTTTTATCTGGAACACCTTGTATATATACCGAGGGTGGCGATTCCACAAACGATACGAACCTTGACTTCCAGTGGGTGTTGCACTCGCCAGTTTTTCAAGGAGAAGCGGGTTCGAACTGGTCCCGGCGATTTCGGGTCGATCGGCCGCCGGTGTACCCACCAGAAGAGCTGAAAGGGCTTTGTTGCCTTCGCTTGAACTCCCTAAGAAACATAATAATAACAGTTCATTTGGGAGACGTTTGAATATAGACGTAAGTTCATGCGCTTACATATTGATGGACAGCCAACTGTAAAGTCAACAATATTCATTTGTGCAAAAGGATTGCTTATCCTTACGGGAGACTTTTTATAAAATTGTGACGCTACGGTTCATTTGACAGATAAATTTAACATGGCGCAGAGCAACCAACGATTGTTATGCTTTATAAGTACAATTTTATGACGTTTTATGACCTTTTTCGGAATTCTTTACTGACAATTTTTAAAGATAAGCTATAAAAAACGCGAGTCATAGTAACCAACAATAAAATAATCAAAAAAGGTATTAATTACTTTAACTTTCGATCAAAAAATCACGATTTAAGATTTTATTTTATCAAATTGTTAAAATAAAATCAGTTTTAGAAGAACCAATCAATGTATTTAAATTATAAATATAATGGAGATCAAAAAAAATATTTTTTATTTTAATGTATGACTTTTTGTGGAATTTTATGACCAGCTTGTTACTTTTAACGACACATGACCGCCTTGAAATTTTTTGACAGAGGTGAAATTTTATTACTTTTTATGGCATTTTGTGACCAATCTCAAATTTAATGACTTGAAAATTTTATGACCGCTGGGTCTTTCAGCTATGCATAATGTCAAATTGTGTTGTTGTTTGTTTCTTTCTTTATTGTTTTAAAAGAATGTCGTTTAAATAAGAATTATTCCGAGAAACAGTACAGGGTAGTGTATATTTTGCAATATGATGAACTTTCTTACCTATTATCCTTTGGTGGACAACTTGTTGTTTAACCGGCATAGCGTAGTTATTGACAGCTGTCAAAGTGACAGTTTGCGCTTGCTGGCCGGCAGCCAGCTGGGCATTCAGTTCGCTCAGATTCACCTGAAGAGAATCAAAATCATCATCACTTTTAAGTTTGTAAGAAGAGATTAAAATGTTTTTTTTTTGTTAGTCGGTTACATCGTTTACAATTACACAAATCAATCTAAATAATTTTACCACATAGGCGCAAATTTTAAATAAATACAATATGTAAAATTCAAATTCGGGGTTAAAAAAGTCTCTAGACGTCTGGCAGCCGATTCTGAAAATGGTTCTTGGGGAAAAAGGTTTACTTTATTCCATCTCACTTAAATTTAATAGTAATGACATTGTGAGTTTACAGTCACTCTATAAACTAGCCAATGGTAACCATGAATTAAGGTGAACTTTTACTCACCGGGGAGTAAATATCAGATTAGCCTTAAGAAAAAACATATAAACAAGAAGTTCAAGAACTCGACGAATTAGAGTTTAAAAATTAAAGTACTTTCGTTGTGTTACAAGGTCAAAGTTTAAAAATTCCTAATCAACAAAACTTTTCTTTTTGGTATCGCTTTACAATATCAACTGTATGGTAATTGCGTTTTATTAGAAATATTAAAAAGAGAGGACCTTGTCAGTCGAAGAAATGGAAGAAGCATTTAATTAATTTGCAGAAAAGCACAAGCAGACAGTTCTCAAGAATAAATTAAAAGAAAATAAGACATTTAAAAGGAGCAGTAGAATGTTTCAACTTTCTTAAGTTCTAGATAAAGATGGAAGTGGTAGACTAGATCTCCTAAAAGACAGAGAGGAAAATTTTAAAAGACCAATAATTTTAGATCCGAAACATTCTTTTACATCAATACTTATCAAAGGATAACATATTTCCTGCTTTAATGAAGGACATGAGATAGTGATTTAAAGATTATTAGAAACATTTTGGATTCTTCAAAAAATCCAAAAATAAGAACAGTATTCCCGAACCACAAATAATGGGACAACTACCTATTTAGTAGGTTAGAACCAACAGTAAAACCATTTATAAAAACAGAAAAAAGATTTGGAGTAATGCTTACTTGCATGGGAACATGGTTCACCTCGAAAGTTGTTTCATTCATGTACTTTGACAATTTGTCTGTAGAGAGAGGGCCACCCGAGGAACTATAGAGTGACAATGGAAAACATTTTGTAGGAGCTAACAAGGAGTTTCAAAATGCAATTTCTGAAAACTGAAATGGTGGACATTTGCTCTTTAAAAAATATAAAATTAATTTTTAGTCCTCCTTTAAAGCCAAATATGAGGGGAGCCGGGGAAGGAAAAACAAACTATGAAGATATTAAATTAAATTTTTACTTTAAGGACTTAGAAAGCAGAAAATATGACCAAATCATTTTGTAATTGGACCTTCCTAAATGGCTAAAGACAGTCCCAAGCGACACTTAATTTCTAAATAAAAAGCTGGCCAAAGATTAGCTGACCTTTTTGGCAACGACGGCTTACTGAAAATATGTCATTCTTAGTTTGTAGAAATAAAAATAAAGCTGTCGCAGAAGAGCATATAGTAGTAGTAGATCCAGAAGGACCCAGAAATAGCTGGCCAAAAGGAAGAATAATTAGAACCTATCCAGGAAAAGATAAGAAAATGAGAAGTGTAGATGCATATAGAAGACAAGCTGGCTAATGGAAGTGTATTAAAAAGACCTGTAACAAAAAAATATGTATTCTAGACATGAAAAAGTTAATATTTTTTATTGAAAATGATTACTTGAGGGTAGAATGTTGATATTTAGTATTCTTGAAGTGTTTGAAGTTGATTTGTTAGTTAAGTATGTTATGAAATAAAAAAATAAGTATTAGTAAAAAAAAATACATTAATGTCTGATAAAAACTTGAAAAATAAATTTAATTTCTTTATTTATTTACTCACTCAACAGAGAGCTCGATTTACAGAGTGGGAACAAAAATATTAAGAAATAACAAAATAAAAATTTTAATTTTAAAAATCTTATAGGTTACACTAACAACACAGCCTACCTGTGCTAACACTAAGAAACACACACATGCAGACACACGAACATACACATAACGTAAGATTTAAGTAAGTAAAAACAAGTTTAAAAACATTTATTTATTTACTGATAAACTGATAAACTATTACAATACTTTAATTATTAATATACATATCTGTTTTTTGGTTTTCTTTAAATTTAAAAGGCAAGGAAATTAATCATAAAACAATTCTTTTAATAGACTGTTTACTGCAGTTAAATATATCGCATTGGCTTTGTTGTCTACATTACTATAAGAGTTGCTAACTCTGTTAATTTTCCAATGTTGGTTCTCGATCTCTTAATAAAGCTGAAAACCTGGGCGCAGAAAAGTTTGTGTGATTTAAGAGATCAGGCGACTTATTTTTGATTGTTAATAAGTTTTGAAATAATAAATAACTTTTAGCTATTTCACGTCGAGTTTCTGAAGACTACAGAGAGAACCTTTCCAACAGGATATCATTGGGGAAACCGATGTCTATGTGAGCCTGATAGAAAGGTGATCAAACTACTCTGATGTATGCAAAGTATAAAATTCTGCGGTACGAACGAGAGTCATTGATCAAATGTCACACCCAGATCCTTAAATTGTGTGGAGCGACGAACAGCTATATCTTAAATCTGGTAATTGAACTCTATAATGTTGCGTTTCAGAGTAAACGATACTACATTACATTTTAAGGGATTCAGAGGCAAGTGATTTTCAATAGACCAACTATTCACTCTATCAAGCACACCTTGCAATTTAAATCATCTACGCTGGAAATAAAAAAAAAATCGTCAGCGTACAAAAGCCCCTCGACATCATCCTCTAAATAAGAAGAAATGTCGCTAATAAAACAGTTGAACAAAAGTATACCCTGGATTGAACCTTGAGGCATCCCTGACTATATTAAGACCTCCAACGATGACCAACCATACCACTCCACATATTGTTTCCTTTCGGAAACCATTGATGTAGAAATGTTGATTAAATTATCAGAGAAGTTAAATGCTCCCTCAACCTGGCCAGTATTGTACAGACGTGCCTTTTTCTTCTATGTTATTTAAGAATCAACCTCCAGAGCCCGCGCAGAAAAATATGGACTGATGGCAACAATGGCTTTGTAAGTTGATCAATTAAATAAAAAAATTGCACTTTTTTTTGAAAATAAGTTGCTATTATCGGGAGAAGACGAGCACTTACCCTATTGTTATTAAGCGCGATCAAGTTGTTGTGATTAAGCACCCGGGCATTGCTCAATGCTCCAGCGACATTCGACAACGTCATCTTGCGGGCGAGCAACCTATGCTGCTGCTGTTGCGGTGGCTGCTGCAGCGACGCATTGTTGTTTATCGCATTCACCAGAGAGGCGCTCGCGTCGCTATTGATGGTACTGACGGGCGAGTTGAGCAGGTTTCTGAGGCTGGTTTGGTTGATGACATGTTGTTGTTGCTGTAACTGTTGCGCCTGCGCTTGCGCTTTAGCGTTCGCTGCAGGATTCAAATAGTAATTATTTCATGTCACTATTCCTTACCGCTAAACTTAATTATTTAAAAAATAAAACCTTTATGCAAGACATTTTAATTTTAAAAAATACTATAATTTATGTGGATGTAAATTTTTAGTAATTCTAGAAGAGAATAGAGGTTAATTTGAGATATTTTCAAAATGGCACTACAGATATTCCCGAAATTTCGGTGACATATTCCCAGGCAAATTTTGTAAGGATAAAAGATGGTGCAGGTTAAAATAAGATTTAGCATTCCTTATTTTGAATTTAAATTTCCCGCCATGCACCACCTATTAGATTTGACATGGATTTGACTTGTCATGGCATTTGTTTATTTGCTTGTAACTTTTTAGTTTTTTTAATGATTTGTCACAACAAAGTTCATCTAAAATCCAAAAATACCAATGTTAATCCTTTTAAAACAAAATTACACTACAAAAAGAATAATTTTTTGATGTAATTTGTGTAAACACATATAAATAACTATATTAAGTTTTAAAAGCGTACCGAATATATACAAATTGTTGTAGGTAAGCGGATTACTTTCCACGCAGAAACGAGCACACCCGCTTCTGCTTTAACTTTGATTTTTGTGTGAGCTAATGAAGCGGCTCTGAAAAATTATGGATAACTATAGATTAAAAAAAATTGTTTTACAAGAATATAGTAAAAACAAACTCAAAACCGGTTTTATTTAAAAAAAAATATATCCATGAACCGACATTCAATATTGTTACGGGTTCACAACGACAAATTAAAACTCGCAATTGTTGAAAACGATACGTCAATTTATTTCGACAAATTATGTACAAAAACACGCACTTAAACTTAGTAATAACTTGCTAATAATTCACTACTATAATCGGTCTATTAACTTCGTGTTAATCTCACGACCACACAGCACGTTATCTATGACTGACTGCCTGGTGCGCGACCCCGGCCCTATATATAGGATCGTCCATCTCTCTCGAACTTTCCGGCAGCCTTCGACGTCCGGAAAGTTCCCGCACTACCGCGACCGCAACCACAGACAACGCAACTAAAACCTAGACTAAGAATACAACCTTAAGATAAATCGACCTAATACTACACTAAACCTAAATAAATTCCAATTATAAAATTTAAATAACTTAAATTTGTAACACTATCCTCCTCTTCAGGTTTGATCGTCTCGATCAAAATTTCCCAGGTAAGGTTTTAGTCTGTCTAGATGAACAACTTTCATCTTGGACTTCGGGCTTCTCTGGATTCGGTAGACTACATCATTAATTATCTTAACAACTTTATAAGGCCCTTCCCATGGTGGTGTCAACTTAGGTGATCTTCCTTTCTTGCGTTGAGGATTGTATAGCCAGACTTGATCATTCTCTTTGAACCCTGAAGAGTTTGCTTTCAGGTCATATCTCGCTTTCATGCGGTCACTGGCTATTTCTATTCGCTCTCTAACCACTTCATGGATATCATGCAGCTTTTGCCTTAAACGTTCGACATAGTCATTAACCTCTAAGTGTGCTTCTTCAGGTGAACCAAACATGATATCACATGGTAAACGCAGTTCTCTACCAAACAGGATACTAGATGGAGTAGCTCCTGTCGTATTATGAATGGCGGTTCTATAGGCCATCAAAAACAATGGAATATATTGGTCCCAATCTGTTTGGTGCTCATCAACAACTTTGCAAAGATGTTCTTCTATTGTTTTATTAAATCTTTCAACCATGCCATCTGACTGCGGATGCGAAGCAGTAGTCCGTGTTTTATGTATTCCTAAAAGGTCACAGAGATTCTGGAAGAGCTTTGATTCAAAGTTTCTTCCTTGATCTGAATGTAGTTCCAAAGGAATGCCAAATCGGCTGAAAACATCATTTACCAGAACTTCTGCAACTGTAGCGGCCTCTTGGTTAGGCAAAGCAAAAACTTCTGGCCATTTGCTAAAATAATCCATGACAACAAGGATGTATTTGTTGCCCTTTTTAGTTTCTGGAAATGGTCCGGCCACATCAATAGCAATGCGTTCGAATGGCAGACCTACGTTATATTGTTTCATTTGACCTCTGGACCTTGTTTTGGGACCTTGGCTGGCTGCACAAGTCGAACATCGGCGGCACCAGTTTTTCACATCTTGAACGTAATTGACCCAATAAAATCGGTTTCGAATTTTGTCCATGGTTTTATTTATGCCTAGGTGCGCGCCTGATTTTCCACCATGGCATTCGGCCATTATATTGTCTACCATGCTCCTAGGAACCACTACTTGAATAATCACAGTAAGGCCATCGGCACTTTCCAGGCACGTTTAAGGATGTTTTCTTCTACTATCAGTGAATCCCATTGTGCCCACAGTGATTTGAATATCACCCCTTGGTTTGCGATATCTTGCCATGATGGTCGTGGCTTGTTCTCTTCTTTCAATCGCAAGATAGGTCCTACATCTTTGTCGTTAAGTTGTGTGGTTCTAATCGAAGCCGACATCCATTCTTCATCTGGTTCTAACTTTATCTGGCGCACGTAGGTAATTCCTTCTTTCTGGTCAATTTTCCTGCAATGTTTACAATCCTCGGGGCAAGGTCTTCTGGACAATGCATCTGCATTATTATGCACCCTTCCTGCTCGGTGCTTAATTTGATAATGGTATTGTTGTAGCTTTTCTATCCATCTCGCGACTTGCCCCTCAGGTTGTTTCATTTTCATGAGCCACTGTAATGCAGCATGATCCGTTCTAATCAGAAACTCTTGTCCGTAGAGATATTTGTGAAAGTGATCTACGGATTTAACTATGGCTAGGAGCTCCTTTCTAGTAACACAATAATTTCTCTCTGGTTTGGATAGCTTCTTGCTGAAAAATTCGATGACCCGTTCTTCTCCATCTTGTACTTGGGAGAGTACTGCTCCTATGCCATCGTTGCTCGCATCAGTATCTAATATGAATTTTCCTTTTGGAATGGGATATGCAAGAATCGGACTAGAACATAATGCTGCTTTTAGTCTTCTAAATGCCTGGTCACATTCGGTATTCCATTTGTAAGAAGCTTTATCTTCTGTAAGTCTATGTAACGGAGACGCTATTTTGGCGAATCCTTCTACAAATCGTCTGTAGTATGTACACAGACCCACAAAGGTTCTCAATTCATGTTTGTCACGAGGTTGAGGCCATTCTTTTATTGCTTGTAGCTTCTTTTCGTCGGTATGGATGCCTTCTCGGGAAACGACGTGACCCAGGAACTCAACTTTTTCTTGGAACAGAAAACATTTCTTTGAGTTTAATTTAAGATTTGCGTTCCTGATTCTTGAGAATACTTCTCGTAAATTATCTAGATGTTCTTGAAATGATTTCCCCATTACTATGACATCATCCAAATAGACCAGGCAGGTTTTCCAAGTAAGGCCTCGTAGAACGACTTCCATTAGTCTTTCAAATGTAGCTGGGGCATTGCACAGGCCAAATGGCATCACATTAAACTGATAAAGTCCACTTCCAGCAGAGAATGCAGTCTTCTCTTTATCTCTTTCAAAGATTCCTACTTGCCAATACCCACTTTTCAGGTCAAGAGTAGAAAACCAATATGATCCTGCCAACGTTGTTAATGTGTCGTCTATTCTTGGCAGTGGGTAACTATCTTTCTTGGTCACATCGTTAAGTTTCCTGTAGTCGACACAAAATCTAGTACTTCCATCCTTTTTAGTGACCAACACCACAGGAGATGACCAAGGACTTGATGACTCTTCAATAACACCGTCGCTGAGCATTTTATTAATGAGATTGTGAACTTCTTCTTGCTTGGCCATTGGTAGTCTTCTTGGGGGTTGTCTTATCGGTTGGGCATCGCCAGTGTTGATAGCATGTTGAATAAGGTTTGTGCGTCCCGAACTACTCCTAGTTTCGAAGATATTACTTTGTTCTTCTATAAACTCTCTCGCTTTACTATATTCTTCTGGAGTGAGATGTTGCCAAGTTGACTCAAATTGCTGAAGTACCTCCATTGGTAACTTGCTTGTATCCTCGGAAGTTGGCTCTTCACATCTTGTTACTTTCTGTACTGGTTCAAATAATGCTACCACCTCCCCCTTATTAATTTTGACACTATTTGGTAAAATATTGGCGACTCTAATCGGGATGTCTTTATCGGTTTTAACTAGTGATTTTGCAACGAGGTAGGTGTTGGGTGTGTTTTGTTGGCTTATGAGTCCGACGCAGCTTGATGTTTTACTTTCTAGCCTCCCAAAAATTATGGTCTCACTGTTACCGACTAGTCTTGTTGTGCATACTGCCACCACCTTTATTGGTTGTTTATTGATGTGACTATTTGACAAAATGAACTCTTCGTTCCCAAATCTTAGGGTATTAAGTTTATTATCAAACGCAAATCCATGTTTACTTATCAGGTCCATTCCCAAAATAAATTCGTCTTCTATGTCTGCAACTAATACCGAGTGACGAATCTTCAACCTCCCCAGCTGTAGGTCTATGTCTGTCTGCCCCAACACGTCGGCGGATTCTCCAGTCACAGTCTTAAGTGTTATTTTCTTTTCTGTTGGTCGAATTTTATATCTCGTTGCAATTTTGAACTTAAGCAATGATATGGCAGCACCAGTGTCTACTGTTATATTAACTTTTCTTCCATTAATAAGTCCGTCGATGTTAAGACTGTCAGCAGTATGTTTTAAGCTCTTGATAGAGTAAATTTTGGGGGCTAAATTCCCATTAGCCAACACCCGCCCCTCTGCGTTGACTAGTTTTAGTTTTTCCTGATCTCTTCTTCGGTATTCTGTCCCACTAGATGGTGAGCGAGACCTCATTTGGACACGACAATCGCGTTGAATATGCCCTGTACGTCCGCATCTGAAACACTTTACATTTGGAGGGGATCGTCTACTTTCTTTCAAAGAATCAATCTTCTCTATCAGTGATTGAAACAGTTGGTTTAGCGTTTTTAAGTTGACCTCATCTCCAGTGCTCATTTCTTCTCCCTCCTGAATTGAAACACCTCTTACTTTTGGCCTGGACATATTATTTGATGATTCAATTTCAAGGGCTCGAATCAACACTTCACTGCTGTTATGGAAGCGTTCTCGACGTAGTAATTTTGCTAAGTCCGTGTCTCGCAAGCCGTTAATAAAGTGATCTACCGTGAAGGGATCTCTGTAATTTTCTGGCATTTCTGGGTAAGCTAAATACATCAGCCTCCTGATATCTGCTTCATACTCTTGCAATGATTCTCCTGGTCTTTGTTGACGAATATTTAATTCTGACCAATGTAAATTTCGCAAGTGTTCGTCTCCATACCTTCTTTCTAACGCTGCCACTAAAGCATTATAATTCTGTTTTTGTTCGACTGGAATGGACCGTAAAAGTCCCAGAGCAGGTTCTCGTAGAGCTACTAACAAAGCTCTAGCTTTTTCTTCATCATCCCAACCATTTGCAGCAGCGGCAGCTTCAAACTGTTGTTTGTAAGTAGACCAGGAAGACGTACCATCAAAATTTGGAGGCTTAATGTTTTGGTTGGAATTTACAACACATCCTTGGAGCTTTTATTTTGTTGTGTTCTTTCTGAAGCTGTATAAACTGTTTTGACATGTCCTGGAATTTTTCTTCTATGGTTTGAAAAACTTCTTCCCTAACATTCTGTAGTTTGGTCTCCACTTTTTCTTCAACATTTTGTACCTTTTCCTCAACATTTTGTACCTTTTTCTCAACATTTTGTACCTTTTCTTCCACATTCTGCAATTTATTTTGTACCTTTTGTTCCACACTATGCATTCTTTGAGTTATTTCTTCCTTAAGATCTTCGGTTGCACTCTTGAACTCTTCTCTCAGCTGTTCGGAGTTGCTCTTTATTTGATCGAAGTTTTCTTGAATGCCATCTAATCTTTGCTCAAATGTCTGTTTCATATCGTTCTGGTTTTGTTCGATGGTCTGTCTCATATCATTTTGATTTTGTTCAATAGTGTGTTTCATGTCGTCCATGGTGTGTTTCATATCGCCCTGGTTTTGTTCAATGGTCTGTTTCATGTCGTTCTGGTTTTGAGCCATTTGAGCTGCTAGAGCCTGCATCATTTTAGTTAAATCTTCCATCTTGGCCGATCCTTGTCTAGTAAGCATCAACTTCCTGATAAATCACTTAAAACGTCTATTTTAGGGCTATAAAGCGAATGTCGAAGTCGGTTTTTCAATATCTCTTCCAATTCTTAAATAGAACCTAATGGAATGTTCTAGAATATACTAGTAGATGCTACTCTTTCTGCTACTAGGCAAATGTAGAAGTCACTTTTTGATTATCTCTTTTGGTTCTCGAATAGACCGTCGTAGAATGTTATGGAATATTCTAGAAATAATTTCTAATTCTTACTTTTAAAATAACTAAGCTACTGTCGAAGTCGGTATTTGTATATCTCTTCTAGTTTTTGAATAGAACGTCGTAGAATGTTATGGAATCTTCTAAAAATTCTTTCTAATTCTTACTTTTGAAATAACTAAACTAATGTCGAAATCGGTATTTGTATATCTCTTCTAGTTTTTGAATAGAACGTCGTGGAATGTTATGGAATCTTCTAGAAATTCTTTCTAATTCTTACTTTTGAAATAACAAAACTAATGTCGAAATCGGTATTTGTATATCTCCTCTAGTTTTTGAATAGAACGTCGTAGAATGTTATGGAATCTTCTAGAAATTCTTTTTAGTTCTTACTTTTGAAATTACTAAGCTAATGTCGAAGTCTCTTTTTGGATATTTCTTCTGGTTTTCGAATAGAGCATCGTAGAAAGTGATGGAATGTTCTAGAAATTCTTTCTGATTCTTACTTTTAAAATTACTAATGTAATGTCGAAGTCGGTATTTGTATATCTCTTCTAGTTTTTGAATAGAACGTCGTAGAATGCTATAGAATATTCTAGAAAATCTCTCTAATTATCAATTTTTGGACTGTAAAGTTAATGTCGAAGTCGGTTCTTAAATATCTCTTTTAGTTTTTGAATAAAACAATATCGAACTTCTTCGAATATTCTAGAAAAATCACTTACTGTTTTTCTGTCCAATTGTCCTATCCGGTGGTAATATGTAAGGGTAGTCTTTGCACTATTCAGTTCCGAATATTCTGGCAAAATCACTTACTGTTCTTCTTTTTAATTGTCCTAGCCGGTGGTACTGTGTAAGGATAGTCTTTGCACTATTTATTTCTTTTAATCCCACTTCTGACACCAATTGTTACGGGTTCACAACGACAAATTAAAACTCGCAATTGTTGAAAACGATACGTCAATTTATTTCGACAAATTATGTACAAAAACACGCACTTAAACTTAGTAATAACTTGCTAATAATTCACTACTATAATCGGTCTATTAACTTCGTGTTAATCTCACGACCACACAGCACGTTATCTATGACTGACTGCCTGGTGCGCGACCCCGGCCCTATATATAGGATCGTCCATCTCTCTCGAACTTTCCGGCAGCCTTCGACGTCCGGAAAGTTCCCGCACTACCGCGACCGCAACCACAGACAACGCAACTAAAACCTAGACTAAGAATACAACCTTAAGATAAATCGACCTAATACTACACTAAACCTAAATAAATTCCAATTATAAAATTTAAATAACTTAAATTTGTAACAATATTTTAAAGACAATCAGCTGTGGGGTGACGAGACCAACAAAACGAAATTCAGCCTTCACTGTGACGTCAACAAAGTGGTAGATCATGGTCCATTCGTTTTGATAGCCCTGAATTAGTAAACACTACTATGTTGGATTGAAGCGAAAACTATTTGTTGCAGAAAAAACTTGTTTATATTAAAGTTATTAAGAATTTAATTCTCTACAATTCTTGTCAAAACAATTTCTGATTAAACAAAAAAACAACGAAACAGCCAACGAGAAAAAAAGTTTTATTGGACTTTTTTTAAACAAATTGTCTTATAATTCAATAACAATGCAGAAAAAGTTATTCAAGGAATGTTGTAAATAATAAAATTTTCAACAAAACGGCCTTTTAATTTTTGTTCTAGGTTCTAATTCCTCGGTTTGGAGATAGCTAAATATTTCGCAGAGTCCTATAGAAAAATATATAGATTTATTGGATTAAAATACATTTTAAAAAATCAATCAAGCAATACAATCCATTTTAAAATTCTAATAATTTTGTAGCATTCATATCCTCCATACATAAAAAAGGAAACAAGCTGGATTGCAACACAACACAGAGGGATTTCAGTAACCAGTACTCTAAGTAGATTGAACGGTAGGATTCTTAGAGAACTAATAGAGAATGATTTTCATGACCAAGAAGAAGAAGACCAAAGTGGGTTTCGTGAAGGCAGATCTTATAGTGATAATGTTTTTTGTCTTAAACAAGTAATTGAGAAAAGAAGTGCCAGAAATATAGAGACGCATGTTACCTTTGTGGACCTACACAAAGCATATGATACCGTTCCAGTAGACAAATTATGGACAGTGTTAGAACAAACTAATTTCAATCATACATATATAAAAGCGATAAAATAACTATACAAAGGGTCAAAATCTAAAATGAAAATTGGAAATCGACTTTCAAAAGAATTCCTGGTAACGAAAGACTTAAGACAGGGATGTTGTACCTCTCCAACTCTTTTTAAAATATATATCGCAGTAGCTCTAAAAAACGAAACGCAAAGTACACGGCATGGGAATACAACTTAACGACCGACTTACCATATACACACTACAGTTTGCTGACGACCAAGTAATTTTAGCTAATGATAAAGAAGACATGGAGTATATGATGAGAAAGTTAACGGAAGAATACCAAAAGTGGGGGGTAACAGTGAACGTGGACAAGACACAGTACTTATGTATTGGAAACGAATCAAGTGAATTAGAACTAGAAAATGGACAAACAATATCTCCATGTAACGAGTATGTATACTTGGGTGACAGACTGTAAAGAACTGGAAAAAAGAATAGTAAAAGCAAAAGAGGTTATTTATGGAGCAGAGAGCTAAAAAAGGATGTTAAATTTAACATATATGAAACAATGGTGAAAAGCACGCTGTTGTATGGAACAGAGACTTGTCGCGTAACAGAAAAATACAAAGCAAAAATGGAAAGTGTCGATGGATGCAATAAGA